>PVKZ01000729.1:0-629329 GCA_004027375.1 Macroglossus sobrinus | reverse complement strand
TTTAAGTTCCTGAGGCTTACAGCCTAATAAGCCAATCTTGAAAGAGTTATTTACCTCCTATTAATTGATTGTCACCTTTCAAAGCAGATTGATCCTCTTTTGGTTCTGCTTAGTCCCCCATATCAACTGAGCAGTCCCATTATTGAAAGCTCTGAAGATCCCCCAGGGATCAGCTGATCAATCTAAGATCACCCTGTAAATGCAGATTATTTGCTATTGGCAAGTGACCAGGAGGTGAGAGACTAACTAGGCAGGTCCTTTCAGTCACTTCACTTTGCCCATTTTATTTGCCCTTTCTCTAATTTGATGTTTTTTATTGTTAGATGATATTATTTCTATAATTAGTTTCCCTGCTAAGATAGCCATAATTTTGTTCTCATCGTATCCTCCTTTTATGTGTTGAAAATTATCTTGGTCAGTTTGGGCTGTGTCAGGAGAGAGAGAGAGAAAGAGAGAGAGAGAGAGAGAGAGAGAGAGAGAGAGAGAGAGAGAGAGAGAGAGAGAGAGAGAGAGAGAGAGAGAGAGAGAGAGAGAGAGAGAGATCTTTTTTATTTCTTCCTGTAGGTTGGGGAGACGGTCCTAGAAAAATCCATCTTTATTTTCAGAGAACAGTTCCTGAAAGGGAGGAGCATGAAAGTGAAAGCACAGGAAGGACATGTGGAACCACAGGTCTTTAATAAGACCAGCATCAGGAGGGTAAAGGCTTGACAAGAAGGCGACCTTGGCCATGAGGGTCTGTCTGGTCTCCCTCCCAGCATCTGTCTGTAGCAGCATTTGTGTTTCTTCTTGTAAGGGCACTAATCCCAGCATGAGGGCTCTACCTCTGTGACCTAATTACCTCCCAAAGGCTTCATCTCCAAATATCATCACATTGAGGATCAAGGTTGAAACCTATGAATCTGGGGGAACACATAATCTATAGCATAAATGAAGACTTGCATGCACAGCATGATTTGTGGAATTCTGGAAAGATCAGTCAGCCCGTTTCCTCAGCCACACTTAAAATCATGCCTTCAGATATTCATTTCTTTGTGGTAGAATATTACCTTTCAGATATAACACTTTTTAAAATTCAATATGCTTGGGAGGGCAAACCCGTAAAACTAGTATGTGAGGTGGTGGTGTACAGCAGTTAGAGTAGGCTCTGGAGTGACTGACCTACGCCTTTACTACCTGTGGGACCTTAGGACATTAATTCATTTTTCTGTACTTTCGGTCTCTTCATCTATAAAATGGGGGTAATAATACTCATTTCAGAGATTTTCTGAGGTTTCCATGACATTCATAATGAGCTTAGAAGAACAATATCCTGATATAGAAGTGTTAACAATTATCACCCTTCATTTGCATAAACCTGCATATTGTATTGATGTCCTTTTGACAGAAAGTTAGTTTCAGGTTGCAAAGAAATTGGAATTTTGTTCAGGAAACTGGAAGGGGATGGATACCGTAGATACACAAGGCATCATTAAGAAGTGGCCTGCCTTAGTGGGAGGTGTTACCGTCGGCAGCATAAGGCCACCAGGCATCGAGGTACCTGAGAGAGGGAAGCAATGACAATGGATTTGTTTCTAGTCCTAACCAGTAGCTGATAGAATTAATCAGCTAGTATGGCGAGCAAGTACTGTGATGTAGACTTGCAAGTGAACTTTGAACTCAGTACTTGCTTAACTTTTCTGTGTCTCCTAATTCCGTTTCTTGTAATATTCAGGTTAACGGTAAGTGTATGGACCGTTACACGTGAAGAACCATGAATGAATGTAAACTTAAGTATTTTTCTTTGCTAAATGCTCTTGCTTCTTTCTTTCTTTTAGATTACATGAAGCAGACAGCGTTTGAAGTCCAAGCCTTTTTAGAAGCTGTTCAGTTCTTCCGGCAGGAGAAGGGTCACTATGGCTCGTGGGAGATGATCTCTGGGGATGAAGTCCAGGTAACTCGGGGCTCAAATTGTGATCCTCTTCTCTACCTGGGTGGTAGGAGGTCAGGGTCATAATAAACAATCAAAAAAAAAATGGCCAGACTGGAAGACGTGGTTCCAAAGACCATTTCTCCCATGGTCTAGAAGCCTTGAGTCAGCAGGCCCACTGCTGGGCACCCACGCTAAAGACGACCAGACCAGGCACTAAATAAGGTGGCCAAGGCACAATGGGAAGAGCTGCTTCTACTTTTTTTTGTATAAAAAGGATTATTCTTTTAGATGACCTTATGCTTTCGGAGTCGAAGCAAATGTAAACTGTGGTTTAGTGCAAAGTGGGTGGTGGAGCCTCAGGTGAGCAGACAGGTCAAATCTTGCCAAGTTATTTAACCCCTCTTAGACTCAGGTTACTCCTTGGAAAGAAATCGGAATGGTGATGTTTGCCTTGCAGGGTTGTGAGAATTCAATGCGATGCTTTGGGGAAAGTATTTGGCACACGGTTGTCTTTATCTTTTGAGTGATTTGTAAACGAAACAATTAAAGGAGACACATTTTAAAAGCATTAGACAGCTTTCTATATGTTTCATTTACCTTTTCTAGTTTCCCGTCCTGTGTGGTCCAATATAATTTTCCATGACCTTAGTGAAATGCCAGTCATGGGCTAAGCACCTTGGTGGTCTTCGTCTTGGGGACATTGTTACAAACCTCCAAGGAAGCTGTGTTTCATGATGTGAGCCCATCCTCCACAAGGACACTAGTCACAGAGCTGATTCAGCCAGAAAGAGGAGGCTGGCCGTGGGCATTACTTAATTAGAGGTACACGGGGTCCAAGAAAGGTATTCTTTAATTTCCCCTCATCTCCCAGAACTCCTCTTTTGGGGGCCAGTGAAATCTGTTATTAGGGAACAATATTTAGGAAGATGCCAGATAGTGCCTTGTCTTTGGAGGGTCATTAAACATCTAAAGCTGAAAACATTTTCTCTTTATTGTTTCATCATATGACTCAGAATCTTCCTCTTCTTTCTCTTCTTTTTTTGGGGGGAGGGGGTAGATTTTAAGCTCATTGATTTCCCACCCTGAGACATATTCAAGAACTTTAACCAATTCTTGGTTTCCCTTGAGAAATCTGAGAGGATTAAGGGGCAACCATACGTATGCCAAAAAGAAAAGCAAAAGCATAAGGGGAGACTAAAGTCTTTGCCCCGATTTGCCTGCCATATAAACAAACATATTTAATAGACACACCAGTATTAGAACGCCTCTGTGTGATGCATTTTAATGTTTAAATCCTACCTGTTCATTTAACAACCTCATGAGGTGGGTAGAACAGTTATTGTTATTTTCATTTTGTAAATGAAAAAAAAAAGAAAAAACCTAGGGAAGGCATATAGCAAGTTAAGTGACTTGCCCAGTTTTACTTAACAACTATTTATTGAGCCACCAAATGCCCAGCACTGTGATGGGTGCTAGTGATCCAGAGATGGACAAGGATGAATGAGCCCTGCCCTGCAGAGCTGATTTGCCCCCTGCTTAGCATGGGGACCAATGGCAAAGGAAACGATAGCTTCTGACTCCCAGTCCCGTGAAAGAGCAACACCAACCTTGGGACTATACTAAGGAACACAGTTATTTAACTCCTTGAGTTTAGCTGTGCCACTTGCTTCATTGTTTTCTTTCCTTTGAAACCTCATGTCATCTCACATTCCTTCCAATGCCATGGAAAGCAGGGACTCAAGAAATCCTTCCAGGAGGTTGGGTACTGAGTCTGTCCTGTTTGCTTTTGTTTACTTTCTGCTTTTTGCTTCGGGCTGATATGTGTGAAGTGCTCTAAGGTGAAATAAAACTAAATGACTCATCTCCTGCCCAGGCAGTGAGACAAGACCTACCTAGAAACATCCAGAGAGGAAGGCGGCCTTAGAAGTGTGTGTAGGTACAGACGTGGGTCTCTACATATATGGACATCACAGAGCATCTGCACAAAGCAGTCATAGGAAGGTGCTAACTTGGCAGTCTAAAAATACCATAAATGGGAAAACAAAACAAAAACCAGAGAAGAGCTCAGTCAAAGCTGGTTATCTACTGAGCCAGGAAGAAGTTTTTCTCCCCCAGAGATCTGAGGATTCTTGGTGAAATCACAGATGTGTCTAACGTGAGCATTGGAACTGTACTCAGGATCACTTGCCCACCACCCTCCAGGTTGGGGGAAAGAACATTCAGAGAATTTGGCTGAAGTCACAAAGCCAGTCTGTGACAGAAATGTCTTTCAAGCTGTGTCAGGCTATCCTTAGAGAAGCTGGTGAAAGTAAATGGCTTCCAGAACTTTCCTATGTGAGGCCTGATGAGAGGAAGCTTCACTGTAACCTCTTATACACAGAGCTGAAGCGGCATCTGTCTTAAAATGCATGGAAAAAAAAACCACCAGGGGTCCAAAGTGGCTACCAAGTAGTTAAAGAAAATGGCACTGCATTACGGAGTTTGAGAATATGCCATCTTTTGATTAAAGCACTGGATTTTGTTGGCATTGTCCCTTCCTGTCTGCTAAGGACTTAATCATAACATTGTCCTAATCCCCTCTACCCTAGGGGCCTGTAGTCGGATTTTTATATTGTTACATTACTCTCTTCGTAGCCATGACTCACACGGCAAGAATGGCAGGTCTTCAGCGGCCATGGTTATTCTAGGCAGGTGTCCAGGCAAAGCAACTGTCTTAGACTAACTTGCCTGAATGACTATTGGTACAGTATTAATACAACGTATTAATACAGGCGAAAATACAGTCAACTCCCCGACCTCCCACCCCCTTTCTGCGGTTTCGCTTTCCACAGTTTCAGTTACCTGTGGTCAACCACGGTCCAGAAAAATTAGGTGGAAAATTCCAGAAGTAAACAATTCATAGGTTTGAAATTGTGCGTGGTTCTCGGTAGTGTAGTGAAATCTCTCACAGTCTCCATCCCGCCCAGGACGTGACTCATCCCTTTGCCCAGTGTGTCCACGCTGGGTACGCGGCCCACCTGTCGAGATTTATCAGTTATCAGAGAGAACCAGGGACGATGTTCACATAACTTCTTTTTTAGTAGAGCCTATTGTTATAATTTTTCTATTCTATACTTAGTTATTATTAATTTTTTACTGTGCCTAATTTATAAATTACACTTTATCGTAAGTGTATGTGTTTGGATTAACTCAGTATATATAGGGTTTGGTACTATCGTGGTTTCAGGCATCCATGGGGTCTTGGAATGTGTCTCCCCACGGATAAGGGAGGGTGACTATTATCATACCAGTAACTACATTTTTTACTTGTCGATATAAATGTATTAAATGAAGTCATGGGGGAAAGCCTTTTGCAAAATGTAAAGTATCTACAGTTATTTGGTATATTTGTTATTTGCCTTTAAATTAAGCAGATACACTGAGAGCATGGCATTCCCATAGAATAGGGTGGCTTCGAGACAAGAAAACGAACCACAGTTTTTAGGCCTTGTCCATACGTCTGGAGTCAGAGGCAGAGTATGGCTGTGTAGGGGTGGATGAGACACATGAGACCCAGTGGGGCTTCAGCACCGGGGGCTCTGCCCCACCCTGCCCCTTCCCTGAGCCTCCTGCCCTTACAACCCACTCACGTTTCCCTCCTTGTTTCTCAGATATATTTCCTTTTCAATTCCCTAAGTTTTAAAATGGAACCAAATTTCTTCGAACATTATATGGGAAAGACTAAAAGAAAACTATAAGCCCACTCATATGGAACATTCTCCTCTTTGGCCGTGGTAATTTTTCATCTTTTCAACTCCCTTTCATGCTTATGCTCAGATTCAAACCAATCTCTGCAAACAGATGGATTCAAGCGGTTACTATTAGGGCAGTTATCTTCAGTTTAACACTTTGCAGCTGAGATAAGATTCCCCATTGATTTTAAGTTCTGGCTTCAGTGTCCTTACGATCTTAGATCAACCTGCCGATACCACAGCTCGGTCACTCTTGGGCAGAGATGTTCCAAACAAGAACTACCCCACAGAGCACAGTCCACGGATTACTAATGACCTACGTGGATCTAATTGTTAGACCTGCCGATTTCCATGGAGTGTGTGCATGCCTTAAGTTCTCAGCTGCTGGTTCACCTTTAGGCTGCCCCAAGAGAATGGTTAAGCAAGCTAAAAACATCCCCACCAATGAATTACCAGGACTGATGGGAATCCTACCCCCATCCTACGCACTGTCCTACCATGAAGTTCCACGTGGCAGATGCCAGGCCCCCTACTCGCTGCACTGACACGAGCAGCCTTCCCTCTCAGGAACCCGAGGGCACAGGGCAGCTCGAGGGCTCAAAGGTCCCTGTTCGGGTCAGCTGAAGCATTACGCCCGCTGTAACCCCGGGTGACAGCAACATTGAGTGAGCCAGGAGTATTTCTATTAGCATGAGGCCGAACGATGATCTCAGAGAAAATCTTTCTTAATTCTCAACACTCAACTTGAATTTCTACGAAGAGGCTAATTGTTTTGGACAAATATTTTAAATCCATAGAGTGGACGCTAAATGACTCTGCTTTTCCCCCTGCCTCCACTCCCCGAATGGCTCTGGTTCTTTTGTAATCCTGGTGTGTAGCCTGATATTGAAAGCTGAGCTGTGAGCCCCGAAAGACTCATGGTAAAAGTAAATCTGAATAATAAGGCTGCTCCGATGGGCAGTAAGGAGGTGCTGGCCAGTGTTACGTGGAGTGCTCTGTGGGGACATGTCGAACACTGCTCAGATGCAGAAGAAACATTTTCAATGAACCCAGCAAAATTTTAGGAGATTTGGGAACAATTTTTAAAAAAAATACCCAGGAAGCTTTAGACCTCCTGTATGCTGCTCATTCCCACACGGGTTTAGCTGTTTCAAAGTATTTATTACTCCCTTCTTTTTCTAAACGTTAAAGAGGATGAGGGTGGGGTTCAAGAGGCAATAAAGACATAGAGCACGAAGACACTTAGATCCCAAGGGAGTTTGAGGAGGAGTGATGGATGACCTCAGGGGACACAAACAAGGATCAAGCCACCACGGCCAAGCCTGACCCCCTTCACAGCTTTGCTAAAGATGCCCTTCTCCATAATTAAAGTTGTTCCTCTTATTCTAAATGCACTAGATTTTTCTAGTTTGAACACGAGACATTTGAATTTGAGGAATTCGTTCTTTCCAACGAGAAAATATTAGCGGGCGTTATTGTCCCTTACAGATGTTTAAGAACGTTTACCCTCTGAGATCGTCTTAGTTGCAATCTCTATGGCCTCGGACCCAGAGCGAGACTGTTAACCTAACAGACGTCATGTGGCCCAGGACAGTCTTGAGTAGCCAGGACAGGGACGGCCGACCGTGACAGCTTCGGCTGGCCTGACGCTCAGCTTGGGCCATCACCTGCTAACTGCCTCTGGGGCTCTCTCTCTTCCGCTCGGCAGATCCTGAGTGACCTGGTGATGGACGAGCTCCTGCCCACCCTCCAGACGGACCTGCTGCCGAAAATGAAGGGGAAGAAGAACGACAGGAAGAGGGCCTGGCTCGGTGTAAGCGACGACTTTGTCGAGCAGTCATGCCACTCAAACGTTTCCTTCCCTTCTCTTTTTAGGGAATTATTTATTTTTTGTAAGATAATTCTTCCCCTGGGTGGAGAGCTGCCTACCTCGAGTCTGCTCAGTCTCACTTATATGAGGGACTAATCCAAACAGAATCAAACTTTGAAAGAAAAATGAGAACGCGTGCCATGTTTTGTTGACGTTATGATAATCTGCGATTATCCCTCCTCCCGGTACTTGACCCGGTCACGCGCTTCCACTCGGCAGAGCCTCTGCTTATGTGTCGTTCTCTGTGGCAGCTCCTGGAGGAGGCCTACAACCTGGTCCAGCATCAAGTTTCAGAAGGATTAAGTGCCTTGAAGGAGGAGTGCGCAGCCCTGAGGAAGGGCCTGGAAGGAACCATCCGTTCAGACATGGATCAAATTGTGAACTCAAAGAACTTTCTCACTGGAAAGCTCAAAGGTCAGTGGGGATGATCCACGCTCCCACTAATGAAATCAGCGGTGCTCTCGGGCCCTGTCATGTAGCTGGAATTTGTGGTTTTAGTGGAGAATTAAACGAAGGGGCTTGGGGAGAGGTGGTAATAGTTGTAATAGGAGGGTGCTTAGGGGCGCTGTGAAGGGCCTGGACCTCCCCTTGGAAACTTCAGTGACACGAGAGGGAGGAAAGTTTGCTGCTTATGCTATGGTGGTGCCTGTGCATTCTGATACCACCTGCACCTCCTCCGCTGTAGCACTCCTTACCCTGACTGGTCATGGCTTCCGCCCCTCCCCCGCTCCGAGAGCAGGCCCACGTCACCCTGGTTCACGCAGGTGGACCCTGTGCCCGGTACTCTGCCTGGTACATGCAGACTCGGTGAATATTTACATTCATGAATAAATGGATTTTCCTCGGATGAGAGAACAATTGGGGGGCTTAGAGTCAGTAAATCTGGATTCTGGTCCCAACTGCAGCAGAGGTCAGTCGCGTGTACTCAGGGAGCTCCCCCGACTTCTCTGTGCATCCGTGTTCTGTGAAACCACAGGTGCCCTTGCAAGGGCAGCCCTTGGGCCAAATTCGGTCAAGCACTCTTATTTTGTAAGTCATGTTTTATTGGAACACAGCCGTGCCCGTTCATTTACGTATTATCCTTGGCTGCTTTCGTGTCACGTGGGCAGAGCTGAGGAGCTGGAACTGCAAAGTCCCAAATGTTCACTATCTGGCCCTTAACTAAAAGGAGTTTGCCTGAGCTCTCAAAAGAGGCCTTACATGGCCTCTAAGGAGTCCCACAGGATAAAATTCTGTCGTTCCCCGTTCCTGCATCCCAACAGACACATCACACTGAGTGTCATTTCAGACGAAAAGTGTGCTAGCCCATCTCTCATTGTCAGCAGTCTTCGTAGAGGGTCAGTTTTCAGATCATTCACTCGCTCTCTCACTCACTCATTCATACTTGCATCAAAAGTATTTACTAAGTCTTTCTGAGCAAGGTGATGGAGCATTAGCGTTAGACGGAATTCCTGTCCTCAGGAGACTTGGGATCTAAGGGGGCCATGTGCTGGGCGGGTTACCCTCGGTGCTTCTGGCCCTGTTCGCACGGCGACCCAGCCCTGCTCACAGGTCCTGCTGGGAGGAGCCTGCAGGAGGCGTGACTGAAGCGAAGCTGCGCATGTCTGACCCTGCGTGTGTCGGCTCCCGCCATGCCTTCCAGAGGTGGATATAAAAAAGTCATTGTGTTTCCTGTCTCCTGTTATCCGTGTCTCTTATTCCTCCATTGGCACATCTAACCTAGAGTTGACTGTACATTGAAACAGTTTATACAACTTAAAACTGCCAGCGCCCAACTCCTGTGCCCTTGTCCTTCTTATCCAGGTCTGAGCTGGGCCTGACTGTGGCCATTTTCATGGCTTGAATTAAAGCAGTCTTTCTCTTTCTCTCTTGCCTAAATCACTGCAGTTCTGGTATATAAGGTGGAAAAAGATTCTACTCTGGACTCGTGTTTGTTTCCTATGAAGAACCTGGAAAGGGAGTCATGATCAAGTCTTTTAAAAGTAGAATACCAGAAGCACATTTAATATGTATTTTACAGGTCCTCCACTTTTAAAACGAGGAGGTGTGCTTCAGGCTGCATCGATAAAGGGCTCTGGGTTTCGAAAAAACTTTGAGAATGTTAAATAATGATCACTCCATTTTCTCCCCTTGGACTCTTGGGCAGCCGTTAGTTCTGCTTCACAATTATTTGTTCATTCATTAGACACTTACTTTGCTCCTGCTCTCTCCAAGCACTAAGAGGGTTCAAAGACGACGGGATGCTTTTACATGTAGAAGAGAATACGAGGCATGCCACAGATACTAAAACAGAAGGGAAAACATGGTAAATGCCACCAGAGAGGCAGGAGTAGAGAGCTCAGTGGTTCCCAGCCAGGAGCCGTTTCAACCTTAAGAAAACACGTGGGCCCCTCACAATGAGAGTACTGCTGTCGTGTTGGATTATTGGAAAAACATGATAATGCCGACAGGTACGGTTAAAACCAACAGTTACTAAGAACCTCCAGACTGCCACATACAGTTCTAAGCACTTTACACACATAGTAAGCTCATTGCATCCTCACCGTAACCCGAAGAATAATTATTCTCATGATCTCCATGTTATATGTGAGAAAACCAAGGCAGAGGTTCAGTAACTTGCCCCCAATCCCAAAGTCCCAAAGCTGGGGTGTGGCAGAGTCAGGCTCCCAACCCTGTAATCTTAGCTCTTTCATTCTTCATCGCTCCGTGGAACTGCCTCTCCACAGCTGCCTTAACTTTAGTGTGACTCATGAAAGAATGTGTCACAACACAGTAGTCACCACCGCAGCATCTCTGCGTCCTTGAAAAAGAGCAGAGCATGCTTCTGCGGGATGTGGAATGTGTCCAGTCCATAAGGAAGCTCGGTTCAGGAAGCCGTGTGGTGGCTCCGGGGCTTTAGACTGTCTCCAGTGGGTGGAATTTGAACCGGGTCTTGAAGAGGTGAGGAGGATGTTTACAAGCCAAGGTGAAGGAGGGAAGACACCGGTAAAAGGAACATAGACTAAAGGTGCAGAGAGGGGGCTGGGGCACACGGTGCAGCATAGGGGGTCAGGCAGCAAGGACCTTGTCCTCCAAGGGCCCCCTCCCATCCCTACTCGGCCCCAACCCAGCAGAGGAAATTGGCCAGCTGCTGCTGAATCTTTACTGTCTATTACCCATGTTTGTGATTATTCTGAGGTTTCAATTATATGCTCTTTAAATAGTTCCTGTCTCAAAGTTAATTGATACATAATTTATTTAGTCACCTGGCTAACAATTTTGCGTTTTGGCATCAAGCAAGTCATTTGGTTTTAGAAGTCATAGATTGTTTCATATTTGCATAATTCCATTGAAAGTTTTCTTCCTAGTAATTCTATGACCTGTTTAATATTTATATCTTCAATATTTGAGTTATTCATATTAAGAGTATTGGTCATCTTAGATTCTCAGAATAAGAGGCAACATATTCTTCTGTAATTCCATGAAATATTTCTGCAAATTAAAGTAAGAACATGGCCATTCCTCTCACTGTCAGCAAGTTATTTGCCAATAAAACTTAAGAAATACACTTGAATTATAGTTCTTGTTCTGCAAAGTAGGTTGTGACCTTGGTCAAGCCATCTGGCATCTCCAGGCCTCTGTTTTTCTATCTGTAAAATGGAAGAATTGGATACCTCGATGAGTTCCTACTTCCTTTCCAGTTCTGTCATGCTGTGACACGGCTGTGTGACGTACCCAGCCCCACCAAACCAGGCTTTTAGTCTGCGAAGCAAGCTCAGGCTTCTTCCAGCTCTTCACCAGACTGCTGCTTTCAAGCCTGGCTAATCAAGATAATCACCTTAGCACTAAAAAAAAAAAAAAAGAAAAGAAAAGAAAGATGCACATTTCCATGTCCTACCCAGACTTATTGACTCAGAGTCTTTATTATGTTCTTCCTCTTCTAAATCAAAGGGCAGTGTTTGCCTCTGGGAAGTGGGAGTATGCTTACATTTTTTTTTCATCTCCCTTTATGATTTTCTGTATATTTTTTGTTGCTGCGCATGTTGTCTTTGATTATGAGGGAAAAAAATAGTGTTTGTTTTTTTTTTTTAAGAACTGGGGGTGGGAGTGGGAGTGGGAGGTGGAGTGGCAAGCTGAAAGAAATTTGTTTCCATTTGCCTAAGAAAAGACTGTACTTGAGTTTTTAAAGAGTCTCTTGAGGAGGGGAGAGAGGAATTGAATTAGACTGGCTGATTAGAAAAAATAATTAAAACTTAAAAAATTGTTATTATGTAGAAATAGCGAATTACTATGTTATACACCTGAAACTAATATAATGTTATATATTAATTATACCTCAATTTAAAAAAAAAAACTTAACAAATCGTGTCTTTTGAAGACACACTGTGCATTTATAATGGTGATGAGTGACAGTAAATAAGTGGGTCACCGTTGTTTTCATTTTTGTATTAGGCACTATGTGTTTATAGGGACCATGCAAAAAAACAATGCAGATTTTCTCTGGGCAGGACCATTGGGGAGGGTGAGATTCTGTTTGTCCCCATTCTGAAAGCATCTAATGGTTTTCCATTCTGGCGAATGCCAGCACAGGACTCGCTGCGCTGGTCTGTCTTGTCGTTTGAGCTTGCCTTGGCTGTTCGGTGGCTCTACGGGGCACTGTCCAGCCCTGGTCTGGCTCCAGTGACTTCGAATCCAATTTAGCCGTAAGTCACGGTTTTCTGGCTCTTTCCTGCCGCAGCGATGGTGGCCCAGCCAGCAGAGAAAAGCTGTGCAGAGAACGTGCAACCTTTCCTGGCGTCCATTCTGGAGGAGCTCATGGGACCGGTGAGCTCAGGATTCAGTGAAGTGCGCTCACTCTTTGAACAAGAAGTGGACGAGCTTAGCCAGAATTTTCAGACCACCAAAGACAGCACCCAGCTAAAGGAGGTAAGATGCCAAGCTGAGGAGCTGAGTGACAATGGTCTGCCTGGGGCTGCCCTTGCCCTTCCTTCCTTCCTGCCATTCATCTGTCCTGCCATCCATTCGTCTGGTCTTTCTTCCACGCATTCGGCCATGCCATTCATCCATTTATCCACCTGATTTCCTTATTAATGCTTTTCCAGTTGCAAAAATAATAACATGTATGTGCCAGTGAAAAAACATACTCAAGTATATACATGTGTGTGTGTGTGTACATATATATATATATATATATATATATATATATATATATATATACATACACACATATAGGCCAAATTATGTACACAGACATACAGGCCAAATTAATCATCCATAACCATGAAATCCTAGGCCACCTCCACTCCCAACTCCCTCAATTCACTGATATAAGCAGCTTAGTATGTGTTTTCTCATACTTTTTCTTTGTCCATACAACTATATAAGCATACATTCTCATTTATATACATTTTTTGTTGTTGTTGGTTTGTTTGCAAAAATGTGGACTTGTGATCAAAACCAATGTTTCTCAAAATATGGTCCCTGGACCAGCAGCATCTTAATCACCTGGCTGTTAAGAATGCAAATTCTCGGGCCCCCACCAACAAACAAAAGATCTCAATCAGGAACTTTGTGGGGGGTGGGGGAAGCTCAGCAGTGTGCTTTAAGGAGACCTGCAGAGGGTTTGATGCACCCCAAAGTGAGAAACACTGACAGACATCACTTGCCAACTTGGTTTTAGACTTGACGTTCCATGAAGGACACCCCTGCAAGGCAGTGGATAAAACCAGATACCTCTGTTCCTTTTCCTTTCTTATTTCTTTAGGCACACCCACACATGTTACTATACATAAATGAGATCGGTCTGAGAGTATTTTAAGGTTTCCTATTGCAGCCTTTTTTAAAACTTGCCTTTACTCTCCCTCCCCTAACCCCCGCCCCCGCCACCTACTTCCCCTCAAGTAACTACCGTTAACACCTTAGCATATGCCATTCTGTACTTCCCCCTCATGCTTGTACAGTATACAAAACACATTTATAGACTTTTTTTTTTTTTTAGATTGCTTGCTCTTAGAAAAAAGGGGTTATCTTATATAAACTACTCTGCTAATCAATATCCTTATTCAAAAATACCTCATGGAACGGTTTCCAAGTTAACTGTTCTAAATCATTCTTTGTAGTGGCTGCATCATATTTTATGTATGATTTATTTAACCATCCAAATGTTGCTGGCACCAGACAAAGTGCACTAAATCTCCTTGTTCCATATTCTCTTATATGCCAGGTGCTTTCATTTCCGAGGGATAGATTCCTTGGATAGGATTGCTAATGTGAAAAGCGGGTTCATTTCTCATGTTACTAGATGTTTCCATTTGCATTCCCGAAAAAGGATTGAAAGTTTACATTTCCACCAATTGTGTATGGCAGAAGACTTTCTTCCCCATATTCCCATCAGAAACAGGTGTGACCATTTGTTTAAACTTGTGCCAGTCTCGTAGGTAGGAGCAAAGTGGTGACCCGTTTTATTTTTTTCCTCTCTTGCCTACTTAATTGCTGTTTCTTAAAAATAGACACGTTACATATTGTGTGATGCGTTCGACAGCATGTTCTTGATCACTAATCCCACTTTAGTGGAGCCTCCATACCTCACATCTTAAAGGAAGCGAAGTTTTCCCATTACAAACACAATGAGAATGGGCTCTGTTAAAATTCCCGTTTAGAGAAATCTAGAAATCTAGATCTATCTCCCTTTTTGTGACCTGAAAATTAGACAGCATGTCCTATATTTTTCACCCTCACCCCAGGAACTCCCCAATTCTCTTTAGACCTCCATGTTCAGCACTTTTTTTTTGTCTTCTCTTTCTTGACCCACTGTCCTGCTTATTCTAGATTTCCAGCACTCAATGTTTACCATTATTTTTAAGTAAGCTTAGAAAAAAAATGCATTCATTGGCAATAACACTCATAGCATAAGATTATGGTGATAACACTTAGGGTCTTTAGCAGACGAGGTCTGTCACTGTCCTCTTGCTGGAAGCCATAAGGCCTCATTGATTAAGTCATTTCTTGTGCAAACCAGAGGAGACGGGACCCTAGTTTTGAAAACCGGATACCTGTCCTAGGCCAGGCCTCTTCTTACCTCCCACTCCCTATCTAATACACCATAGAGAAGCTACAGTAGCGGGAAGCCAGGTGGCAGTGACAGCCTCAGAGAACTGTGAGGGCTCTGGCTTTGCTCCCCGAGTTCAGGGTCCAGGGGGTATTCTGACTTCCCCAGGGTTTTCTGAGAATGGATCCTACTCATTAAAGAAAGCTGGGCGGGGGGCAGCAGTAATTCCATGTAATAAAGAGCCTCCTTGCCTAGTTCTTGATTTCTGGAAGTGGGAGCAGAGACCATCAAGAACTTAAGGGGACTGGGGACCCCCTGAATGCACCCCTCAGTCCTCCCATTGTGCAGCTGGTTCTTCTCTCAGCCTCTGTCCTAGCAATAGAGCTGCCTCAGGGACCCACTAAAGGAGGGAAATAAGACAATTGAAGATGTCGCAACGTGTGATCTGATAAGTGATTCAATCTAATCGCATGCATTTGATCATTTAGAGTTTATGTAATATGTATGTAATATCGCTTCTAAGTCTGAAGGTGTTTCATTCTTCCCTTCACCGAACGCAGCATCTGAACCAGCTTTTGAATCTTCCGCTGGATTCCGTGAAGATGGAACCTTGTTACATTAAAGTCAACCAGCTGCAGGAGCGCCTGCAGGATCTCAAGAGCCGCTTCAGATTCCCGCACATCGACCTGGTGGTGCAGAGGACCCAGAACTACATGCAGGAGGTGGGAGCAGCAGGGGCGCCCATGGGCATGAGGCGGAGCCAACAGGGAAGCAGATGCTGGCAGATGGGGCTGGCGGGCTGTGGACCATTGCGTCAGTCACCACGCTGAGGGAGGGCACATTCTTTCCCTCCAGCTGGCTTCATCTTTCTTCCATGCTGCTGGATGTCGTGGAGCGGAAATGTCTCAGGGAAATAAAGTGACATTAATTAATAATTACTTGATTTGTGAAGTCGGCGCTTTTGACCTTGGCTGCACATTAGAATCATCTGGGAGCCTTTAAGAAATACTGATGTCTAGGCCGCACCTCCGGTGATTCTGATATATACACATACATATTTGATTATTTTTAAATTTTTAATAATTAAAAAAATTATATTTAAATAATTTCCTTAAAAAACTTCCCCTACTCTGATTCTCACTGTTTCTCTTATGCATCGAGGATTGAGATCCACTGGCTTAAAATTAATTCACTAACTTAGTTAAGTATCCATCAGTCAATTGCAGCTTCATATTTGGATTTCTTGCTTTTACTTGATAGGTTCCTTTTTTTCCCCACAAGGAACAGGAGTGAATAACGCAATCTCCTTCCATATTATAGAGATTTATAAATGAAGAAAGGGCATGATCGTTGATGCCATAAGAGCATAATTCTATCTCAGATTTTCCAGGGATGCTTACTCTCAGGTGTGCCAGGTCCCACTTCAGGGAGACAAGTTCTTAGATAAATTCACGACAGTGTTGAGAATGTGGTGAGAAAAGTATGTGTTTGATGCCATGGGATCACAGGCTTGGGAAAGAAAGGAGCATTTTTATTTTTTAAAGTTATAGGCAGGATTAAGTAATACATTTTATTATCTACTTTCTGAGTTGTGGGGGATTAAAGACGATCAAGGAACAAAATTGAGCAACAGTTTAATAGAAGTCCCTTTGATAATACTGAACCCTGGTGAGACAGATCTAGGCACAAGTGCCGAGAAGAAGAAAGCTGAACTACTCCAGCTTCCTACCTAACCCACGGGCATAGCAGCCACTGACGTCCAGCCCTGACTGCGCCTCCCTTCCCGTCCTGGCAGAGATGAGAGATGGCAGGATGGAAAGTGGAGAGATGGGATGGTTTACATCCACCTAACAGTGGAGGCGCAGAATTAACACAGCCAAAAAATAATCGGAGATAGTCCCGCCTCATCTTGTTAAGCCCTGGCTGCGGGTACCAGAGAATGGAGGAAGGGGATGACCGCAGGAGATGATGGCATTCTCAGTCCCGTCAGGAGACGATGGCATTCTATGTCCCATCAGGAGATGATGGCATTCTCCGTTCCGTGGTCTTGGGTTTACCTGTTCAGGGCGGAAGGAAGAGCGATGAGAAGAGGGGACACATACACGTATACACGCATACGTACGCGTGTGTGTGTTTCCTGGTCTCTTACTGATCCCACCCTGGCCACATGCCTATTTAGTTCACAGTCCAGGTAGTAGGATGATGACCTGTCACCCTAAGTCCTCTCTTAGTGCCCTAGGGGACCCATCTCTGATGGTCATCCACTCCCTTCTCTCCAGCCGACTCCGACAAACCCGGAGGTAGCGGCCGCAGCCTCTGACTGTGCTGTGTCTCTGTGTTGCTTTGGTTTCCAGCTCATGGAGAACGCAGTGTTTACTTTCGAGCAGTTGCTTTCCCCACATCTCCAAGGGGAGCCCTCCAAGACCGCAGTCGCCATCGAGAAGGTGAAGCTCCGCGCCTTAAAGGTAAAACCGTTCTCTCATTGGTAGGATGCTTAAAGCAAGAATGTGACCCCTGGCTCTTTTGTTAGGTGGGACATACCAAGTTCTTTCCTTCACTTGCCCTCTTTTCTTTCTCATCTGTCCCCTGCTTTCCTCCCTGAGGTACCACTGACTGTCATGTAGCAGCAGTTCCTGCAGCACAACATCCATGCCTGTTCTGCCATCTAGTGGCTATTTTTTGGACCACAGGTCCCCAGCATCATTCCTCATCAGCTGAAGTGACAGGTCCCAGCTTACTTTCAAAGCAATTGCCCTGGATATTTATTGGCTACAACTATAAGCAAAGTGTTATGATGGGTATTTCATGGAACAGAAAAACAAGCAAGGCATGGCCTCTTCCTTCAAATAGTTTACAATACAATGAAACCCATTTAAATTAGCCAGCCTTTTATTAGAAAAATAAAATTCTCCAGGCAAAGAAATACTCTAAAGAAGATACCTGCCATATGAAATTATTTTTAATGTGCTTAGTGTTTAAATATATATCAAAATGGTTTTGCTAGCAACAGCTTGCACAGATATGCTATATTTTTGAAGTATTTTCTAACCTGTCATGTTTCACTTAATACTTGCAAGAACTTGAAAGATAATTAGAATATGATCCACTGTAGAGATGAGGAAACAGACTCTCTAAGAGTTAATAATGTGACTTACATAAGTCCAACAGGCTAGGCAATGGTTAACCTAGAGCTTGAACTATCCTTAAACCTAGTGCCCTAATTTTCTATTGCCTACTTTCCCTACACAATGCTCAGAGCAGGAGAGGAGATCAAAGTCCATGGAGCCAGGAGGTGGTCCCTGAATGTCAGACCTGATCCTGAGGCCTCTCAGGCAGGAGGAAACTCAGACAAACAATTCATTGAGATGAAAACCAATATTTATCATGGCAACACAAATAATAATGAACATGAAGTTGAGAAAGAAAAGATAGTATTAATATCAATATCACCTCCAGTGTCAGGACACTTTAGACCTCTCAGAGCAGTCCACTTCTTCTCTGGACACATTTAGTGCAAAAATGTGCTTCCTCAGGTGAAGCCAAAGTTCTCACCATTTGTGGTTTGAGTTCTGCCCTCTTTGTTCTTATCTTTCTTCCACATGGTCGCCTTGTGCTGTTTTAAAAGAGCTGTAATTGGCCCCAAGTTACTATCTCCAGTATAAGTGCCTTCGTCTCTTCAACCATTCCTTATTTGGCCAGACCGTTCTGCTTACATGCCTGTGACTTTGCTCCAGGTTGTCTGTGGTCCCCTTAAAGTGACATCTAAAACCAAACACTGGTCGCTGGGTTTGGATGTTCCATGCAGAACAAAGTGAACCGTCATCTTTCTTGTGCTAGGAACTTTTTCGGTTAGCAGGCCACTGTGTTAACATAGCTATGAGCCAGATCCACTCCTCCCCACTAATCCTGCCTTCAGGATGCCCAGGGAAATAAGTAAACGACCATGGCTCCCAGGGACCCACCCGGGACAGGGTGACAAAGTACAAATTTACCACCCAGTTCTGTCCTCAACGTTTTTATAACACAGAAGTTGCTCTTTTGAGCTTGCCTCAGTTTTCATGTCCACAGCGGGGAGGGGAAGATGGGTCCTTATCAGTCGTAACCTCTACCTAGAGCGTGAGAGAATTGCATAGAAAGATCTCTGAGACCTTGGGAACAGCACGAGGGTCCTTGGAAATTGCGGGGGGAAAGGGAAATGAAGCGGGTGGCTGAGTTTTTTTGTTTAAGGGAAAGTTAACAGATTGCAATGTTGCTGTTTAGCATATGTTTTTATCTCTGTATTGACAGCAATATGATTATGACAGCAGCACCATCCGAAAGAAGATATTTCAAAAGGCACTGGTTCAAATCACACTTCCAACCGTGCAGAAGGCTCTGGCGTCCATGTGCAAACCAGTAAGGGGATGGGTCATTCCGGAGATCCTGCTCTTATTCCCTGTGAAGTTCAAACAAGTTCTTGTTTGTTTGTTTGTTTGTTTGTTTTGCCATAAGGTGCTTGCAAACACCTTATAGGGGTCAGCAAATTTTTTCTATACTCAGCTCTGGTGCCAAAAGCAGCCCTAGATACATAAACATGGGCACATCTGTGTTCTAATAAATTTTTGTTTGCAAAAGCAAGCAGTTGGCCAGGTTTGCCAACCCCTGGACCAGATAGAATCCCAAAGGATAGTGATCTCAGTTTGAGCCATAGAACACCTGCGAATATCAGGTGTTCCTCATTATAGTATGACTCATAGGTCTAACATGTCCTCAGAAACTTAACCACAACATCTAGGAGAAAAAACCTTAAACAACCTGATTACAGAATGATATTTGTTCTGTTAAATCCAGTAATGTTTCTTTAGTGAAATCAATGAAACAAGCCTTTTAAAGCTTCCGTGAATACCAGGCAACCAGTGACAGCCAGGGTTGTAAAGGTGTGACTTAGTCTGCAAAACAGTTATGGGTGAGCCAACTCAGGAGGCTGGGTCAAGCCTTGGGTTCAAGTTCCAGTCCCTCCAGCTATTGGCCCTGGGGCCTTGGACAAGCCATTTTTTCTCTCTCTTGGCTTAGATTTCATCTTTTGGAGAATGGAGATAGAAATATGTTACAGTATCTTTCTTAAGATGGAGAAGACTAGAATGATGCAGTTAACATTTGATGAGTGCTTACCATGGGCAAGGCACTGCCTTAAACATTTTGTATGGATTATCTCAGTGATTCTCAGGACAACCCTTTGAGGAGGTACTGTTTATGTCTTCATTGTCTCAATGAGGAAACTTGAAGGGTTAAGTCACAGGCCCAAAGTCACAGAGCTGGTAACCAGCAGAGTTTAAACCTAACTCACACTAACTGGTAACATGGTGAGCTCTCTGTAAATGGTATATACTGCTACTATTACTCCTCCTGCATTTCAGAAAAGATCTATGAGCCCGGAGGTTTGCAAAGCCTGCTTCCTCTTGGAGCAAATGATAAAGAGCTTTTTAGAATTTAAAAAGGGCTTTTCAGCAGCTTCGAGAGTCTTCAAGCATTGGAACATTAAGGTCCTTCACATGAATTATTTTACTGTGGCAATTTCCTCAGTCGTTTTTATATGCTGTTAATGCTGTTTTTCTTCAAAGAAAAGCCATCAGCGTATCTAGTCCCTGACATTTATTTCTGAGGTGTATTTCTTTCCTCTAAAAGGATTTGATGAAGTCAGGGGAGTAAAGAATCCGTGTGATTGGCCCTTGGCCCTTGTGGATGGAGAAGTCCAGCTGGGCAGACACCTCTGGACGTGTCTGCACCCACCCTCTCTGCTCCAGGTGGTTTCCTTTTCCAGCCCCAAAGGGTTAGATAGAAGTCTCCCTTCTGTCCACTCCCCTCTCTCCGAGAATCAGCAGAGTTGTACCCCACCTGTGAGAGGCTCTTGTGATTTTTAATCAAGAGGGACTGGTTCCAGAAGGAACTGTGACCCAGAGTTTTCAGTAATCAGAGCATGGCATCAGTGTCAAGAGATTTTCAAAAACTCGGAATTACAGAAGGGTAAATTAGAGGAGTATCTGCTTCAGAGAAGGAGTCTTTGTTTTACTAACGTGTATTTCCCTGGGTTCTGTAAGGTTCATCTTTCTAGATCTGTGGTACTTACTGCAAACAAAATGCTCATCAGAATCGCCTGGGGAGTTTTTATAAAAGAAAAAATCTGATTCCCTAAGACACATCCTCAGGGATTTCAATTTACTTGGTCCATGGATTTAAACGTACGTCACAGTTCAATCTATTCAATATAGAAGATCTAGACACATCACAACAGTTTGAATTTCTTTAACAATTATTCCTTTCCACAGGATTGTTTAGCTGGTTGGAATTTGAAAGGTCTACCGTTTGTTTATTCAGCAGACATGTATTAAATATGTGTCAGGCGTGATCCAGGTTGCTGACCCGGGGTTCGTAGCCTGGAGGCAGGAGACAGGTGCACAGTGTGTGTGTGTGTGTGTGTGTGTGTGTGTGTGTGTGTGTGTCCTGTGATGAGCACAGCAGTAGCATTATGGGAAGAGCCATAGCTGGAGATCCCAGGAGGGTGCCCGCCCCTGCTTATGGGGTTGAGGAGGACCGCTCAGACACCTGCTTTTACCCAGTTAGCAGGGATGAATAACATTCAGAGGAATAAGGAATGGGAGGCCATTGTCGGAAGATAAAAGGGTGACATGAGCCCCTGCCCCACATTGCACAGAGGGAGAGAGAGGCCCAGAGCAGCAGTGATGCTTGCCCAGGGTCCCACAGCCAGTCCGGGCCGCGTCTGGTCCCCTGGCCAGTGCTCTTTCTAATCAGTACTTATCTGTGTGTCAGTCCTGTCTCTTAGACCCTCCTGTCTCCTCTAGGGTAAAGGGACCCCATAAAGGTCCCCTGTGATCTGGTCCTGAGCTACTGCGGATCCCCACATCCCGGCACTGAGAGTTGTCCGGATGTGGTGACTTCTGATCACCTGCTGTCCCTGCCAAACCCCAGGCTCTCTCAGAGCCACATGCTAGGAGCTCTTCTCTAGGGCTGTCAGGTGCAGGGATACTTGAGTTAATCACTGGGATGTGATTTGGTGTTTTGACCCCTGCCTTGTCCTCATGCTGATAACAGACAAGCTGTTCAGAAACCCTTGGAAAGCAGGCAAGGTTGAAGGATCTCGCACTCTGCCTGGGCTGACTTAGAAGAACCATTGGGTGCCAGGCCAGTTGGAGGCGAAGAGCAGAGTGTTTCCAAAGGGTCCTTGAATAGCGAGTCGCTGCACTGGAACGGGGCCCCGATCCAATAAAGTTAAACGGACACCTGCTCTAGAACCCTGCAGTCTCACTGCTCATGTCTGGTCGAGGAAAAGAAGTCCTTAAACCTACAAAAGTCACGCACAAGAATGTCCAGAGCAGTTAGAGTCGTCACAGTCAAAAAATGGGCGAAAAAAACCTCCATATCCCTCAATGGGAGTATGGATAAAAAATTTTAGGGTAGCTATATGATGAATGCCTTTTATCAATAAAAAGAAAGAAGCTACTGATATATGGGGCAACATGGATGCATCTCGAAAACAAGCACACAAAAAAATTTAATTTTATTTATATAAAGTTCAAAAACAGGAAAAACTGGAAATTATGTATTTTGTTTATATAAAGGTAAATTGTAAGTCATAACCTATTGTGATAAATAGCATTTATTCCTGGGGGCAGTAAATGAAAAGAGCATGAGTGCGATAGAATGTCTTCCATCTTGATCCGGGTTTTGGTTTCATGGATTTATTTATCTATTTAAAATCTTGGAGTTAGTTTTAAAATGTGCGTATTTTTACCATATACCTTGGTAAAGTGCTGTTGGCATTTAAAAAAATAAAGGAAGAAGGAAACACTTTGATTATGATGAAAAGAAAAATGAAAGGAGGGCCTCAGACTCCCCGACAAGGCCTTAAGATGATCAACATCTTGGGATCTCTAAGCACCGCCTTGAAGTGCTTAGAGCCTGTGCCACTAATCAGGAATGGTGACTGGGGAAAGGAAAGGGGGTGACCCATGGCCGAGTGCCACACACGCCCAGGAGGACGTTGGGAGTGGGACTCTGCCTGCCCATAGCTCCTCCATGAACTGGCATCTTGTGCCTTGTCCCCTTTTCTCTCTCGCTCTCCAGGAACTTCAGAAATATGAGCAGTTCATCTTCGCAGATCACACCAATATGATCCATGTGGAGAATGTCTATGAGGAGATTTTACATCAGATGCTCCTCGATGAAGCTCTGAAAGGTAAGGAAGGCTGACCTGGTGCAGGAGGGAACTCTAGACAGAGCAGAGTGCTCCCGAAATGGGACCCAGTGAGGCCGGCTAGGTTTTCTCAACAGGTATGAGAGGGGAAGAGGGAATCGACATTGGTGGGCTGGGGAGACTGAGAGAAAACGGAGGGGGAGGGGGACAGGTTCGAACCTCACTGAGCAGCCGTGATGCGGCACACGCTGTGCTGGCCCACTGGGTGTTCTTTCTCTTTCAATACAAATAAGAACCCTGAGAGACGGGAATTCTAAGCTTCCTTTCTCAGCTGGGAAAGCTGAAGTAGAGAGAGGTTAAACCAGGGCGTCCCGTGAACAGCTGTCTTCCTCAGCAGTTCCAGGCAGAACGAAGGAAAAAGGGCTTTCTGGGCCACAGGCTCACAACCGCGCTCACAACCGCACCCACAGCCCCACAGCCGGGAGAGGGTGACTTACTTCAGCAGCAGGGCTCAGAGGCTGCTCTCTCAGGAGACTGCACACCGTATTCCTCACCTCCTCACAGCTGGGCAGAAAAAGACACAGGCGATGCCACAGTACTCTGTGAGGCCTGCCAGGACTCTAGCACCCAGCATCCTGTGGGATTGGGCCTTGCTCTGGAGAGGAGTATGGATAGAAGAACTTTGACAGAAATATGCTGGAGGCCCCCCAAAATATATTTGGTCTCCACGGGGATGGTGTTGAGCATCACAAAACCCCTCCATAAAGAAAACGTGCCAGGAGCAAGCCCCAGGTCTCAGTAGCTCATCACAGGATCCAGTGAGATAAGGAATGTGAAGATGTCAGCACAGTGGCCGCAGAGGAAGAGCTCAGTCAAGGCCGCTGCCAGTCTACCTCGGCACCTGTGGGTGAATTAGAAAAAGTCCCCTTTTTCCTCCAGACGCTTGATTACTCTCTGTCCACAAATTGCCATGATATACTCATTTAATTAGAAAGCAGGGCACTCTACTGCTGGTTGTTGGAAAATTATTATGCTAAATACACAAATCTATACTGTCTCTGATGTGAATGGCAACCCCTTGTATATAATATTATAATTTATGTAATATAATATTCTTGGGCACAGTACAACCTCCATAGCAATAAGCAGAGGCCTAAGGTCAAAAATGTCAGCTGCTGTCATTATCATTATTGTTTTTACTCCTTTCTAGGCCTCTAAGAATGAGCTGGTTGTACATAGATCTTTATTTTGGGATATGTCCAGTATTTTCGCTGTAGCATCTTTGCCTTTGACATCTTTGCCACAAGTATTTTTGTCACATGTCCAATTGGCTGTAAGGCAGTATTGCCATAAAAATGATAAAATTATGATAAATAAAAGAGACATTAAAATAAATAGCAAAATTAAAAATATTGAAAAATACAAAATACTGAATACATTTAAAATGTGTGTAGATTCATGGCAATGCTACACAAATAACTGATTTTATTTTGTGGATTGTATCTAAGCACTTGTCTTCTTTGTGGGAAATGTAGGTTCAACTCTGAACCTTCAAAAAGGCCCTTCAATGTCCCTCTTTCTCCTCCCAATGTGGCGTGTTTCAAAATAAGAAACCAACTCACTTGGGACAAAAATCATCACCATCTGGAAGAAATACTAATTTAAGAACACTACTATATGTTTTCTTCACCACTTCGTTGACGGAGAAATGACACCAAACTGACAAAAAACAAACAAACAAAAGACCCCAAACTGTCAACCTGTTATTTTATTATTTTTTATGATGGTTGATCCATCAATGAAGAAATGAAACCAAACAGAACAAAAAAAAAAAAAACTGTCAACCAGTTATTTTATCTTTTTTATGGCAAAATTTCTATACAGCCTATTAGTTACGTGGCAACAATATTTGTTGTAAAAAGGCTTGTGGCAAAGATGTTTATGGGAAAACTATGGCGAAAGTACCTAGAATCCCTTTTGGATCAACACGGTTCTCTCTGCATGTGCAGTGCTGAGAACCTATTACCCATTTTGACAAAAAGCAGAGAATGTAAGGCCTGCCCCGGCCCTAAAGGAGTTCCATTCAAGGTGGACAAACTGGAACTGCACGTATTAACAGCTAAGAAAATGCATTGGGGGCCTCTGTGAGTGATGCCGTTATGGATTATGAACTGCTTGATAGCAAAAGCCATGTTTTATTATCTTATTTATTTATCCTGTCCCATAGTCAAACTCACTAAGTGTTTGCTATTTGACTCAATGAGTGAGTGAAGGAAGGAATGAATGAATGATCACTACAGAGGTCCAGAATTTGGAATGAGTGTGCAAGCTGTGGTCATCAGGAAGAGCTACCTGGAAGAGGGTGGCTATAAACTGGAACTTGAACTTGAGACATTTGCATAGCTGGAAAAGCTGAGAGGGGGTTTGGCTTCTGGATAAAATCAGAAAATCTGGTTGGCCAGGGCGGAGTGTTAATATTGTGTTCTGTTTTCTGGTACCCCTCAGTGATAAAGGAGGCTGCCATCCTGAAGAAACACAACTTGTTTGAAGACAACATGGCCTTGCCCAGCGAAAGCGTGTCCAGCTTAACCGATCTGAAAACCCCTGCAGGGTCAACCCAGACCAGCCCGGCCAAGCGAACCTCAGCCATTCTGCCAGGAGTCGTGGATAACGAGACCTTGAGTAACGACGTATTCCAGGAGTCAGGGGAAAAGCAGCCGCCTGGGGTCCCTGGTTCGCTGACCAAAGAAGAAAGCCTTTCTTACGCAGGTGGAGATGGGCAGGTGATTATTTCAAGCACGGATGACCCGGTGGTGAATCTTGTGGCTGCAGAGGACACGGCAGGAGCCCTGGGCACACACTCATCAGGGCTGGAGTTTGGAGGGACTCCTGAGCACGAAGAACCCACCCACGAAAAGCCAGAAGCCATCTCTGCCTCAGGCTCCTTAAAGGAGCTCAGAAATTTGTTGACGGTGACCATTGAAGTACCCCTGGAGCCTGCCACCCCCGCGATTGAAAAAGGCACAAATCAGAAGACCCTCGTTCCCCAAGAAACTGAAAAAGAAGAGGAAGCAACCCAAGTCTACACAGAGGCTGATCACGTAGCTGCCTCCAGTCAGGACGACTGTGGAGAGAGTGAAGTGAGGGAGAGCCAGGCTCAGGCCGGTGGCTTGGAGTTGGGGGGAGTTGCAGAGGTTCAGCCAGCCTGCGGAGGGCTCAGCGAGGGCACCCCAGGCCCAAGCCCCACAGAGGAGCAAGCAGAGGCTGGGGAGCCCACTGAGGGGGAGCTTGTGGGGAGGGCTCCCAGGCCAGATGCCCAAGAAGGAGGGACCACGTGCGCTGTAGAGGGTGAGGCTATGCCCCAAGGGGGTTGCATTTTAAGTTCCAACCCTGTGGGCCCCAGTGAGAGCAAGGATGCGGTGGAAGAAGCATCAGTGGGAGGGAAAGGCTACACGACCGAGGTTCCGGCCAGTGTGGAAGCAGAGAAGGCGAAGGGCCCCCGTGTTCATGAGTGTCAGTGGGTGGTCGAGAATGTTCCAGACCCTGACATCCTAGGTCCACCGAGAGAGGATGCGAAGGAGAGCCCCCCAGAGCAGCCCTCAGAGGAGTGAAAGGGACAATTAGGCAAAAGTATTTCTTTGAACAAACTCAGCCAATGGGTTAGCTATGGGTACACGCTTAGGGGGTGCATGTGGGTTGTTAACAAAAAAAATAATAATAATAATAATTAAGTACTGCCTTAATTTGTAGGATGAAATCAGAGGAAATACAGACAGGGCGTGAGCACTGAGGCAAACCTTTGTGGAACTGAATTGTTTTATCATGAATTGTTGCTTTAGCATTCTAACAGGAATTAGGAAGGTAATGGAGTGTTTGGGGTGAGAGGCAGCTGAGGGCGTCCGAGGGCGTAGGTGTTGCATGGAGGATGGAGAAAAACAGTAGGAGCACGGTTTTTAACGCATTCTGCACATTTTCTTCTGATGCACTTGAAGGCTTTTGACTTCGTAATAAGAACGCAAATGTATACTGTACATCCAGTTTCACCGTTGGCTGTACCAGCTTCACTGTCTCTTCAGAACTCGGCATTTGTCCACAGTCAGGCAGGCGGCAAGGAAGGGTGTGGGGTGAACGCCGGTCACCCCTGCTGCGTGCAGCCCCATGGAGTCTGAGGGATCTCAGGGCATGCCAGGCAGACATAGCGGAGGGCTGCGCTCTGTGGGACTGTCTGGGCCTGTTACTGATTCTGCTATCGATTCCTTGTTAATTAATCTTGTTGATTCTTATTAATTAATCACCTTTTGGGGAAATTCAGATGAGGCAAGAAAACTTCTCTGGCATGTTTAAGTGTTCCAAATTAGCCTTAGACTGTGCAGAGAAAGGGCTTAGCTAAATTGTCAGGCGTAATGCCTACCAATTAAACGAATGTGTTTTGAACAACTATTCGATGCCATGAGCTATGTTAGGCATAGTACCAAAAAAAAAAAAGTGCTCTGTTCAATATAAATTAAATAGCCAAGTGAATTTAATCTTAAAAAATGCCATTTTAAAAATAATATGCTTTTTATCATGACATGAAAGCTCTCTTTCTTTCTGTTGAAATAGTCCTGGTTTATTCCAAGAAAGGAATAAAGTGAATAAATGAATAAAATGAGGAAGGGAGTGAGTGAGTGAGTGAAGGAGCAAGGAAGGAAGGAAGGAAGGAAGGAGAAAAGGAAGGAAAAGGAAAGGGAAAGAGAAAGAACTAGAGAGAAAGAAAGAACAAAGCCAAGATATATACCATTAAGTTCCAAAGATGTTAAAAAAAAATTACCCAAAGTAGAAATTACTTGTTGAGTCTTTTGGCAAATTAATTGAGTCTCTGTTATGTCCCAGACGCTGGAGATCTGTGGTTAGAAAGATCCATTTTTTGCTCCTGGAACTTATACTTTAATAGGAATAGACACAAACACATTTTTAAGTGGATTGTGACCTGTAATTGTTCATCTTAAAAGTGAAATGGATTTAATTCCAAAAGATGAAAGAAGCATTATGTTGTCTTTCAGAGAATACTAGGCTATTTCCTAAAAGCTTCAGTCCCAGAACTACATCTTGAAATTTCCTTGCACAAATTTTAATATTAGATCCCAGTACAAGTCCTAAGAGCTTGTCTTGATCATCGGCAAGTTTATGTCGGTTCTTTAGAGAACTTGTCCCACAACTGAACCATTTCACCAGGAATTTAAATATCTCCCTTCCCACCTTCCCGTTAAGAATTTCTTGGATTTCTAGGTCTTAAAGGGTGAAAAAGAATCAGTATCAGTACACTCTCAAATTGCATGGTTTGACTTTTCTCAGAGTGGTTAGACCCCCCTCACCCCCCACTTCCCACCCCCCCACCCCCACCTTGCCCCAGTCTGTGAGGGACTCCTTATGGGTAGACAAGGTAGAGGCCACCCCGCCTCGACCTTGTAAGACCTAGTGTTCACTCATATCCTTGCATTCAGCACAGAATGTTAAATTATGTTTACTTCCTGTCTCTTCCAGGGCTCCTCTCTTCAAGGACAGAAAATAGGGTTTAGTCATCATTTGTGCTACCTGCTAGAAACACACAGCCTTGAATAATGGCTTCCCTTACCTTCAAGTCACTTTACTATCTCTAGTGCCTAGTGAGGAGCTGGCCCATGTCGGGCTGCTCAGGAAACGGGAGAACCAAACACCCACTGCCCTGCCGGATGCTGGGGCTGCCTGGGGCTTGCTGTCATTCAGGGAGACTTTTTAACTGGGCTTTCTGCCCTTGGAGCAGAAAGTCCAAGGGGCAGATGGCCAGCCAGCCAGTGGTGCCGCCCAGGAAGGCAGGGAGCCAAAGGAGCCATGCCCAGCCCCGCCAAAGACTGCCTTTCTCCCTGGGGGAGCTGCTTCGAGCTCAGAGGTCCCAGCCCAGGCTGCCCCTAGCAGGAGTGTCCCAGCTTTCTCCCTGTTCTCACCTCAGGGCTTCTGGAACCCTTGGAAAGCTAATAGATTTTTCCAACCCTAAAAGAGAGTGCATTTCACTGCGTTGAATGGATGAATACCAGTGCCCTTTCTTTACTCATCTTGTCGCCAGAGGGGACCTGGCCCTAAGGGGAAGGACGCACTTCAGAACACAGTCGAGGAATTTTTCTGTACGTATTTCACAAAAGACAACTTTGCTAGGCTAAGCAGGATGATTGCTCCATTTGTAGATGGAAGGGGGTAACTAAAGTGCATTATGAATATTCCTTATTCATTTTAACATGTCGAATGGAGTGACTTCATATTGACATGAGTTTGTCTTACTGTTAAAGCAGACCTGTATGTGGTGCTTCAGGGGTGTCCAGGTTGGAGTGGGGTTATTACGATTTAAATGAGCAGCTTGAAAGCCTCTGCCTGCTGACTCTGGGGATCTCTCCTAGGGGCAAATCCATTAGAAATGCATCAGACCTCAAGACAGGGTTTTTGGCAAAAATGCCATGACTTTAAACTAGTTATATTGCTATTGACCTTTCACAAAGGAAGAATATTTTCCTTTAAAAAATTAGTTTGTCATTTTCTCCGTTTGCAGCTTGGAGCTGAGACAGTAGTGCCTTGAGTTATGCAGTGAACTCTTTTCAAAAAAAAAAAAAAAACAACAATATTTTGGAGACCACAAGGATAAGATTCCAATTTGTCCGAGAGCTTTATAAAAAGGCCAAGTGTGAAAAACTGCAGGTCATTAGGCCTGATCTACATTTTATTAAAAAGATCATCGAGTCTGGTTTTGTAACCTCCAAGCTGGAGCCAATGATTTCAAAGGGTTTCACGATTCTCCCAGACAAATGATTTTATTTCTCTGTAAAAAGTGCTAAATGATTTATGGTACATCGCGATTTTAATATGGGGAGGGGAAGGACATCACGAAAAAAATAATACAGTTTTGCCAGGTGAAAATGTTGGCCACATGTGGCTGCTTCACCGTAAACAAAGGGCTTGGGGATTTGCTTTCTGAAGTCTGCAACTTCAAGAGAAAAATCTACATTATGGTTGGTTTTTCTGGTCACTGTGTAAAGCCAATAAACTTTAAACACTTTGTAACCACGTATTTACTCTGCCAAGTACCTATATTCCAATAAAACGTTCATCCTTGAAGAGGTGTCCAAATGTCATATTTATTTGTAATGGGGCTGGTTTCATCTCTCGAGCCAACATCAGACTTGAGCTGGGAGGACCAGCCCTCGGAGATGAAAAGGTGAGTCACTGTTACTGTATTAGGGAACTTTTAATTTTCTGTCATTGGGAAGGAACCCACAGGGAAGTCACTTCGTGTCAGATGTAATTATGCTTTGAAAATGCATATGCTTATTTCTCTAGAAATTGGACTATGTCCATAATAGAGCAATGGGCAATTACTCTTGACGTAATTGAATTACTGTTCAAACAAATTTATTTTCAATGAGTAACGCTGACTGAAACACTCATTCTTTGATATAATTATAAATAAACACATTATTTCCTCACCAATGTTGACAGTTGTTCATTCATCCATGAACTCATTAATATGAAAAATAATGATTGTGATCTGTTACATGCAGGCACTCTCGTAGGTGCTGGTGAAGCAGATGAACGCAGTGGACACGATCCCTGCATCAGGAAACTCAAAATTGCAGGTTCAACATGGCCAGGAAGAGCCCAGAAGGGGTATTTGCTTCCTTGCCTTGCATAAGCCTTGTCTGTCACCTTCGCTTTCACTCATCTACACCAACAGTTCAGACGAGAGAGTAGGAAACACTGAGAAATCAAGTTCAGCAGTGATAGGACACTTGGTGTGGCATGAACCTCACTTCCTCTCCTCCTTTCATACAGAATTTCCAAAACTTAAGAATCATTTCCCAAGAGGCTCCTCCAGAACTTCTATTTAGGGCCAAAAATCAGATTGGAATTGGAGGTGAGTGGGTTGATTTGAAACTACTTCTACATAGTTTTCTCTTTGATTATATGTTTATTTGGTGTGGCTTGGCTGGGACTGATGGGGGTCTTGAGAGGAATCAACTAAATCTGTATGCCAATGTCTACAGTTGCTGTATTAGTGACTGTCAAAAACTAGAAAAGAACCAACATGTCTTTCAGCTGATGAATAGATAAACTGGTATATCCGTGTAACCTACTATTCAACAATAAAAAGGAATGTTCTACTGACATATGCAGTAACGTGGATGAGTCTCAAAATAATTAGGCAGAGTAAAAAAAGCCACACTCAAACAGAGGATACATACTATATGCTTTCTTTTACATGACATTCTGGAAAAAGAAAAACTAAGGGATAAAAATAGACCATTTTGGGAAGGGGGAGATAGATGGGATAAAAAGGGCCAAATATGTGGTGACAGAAAGAAATCTAACTATAGGCGGTGAACACACAATGCACTATATATGCCTTACTGTTGAATTGTACGCTTCAAACTTACTGGATTGCGTTAATCAATGTTGCCATAAAAAAAAAAAAAAAGATCATTGGCTACCTGCAGTTGGGGGGGACAAGGAAGGACTGACTGTGAAGTGGCATGTAAGGGAATTTGGTTCACCCCCTAAATCTATATCTTGATTATGGAGGTTGCTCTGTGACTAAATGCATTTGTTAATACTCATATAACTGTAAACTGAAAAGGGTGAATTTGAGTCAGGTGTAAATTATACCTCAATAAGCATGACTTAAAAAAATTTTCTTAAATGGCTAAAGTTTTCAATAATAGGGAATTAAATTTATTATGAAACATTGCTATAATAAAGCATGACAGAGTTGTTTTGGACTTTGTTATACTTTTTCTCTGCCTAACAGGTTATAAACAGCCTTCATCTATGTGCAAAATTTCTGTTTCTAAATTAGAATCACCAATTTATTTTTCCACTTTCCCTTCCAGCTAGGGTATGGGGATGTGAGGTATGCTCCACCACTCAGACTCACTCTTTTAAATTTTGATTCAATAGAAAGGTAAGAAGGCAACGATTATGAAAAATCTATTCTGCTGAGGGTGGTGGATTGTGACAGAGAGACATCCAGCTCTCAGAGTGGCAGTGACAGAGGGTCTAGAAGCAAGTGTCCCATCTCCAAGGTCAAGGGTGCAGTTAAATTCCTGAAGCATCTTCGTGCTAACATTTGGGATGTATATTTCTCAAGCCTGGTTCTTGGGCCCTCTGAGATTTTAACATATTTACATTAATTGAAAAATTTTAATTAGAGTGTTATTTGCAGCTAAGAAGCTGGACTGATAGAACAGTCATTAAAAATTATGTTTATGACCACATCCTTACCAACACTAGAAAAGACTAAATCCTGGGTGTGGTGGCTTAGACCATCATTGATACATGTGACTTGTGCCTGGTGATGACGTCCACACTGTGAACACGTAGAGAAGGTGAATGCCAACATCCCCAGCAAGAAACTCTAAAACCAGGTACAGCTTATGTAACTCGTCTAAGAAAGTGGATTCCGAGTCTTCATTTAAATGTGGGAAGAAGAGAGGAGGAAGAACTCTCTGTCCACCTGTGGGTCTCCAGACTCATCGCTGCACTCCAATTCCAAATGAGAAGAGCCATGTCAAGATTTCTACTGAGCTATTTTATTTTCAACAAATCTGAGAGTACCAACCTGGACAAGAATTGTTTACAAACAGTTGAAAATCATGTGGGAAAGGCTTAGCCATGGTTCTGAGTTTTCAAAAAATCACAAGATTCAATATAAGTACATAAGCAAACGATCTGGAAGAAAATTTTGCTAAAGTGGAAACAGTGGCTTGGTAATTATCGCTTTTGTGTCCTCCCCGCTGCCCCCTCCATGTTCCATAACGAAGATATATACTGTCAAAATTAGAAAAACATGAACGATTAGAAATGTTTTAAATGTGAATTTAAATTTGGCTAAAGGACCCTCTGTCTTCCTAGAATCCCATAAGCCAAGGGATTCTGGGTACATTTACTCCTGTCCTTAGGCCCATTAACAACTATTATTGGGAGTGATATATAAGCACAAGCGAAAGAGAAAAAGTGACTAGAAACCTTTGTCAAGGGAAAATTTGTTTCCTAAATAACCACTTGACAAGTAATGTTCTGAAGGGCTCTGCTGCTGCTTTGCAGTTCTGATCTTGACTCAAACCTTCTGCCCCACAATTCCCGTGATGCCCGGACACGTGCCCGGCCACCACTGACAGCTAGCAAGGTCTAACAGCCTGCCCAGGGCCGAGTTAGCATCTCCTAGGTTCTATCTGCAGCCATGTGTTATGAAAAATCCCCCAAGAGCTCTAAGGAAAGATAATTTATTTAAGCCATTACCACTTGTTTGATATGCCGTAAGAAATGACAAATATGAGAGATCACACTCATTAAAGCATGACACAGCATGCTGTGAAAAAACACAACATATGGTTATTTGAAGTCTGAAAAGCCTACTGAGTTTAAAATTTTTCTTCTGAATATCCTTTGATGAAAAATAGCGGTTTCTAGATTAAAAACAGCAGAAACTTTCTCTGGGTGAGTAAAAAAAATCACCTAAAGTTGCTAGACTCCATTAAGTGGATACGATCAAACACATGGACACAAAGCATTTTAGATCTCCATGAACAAGACAATCTCATAATCACTTTAAAATTTAGTAAATCCATAAAAATAGGAGACATTCCTTTAAATGAAATAGTTTATTCACTCCTAGTTATATAAGTTATCATGGAAGCAGTAACTTTGTTCCACTTAATTGAAACTGGTGACTCTCTATAAATTATACAAAGCTACCATCATCAAGAATCTATTTTGAAAAATAATAGTTTGGAATCAGCAATATTATAGTAAAATCCTCGAGAATAGGGATTATGCATTAAATTTTATGCTAAGACCTCCTGCTAACTAAACTAGTGGTAAAATGCAAGTGATGAAGTGAATTGTGAAGTACATGAGTTTCTTTCTTCTCCTTTATTATTTGCCTGGACCTTTAGCTCCCACTTCTAGGCCTTTAGGTAGGATTTGTTTCCCAGTACTCTATTCTCTGTAGTATTTTAGATGCACTAATAAGATGTTAGCCACCAAGTTCTAATCTTCCTCTCTCAGTCAATGTTATTTTGGATACAAGCAACACAACTCACTTAGGCAAGAAGAGTTTATTTTATGGTTATCAAAGTATCTCATGGAAACATCCATCCATCAGGAGATAAATTCTCCATTTTTCTCTATATCTGAGGCTACCTGGTCTCACATTTTTTCCTTTTCTCTGCACATCTGCTCTATTCTCATCAATCTGCGGTGTAGCTTTCACTGCTTTTCTATTCATAGGGAGAACTGTGACTAACTCTTAGCCCCTGAGTTTACTTATCCCTATTTCTAGCAACCAGCAAAGACTGTAATTTCTGAGTCGTGATCCCAAATTCCTGGGAGAGAGTTTGAGCCCGGTGTCTACCCCTGGTCCAAATCAGCTATAGCCAGGGTGTAAAGGGACATCAAAAAAATGCAAAGGAACAGGTAAAATTAATTCATAACAAATTTTATTTAACCCAATATATCTAAAATATTATCAAAGCATGTAATCCATTTTAAGAATCATCAGCCTACATTACCTTTTTATAACAAGTTTTTGAAATCCAGTATACACTGACAGACTAATCACATTTCAGGTGCTCAGTGGCCAGATGTGGCTAGTGACTATCACACTGGACAGCACAGTTCTAGAATATACCAATAATGAAATCATGAATCAGATTTCTGGCAGTAAAAAAAAAGCTTCATAAATTCACAAAGATGGTTTCTAAACCATCTTTAGAAATGGTAGTGGTGGGAAAACACCTCTTCTTAACTCCTGTGCATCACACGTCCTTGGGTTACCTCTCTCATAATTTCCCTGCTTTCACACCAAACATAATATTAACTAAATTAAATAACTTTGCAAACCACTAAGGTTTCTTATAAACTCCTAAGAGACTCCACCTGTCTGAACGTGGAATAGTAAATAACTACTCTCTAGTACTTTTATGTTAAGACTATTACATTTAATCCTTTTATTTTTTTATTCCACGAGCAACTGTAATTACTGATACTACAGCTTTTACTGTTTACTAGCTGTGTCTCTTATCACCAAGAGATTTAAGTACTGTCAAGGGAAGCTGCCTTGCAGTATCTCCAGCAACGCATTACCTCTATGCATCTCATACAGAAGAGAAAGGAAAAAGGAAAGCCATAAAGATAAGCTGGGCTATCTCTATAATTATAAAATTTACCCAAGGCTCAGACAAATAATGATGTTTTTTAACACCTCTCCAAGGAGATCCTATTATTTGTTTACAGTCTTTAGGGAGCTGATAGATAAAATACAATAAGCAAAATTAAAAATATAATGGGACAGATTTTTCACAGTTAACCTATTTTAGGAATCCATGATCATAACAAAAACTCGTATTTGCATCTTCACTCTAAGTACTGTCTTTTTTAATGTTTGCAATATTGGGTTCTCAAGAAGAAAAGTGTTCCGTAAATTCCACACACTATCAAATTATAGGAAAAGTGATTTGAAGAAAGACAAAATCGCCACTCCCAAATTCTGCACCAGTTTTAAGAATAATCAGATGTCAGTTAAAGAATTCATAGCATTTAGGGGCAACTGCTGCTGTGCAGTCAGTGTCACATGGCTGGTTGCAGCCTCTTGGAACTCTTTCTGAACCGTAATATTAAAGTGGAGATTTTTCCTTGTGTTTGTGAGTCTGTATGATTCTAACCAGGACTCCTGCTCTTTCCTAACTACTGATCCACCCAGGCAAGTAAGTAAAGAGAACACTAGGTAAGCAGACATATTTTACATAAGCCGCAAGCTGGGCAAACAAACCCTTAACTGGTTAAAGGGCACTCTATAAATGGCTATTCTTATCATTTTTAATGGGCTTTACACATCTAAAATCTCTTCCATATTCTTTAAAAGTCTTTACCCTTATTCTCCTTAATGCTTTCCACCAGTGTTTCTCCCCCACCCTGCATGACACACCAAGGTCTCTCTTGTTTAACTCCTATATCTATATATTTTTTATCACGATTGTACTGGTTTTAAAATAATATGTATAGATTTTAAAGCAACGAATGTACATTTTCTCCAGTGTCCATAAATTGCCAATTAAATAACAATTTCTAGTATTCCATTAAGGGGTTAAAATGGTCCTCTTCTGAAATGCACTTTGTGAATATATTTTTCTTTCACTTCCAGGGACTCACCTTAAATATGATAAGTTGCAATGTTTTTTAGGCCACACAAGCTTTTTCTACTTATGGTTTTACAGAGATTAGTGAAACATGGACTCAATCACTGACTAGAAATTGAATTTCAGTAAGGGAGAAAAAGATGCTTATTATTTTGCACATCAACAAAGAACATATTCCAGGTTCTCATTATACCCTTTGAAAATGCAGTGTTAGCTTGAAAACAAATATGCCAAGGAAGAAAAAAAATGCTCAACATTAAAAGCCAGTACTTCTATTTCTTGAGAATATTGTTTCTTCATGATAGTTACTCTTCAATTTTGACTTCTTATAAAGACATGGAACATCAGGAAGATAAAGAAAACAGTTATTGCCAATAATACACTACGAATAATTGACTACATTTTAGTATAACTGAAGGTCACTGACTTATTTATTTTCTTTGTTCCTAGTTTTCAAAAACTGAATGGTTGGCTTTGACCTTTAGCTTGTTATGTTATCTATGCCAGAGCCAAGAACAAGTCACGGGTATTATTTATTTAGCTAACTTTATCATTAAAGCTGCCAAAGAGGATCCAGGATGGAACCAATAAAGGGATACAGGTCCATGAAAAGGATAAAATGAAATATTGTACAGAAATGACCTCATGTGTTTTCATAGCCTGTATGTAAGTAAATAAATTATATTTGTCTTACTTTATAGATAAGGAAACTGAAGGAATAAGGAAACAAGTATATTCCACATTTACTGAGGCTCTGTAACAAGAAAGGCACAGTGCTGAGTTTTTGAACATACATATAAATAAGCTAATGTCAATACCCTCCAACTGGTCACAGACTAGTGAACACGGCTGACTGTGAAAAATACATTAATAAAGACAATACAATGCAAAAACAAGGGAAAGGATGACTTCTAATGACTGGAAGGTTCTGGAAGGGTTTTTTAGAGACAGAATCTGAGACTTACTGTTAGTGAGTGTTCTATAAACAAAGATGGTGGGATAGATGAGAAGATAAGATGGTAAAGGTATAGAGAGGCTATAACATGAGAATCTGTTACCTAGTGCATAGGATTTGAGGGCAGGGAAGGAGTGGAAGGCGGATGACATGTTCAGAGGGTTTGCAGATGTCCTTGAATGTCAACTCTGAGAGCAATGTGGAGAAAAGTATGGTGGCAGGGAAATAATTTAAGAGGTGATTGCAATGGTTCAGGAAAGAGGAAATGGAAGCTGGAACTGAGCCAATGTACGAGTGGAAGGAAAGGTAATGATCGAAGCATAATCTATATAATTTGGAAACTAACTGGGCATGGACCATGGAGGATGAGTTGATGATGATTCTGATGCATTAATATGAACCAGTGAACATGTGACATTTGAGCTACCCTTGGGCCAGATAGAGGGAAATTTCTACGAGGGAGGTGGAAATGTTTATCTAGAGATGAGGACAGATAACGATTTAGAAATCAACCACGGGAATATGATGGTTGAATCCATATGAGTGGAAGAACTCAGCAAGGAATAGAGTATCGAGTGAAAAAAAGACAAAAAGGAAACCTTAAAATGCAGGGAAGAGAGGGAATAAAGGAAGAGTCATTGGGGTCACCTGAATGGTCTGAGAGGGAAGTGAATCATGCAAGGTGATAGAAATCAAGATAAGTTTCCAGAAAGAGAGCTGAATGCTGCTGAGTAAGTGATTTCGTGTGGTCATAGAGGTCACATCCGAGCTCCTAAACTCCTCACTCACCTATTGAAATATCAAACGAGAAAAACAATGTGGTTTTTCAAGAGGAACCTACGCCTCATTTTACCGGTGGCTAACCTGGGACTCAGTCATCAAAATAAACTGAAAGTTGCAATCTCCTTTATTAAACTTACCCTGCATCTCACCGCACTTACCTTACAGTGAGCATCTTAGATAACTATTTTTAATCAAGTAGGAGGCCTCACGTGCTTTCTTTCATCCTCGTGGTACTGTGCAGTGGTTACATGCAAGGGCTTTCCAGTCCAGTCATCGAGGCTGGTTGGACTCTAATCCAGCAGTGTGATCAGGGCTTTTGTTACCTAACTTCTCTAGTTTCGGTTTCCTCGTTTGCAAAATGGGGGTGGCGATACTTACCTACTAGGGTTGGGAAGAGTGCATGAGAGAATGCAAGTAGAACTATCAGCGCACTTGCGCCAAAGGCTCCACTCATTTTTGCAGATTACTCCAACACTATTCCCTAAAGCGTACGGCTCCGACCCGGGGACGTGTCCGCCTCATCCTGCCTGCCTTCAGGGAAACGTCATTCGCGGCAGGAGGGATAAACAGCTGACCCACGGAGGAAGGGCTGGCCGCAGAGAGCCGGGGACAGCGGGATCCCCGAAGCCTCTGACCCTCGGAGGACTACACGTCCCAGGGTGCAGCGCGCCCACCCAGCGTGGAAATTTCGCCGGGCGGCCTCGTACTGAGGGACGGCGGAGCAGGAAGCGGTGCACGCTGGGACCGGTAGTCTCCGGGTCGCAAGTTCACGGGTCGGAGGAGGGCCCAAGCGGAAGGCCCCGCCCCAGTCCCGCCTTTTGTCCACGTCTCCCTTCTCCCGGCCACTGTTCTCTTCCGTCTTCGGAGCCGGCCCCTCTCCGTCCCGGTCCCTATTGGTTTCGAGGCCCCACGTCTTGGGCCCTACCCGGAAGTCGCGTTGGGGGAGGCGGTTTCCTAGACTACGACACCGGAAAACTGGGGGAGGCGCTCCGGGCAGCTCAGGGCGGCGGCAGCACTGGCGCTGGAAACAGGCTTGGTGGCTTCGGGAAATAGTTCGGCGACGGCGGCCGCTCGCGTCGCTCCGCATCCCGCCCTCGGCACGGCTCGCAGCCCCCTTGCCACCGGCGTCCGGCGATGTGTCCCGTCGGCCGGGCGTAGCAGCTGCGCGTGCGCGGAACCGCGGGGCCATGAGCGAAGCCGGCGGCGGCCGGGGCTCTGGGTCCTCGGTCCCCCAGCGAACGCCATGGAGCCTGGTGGCGGCGACGGCCGCGCTCTGCCTGGTGTCGGCCACGTCCGTGTGGCCGGCGGCGGCCGCACCCATGAGTAGGGAGGAGAAGCAGAAGCTTGGGTAAGGTGCTTGGCATCTTGGGGTGGGTTTCTTCCTGAGGCTGACCGCAGGCGAGGTGCCTGTCATTGCGACCCAGGCGTACAGTAAGTAGTCTCTCTTGTCGCAACGGGACGGCTGTGCCCTCGCGAGGACCCCTGGCAGGGTGGACGGGGTCCGGGAAGGTGGGAGCCTCCGTCCGCTTTGCAATCTCGGGGGACTGTCGGGGTGTCGCCGGGGCCGTCTGTGACATGTGCAGGCTTCCCGAGGTCAACTGGGGTGTGTCAACGCAGCTGCCATGTCAGTGGCCCGTGACGGAGGTTACAGTCCTTGTCGTTGCGCGGGAGAGTCCTGCGGTTGTCTTTCCTCACTGGTATGGTTAGATTTCTCACACATGTGAGCTCCCTGCTGGGAAGATGTGGCCGACCTTAGAGCGGTTAAGGAAGTAATGTTTACACCTGTTACGGAAAAAGGGGGGCGTTCATTGGAGCTTGAACTTTACACACATTACCATTTCCTTGCAGTGTTTTTTTTTTTTTTGCATTGCGTTTGCATAATAGGACAATATTTCATGGTGTTTTCAAAAGCCCTAATTAAGTATACCAGGTATTCACTTTACTCAGAGTAGTTTATCAGTCTTGAAAGTGTTGTAAAATTATCAATTATATTTAATTCAGAGTCAGTATTCCTAATATATGTTAGGTCCCACAAATGGTTAAGAAAAAAGCCAATTTACCAGTAGCGAATGGGCAAAAGGCATAAAGAGTTAATTCACACAAGAGGAAATACAAATGATCAATAAACATGAAAAGTAATTGAACCTTGTAAATGTGAGAGATGCAAATTAAAGCAATGAGATTTTTTTTTTTTAAACATTAGCTTAGCAAATATAAACATGGATAGAGCACTGGCTAGTTGAGATGTGAGAAAAACCTTGGTGAGCGTTAAACTTCCTGCAACTCCTAAAGTTTAAATTGTATTTACTCTTTGGTTCATCAACCTCATCTCCAGGAATCTATCCTGCAGAAATAAAAGTACCGTCAGTGTAGAGATAGGTGTACAAGGATGTGCGTTTAGAAGGAATGAAGCACTTCCTTGGAGCATCCATGTTATGGAATGATATTCAGACATTAAAGCAGAGGTAGATCATTGGTATGCAGTCCAGGATATATTATTCCCAAGACAAAATCAAAATCGCAAGTTATAAAATAATATGTATAGTACCATCCCATGTTTTTTTGTTCTTGATTTTGTTTTTAACAGAAAAACATAGAAAGATGATTACCTCCTGGGGTTAGGATGGAGGTGATATAGAACCATCATGTTTTATTTTATATACTTCCTTATTTAAATGGTTGCAAGAGCCTTGTGTTAGTTTTTAAATAAAATAGCAATAAAAGATGCTTGAAGGAAGGTATATTATCAGTTATCAAGACAAAATTACCAATAAATCCTAATAAGTGTCTTAAATTTTCTCTTTATGAATTTCATACATCATCAATAACTGTTTTACTGAATATTCTGTGCCAGGCACTTTCCATATGTCATCTCTGTAATCTTCCCTGTTTCTTAATGAGGTGGTCCCCATTTTGCAGATGAGGAAATTGAGACTAATGGTTGACTTGTTCAAAGTCACAGAGCTGGTAAATGATGGAGCCAGTATTCAAACCCAGGTCTATGTGACCTCAGAGCCCATTCTCTCTCCACTATCCTCCTCTTCCATTAAGACCTCAAAAGAGAGGCCTCAAATCAGCAAAGGATAGCAAGTATCTTATTTAACCAGCACTCCCCCCTCTTTCTTTTTTATTAGCAAATTTTATTTGGAGAAAAGTCATTGGATAACTTATTTTTGACTAGTTAATTTTTAACTGGAGAAGTCCAACCAGTTCTGATCAAATTTTGAGATCATTTATGAAAGCTAAATTACAATAATTTAGGCTGTTAATTGCCTAGTGTAAGTGTAGAATAAGAGTCTAGAGATATAAACCACAAATACACAATTGCTTGACTGCTTTTGCCTCTGAGAATTTTCAGGAAACTGAACTCTTGATTCATTAGGTTTACCTGTGTGACTAAAAAAAAAACAAACTGATTTATGATAAAAAAGAAAATGCCTCACCCCTTTTCCTAACCCTTCAAACCAAACGATGGTAAAGGTTGGAATTGTCACAAATAGTAATTGCTTAGTTGCTTGCAATTTATAGTTTATGGAATTATTTACCTGGTCAAATGTTACCTTTCTTGGAATATGTTGTTTTTATTTTTGTGTTTTAAATGTTACAGCAGTTGTTAATGTTATCTTTTCAATAAAAAAAATGAAGTGTAAAACAGTCGAATTTTCATAGCACATTGGCAGGCTATGTAACTTTAAAAAATCCGACTTACAGAAATTATTTTTAAAATGAAGAAAGACGTGTAATAGTAAGAGTTAACAAAAGATTATTAAACTATTTTTCCCCTTGCTAGTTATTGAGAGATTTGGAATTTCTAGCCATAACTTTAACTTTGGACCTTTTCCTATAGCCCTCAAGCCTCCAAACTTGAGAACGTTTAGTTGAAAGACTGATTCCTTGCTCCCAACCTTACAGATTTTGACTTAGTAAATATGATTTGGAGATCAGAAAGCTTCATTTTAAACAGTCATCTTGGAGATTTTGAGAAACAAAGTTAGCCAAAACATCAAAACATACAGATCTCATTTTGAGGATTAGTTTTTCTCATTTTAGAAATGAATATTATTGATTTGACTTTTGACAGCTTTTTTTTAAAGGAGTTGAGAGTACATCATAAAATCATCAACTTTATCTTTTGAAAATATGACAAGTATATTAAACTAGACTTTAGTAATTTTATTCAGTTTAAAGGGAAAGGTAGAGGCTTTATAGAGTATTGTTATTTCATATCAATATACATACCCACCCCTCTCTTTTGAGGGACTATGTAGTATAAACTACAGTTATTTCTTTGGGCTCTCTAGCAGTATTCCCCCTTTCAGGACAGATATGTTAAAGAATTCTTGTTAAGAGGTTATTGTTTTTCAGCATCTGATGTCCTTCTTTCTGCATGGCATGCATCTATCTTTTTTTTTTTTAGGAAAAATTATGAATTTTACATGAGTTGCTAGATATAATAAAAGTTTGGCTCAGTTCTTTGTGGTTCATGAAAGCTTCTCTGCCAACAGTGGTGTGTTTCCTGAATCTGTTTATGTCCCTTTGTAACTAAAGTTTTCTTTTGTTTTTTATTGGCATATATTTATGAAGGAGTATTAACTTTTTGAAGGACAAATAGAATATACTTAACTGTTTCCATTTTTGCTCTTTTAAATTAGGAATCAAGTACTGGAAATGTTCGATCATGCCTTTGGTAACTATATGGTAAGTAGAAAGCTTATCTTTATATATCACTTATGTGAACTGAGTATTATGTGAGCATGGTCAACTGGGAATTTTGAAACCTGAATTAATAGCACATTTTATTTAAAAGAAGCTTTTTAAAAATAGTACGAATATGGGCTAACAGCATATTCCTGGTAGGGGAACCAGTTTATTGAATAGGTAAGAAATTGAATTCGATTATGAATCTTTTATTTGAACAGTTTCCTTTGATTCTACCAATGATGTTTATTGAGTGCTTTACATAGTTAGAAATTGTGGATGTCAACATGAATAAGATGTGATCTCTGGCCTTAAGAGAAATGATTTTCTTAAGTAAAAAAACAAAACAAAACAAAACATTTTACAATAATACTTTATGAAGAAAACCATTGCTTAAAAGACACAAACTATCATCTAATGTCTGTCAAAATTATGTCCTCGTAATGTGCTTTTTTTAAAAATATGTTTTGCTTTCTGATATGCCAATCCTTTACTGTTTTAGTGACTTAGTGCTCACTTGAGATGAAATAGCAGTTTCTGTTTTTCAAGATGAAAAAGTTCTGGAGAATTGTTACAGAACAGTGACTATAACTAATGCTGCTAAACCAAAAAATGGTCAATTTTATGTTACTTCTTTTTTTTTTAAACACAGTTAATAAGTGAATCCCCTCATGGGCTAAGGGGAGCCTCTTGGGAGGTGGGGAGGAGGGTCTGCTTCCCATGGTGGAGCTCGGGGCCATGGCTGCCCTCCATCTCTCCCTGCTTCTTACTTACCTTTCAGTAAAATGATCTTAAACGGCAAAAAGAATTTTTAAAAAAAGTTTTAAAAAGATGAACTAGCAAGCAACTTTTAGCATTCAAAAGAAAATTTTATGTATAATTTTATAGAATTTGATCAAATTATTTCTGATAATCACTTCTTATGACCTTGTTCTTACATTTTTAAAATGTCACCTAGATTTTCTTTTATTATTAAGACCTGTAAAATGTAGTTGGGAAAAGTTGGACAGTTAACTAACTTAAGTTGATTCTACTTTAAATATTTTTTCAGCTGATTCTGTGAATCTATTCTTTATTATATATTACCCCAACATCCTCATGCATTAACATTATCTTTATAACATATAAGTACATATACTTTATGCATCTTTGTATTTTTAAACATGTTTTATATTTGATAATCCTTGTTCCCATTTGTATTGTACATTTTTAAAGAGTGTGTATTGAGTCCTTAATAAATATTTTTAGAATATGATGTGATGAAATTTGGAGTATTTTTAACCAGACTGAAAGTACAGTTTTAAATTCATTCCTTTATTTATTTATTTATTTTTTAGGCAAGGTAGCCCTTGTTTGACCTTACAGATTGCAAGGACCTTGTCAGCTTACAATCCCTTATTTTTTATTTATTTATTTTTTTATGCTTACAATACCTGGTCTTCTAGATGGCTCTGCCACCTACTAGCTGGGTTACAATGGGCAAGTTACCTGATCTTCCTGAGGCTCTTTCCTCATCTCTCTGAAATGCTTTGCTTGCCTCACCATGTTGTCATTAGGATTAAGCAAGTTAATATTCATGTGTAGAACTAACATCGGGCAAATAGGAAGCACTATAAGAGTTTACTACTACTGCTACTAACTGCTGCTATCACTCATTATTCATTTTCTTCCTGAGATTGAAATTACCCTTCTAAAATTCATCTAGGCTTTAACTCACAACTCATAGATAGAAGTTCCTTAAAACATACACATTCTTTCCTGTTCTAGGCATGTACCTTTTGAGGGTATCTTTTTCCTTTCCTTTTTTGATTCCTCAGGTTCTGTTAATACTGTTTTACAGTAACAATGCTCATTCAGCTTTGGATAGATTACTGCATCTTTGTCATTCCTTGGTTACATCCAGGAATTTTCTGATTTTATCAGTTATGGTAATAAATATTAACATAACAACTGACAGATCTCAAGCCCCTGTCAGACTGAAGTTTATTCACAGTGAGTTACATAGATGACTTTCTCTTTTCCCTAAATAACATGAAGTTTGGTGGTTTTGACAGTTTTTGTGTGACTTCATTTAACCCACAGACTACAACCACTTAGGGCTTCTGTTGGCATGTTTTCAGTATTTCTGCTGATGTCAGTATGCAGATTAATTTAGAGGACAAAATGAAATGTATTTAGGCCACCAAACGCAGAACCTTTTTGGATCTGACTCTGATCTGATCCTTATCTTCCAGCCTAAACTGTTATAAGCAAAAAGTATATTTAGGTAGAGCCCTAAACATTGCAAATAAGCTCTAAAAGAGTTGGTAAGCATGGTTTCCTTTAACTAGTAGAATCAAACCTAATAACCACTTCTAAGCTTGATTTTGTGAGAGCACAATTCAAAGAAATATTAATCTTCGTCATTCAAACCACAGGAATTGTTTTAAAATGTCACTTCATTGTGGATTTCCAGACTTACATAAGTTTTCTTAGAATTAAGAAAATTTTTCCCCTGATGTTTCTTTTTTAAAAATTTTTTTATTGTGGTAAATATACATAACATAAAATTTGCCATTTTACCATTTTCAAGCACACAATTTTGTGGCTTTAAGTAAATTCATGTTGTCATGCACCTGTCACCATCCTCCCGAACTTTTTCATATTCGCCATTTGAAACTCTCTGTGTAATGATTCTTTTTGATAGTTTGTTCATCAGAAAGAATAATTCTATAAGTAAAGTAGTTTAGAAGTGATACTAATGGCTGGGAGGAGGGAAGATAGAAATTTATATATATTTTTTTGTGTGTGTATAAACGATTGTAGGACTACTTTTTGTTAACCATTGTTCCTAATTCGTATACCAATATCAGTGTCTTAAGTATGATATTAAGCCCTGAAATAAGGAAGTATAAGTCTTGCAGCTTTGTCTTTTTCAAAATTGTTTTGGATATTTTAGGTTCTTTGCATTATTGTGTAAATTTTAGAATCATATTGTCAGTTCCTACAAAAAAAAAAGCCTATTATGCTATTGATTGGGATTATATTGAATCTATAGCTCAATTTAGGCAGACTGTCTTAACAATATTGAGTCTTCCAATCCAACATGGGGCCCTGTCCATTTATTTAGAACTCATTTAATGTCAGCAACCTTTTGTAGTTTTCAGTATACAGGTCTTACACATCTTTTGTTAAATTTAATCATAAATATATCATATTTTTGATGCTGTTGTTACCGGTAGTTTTTCAAATTTTAGTTCCAGTCGTCTATTGATATTATACAGAAATACAAAAACCTTTTTGTCAGCCTTATATCCTGCAGCATTGCTAAACTCACTTATTATTTCTAGTAGCTGTTTGAGATAGATTCCTTAGGTTTTTCCACGTGGTCAGTTATGTCATCTGCAAACAAAAAGGCTTTTCTTTCTTCCTTTTCAATCTATGTGCCTTTTATTTATTCTTATTGCAGTGGCTAGGACTTCTAGTATTATGTCGAGAAGACATTATAAGATCCTTGCCTTGGTTCTAATCTTAGGAAAAAAGCATTTGCCTTTCACTATTAAGTATGATGTTTGCTGTTGGTTTTCATAGATGCTCTATATTAGGTTAAGTTCCTTTCTGTTTCTAGTTTGCTGAGAATTTTCATCATTACAGGGTATTAGAGTTTGTCAAATGCTTTTTTGGCATGTATTGATATAATCTTCCTTGAAAAAAATCTATTAATAGCAGGACTTTATTTCATTATAACATTATTTATTTACATAAAATTATGTAAGTTTGATTTATTTTATCATTGCTAAGTCCAAATAAATGTAATCATACATACCTGAAAAAAATCTATTAATAGCAGGACTTTATTTCATTATAACATTATTTATTTACATAAAATTATGTAAGTTTGATTTATTTTATCATTGCTAAGTCCAAATAAATGTAATCCTACATACCTGAAAAATGGTTTAATAAGTGAATATAAATAATGAACAAAAGGAAATAGGAAAATTTGACCTGGGATGAAATTTGATTGAATTATGCAAATTCAATCATTAATTAGCAGTATGTGGTAGATCGTTTATTAAATATCATTTAGTTTTTATATTAGGACGGAATATTGTCTCTGCCTCCAGGAGGGAGGGAGGTGCTTAACAATAAAGATATGAAATAAAACATTTAAAAATGTACACAACTTTATTGGAAATTAATTAGATTTGGTATTCAACAACTCACTGTTATAAAGAATGCTTTTGTTTTAGTATTGTTCGTAGTAGAATGAAGTCTTCCTTTTGCCTAGTTTTTGGGATTAGTTTTATAAAAAGTCAGTTTTTGATGCTGCTTTGATTGCAGTGTTTTCAGACAGTTGTATCACTTCAAATCTCTAGTAATTTTAGAATCTGATGTTGAGAGTCTATAATGTTTTGCTATATTTTATGTTTTTGCTCTTTTATTTAGGAGCATGCTCTATGTGATTCATATCAAGCTATCTCATAAGTTTTATTTCTGAGTGATAATTATTTAATGTTTTTTATGGCTCTGATTCATAGCAGTATGAATTACTTATCCCTGGTTCTGGCAGTACATTGTGAAGGGAAGGTATTACTGTACCTCAAGTAGCCAGGCAGTGTGTTTGAAGTGTATTATAACTGTTTATTTGCCACGTATGCATTATTCTGGATTTATGCAAACTGACTGTAGTTTGCTTTGTGGTTAACCCAAAGAAAAGGCTGTGGTTTTGTTTTTATCCTCACCTTGAAACAGGCGGGCATAAAGTATTTTTACACCTGGTTCAAAACTCCCTTATTTGATTATTCTGGTTTGCAATTGCTATTAATATTTTTCTTATCTAGATAAGCTTAGGGTTGGAGTTTCATGTTTAATTTCAGAAAACAGCATTTGTGTGTGTGTGTGTTGCAAAACCCTAAAAATAGTAGATATGAAGCTTTTAAAGCAAGCAGTGGTTTAAATAGCTCTTGATTTTAAAGAAAGTCTTTAAAATCAAATTAATATTTCAATGATCTCTTACAAAGTATCTTTCAAAATACATCAGCGGGTTTAAAAAACATTTTCTAGAGTTTTTTATATGTGTTAAATATGAAACTGTAAAGCAATAAAAAATAGTGTGCATTCTGGGAAATCACAGTTCCATTGGAATTAACACTGAAAAAGCAGGAACTTGACCTGCAAAAGACACATGTAAAAATAATTAGGAATTTATACTAAAAATTATATGTAATATTAAAATTATAAAAAATTGAATTTAGAATCTAGTAGCTGCATGTGGATTCTAATTATAGCAAGCATTTGTTGCCTGGAATCCTTTCCTTGGGAAACAAATCATCATAGAGCCCTGAACTTTTTTTTTAAATACCTGAAGGGTTGCAGTCTTCAGTGCTTTTTGTATTCTTTAGCCTGCTTCGTTATTTTTGGGGGACTGAGGGTGTCCTTTTCTGTTGACCATGTGTTTAATGTTTCTGGCCTCTATTCTATTTTTCTGCTGCTAATGTGCTATGAGTTTGGAATCTAGATAGCTGAATTTAATGAGAGGAAGTAGGATAGAGTTGGACATGGAATCGGGAATATTTTTGTTGTACTTCAAAAATTAAGAATTGTACAGCATGCAAGTATAGGAAGAACAAGGAAGAGCGTAAGTTGATGTCTTCAGTTTGATGGTAGCTATCAAAAATTAAATATACCTTTGACCCACTGCGTCTGTTTCTAGGGATTTAATCAATAGCAATACAAGCATAGGTACAAAAGATGTATGCATATAGATGTTTATTGCAGCATTGTTGATATAGTGAAAAATTGAGTTCAGTCTACGTGTTCATCAGTAGAGGAATAAATAAATAAATTTAAGGAAGTATGTACTTGGAATACTGTGAAGAAAAAGGACTATAACGTGTATAGGCTCTAGATTCAGGTTGTCAGGTTTGAATTCTGGATCCATCATTTCCTGGTTGGATGACATAGGCTTACTTAGCTTCTCTTGGCCTCAGTTTCCTCATTTATAAAGGAGACATTAATCAAATCTACTTTGGAGGGCCATCTGATAGTGAAATGAGGTAAAGTGTATAGAAAGAACACTGCTTAGAACATAAGTACTCAGTAACACTGGCTGATATTAAAGCATCACTTAACAGTTACTAAAAAGAATAAAATACATCTATAAAATACTAGTGTGGAAGAACCCCACCATGATTTAAATAAATGAATTTTAGAGCAATGTATGCAAGTGACACAAGCACCTATTTGTAAATACAATTTTTAAAGGATATATGTGCATCTATTTTAATGTATGTGGATAAATCTGGAGGGATAAATGCCACTCTTAACAGTATTACCTCTGGGCAGTGAATGGATGGAGGGGAAGCAGATTATCAGATTTTTAAAGAAATATTTTCTTACATTTTTTCAAGCATGTATTACATTTATAACTAAAAGTTTAAAAAAGATTCCATAGACTGTAAGGAAAGTAGAACGTTTGACTACCTTTGATTTTTAAATACCTGTGAGAAGGCTGTGTTCTTCAAATGATGCATGCTTTCTCTTCTTTTCCTTAGCAACTCACTAAGCTTTTCCTTGCAGGAACATGCTTACCCAGCTGATGAACTCATGCCTTTAACCTGCAGAGGTCGGGTTAGAGGCCAGGAGCCAAGTCGGGGTGATGTCGATGATGCCTTGGGAAAGTAAGTATTAACACACGGGGTGGCATGGCATCTCAAAGCTCCCAAGTCTTAGGCGTCTTAGAGGCAGAATACAGTCGTATTTTGGGGGATTGGTTAAGTATTACCTTAAGTTCCTTTATTCCCTTTGTTATCTTTTGTAAAAACTTAGTTTACCTTTTAGATCAGTGAAAAGTTGAGTAGTAGTTAAGATAGAAGTAACTTTTAAAATATATATGTCATTGATACATTATAAGGTTTTGATGCTTTAATATTTTTATCTGCTCTAAAAAGCTAATGAATTTTTCTGTTCATTTTGAAGGAACCCTGAAAATAAATGTGGTTAAGGCTTTTCAGGTTCTTTTAATGCTTTATAGGTTACATTACATATACTCTAGGTGCATGGAGAGCTAATGGAAACTACCTGTCAGTAGGGTATAAATACATTTGCTTATACATTAATGGATAAAATATTCAGAATTCTAATATTTTGTATGGCATTATACTTGATTCTTAGATTTTCCCTGACACTGATTGATTCCTTGGACACTCTTGTGGTAAGTTTGATTCTTCTTGAATTTACTTATTTTATTATATGCACACCCAAGGATTATGAATATAATCATTACACAGTAAGTCTGAAGTAAGAAGCCTTCAGAATTTTAAGATGTTCTGATCTTTGCTTCTAAATAAATATTTCACACTGTTAATAATAACACATGATTGTAAGGGAAACTATGTAGAATCATGGAGATAAATAATTTATAGGTGTGTGTCACTTTATGTGATGGCGCCTTAATTTAAGAAGGTTGTTTACCTTTGGACAAGGAGATTATTTTTTTCCCAAGAGTGATTTTTTTAGCACCAGGTGATCACATCTTCACACTCCTTTTCAGCCTCATGGAATACAAAATAATTTTATTCAGTTTGGTTGGGAACCGTTTGTGAGTAGAGGGAAAAGATCGAATTCCAGATGTCATGATTTCTAAATATAGTATCCTTCTACTTTTTTGCTCTCACATCATTATGCTATAAAAGTAGGCATGTTTCTGGATTTTCTTTAAGGCATATTTCTCAGCTTTGAGTTAGTATCTCAAGCACTGATTAATATTTTTAAAAACAAAACAAAACATCTTTGGGGTGGCAGAAGTTCTTCAGAACCAGATTATTCTTCCCAGTATTGTTTCTACGTTCTTCTTTCCGTGAGCATTTCCTTTTTGCCTCCCCTCCCCTCCCTCCACCCCTCCCTTTCTCCCTCCTTGGTTCCTTCTTAACCAGAGGTTCTCAGCTGTACCAGCACCTTCGGAGGCTTGCCTTTGAAGCTTTAAAAAGCGTCCGCCTCTCCCAAGTTGTTCTGATTTAATGGCTCTGGGATTAGGCTGGGCATTATTATTTATTCTTTTAAAAACATCTGTTTATCAAATGCAGCCATGGTTGAGAAGACCTATTTGTTGAAAAGACCATGGTTGTTTATGTCTTTTTGGCTGGGTCAGGGTTTCAAAAGTTGGGGCTTCATTTTTCAGAGATTAAAGGAATGTGCAAACTATATTTTAATGACTATGCGAATGGGAGAGAATATTGTATGCCTTATTTTTTGGCTTAGTGGTCCTACGTGATCTATAATAGGTGAAGAGAAAAAGATAAATAAAATGGCCTGGGAGGCACAAATTACTCCCCTGAGAGAAACCAGGGGGTGTTATTTATTCATAACTGTAGGTGAGTTACGCACCTCAGGTCTCCCTTGGCTGTGTATTAGGAAAGACTATAGGCAGCCTTAAGTTTGTTTCTCATTCTGTCACCTTGGGTTTATCCTTCCATGTAGCAGGTTTCCCCTCAGTTCTGTAAGCTTGTAGCTGATCTTTATAAGCGTGGACCTCAGACCGTGTATGTGTTTTTAACAGTGTTATCAGAAATGCAGGAGAAAAGGTAGTTCCCAGCTGTGTAACCCTTCTGTATTTAGAAATCTGTTGGTCTCCAATTTAGCAGCCATTAATTATTGCGAGAATTATATCCTTCAAGTTATACCAGTTGTACACTTTGACATTGGTTGTCAGAATGTGATCCCAGGACCAGCAGCATCAGCATCACCTGACAACTTGTTTGTATTGCAGATTCTAGAGCCTCATCCCAGACATACTGAACCAGAAAGTCTGGCAGTGAGGCCCAGCAGCCTGTTTTTTATACTCTTCGAGATGAGTCTGATGTGTGTCAAAGTTTGAGAACCACTGTACAATGATGCAGTGCTTTTAAAACTTCAGTGTACTATAAGTCACCTAAAGATCTTGCTAAAAAGCAGACTCTGATCCAGTAGACCGAAGGTGGGGCTCCAGAATCTGTGCTTCTGATAAGCTACCACTTGGATGTGGTGCTGCTGCCGCTGGGCAGATGTGTGCTGTAGCAGGAGTTCTGGCCCCTTGTGACAGGGAGTAACAAGACATCATCACGTAATATTGATATGTGTGACCTTGGCCAAATTATTTAACTTCTCTGGGCCCCTGTATTCACCTCAGAAGGGCCTAGGCTAGGTATCTAAGGTCCTTAGTGATCTTTGCTTCAGATTTAGATAAGTAACTCCTATTTGTTGAAGCTGTCTTCAATAGGAGTCAGAAAGAAAGATTGATAGGTCTTGAAAACATTTAAAAAATGAGACCTTATAAACTCTTTAGACTTCAGTCTTTTGAAGTAGGATAACCTTATTAACTTTATTGCATATCATCATAGCTTTGAAATATACAAATTCATTTTTGAATTGTTATTATTAAGTATTTTCTTTTTTAAGCAGAATAATTAAAAGAAATTAATAGTTTGAAAGTTTTTTCTACATGCTATTTTGTACATTTTATCAATACAGGTATTAATATTTCTAATTTACTTTGCCTTTACTTTATGATTATTTTTTCACTTTGTGATATATTTATTTGAAAATATTGAAAATAGAACATATCACTTGCAACAGTACACATACCTTACTGTTTTTATTTTGGTCATATGTTAAGTAGACTTTCTAATGTCATAGTTTGATCATTAAATTTAAATTGTTCATAAGTTTAGTCATCTAGTTTCTTTTAATTGTAATGAAGTCAATCACTGAAACTTTAAATTTATCTTTAAATTTGATTTTACTATGAAATCTATAGAAAGATATTGAAACAAATTAAGAAGAATAGGGGAAAGGAAGAGACCTGAGTTCATCCTTTACTATCAGCCAGGAGCTTAAGAAACATAACTAAAAGAAACTGTTAGAATGAATTTTCTAGCTAGTGATGGCATAGAATTCTCTTCCCACCTTTATTCTTCTTTGTAACAAACAGCATTGGTACTATTCTTGGGAGTAATTCTTAGGAGATAGACCTAGAAAGAAGAGTAAGATTAACAAAATAATATTAAAAAGTCAGATACTCATACCAGAACTAGAATTTTTAGTGTATCAAATCAAGTAAAAAAGCAGTACAAAGTTTTATTGAACAAGAAGACTAAATAGTCAAGTGAAGGATAACTACTTTTAATAGATTGAGGATCTAAATAACATCTAATTGTGTGGCCTTGATTTAGACTGAAAAATCAAAGCAACCGATGTAGTGACCTCCTTCATGGAGCTTATTGCAAGAATCCAGACAGGATTCTGGACCCTTGTGGTAATAATGATAATAATAGTAATGAATTAAGCACATTTGTTCAGGCATTCCACTAAAGGTATTTTACATACATTATTACCTCATTTAAATAACCCTATGAGAGTGGTTATTTCCTTTTTTTGTAGATGAAAAACAGGCTCAGAGGTGGAAGTAGCTTGATTGGGATTAGAAAGGTAGCGAGTGAAGGAGCCAAAATTCTAATCAGAGCTTGCTCTTGACCACAGCATTGTACTGCCTCCTTAATTAATGGCAGGCCTCCATAGGGTGAAGGTGGCAGGTGGCACAGGGTTTAGCGTCACTCGCAATAATGCTCTGAAGGATGTGCTTTCTGCTGAGAGTAGCAGCTTTCACAATGGATGGCAGTAGAGCTGACCTCATGTAGCTCTAGGTCATGGGTTAAACGTTAGGAAACCAGTTAACAGTTCCTATAATGATTAGTTTGAAGTCCTTGCGATATGTTAATGTGTCTAAGAAAGAAGTGCATAAAAGATTCCTCATAATGTCATTAGCCACTAAATTTTTTTCAGTTTTAGATATAATCACATTTTTATTATATGTGTAAGGAAAATATTTTGTAGGTGTCACTTTTTAGAATATTGAGATGTTTTAACTTGGTTTAGTAGCTCATTCTGAGGCCGTTTCTCTTTGACTTCATAGAAAGAACTTTATTTTCATAATCTTCTTCTCCTAGGTATTAAATAAAACTAAAGAATTTGAAGATGCGGTGAGAAAAGTTTTAAGAGATGTTAATTTAGATAATGATGTAGTTGTATCAGTCTTTGAAACAAACATCAGAGTTCTTGGGTAAGTATGTAAGTATGTAAGATAAAAGTTGGGACATTACGAAACGCAGGGGCTGTGGGCTGACCTTGCATTTTGTTAGGCACAGACAGCAGCAGGCTTTGGAAATAGTTGCAGAATCAAAGCAAAGGTAATCCCTGTATATTGTTAAAAAAGAACTCTAGGTTGAACATTTGCATACTAACTACATCACAGGTTTTCACTAGCAGCATAGTTTGCTAACTTCGTCAGCACCTCTTTAAGTCAAATTAAATTTAATTTATAGGTTACAGTTTGAAATGCTCTTGGATTATTTAAAAATATAGAATTAGAGGATTTATTCAGGTTGCATCTGATTACATTTTTATATTTAATGGTTACTTTTGTGCCATTGTAACTCATTTCCTTTTGTCAAAGTGAGTCTCTTCAGTTAAATTTAAGAAATAGTTATGTAGCTTTTCACAGAGTTGATTAATCGGTTATATTTAATACAGAGTGGGGTATACTGTTATTTTTAATGTTATACTAAGAGTTAAAGGTTTCATGATGGTATAATTAAATTTAAATGTTAAAATTAAGTTTTCATATCTTACAATAAGTGACTTCTAGGATGTTCTTTGTTTTAAGAAAATTTAAGGTATTTAATGGTTGTCATAAAATGAGTAGCCAGAGTTAGATAAAAAATTAAGTTTTCTGTGACCTTCCCTTATATGTGCTGGGTTGTTGATAATAAGATTCATCTTTTAAGTGATGACCTTTAATATCTGTGAGGTGTGACTAATGTTTCATCTCTGTGATTCCAGAGGTCTTTTGGGTGGACACTCATTGGCGATCATGCTGAAGGAAAAAGGGGAGCACATGCAGTGGTACAATGACGAGCTTCTCCACATGGCAAAGCAGTTGGGTTACAAACTTTTACCAGCTTTCAACACTACCAGTGGCCTTCCTTATCCAAGAGTACGTAGCTCTGACAAATAAGACATTCTTTATATACTTCCTTTGCCAAAAAACAAGACAGGAAAAAGCACACACACAAAAACAATTCCTCACCTGCTTGAGGCTAGAGAAAAGTGTTTCCTAGCTAGATAACAAATCTATGTAGACATTTCTGTTAATTTGCATTTGAATGATAGTGATAATTTAGATTAGTTTAAACCTTTTGTGTCACCCCATAACAGATTAGATTATGCTGCAGAAGGAAGAAACATGCCTGATATGAATTTGGGCAGTTATTTGTGCAGAAGATGTAGTGGAAGCAGTGAGGATAGGTGTTAACTCTGTAGAGAGGTTATAGAGAGAACAGAGGACGGTGGGCGGGGGGGGGGGGGGGGGGGGAATGGGGGGAAGTAGCAAGTAGCATGGTGTAAAAGAGTGTTCAGAGATGTAGGGAGGAGAACCACAAAGCAGTGGATAGTACTGGACAATCTTAAGACATTTTGGAAGGGAGATGTTCTAGAGAACATTAGAATTAGGTGCAAAGAGAGCCTTGAAGGATGTACTGTGGTAGAATAAATGGGAAAGACAGGTTAAAAGTTGATGAAAGTAGACGACCATTCATTTTGAGATTTCTTTTGTGTTGGTAAAGAAAGTTGACAACAGTCATTTAAAGAAGTTTTGTGTTTTTTCCCTCCAAGAAAAAAATGTTACAGCAGAGGAAAATAAGCCACTGAAGATAGAAAGAGCTCTCTCTCTGGATTTTTTTTCATTCATAATTAACACCATGACCCTCTTCCTCTTAGCCCAGGCATAAACTCAGCCATTACCAAGCTCTGTTGTTTTCTTACTGCTGCCGTGTTAGCAGAAACCAATGCAGTTTAATTCCTGGACTATTGTCAATGCATATCTTATACTCTTTTCCTTCTGGTTTATCTTTCAGAGACTTAAAAAAATTAATCTAACTAAAACATAATTTTTATCAAAGTACTCTACCTCAGAATTTTTACTAACTCTCCCTGTTGTGCTAAGTGTCTTTTAACTTTCAGAATTCCTTATGGTTTGGCAATAAACTTTCTTTCAAAATAACCTGTTAATGTCCCAAAACACCTAGGGTTTTGGGTTGTTTTTGTTTGTTTTTTGCTTTTTTAAAATTCATTTGTTATTTTCATTTCCTTGCCTTTAGGCCTGCCATCTTTATAATTGGGATAACTTCTCTACCAAATTAGACTCATTTCCTTCATCAAGAAATCTTTGACTTGAGATACAGCATGGTACAGAGCAGTGCTTTTTAAACTAGACGTCATAGCCTTTGATTTACCTGCCCATCGAATCAATAGATTGTGACCAATACTTTTTTTTCGGAAACAGACTAGTATTAACTCTTATTTAAGTTTCTAGTTTTTTGACATTTAAATAGCTCTTTCTTAAAATCTGTATTTTTACTTTTTTTTTAATATAAATTACTAGAAGAAGAAATAATAAGTCATAGAAATAGAAAATGCTTTTTAATACTTATTGCCCAATTCTTCTCCAGAAAGTTTCTTAGTGTTGTATAAAAGTACATATGTCATTTACTGTTGCCAATATTGTATTCTTTTGCCAATTTAATAAGAAAAATATAAAATCATTTTTTTTTTTGCAGTAGTGAAGCCAACATAGTGATACACTTCCCATGTCTCAGCTGCATTTCACTTTTGTTGTTTTTTGTTGTTGATGAGTGGCTATTTTCCCTCTTATTTACATATTTCTAGAGTCCGTCGATTAACAGTTAATAGGCATATCCAGCAATTAATTTCTGCAAGTAGGTAGAAATATACATTTATGTGAACTGCTTTTTATAAGAGTTTGAGTAATAACTGACCAGGGAACATACTCATGATGTTACTTGATTTTTTTTGTTTGTTGTTATGCCAAATCCTTGGCATGTGCTTGCTCTTTGGTTATTTGGACTGCAGAAAAATTTCTATTTTTAATCAGTTTCTTGTCAATTTGGTTCTGGTTGATCTAGGTTTATACTGTAGTATTAACAAAAGACAGTATGGCTGTCTGTGAATTACAGAAAAAAAATATTCCCTTGAAAACAGTTTTTTTGTGTTATTTGTTAGCCTGCCAGTAAGGCAATATACTTTGTATTTCAAAACTTTTAAAACCTGTAAACAGAATTTTCTTTTAAATACATACCGTAATCAGTGTTTTCTCTATGAACTGGTTTTTCATAAATTCTCACTTAAACCTAATTTCTTCTAGGGCTGGTCTAGTTCCCCATTCTTGAACTAACAGTTCATACTGTCCTACGAGTAAAATTGTTATAAAAGTTATTTTCTGTATGTAATTTTTATGATAATGAAGTTTAGCGTCATTCAAGGAAGGAACTAAATAAAAACTTACTTACCTCATGAATATAGTATATGTGTAGCATATACTTCCCTAGATGTCATTTGGAAAGTTACAAAGATCATCAGATTGAATTTTGGTGTTTAGTTATTTTGTGAATTATTTTCATGTTCTGAAAAAGAGTCCTGATTAAAAAATAGTTTCTTATCCATGAATCATTATCTCTTGATAATTGCTGATAGTAATCTTCCGATTTTATTTAGATTAATTTAAAGTTTGGTATCAGAAAACCGGAAGCTCGGACAGGAACTGAGACTGACACCTGTACAGCATGTGCAGGTACCTTGATCCTTGAGTTTGCTGCTTTAAGTCGATTCACAGGAGCAACAATATTTGAGGTTTGCTTTTCACAGTCTTCGATCTGGGTATTGGGCATAACAAACTTTATGTCTTTTTTCATTGGTCAAGTATTAGGATTATCAATCAGGATTACTATTATTTTAGTGAACTTGTGTCTAAGTTTCATCACAATTTTTGTCAGAAACATAGAGGTATTATGAGGTAGATATATTAAATACATTTTGCATTTTTATCTCAAACTATAGATTTTTAGTTTTTTTTAGAAGACTTTTTAGCCATATTACCTATATGAATTTGATATCACAAATGTCTTATAGGAAATACTATGTCTCTATGTTTTGTTAAACTTCTGGATGCTCTATTGCATTTCTGAAAACTTCACTAATCTAAAACACAGGGAAATTTTTGCACTTAAGCCTTGACTGAGAGTCTTATCTGTGCGTTTGTTTACTCCAAGGGCAATGTTATTCATTTCAAAGACTTAATGACCCTCAAGTAGTTTGTTGTGGACTAACTATGTCTCAGACTTTTTATTTTATCTAATTGTTGCAGCTTGTCACTGGAGTGGAATAGTAACACAAAATACCCTCTTTTATAAACATCGGATAATTTTTAAAAATTCATCAAATAGCCCACATAGAGCAAGCAGAAATAGGGATGATATACCAACATTAGAGACATTGGATTTGGGTATAAAAAAACAAGTCAAATGGTCCAGAGTGTCTTAAGGACAGATTTATCATGTTTGGTTTAATTGTTATTCTGTATCATGTTGAGTAATATTTTCCCTATATTAAAAACTGTAGTCCTTTTGCATGTTATCTGATTTGAACTACAAACTCTGCAGGTAAGGAAAGTGAGGCCAGATAAGATGAGATGTACAGCAAGTGGGCGAATGAGTGGAAGTGGAACTAGAATCCATGCCTTTCAGCATTCAAAGCCTGTGCTCTTCCTCTGGGCTGTTTTGTATTTATGAGTAAATCTATTGCAAATCATTATTTTCATTAAAACTTCTTGAATGTACAGTAATTTATTATAAAAGAAGCAACTTGATGCAGTTGATAAAGCATCTATCTAATATATGCAGTTGGCAAACTACAGTCTGGGGGCCAAATCCAGCCACTGTGTGTTTTTGTGAATAAAGTTTTATTGAACACAGCCATGCTTACTCATTTATTTTTGTCTATGGCTGCATTTGTGTTGCATTGACAATTTGTGTTGCATTGAGTAATTGTGCCAGTAATAGTATAACCCATAATGCTTAAAATATTTATTGTCTGGTCCTTGTCAGAAAAAGTTTGCTGATTTTTGGTCTAATATATAAAGAGATCTGAATTCTCATATTAATTGTTCTATAATTCATATATTATAAGCTTTGGTTAAATTTTTGATTTCACTGGGCCTATTTTCTTAGTAGAGAACTATCATTTTTGTGAAACTTTCTGACTCTGAAATTATAGCATGTAATTAAAGTTGTAATCTGTTTCATTTTAAAAAGTCAGCATAAATAGTTTGAATCAAGAATTAAAACTATTTTACACTGAATTCTAAAATCTGCAAAATAAAAATTGGTTTGGTAATTTTTTTTCTTTATAGAACTTCTAATACTAAATAGATTTATGCTCTGAAATTAATTTTTAATTTAAATACTCTCCTGTTCATGTCCTTTGCTTTTATGTTTTATAAGATCTTTTTGTGCAGTCAAGAATTTGATCAGAAGTTATTTTAATTTAGTATCTGATGGATAAAAATAAATGAAAAAACAAAATGTTGTAATAAAGTTAAAGGTTTATCAAATGAATACTAGTTGATTTACTTTTCTCTAAGAAAGTTGCATGCTATTTAAAAAGTAGGCTCTGAAATGCCTATTTGTTTCAAAGGTGGCATACTAACTGAAATTCTCTTCCAATTTTCTAAATAAAACTAAGGAGATTTTTACTTTGCATTTAAATGACAGAAATTATTTTAACAAGCACATTTAATTATGTCATCAATTAATATAGTTTAGTGATACATGTGTGTGAATGTGAACCTGTACAAGGCTAGATAAACATGGACCATTTCAGAGCGAGATCATGGCCATTAGGTAGCATTTTAGTCATTCTATTTAGCTAGACTTGATTGGCTGAAAAGAGCCAAGATTTGACTTATAAGGAAATTTAATATATATTATTAATGGTTGTCTTAGGAATTTTAGTTAACTTTTAAAATATGTTATGGGACTTTGATTTTTGTTTCTTTGTTTCCTATTTGCCAGAGATATGAAATTCTTCAAGTATGCCTTTCCTTTTTTTAATTATAGGAATATGCAAGAAAAGCTCTTGATTTTCTCTGGGAAAAAAGACAGCGAAGTAGTAATTTAGTGGGTGTGACTATAAATATTCATACCGGAGATTGGGTACGAAAAGGTATGTAAGTTGGGTTTTTTTTAAATCAAGTATTCACATCCTCTGAATGGTTGGGAAATAAAGGTTATTCATTTGTTAAAGTAATCTTTGGGACAGTATAAAGCATAGTTTCTCAAAAGATTGCTGGAATTATAACTAATTTAGCCTGATTTTTTTTCTTTGGTGTGCCAAATAATAGCACACTTATTCTAGATGACTTAGTGTTCTGTGTCATACCTAAATGGGCATAGCATTATAGGTAAAGGCATAGATGAAATAAGAGAACTAATTTCTTTGAGGACTAGAGAATCAGAATACCTCAGCCATCTCAAAACAAGGTCTAGTTAAGTACAACCTGTATTTAACAATGCTGTCACTGAATTTTATTAAAATGAATTAGAATCATAAGACAAAGCATATGACAATGTTATGTGAATCAACAGGATATAGGATTGTATAAAGATTATGATTTTATAAGACAACCCTATAAAAGAAGCATAGATGAAAGGAAGGATAATATACTAAAAGATTCCTGAGATTATCGTTTATGTATTTCTCTATTTTCCAAAAGGTTTATTTTATATAAAATAAAAAATAACTGCCTATATTTCAATAAATTAAAAAGATAATCATTAATTAGAACATATTAAAATAAAGTTATTGCCTCTATTCAGTACTGTATAAAATTCTTCTAAATTTTATCTGAAGTGTTCCTAAAACTAATCTAAATCCTGGCTTCAGACTTCTACAATTTTTTTTTTTTAACCTGCTTTGGAACTCAGGTGCAATTAATAATTTAAAATAGTAATCATTAGTTCATGCACGGCTCATTTTGCTTAGACATTTTTGATAATTTAGTAAGCACCCATGAATGGGCCATCCCTTACAAAAGCAACTTAACTTGACCGCCTATTACTTCTGCCTACGGTCGATGACTCTTCCTTACCTCTGCGATATAGTTGGACTTATTTATACTGTCATAATTATTATTTCAGTGTGTTCAGCCTTTTCTGTTTCTTTATGATCCTTTTGTGTTTAATTGAACCCTGTGTTTGTGTCCTAGTAAGACATGAACTTTAGCATGCTCTCCTATCCCCTTTGATTCCTTCCGCCCCAAAAGTCCTCCCCTGTTGTGTTGATATCATATAGACATTAGTTCTTATTTATTATGAATATGTTTTCTCTTTTTTCTTTTGGTCTTACCCCCTCTTTCTTTAAAGATAACAAACTATTAAGGTATTTGGTCACTTATCTTTTGTATACTGTTTGCAATACCTCTTAGATTTGTTTCTCTTTTTATTTAATTGTTTATCCCAAACTCTTTTCAACTGCTTTGAATAGCTTTTGAGGCCTTACGTCTAACAATTTTATTATGCTTTCATATTTGAGTAACAGTTTGGCTGTATACAGTTTTCTGCTTAAATTCTTTCAAGTTTTTGAAAATACAACTCTTGTCTTATATCCTATAATAAATGTGATATTTTACTGATTTTTATAGATTTGTATGTGATCTACTCTTTCTCTCTGGAACATTAAGAATATCAAAGGCAGAGAGAAATTTATAAAAATATTAAAGTTTTAGGTATAGAATCTTATTTATCTCTCATTTTGATATTCTGTATGCCCTTTTTAAAATCTTGTTTTTAATTGCTGAAAATTCATCCTTACTTTTTAGTTATTTTATCCTTTTCATTTTTATTCATCTCTCTTTTTTGCATTTCCTGTTATCTAAATAACTTCTATTTCTGTCCTCCATATATCTTAGCTTTTTTGCCCCTGCCTTTTTTTTTTTTTTTTTTGGAAGATTACTACATATAGTCTTCTAGTTTGCTAATCTGTCCCTCAGCTATATCCCTTCTGCTCTGTATCTCATCTGTTAAGTTAGTTTAACTGTTAGGTTTTTATTCATATATTTCTGCTTGATTAAAAAAATTATTTTGTTTTACTAATTATCTTCAGTAGCTCTTTGGTATGTTTATTAGGTTAGTTTAAATTTTTTGGTTTGCGTGTTCTAATATTTCTTCTGATAAACTCTTATCCCAGTATGTTCTTTTTAAAAACTCATGCTGCTTAAGTGTTTTGGCCTAAAAGTTCATGTTCCCTTGTCACCTATTTTGTGGGAAGGTCAGACTCCAATTCCTATCGGCCCTGTGATCTTAGGGATGAATTTAAAGAAGTTTTAAAAAATACCAATTCCTATTTAATTGCCCTGGAGCGTGCTCTGGGTATAGGGGTTTCTAAGATTGTAATTATAATTTAAATTATAATTCACTCGCCTTAGGAGTTTGGAGGGAAAAGGTAGGGAAGAGAATGTCTAAAATTAGTTCCCACTTCATTTGTCGAGTTCTTTATGCAGGGCTTCTGCGCTGCCCTGACTTTGCTCCTGCGGGTACATGGAGCACAGCTCTGCGTTGTAGCAGGTGTGGGAGGAGACGTTTTGTCTTATGGCAGTGGTAGCAAGGAAGCAAGAGCAGAGCGAGCACCAGCAATTTCCCTCCTGTTTGATCTTTCCATGGCCTGCCTGCCTGCCTGCCTGCCTGCCTGTTGCTAGGGGCCAAAGCCACCCTCTCCCCTCTCCCTGTCCCCTGCCATCAGGTGTCTTAATTTTCTTCTTGTTATTTTCTTTCCTTGGCCCTCCGTGGTGATCTTGGAGGAAGAAGCCAACCGTTAGTGCTAGTTTTAGCAATTAGAACAGGCACCTCCAGACAGTCTTGTTTTCATATCTGTTATAACTTTAAAGACTGATGTCTTAGTGATTAAGGGTCTGATCAAAAAAATGCTTAGTGGTACCCTCAAGTGCTTTCTCTTTAGAGTTCTTCACTGAGAAAAATAAGCTTTAAGAAAAACTAGTATTTTCTGCCTTTAAATAAGGCCCCTGTAACCAATTTGGCATAGTTAGATTTTTTTTCCCACATATAAACTATCAGCAAAGGAACTATTCATGTAGTAGGGTTAATATTTCTGTAAATGTGTAATTTGTGTTTAAAACAGTTTCATGTTTAGACTGATTTTTTATTCTTAGTGTCCTAGTACCTTCACTTAAGCTCTGTAAAGAATTTTTGACTTTTTTAGTATGAACCACATTTATATGTATTTTCACAGATAGTGGAGTTGGAGCAGGCATTGACTCCTACTATGAATATCTATTGAAAGCCTATGTCTTGCTTGGAGATGACAGTTTCCTGGAAAGATTTAATACAGTAAGTTGATCCAATTTTGTATTAACTTCAGAGCCAATTTGAGTGCCAGATTTTGAGAGAAACTCAATTATCTGAGTGACATTCTGAAAAATAACTATTTCTGTATGCATAGTAGTTTTTTGTCAGTATTCCCTGATGATGTTATGGATAGGGTAAAAGCTACATACATTCCAAAGTAGTTTCACAAAGTAGTTTTACTTTTATCTCATCAGTTTTTAAGATCTGCCAGTAAGTAATGTAATATGTACATCTGAGTTTTACTAATCTTCATTTATACAAGGAAGAGAATTTATTAGAATAGAGTACTAGTTAGCTTTCTCCTTTGATTTTTGTTTTTGTTTTTTTTTTAAATCTTGGAAGTTTGTCCTAGTCCGTGATCACACCAGGGCTCTGAAGAAACGATTGAGTGGTCATTTCAAAAGCAAGTGTGTCTTAGGTCTGGATCAGAACCAGAGACATATTTTCAGGGCAGAAGAAGAGTATTTTTGAACCTGATAAGACTGAGTTTGTCTGTAATTGGAGGAAACTGAAATTAATACAGCAAACTCATTAACTGTATCACTGTATTCTTTTTGAAATAATTTACCATTTGTCTACCCACATTACTATGAGACAGTATGGTATAGTAGAAGTATGGAGATAGTCCTGCCTGGGTTTAAATCTTAGTTGTGCCACTGGTTTTGTGACTTTTGGCTAATAACTTTATACTATTTGCCTCAGTTTCTCATTCACAAAATAGGAGTGCTAGTACTATTTATAGAGATTCTGAGAGGATTAAATGAGCTAGTGCATATGGGGTGATTAGAACAGTGCCTTAACATCTAGCAGGTACTCAATTATTAAATAGTAGATGAGTTAGGGGAAAAAACACTATAGTAAGAGCCCTAATAAGTCATCAGTTAGATTATAACAAGATTTCCTCGAAGTGAATGAGGATGAATATTATTTTTGTTGGCTCATTCTCGTTCATTGACTAACAGCGCAAACTGTCATCAAAGCTGAGAAATAACTAGAAGAAGATAAAAGAAGGAGGAAAATAGTTTTTAAGAGCCTAAAAGACATAACAGAGTAGCAGCAGTGAGTAGATGCATTAGTTTGGGTCGTGGTGAGCATCAGAATATTTACTGAGAAGGGACTGAACTTCCTAGACACGGGAGAAAATGAAACTAATTTTATAATACAAAAGCCTGTAGCTCTATATCAAGAGGACATAAGAGCACCATTGGGCCATGAGGGCATCTCCCACAGGATAGCCGTGCTCCAACCTACTTCCCTTTGAAGGTCCTGTATTAACTATAGTCTTTACTATTCAAGTTAGATAACACAGGAGTATATATAGTGTATTTTGGAAATATTTTTATCTCAAATAATTAAAAAATTTACATAGTTAATTCATAAATTTATATGTAAATTTAGGGTTAGTTTTTTTCACAGTGCTGTTTAATGACATGTTTTGTTTGGAGTGGTTCATTTCCTTTGCTGAACACGTGCTGTGCTCTCTTAGCACTACGAGGCCATAATGCGGTACATCAGCCAGCCCCCTCTCCTGCTCGACGTGCACATCCACAAGCCCATGCTCAACGCTCGGACCTGGATGGATGCGTTGCTTGCCTTTTTTCCGGGTTTGCAGGTAACAAACAAACAAAAACCAAAAACAAAACTCAGCTGTTTTTTTATTATTAAAATAAAATGATTATAATTAAGTGCATTTGTGATCTCTAAAATTGAATTACCAAATCAGAGTCACATTTCAAAACTGTAGTAATCTACATTTTTCTGTCTACGTAATGATTGCAGATAAAAAAAAAAATCAACTGTTAATAGGTAATTTTGTTGTTGTTTTTGACTTCTAGGTCTTAAAGGGGGATATTAGACCTGCTATTGAAACTCATGAAATGTTATATCAGGTGATTAAAAAACACAATTTTCTACCAGAGGTAAGCAAATAATCTTGAAAATTTTAGTGTACATGTACTGTAAATTGCTGCTTCAAAGATACAAATGTCATCTTCAGGGTTGGTTGGTTCTTCGTTATTTACTTTTTCCTGGTTAAATAGTTTAAATATTTTTAATTTATATGATTTATATATATATTTTTCTTTTTGTCATGTGTTTAGAGCAGTCTAGTGTAGTGTAATGCAGACATTTTATTAATTTTATGTTTAAAAAAATTTTAAATTAGTATTTCTCAACCTTTTCTAATCCATGACATATTCCATATTATTTCATTCTTTTACATACATTCACCAGCTAGGGAGACTTTTTTACTTTTTATTTTCTAAAGCTTATTTTATGAAAACAGTATACACTGAATATACTTTTGCTGATCACACATGCTTCCTGGAAATTTGGGGACTGCCAGCTTTTTACATACTGATTGAGAATTATCCTTCCTGGATTATACATTATATCAGTAATAAATATTCTTGCTAGCTTCATATGGTTAGATTTTAATAGCATCCCTTTTGGCTTTCCAGAAATGTACCATTACAAATTTCCAAATTCATGTATGTCCCTGCTTATTTACTACTTTCTATGAACTATCTAAACATTCCACCAACTTGAATACTTCCTAAAGTGTTCACTTTAGAAAGTATAGCTTTATTAACCTTCAGGTGTTTAGAACTGTGCATTGTAGAAAATTCCTATGCATTCAGAATAAACTGAGGTTTCAACTAAGTACATCGTATCACAAATGGAGTTTTATTTGGTTCCCATGAAGGTTTTTGTTTTTATTGTTATCTTTTTTTTAAAAAAAATAGTTGGCTCTGTTATTGAATACCTTGCAAGTGAGATTAGTTTTATTTTTAAATAATGTCCTTCCTCATTCCACAGTACTTAAAGGTGTTATTTAAAAAATAATAATAATAATGCTAAAATAGACATAAGAGAACTCAGGACTTAATAATTTAGAGAAAAAAGAGATAAGAAAATAAGAAAACAATTATGTAGAACAATCAGGACCCATGTGGTGGCAATACACAGTTTCATAGTTTTTTCTAAGCGTCCTAATAGCCAAAATGACAATTTTAAAAATAATTCCCTTTAGTTATTAAAAATAGCCTTAGCGAAAATGAATTGTGATTTTAAGCAATGAAAATCTTCATTTTATTGGTGAAAATTATTGATATTTTAATTATTTTTATTTTTTGTGATCTAATTTATATACTATATATTCTAGAACTACTTATTAATTTTTTAAAAATTACATTTTTATGCCTATTTGAATGTGTTTTTGTCCAGGCATTTACCACAGATTTCAGGGTTCATTGGGCTCAACATCCTTTAAGGCCAGAATTTGCAGAAAGTACCTACTTCTTATATAAAGTAAGCTTATTTACCTCTCCTTTTGCCATTTAGCTCCCATTCTCTGTTGGATATGAGACTCACTGTCTTAATATAGTAATTGGGTTTTCAAAGTCTTTGTTTAAATGTTATGATGGTTGGGTATATCACAGTTCTTATTAATCTAGTCCATAAAGTTATTGAAAAATGCCAGAATTGACACCTAAGTTTTATGCCTTTTCAAAATATTTATGTAAACATTTCTTTAAAGGAAAATTTTATATTCTAGAGCTGCTTTCTAAAGCATGTCTCTTGCCTTCCTTCAATCAGGCAGCCTTTTTAGGCATTGGAAATTTAATCTAAATGCTAAGATATACCATTGGATGGCTTTCTCATTATGTATTTAAGTAATCCCATAAAGCAGATCCATGGCTAATTTTCAGAGCAGATTCTTTGTAGCTTGTGTTCCAGTGTCTGATACAATGCCTGGCATCTAGTAGGTACTCAATAAATACTTGATAAATGAATGGGTATATGGTAATATATAAGCTATATCTACATATACATATATTCTCCTTTTTAATAGGCTACAGGAGACCCTTACTACCTTGAAGTAGGGAAAACACTTATTGAAAATTTAAATAAATATGCTAGAGTGCCTTGCGGATTTGCTGCCATGAAGGATGTTCGTACCGGAAGTCATGAGGACAGGTAACACAATTCCTAATCCCTTTCTTCTGGGTAACTCTGGAACAACACAAAATGTGACTGTGAGTTAGAATTCAGATACACTTAATGCTTTTACAGAGAGTATTTGAAGATGCAAACTTAAATCATTGTTTTTAATTTTTCAACTCTCTTGAATAGGCTCATTTAAGATCATTTGAAGAGTTTGTATTTTTATCATAGTGCCTGGCATATAGTAGACATTCAAATGATTGTTAAATAGATGAAGAAATGATGTTAAATATCAGAACTTTGGTGTTAGGAATATTAGGAATGTTGAGGTTTCTTCTTTTATTAATAGTTTTTTTATTATGTAAAATGTTAGACATTATTACGATGATGATGATCTGGATTATGATTTGTTCAGTCCAGAATTCCTCAGAGACAAAGTCGTGAACAATTCTTATTCTGTTGTTCATCTGGAGGGTTGAGGAAGAGCACGAACTATCCGTGTCATTGTGTACGAGGTAGATGTACATGGCGTGAAGTACTGGAGATGTGAAAAGTACTCTTAGGTTCATGTGAGATCACTTATCCCTGGTTATTATAACTGTCCAGAACACAGCAACACTCTCTGACGGAACACTAAAGCTCGTTTGTTTATTTGGTTAGTGAATGTTCATTCCACAAATGTTTGTCAAGGCATCTTACGTGCCAGAGTTATACTAGTTTTTGAGGATTAAAGATGTGAAAACGTGTCTTTTCTGTCGTTGAATCACTCAGGACAGTCAGATAAATAGTCTTTAAAACATTGTGTAAGCGTTTTAAAGGGACAGGAAATACACATTGGGATGTGTAAGTCATTGAAAGGTTCCTGGAGGATCCTGTGTCCTGAAGGATGAGCAAGAATTAGAAGAGGTAAAAGCAGTTTCAGGCAGTGGTTAGAGGCCCTCATACACTCTGAGTTGTCTCAGAGTCCTTCACTCAGAGTTTTTAGATAATAATTTATTAGATTTGGAATTTTCTTCCCTGACCATAGCTGATGAGAAATGGATAAGCTTCTGAAAGTAGGTCCACAGATAATAGCGAGTAATGAAAGCAGATAGTTTGTGTATTTATCTGTAACATTTATTGACTGTTTCCTACATTCTAGGCACTCTTCTCTTATGTACTTCCTCTGTTTAACTTATTTAATCTTTACAACAATCCTATGATATGTAATTTCTATTATAATCTTCATTTGATAGATGCAGAAACCAAGGCACAGAAAGGTTAGGGTACTTGCCCAAGGTGATGTGTTAGTAAGGTTAAGTCAGAATTTTAATCGAGGCAGAATGGCTTTTGACCACAATACTATACTGACAATAATTAATCACTTACTGTATGCCAGGCACTGCACTTAGGTATGAGGATGCAAAGATAAATTAGAATCTGTAGTCAGTGAAGAAAATAGCTATGTAAAGAAATACAGCCATGTGATATGTTTGATAGTGGAAAGAGGAGTAGCAGGTTGAGGAATTATAGAGGAAGATATGATTTATTCTGTTTAGAGAGTTCCAGTTTCCTAAATTTAACAGCTTTTCCCATCTACTGAATTTTCCTTATATGACATTGTTTTTGAACCTCTTACCACTGGCTTTGCCCCATTCTGATTATATTCAGGTGATAGAGTGTCTCTTAAAATATCAGGTCTAGAAGTAACCACCTCACGACGTGCCTGACACAGCAGCACTGTTACCACCTGGATGTAGTCACCAGGTCGTTCTCTGTGGGGCTGATGGGTTTACACTCCAGCCAGTTGATCACCGCTTCCTCAGCTCGGTCATGGCTGCATTGTGCCTCTCAGATGCGTTTGGTTAAACAAAAGGTTGAGAACTACTAATTTTCATCATTCTGTGGTACTAGCTTTTTTAACAGCTTTATTATGTTCAACTCACAGTGACCTTGTGGTCATTTGACCTCAGATACTTAACTATGACTAGATGACAAATGGATGTTCTCCACCCTGCTCTTGAGCAACTGAATTTTTTTTTTTTTTTTAGTGTGAACTTAAAACTTTATCCTTATCCCAGCAAAATTTCATACTTGGTTAGTTTTTTGTGTTTTCAGGCAAAAAGAGCTTGAATCTCATCTCAGTCATCTAATATTTTAGCTGAACTACCTGTTTTTAGTGATCTACGGTTTAGATAAGCATGCCTTAACAATTTTTCATCTGAATTTTTGGGAAGAATGTGGGAAAGACACGCCATGACATGGCACCTGGGTGCTTTCAGTTACAAGCTCTTTGCATTCGGTGGCCTACTTCCCTGCAGATCTGCCAGTGCTGTCGTCTGGCTCACCAGTGTCCACTCTCACACACAGTTTTCAAAGTGAAAATAACTGTTTTTCCCTAATAGATGATCACTGGAAAGAATATAATTGGCCAAAGGAGTATGGAAATCTTCCCTATAACGCCTTCCCTACTTGCCCACTTTAAGAGAACCACTGTTGGCAGTTTAACTCATTTAACACATTTAAGGACTGTTTGTTGCATTTGTTGATGTTTATTATTTTTTAATATAAATTAGATTATATAAGATACCCCTCTTGCTAGGTTTACCCAACTCATACCGTGGTGATCTTACCATGTCTCTATTCGTTTCCAAGTGTTTACAAATACCTATTTCGTTATCAGTTCTAGAATTTGTTAAAAGCCAACATCTTGCTCACGAGTCTGCAGTTCTCAAACATTTGCTCATGATAACAGATAGTTCTCCAGAAAAATGTCAAATTATCAAAAGTGTATTGCAGGTTGACAGGGAAGTATTTTATCTGTTCTATAAAGATAAACACCCAAAATGTTCAAAAAGATTTGAAACAGTACAGGTGAGTGTTGTTCCCAAATAAACATAATTTATGTGTTGGACAAATAATGATAGCCCTATTTTTGAGTTCATATGTATGCCAGGTGCTCTGCTATATAATTGGCATACAGGATCTCATTTAGTTTTTACAGCAGTATTAGGCATGTAATAGTTATGTCCTTTCCAGAAGAATAAACTGAAGCTCACAGTCTTTATAGCTGGTCTCATAGTGAGTCAGAGGGAGGTCTCTCTATTTGCAAAGCCCCTATTTTTTACCCCTGTGTTCCACTGCCTCTCCAGTTCATTATTTAGTAATGCATTTTAAACTTGCATTCGATTGAAAAAATTTTTATTGAAGGCTTACTCTGTGCCAGAAATTGTGCTTGGCCACAGCTGTGAAACAATGCAGCCTGTCCAGTAAACTAGAAGTTATTTATTACTTCCCAAAAGTAGGATGCTTTGGGAGGTAATGATTTAATTAAATTTCAAGTTGCTATAACTCCATCTAAAAGCTGTGCTCTTTTTCTGCCACTTTTAATTTTATTAAAGCTTTTCTTAAAATGTTTATTAAAACATTATAACATTAAATCATTTGTAAAGTCATGTATTTTTATCCCCTTATTTCTTCGTATTCCCTTCTTGACAAGTATTTAAAATTTACAAAGTAAATTACAAAGTAATTTACAAAGTTGTATTTTTTCCATGCAATTTTTTGTAAACAATTTTCTTTACCTTTAAAGCCTTCTTGTTTATCACTGAAATGACTGGATAATAAATTCCATCAAATTGTATTATTTCATCTAGTTCAATTAATATTAATTGAAGATTATATGGTTCTCAGCAGTAAAGTTTATCTGCTTTACCTCTCTGCTGTTGGTTCTCTATAGAAGAAATGGAAAAATCTTCCTTGTTGGAAAGCCAATGAGAAAATCTTGTCTGCAGTATTGACAAGGTTTGGTGTACCTGTGTGGTAGGCAGCCCCTCTGGTCTTCATTTCCTTGGAAAATACCTGGAATCAAGGCTGTTACCACCAGGGGATAGAGAGATTCCATAATTCCTTGGACATCTAAATTAGTGTAGATAGGGCTGTTGACCTTGACTCTGTGGCTTTCAGATAGTTGGCATTTGGATACTTTTATGTTCTTAGATGTATCTGTGACCTTTTATTTTAGAATGGATTCTTTCTTCTTGGCTGAAATGTTTAAATATCTTTACCTGTTATTTGCGGATAAAGAAGACATTATTTTTGACATAGAAGATTACATCTTCACCACAGAAGCTCATTTGTTACCTCTTTGGCTCTCTACTACAAATCAAAGCATCTCTAAGAAGAACATAGTAGGTTATGTTTTTGAATCAAATGTCTTATTCTCATTTTTACTTCTCTGTGTTTGTTTTATTTTTGCAAGTGACAAGTAATCCATGACTAGAATTCAATAAATGTAAGAGGAAAAGTACACTTGACTTTTTATTGCATCCTATATACACTTACATTTTATTTAATGTTTCCTTTGAACAAACTATAATATTAAGTAAAATAATCATTTGTATTCACATACCATTCTTTTATGTTGTAGACTTCAGAATATACAGAACTGGATGACAGTAATTTTGACTGGACTTGTCCAAATACTCAGATTCTGTTCCCTAATGACCCATTGTATGCTCAGAGCATTCGTGAACCCTTGAAAAATGTGGTGGATAAGAGCTGTCCTAGAGGCATCATCAGAGTGTAAGATGTCTTCTTTTATATATGTTTATGTCACAGTTACTCTTGATAAATGACAGAACATAAGGGACAGATAGCCAAGAAGACATTCACTTAGATCGAAATGTTGAGGTATATAGTTATCGTTGACTAAAATAAAAATATTGATAAAGTTAGATAGCAAAGTTTATTCTGTAATAATGTCTTTTTTGTTATGGACATTTTCTACCTTTTATTTAATGGACTAAGTAATACTGGCAGCAAATAATAGTTTTCAACTTATGTAGCTCGTTTTTATACAGAATATTTTCATCAAATATTTTCACGTCTTGTAAAGTAGAAAATGTTTTTCCTTTTACATGAAGTTTTTGTGTAGTGCAAAAATAGTCTTTGTTTAGTTTGATTTTATTTTTTGATGAGGTAGTTATTCTTGGATGTTAATACAATTTTTGCCTTAATGAGTTCATTTTCTTCCAAATAGTTACATTAGAAAGACCATTATTAAGAAATAAAAATAAAATATTTAAGTGAATGTTATTATTCACTTATATAACTGTTATTTTGCCTTTAAAGTACTGGGAGAAATATCAGTATTTTGAGGATGATGACAGTAATAATAAATCCCAAAGCCAACCTGTTCTGTACTTTCAAATGGTCGTAATTCTGATGAGTAGTACTACCTTATAGGTAATATATATGATTTTATAACTGTAAAACATTATATTTGAAAGCTGTGCTACTTATTAATAACCTAAGTTACATAGACAAATGCCTATTTCCAGTTATTCCATTTTTACTAGTTCTAAAACTAGCAAATTTGCAAATATCTAACATTATTTTATTTGCTTTATGTTTTTCCCCACTTCTGATTTGTAGTTTTTTAAGCCTTGCCTATAATTACTTTTAGCAGAGAGGAGAGTTTCAGGAGTGGAGCTAAACCCCCTCTGAGAGCCAGAGATTTCATGGCCACTAACCCTGAGCACTTAGAAATCTTGAAGAAGATGGGGGTGAGTTTGATTCACCTCAAAGACGGGAGAGTCCAGTTGGTTCAACATGCGATCCAAGTAAGACATCGCTGTACTAATCAGATGCCATCTCTGCCCTTTCTGGTCTCATTAGTTTTAATAAGATACTGACATTTGGCTTTTTAAAAAATTTTAATATGTGGTTTAAAGTTAGAGAATCAGAATTTTAGGACTTGGAAATATCTTGGAAAGCCATCTAATTCAGCCCCTTCATAGTATAAACCAGTTAAATTACAAGTAGGTTATGTCATTTGCTTAAATTAATAAAGTCAAAAGTAAGACTCAGATCTAAGTTCTCTGTTTCTCAGTTCCTTGTCTCTCTACTATTTTTTAGAGCATAATCTTAAGAGCTAATAGTTTTAATATTTATATCTCTATATTTTACACTATTTTAGTTTCTAAACAGCTGCAGAATTTTAAGTATTTTATTCAGTATAGAAATCAAAATTTGCATTTATTTGTCTAGTTCTAGGAAAGATAAATGCCTTTTTGTGAAATTTTTATTGATATTTTTAAAAGTTTTTATAACATGAGGTCTTTAAATTATTCACCGTATTAGTATATTAATTCTGAGAAAACTACATAGTTTGTTAAATAATTTCAACCTAGAACCAATAATCAAGTATCCCTAAATCTCAAGTTCAACCTTCACACAACCTCACCTTCCCGTCAGATTTCTGTCTAAGCTCTGTTCTTGCCACATCCATCTTTACTTAAAGAGCATTCTGCCTACTCCCTAAGTAGCAAGAGTGGCAGCTCTGATAACACTGATTTCATTTAGGTGACATAATTGCCACCCAGTGGCCTCTTAATCCTTATATGACTGACCTCTTTTTAAAACATACCCTCTTTTGGGCTCTAGGGCATTCCAGAGCATATGTCTTTCCACTTCTCCATTCATTGCTTTGAAGCTGCCTTTATAGCTCTTCTTCCGTGGCACAACTGCTCAGTGTAGGCACTGCCAAAGAATCTGCATCATACTCTTTTCTCTCATCTTCAACAGTTCCATCTATTTCTATAAGCTCAGCTGCCATCTTTGTACACTTGATTTCTTAGATAACATATGTAACCCTGATTCCTAATGTTACTCTTAAACCCAACTTTGTTCTACCTGTCATTCATTTCGGCATCTCAGTCTCAGCCTGTCCAAACCTGAATTCTCTCTTCCTGCCCTCACCTCTCTCCATCTCGCCTTCTTTTTGTTCTCCTGTGACCCTGTTATCATTCTTTTAAGTCACCAAAACTAGAAATCTTAGGATAGGCTTGACTATCTCTATCTCCTAACTCTTCTCTGTCCTCTAACTCCTATCAAGTTGGTCTAATTGACTTTTTCTGTAAAGTGTCAGGAATTCATCTTTTTCTAGTCAGGCATTCTTCACCTTTTCTACATTAAGACTCAACTCAAGTGTCTTTCTAAATATTTCCCAGACCCACACTGGCAGAATCAGCCATTCCGTTGTTCACTTTCCCACATGAAAAATTTTTTCAAAGCTAATTTTACACATTTCTCTCCTCTAGATACAAACTTCTTAGCGTAAAAATCTCCCCAGTGCTTAATCAAGTGCATGGGTCTGATAAATATATTTTGAACTTAGTCTGATTGTTGGTTCATAATTTCAAAGAAGAGAAGTATAGATCAGGTATGAGGGGAAAAGGGAAAAAGTGGAGAAACAAGCAAAGTGAGTCTTTGATCATTGGATGGATGCAATTCTCAATTTGTATCAAAAGTGCTTTATAGAATAGTGAAAGAGATACTGATACAAATTATATGTGAAATTTTCAGAAAATATTTCTAGAGGTAATATTTTTTTAGGACAAATTGGGCCATAAATATTTGATGGGAAACGAACTGAAAGGAAAACATTTAGAGTAGAAAGCTAGAGTGTAATAATACTTAAGAAATCAAAAAGTTGAACGTTTCCAGAAAGAAAAGATAAAATTCTCTGTTTCTTTCCTAGGCTGCTAGTTCAATTGACGCTGAAGATGGGTTGAGGTTCATGCAGGAGATGATTGAATTGTCAAGTCAGCAGCAAAAAGAACAGCAGCTGCCTCCTCGAGCTGTACAAATTATTTCCCACCCATTTTTTGGCAGGGTGGTATTGACTGCTGGACCAGCTCAGTTTGGGTTAGACCTGTCTAAACATAAAGAGGTATGGGCACCTATAGTATGTGCTCGTGGAAATTGAATTAAAAATGTTTTTTAACTACTATCTAATTTCTTAGTCTCTTTTCTAATTTAGCATTTCTAATTTATTTTAAAAGCATAAATATTCAATGTCTGAGAATAGGAGCATATCTTGAAAATTTTGAGTTATGATTTATACATACAATGTGTTTATAGATTTTATTTAACGTATTGTTCAGCTACTATCCAATTCTTGGTCTGTTCTCTAATACCTTACATTTATCTAAAAATGGTTTTCAGATTTTTTAATAACTACTAGAACCTTTCTTTGAACAAAAATCCAACTCACAGGCTTAAGATAGAGAATAACTGAGAGCAGAGGTACTCAAGTGGCTGTGGAGAGCAGATGCTGAGGTTCCTCTGAGCAGACTCGGAGGACCACTAAGTTCATCCATTCTCTTAGTTTTAATGTAGGTAGCAAAGACTTACATAGCCAGTCAGTTCACAAGTTCATCTAACTTACTGTAGAGCTAGGACCAGAACCCAAGTATCCTAGTAATCTAAAGGTCGTGTCGTTTGAACTCTATTACCCCTAATTTAGACATTTTTCTAGTGTATATTTTAAAGCTATGTATGTTTATACATTGATTCATCCATTCAACAACTCTCTTGAGTCCCTCCTATATTCTAGGCACTATTTTAGATATTGGCTGTTTATTAGTTTTTACAAAACCAGTGAAGATCTGTGCCCTCGTGAAGTTTACATTCTAAAGGAATATTAAAATATCTTTATACCAACATCTTTCAAATCACTTCTCTTGTGGATTTGTCTGGGAAGAACTGCTTGCTGATTTATGTAGACTAAATCTATTTTTTTCCTCTTTCAAAATTTTTTCCAGTAACCAGCAGTGGTTTTAAAATGGTTTCCCGCTGTTGTAGCTGTGAATGTATAGTAAATCTACCTGCAGGCTCCAACTTTACCACTTACTGTGTCTTTGAGCAAATTCTGTAACCTGAGTCTCAGTTTCCTGCTATGTAAAATGACAATATTATCTGTATTTTTTCATTCAGGGTTGTTATAAAGATCAGGTTTAGTAATTGCTGTAAAAAGTCCTTTATAAACTGCCAAGTACAATAGCAGTATTGGTCGTGTGCCGTGATATGAAAAATGCTCAAAACAAAAGTTTATGCTAAATATATATTTGATATCTTATCATTGGAAAAGAAACGAGGTCTGCCTAAGCTCTAGATACTGAATTTTATTTAAAGACCAGATAGTGATTTGAGAAGATAAAAGAATATTTAAGCTGTTACTCTTATTTCTGACAGACGAGAGGATTTGTTGCAAGCAGTAAACCGTACAACGGTTGTTCAGAGCTTACTAACCCTGAGGCAGTGATGGGGAAAATTGCCTTGATACAAAGAGGACAGTGCATGTTTGCAGAAAAGGCTCGCAACATCCAGAATGCCGGAGCCATCGGTGGCATTGTTATCGGTAAGTCGTCCACCACACCATTCTGTTGACCCGGAAGAGACAAATTTTAGGATTTTTCCTTTTACTTTCCAAAATTGTATCAAAGAGTTTATCATACTATTTTTACTCCACTAAATGGTATAATGGATAGGTAATCTAATGATTCTTAACAGTTTTTATGTATCTCATATTTTTTTGGAAAGTCTAGATCTGGGTTTCTGTACATTAATGCCAGTAAATACTTGCGGTCAGGTAGTGGTGAGTGGTAAAAACAGCCAACACCACGGATAAGAAAATGTGCCCAGGAGATCCACATCCTCCTTAGGGCAAGAATACATCCTGCCACCTGCAGTGGGAGTCTCTGAAAATATCCTTTCTACCACAGAGATGCAGGCTTTGGAGTCAGACACAGGATGGTGCAGTTCCTGGCTCTGCCACAAAGCTGCGGTGTAACCTTGACCTGACCTTATATTCATTCAGTAGACTATTTTTGAGTTCCAGTGAAAATGATAATAAGTATCTTTTAGGTGGTTATAAGGTTTGAAAATAATATATATAACATTTCTTAGCATAATAGCATAATATCATAGGTATAAGCACTAGTTGCTAGCAAATTTTTATCTCTTTGGGTCTTTCCCCACTGAAATTACAATCTTCAGATAATTCACTCATGTATGTGAACCAGCTCGCTTTGCTTTTTTATCTGTCATAGAAAATCACTTACATCATGACAAGCAGGCCATGAGTATAAGGGAAAATATAAATGTTTCTGTACTTTAAGTAGATAAGCATTCACATTCAGTTAAGAACTGGAAGACCTGAGGGCACATCCTAACTGTGAAGTAGTTTCTCTCATGGAGGAAATCCATTTTGATTTTTTCTTTCTAATTAGGGTAGATTTCTTTTTGAATTAAGACATTTAAAATATTATGATTTATTTCAGTGAAAAATTATTTACTATTCCCTTTGATTATCCCATATGGGCACTCCAATGTTGATTTAATGAATGCATCAATTTAAATATTAGAAGAAAGTCTGCTTAGTAACTTAAATCAGTGGGTAAATAAGAGGCAATGAGCCTTATTCTTAGACATTTTAATTTTTAAAGGGCAACTTGTGACATCTTTCCCCTAAGTGTTTTTGTTTCTGATGAGGCATTTTGTGTGTTTACTGGTTTTAATTGTATATAAATGAGCAAACTGGGACATAGTTGTTTTTTATTGCACATACTAGAACTACAAATTATCTTAGCAATCATTTAGATGCAAGAGACAATTTAAGCTCATTTAAGAAGGGAGGTTTGTTTGCTACGTGGAAATGAATTATTTTCATTGAATGCAAGAGTAAGAACTATAACTGAGCATTCTAAGGAAGTAGAAGTGGGAAGGTAGAATCATTAGGAACCATCTAGCTCGCATTTTTTTACATCTCTGTCTGTCTCTGGTCCTCCTGGAGATACAGACAGCAGAGTTCTGTATGTCTCTGCAGTTCTGCTTCATTTTCCAGCTTCTCAACAGCCTGTTCCCTCTCTGCTCCTCCATTCCAAAATGTCCATGCCCCCTGCTGCCTGAAACAGGCTTTCTGCGTACAGCTTCCAGGTCCCCCAGAAAGACTGAGGGTCAGGTGGCCATCCTTTGTCTACTTAGTTATTGGTTAAGGGTGAATCTGCATGGTGTTCTCCACTTAGCAGGGCCTGTCGGAGCAAACTCCTGAGAAAGGAGAGGCAGGTTCTCCAGGGAGACTGGCACGTGAGATTAGGGGTGGGCATGACTGGCATCGCCAGTAAAACAGTACTTAGCATTCCTACAACTGTTATTTAACCAGTGTAAAATAGCAGTAGTACGTAATTCAACTTACAGAGGAAAAACCATTTGAGTCATCATCATTCTTTGTGAATAGTATATAAAAAACTATCAATTTGTAGTTTTGCAAAAGAAAATAATGCAATTTCATAAAACAATGAAATTTCATTCATAGTTCTGTCTTTGTCATCCACATCTTTAAATTTTTTTATTTCTAGGCTTTTTCATAAGCATATGAAATTTTTATAGTCCTAATCATTGAATTTTATAGTCTACTTTTTTCATGTAATAATATTTTGCTTTTCTGTGTGTGTTCCATCATTATAATTTACTTCTAATAGTTTATAGTTCATAATCATAAATAGCACTCCAGTAAACTTCAGTGGGCGTTGGTCATTTTGCTTCTTTTGAATTATTTCAAAATAATAAATTCAGGATTAATTTCTAGGAGTAGAATTAGTGGGCCCTCAAAATACGTTTGTTTTTATGGTCTTTGGTGCATAAAATTAATGCCCCCAACAGGCAAAAAACGGTACTGATTGTCAGATAGACCTTTTTAATGGACTGCTGTTTTTGTGTTTGCTGTGTCCATTTTCTGGCTAGATGACAATGAGGGGAGTAGCAGTGATACTGCCCCTCTGTTCCAGATGGCGGGCGATGGGAAGGACACAGATGACATCAAGATCCCCATGCTGTTCTTATTCAGTAAGGAAGGGAGCATCATCCTGGATGCTCTCCGGGACTATGAGGAGGTGGAAGTGCTCCTTTCTGACAAAGCGAAAGATCGAGGTAAGGATCAAAACCATTTGTTTTTCAGACAGTTTAGCCTTAATTTTACCAATTCGATAACAGACGTGAGTCACAGAAAATTATTTTTGATTCGCTAGTAAAATAAGTAAAATTTTTAGAAGATGGTTTCAAAAATATTTTTTCTCTTGGAAATGAGAGTAGTGAAACATTTATTTGGCTTTGTTTGCCAAGTTAGGATGTTTTTTAGAATTATATTTTAATATGTAATTTATAATTTTTGCTGTGATTCTGCTCAGTGATAAAAATACAAGAGATTATATCCAGAGAGGCATTTTAACATCCACAGATCTTTACCATGGAATTTCACTGATATTACATCTTAACATTTCTTTTATAAGGTATAAAAAGAGATTGTATAGAATGGTGTTGTGTATAACATAATAGTAATTGGGTTTCACCAGGCCACCTATAATCAAATGACCACTGTCATGGTGATGGCAATAGAAATCTAGCAGTTTCTCTCCACTGAGGTCTATTTATAGATGGCTGAAGAACAAGATAGCACGCCTTGTTAATTCATGAGCGTATATAGTTCTCTGTAGGCCAAAATGTTTGTTAGTAACTTGAAAGCTCTTTAAAACCCAAATTACTGTATAAACATGAGGTCTTACTAGTATTCTTTTGTAGTTTCACACCCAGCAGTAGGGGAGGAATGAGAGAAAGTGAACCATCAGACACAGACTGTATGTGATCCTGCTCATGGTGGCAGCCTTTCTTATCCACTGGAGACACTTTCAGAGCTCTGTCCCTCCCATCCTTCTTAAATGGATAAAGTTGTATAGTGTATATAGGATTGTTGAATCCCCTGGGATATTTGTTTAACAGATGTGTAGGGAACTGATTCAATTCATTAAAACCTCGAAATGGAACAGTGAAAAACAAAGTTTAGCAGTAATCTAGTGCTAGCCAGATCAAGTTTTGTCTTGTCTTCTTGTATTGCCTTACTGGAGATTCTTTCAAATATTAACTATTTAAGAGTAAGATATTTGTATGTAAGAATGTTATAGATGGAAGCCAAACAGATTAGAAGGGATTTCTAATCTTCTGTAGTCCTCTTATGTACCTGATGTTTTTCTGAGCCCTTTTTCTAAACTCAGGTCTTCCTTCCTACCTATATGCTTTTAGGCACAACAGACACAGGCAAATTATTACTCCATGTAACTCTTTAATGCCTTTGCTTTTTCCCCCCTATTTTGTGCTACCATTGGAATTTCAGCAGCAATATTAAAAGGTAAAATGATTCCAAGCTACATTATTAATAGTAGTAAGTATCTTGCATTAATAAGCCTTAAATTATATGTATATGTATATATGTATGTGTGTATGTGTACATATACACATACATAACACGTGTATGCGCACATGTACATATATATATAATTTTGTTTCAGCGGATACCATGATTATCTGGTTTAATAGAATTAGATTATTTTCATGTCTAGTCAGTGGTTCCATAATCTTTATTGATCCTGTCATAACAAATCCTATAAATTAAATATCCCATATAATATGAATTCACTAGTCTGTGTCAATGCAAGAGTCACTAACAAAGACGTTGTTTTAGCATGTATTAATTCTGATCACTTTTTTACTAGAGTGTAGACTATTTAAAATATCAGCTTTTTTAAAAACTCCTGTTTGTAGAGATGCATGGCGTTAGGACTGTGAGATTATGTGAAAGCATGTGTTTCCCATAGCAGAGATAGGATATATGAAAAGATAAATTCTACTACTACAAAAAAAAAATTTATGAACAGTATTCTCTTAAGAACCTTGCAGTAAAGGAGCTTTATTTAAACTATATATATATTTTAAAGTTTATTGGCTATAAATTCATCGAACTGTAATTTTATTACAGAGTGAGATTTTGACAAAAATAGTTTTTTAAAACCCCCCTTCTTTCAAGAACTATACAGCTGTATTAACTAAATCAGTAACAAATTGTAGTATAATTGTCAGTATTTATCAGCGTAACAAAAATCAGTCTTAATAGTTTTATTAAATTAACTACTTTATTCACTTAGGAAAATATCTTAAGAAGTGAATGTCTGTAATGGTTATCATTAATTTGTGCAGTGCCATTACTGCATGCGTACGTGTTTCTCTTCTGTGTCAGAATCAGCTGATGGACTTGTTAAAAGTATATAGCTTACTAAATCCAACTACAGAATATTGAATCAGACTCTCTGAATGTGGTGGATCAGAATATGAAACTTTAAATAAGCATCTCAGGTAATGGTGCTCAGCTGCACTTTCAGAAACTGAACAAAACTAATGGAGCACCCCTTGTTTATCGCCCAGCTAGGTGTCTGGGCACATTGTACTATCAAGGGTACTAGATAAGATTATGGAAGCACACTGGATAATAGCATCTTTCAGATCTGAACAACAAAATGTCCTCCAGATTGCCCTTTCTAAAAATCTCATCCCACAAATACTATTTCCCTTATAAAGTCACATGGTTTTGATTGAGCACTTCTTCCCACATATTAATACAGAAAATGGAAGCCCTAGAATAAGCCCCCGCTCCTACCTTTTTATTCTGATGATAAGTCCCAGCCATTAATACAGAAAAGTAGTAGTCCTATCTGCTGGCAAAAGTGTTCAGATACCTTATTACCGTCATCCCTCCTTCTCCGTAGTTTTGCCTTCCATGATTTCAGTTACCCGTAGTCAGCCACAGTCCAAAAATATTAAATGGAAAATTCCAAAAAGAATTCATATTTTCAATTGCTGGCCTTTTTGAATGTGAATCATCTAGCATATCCACTCTGTATATACTTTCCACCCATTAGTCACTTAATAGCCAGACCAGTTATCAGATATTTTGAGAAACCATATTTATATAACTTTTATTACAGTATATTATTATAATTGTTCTATTTTATTAGTAGTTATTGTTAGTCTCTTACTGTGCCTAATGTATAAATTAAGCTCTATCACAGATATTATGTTTGGGGAAAAATGGTATATACAGGGTTTGGTGCTATCTGTAGTTTTCAGCATCCATTGGGGGGCTTGAAACAAGTCCCCTCAATAAGGGAGAAAACTGCATATTCTTCGTCAGAAGTATCAAGTGGAGGTGGCACTTCTCCAGGTCAGACCAGTCACTTCCAAAGGTTAAGTTATCAATAGGGGTTTTCATATCACATCTCTCATGTGCCTCATCTTTCCAAAATGTCAAGTTTATAAAGGTACTTGATACTAATTCCAGCCCTGGGCCCACAAACACAATCAAATAGAAACGGTTTATAAGAATCAGTTTTCTTCTCTTGTTTCTCAAGGGGGAAAAAAAATCAGGCATTTTAAAGTTTCAGGACGTTGTCACGCTTGCAGGGCGCAGAAGCCCGTGGTGCCCGCAGTACCTCGAGAGCGGCGACAGGTTTTCAGGGCCACTCCTCTATGTGTGTCTGCTGATGAAGAGACACAGAACATGGGGGGAAGAAAAGAAAAGGTCCCCTGGTTTAAACGGGTCAACATTTAAGCCTGGCAGTGTGAGTCCCTTGTCCTCAGATTGTCGCCCACTGAAGTCGATGGGGGTAAACGAGTCCTGAAGTTGAACTTTAGAACTTAGGTTGCTGTTGGAAGGGATTTGATTCTGAGGAGGAAAATCGGTGTGTATGCACGTGACCTCTTCTCCAGGAAAAGAGCATCCCAGTCATTCTTGGCAGCAGAGTCGATACTTTCCTACTCTTCCTTCTCCAGCCGCACGTGGCGTGTTTTCTCACGTAGTTTTACACTGGCAACATCACACCCCTCCTTTTGGAAATGCCTCTCAGGTCCTGTCTTCATGCCCATGCCCTTTGCCTCTTTGAGAACATTGAGCTAACCCAGGTATCCAGTTTAAATGCCATCATCTTTATGAAATGTTATCTTATCTCAGGCGAAATTAAAGGTTGTCTTTTTAATATGTTCCACTTCGACATTTATGTTACATTTTACTTCTTTACCTGCTTCTCATTTCTGTATTCCTTGTTTTCAGTAAACACTGGTTACAGAGATGAATGAATGATTAGAGAACAGCCAGTCTCTAAGTCTTTGCCTAAGATTCCATTATCCTTTTATTATTAAAACTTAACTTTCTTTTCTTTGTATCTGGAGATTTTCTTCATGCTTTTTTGCTTCCTCTGTTTCTGATACCTCGTTCCGAAATTTAACTATGTGGTCTATTGTTTGCTTGCACAACTGCTAAACTCCACCTGCTGACAACAGGCACCTCAGAACGGAGCTCTGTAGCATGTGGCAGAGGCTCCTCTCTGTTTGTATTTCTCCAAGCACCATTTTTACTTTAGTGATTGCTGCTGCTTTGCTGTATATCAAATATTTATGTATTTTGATCTGTTCCTGGACTTGCTCTTCTTTTCCACTAATCTCTTTATTCCTGTGCCAATTATAAAGCAGTTTGAATACATTAACTGTTTTATGAATATGTAAACTATTTTGAATACATTTTAATGTCTGAGAAGGCAACTCTTCCCTAATTCTTTTCAGAACTTCTTGATTTCTCTTTGATGTATATTCTTCCACAGGAATTCAAAAATAATTTTAATACAATTCTTTCTGGTCCCAAAAGTAAAACAAAAAGAAGTAGAAATGAGATTTCTTTTGGAATCATATAATTGCATTCTTTACATATAAAAGGGAAAATTTTTTTAAATATTAAGACTTTCCATCCAGAAATATACACTTTCCATCCAGAAATATGACTAATGTACATTTAGTCAGATCTTGTTTTATGTTTTCATTAAGATTTTGTAGAATTAAGCAATATGGGCCTTGTATCTTTCATAATAAATTTAATTCCGTGTTTTGTTGCCTTTTATTTTCATTATGAAAAGGCCAGTTATTGCTATAGAGGGGTTATTGCTATTTGCCTATTTATTTGATTTTTACCCTTTTAATCAAATTCTTTGATGGAAATAGTGTTTTTAAAAATTAAGAGTTGCTTTGAGTATAAGTGTACAACACAATCTGCAAATACAATTTAATTTTTCCTTTTCCTATATTTATACTGACTACTCTGTTATCCTATTGTATCAGTTAGACTTCCGAAATAATATTGTATAATATGTAACCCTAGGGTAATTTTTTGCCAAAAGCTGTATCTATATATCTAGATGAAGTAGGCCTACACCTTTTCCTATGCTTATAAACTAGATTAATACAATCTAGAAAGAAATTTTAAGGGTTGTTTTGTTTTGTTTTGGTTCTCTATTGAATTTAAGGCATGACCTCGAAGCAGCTGGCTCCCTTCTTTATTTCTTTGGGTGGTACCCTGGTTTCCTTAATTGTCTCATTAAAAATGTATCTTTTTCACAGCTTAGAAGAGAGAATGTGTAGGTACTCCTCCCCCCTCGCTGTCCCTTTCCTCCAGCACACATACCCTACGACCTTAAACCTCCCTGGGCAGGTAGTCCTGCCTGGTCGGGGTGTACGTATGCACTCACCTGTGTCTGCCTGCATGCCTTTATTTTCTTCACGTTTTCTGGTTTGAGAATTAGTCCATCTTCCCTTTCTTCTTTGACTACTTATTTTTTAAATCTCAGTTCATGTCATTTTCTGAAGGAAACCCTCAAATCTCCTTATTCTTCCCTAACCCCATAACACATGTCACAGAGTTCTGTATTTGTTTTGTGTGATTCTTTGTACATGTCATTTTCCCCAGCTGAGCTGTGAGATCCGTAGGGGCAGGTCTGGTGTTTGTTTTTGCCTTTTTCTCCCTCGCACCTTACACAGTGCTGCCCCATGGTGGACACTCAGGAGAGTTTGCTGGCCCACCGCGGAGGCTGAGGAGGATGCAGCGTGTGGGCATCAGTGCTATTTCAGCACTTTCCTGTAGGAATCCTCCATCAAACATCGCTAGTGCTTTCATTGTGCGTTCATTACAAGGGGTTTAACCTGGTATTCAGGCTTCCGGTGGATTTTAGAATGGTTATTGTTTATAAATCATAGATCAACATTAATGAAATTGAAGTTGGATGAATAATCTCAGTTCTTGGCTTTATGAAGATATTTTACTTAATCACATTAAATCATCCCAAATTTTGTATTATCTGCATTTTTATGGCCTACCAAGTGGGAATTTTACTTTCCAAAAGAGTGTTATCTTAAAATATAGCAATGATATGTGCTGTTTAAAATTTATTCTGTTTAATATGTTCTCATGTGCAGGCTTTCCTGAATTTAGACGTTTAATAAATATTTGACATACAATGCAAATAAATATGCATTTTAATTGTAGTACCGTTTAGTGTATTTCTTAGCATTTACCAAATGTCCACTGAAGGCAGTCTTATTGTTATTAGATATTCTTTTGGAACAGAATATATTTGGAACAGAATATATTTTCTAATGTCCCATTTGCAAAATGAATATAAAGAAAAATGTGATTGCATTATTTAATATAAGGCACTCTTTACTCTTCAGTGTTAATGTTCACTGTTCTGCATTAACATGATTTTTCTTTAACTTATGTCTTCATTTTATTGCAAAAACCAGTATGCTTTTGAAAGTATGATTAAATTTTTAAGGGAAAAAGTAGCATGAGGTTTATTTCTTTCATATACAGATCCTGAGACGGAAAATGAAGAACAACCGTCTTCTGAACATGATCCCCAGAATCAGAGTGCTGAGCCGATTACATCGAGTTCTCAGGAGGTGGATTTAGCTGATGAGGAGACTCCTGAGGAAAGCTCTCTAAACTCTCACCCAGAATTATCATCCCCAGCAGACACGGACAATGCTGCAAGCGTTTCTCCCTCGGAACAGAATTCTAATCCCACGGAAAACCCCGAGCCTGTGAGCCTTGACGGTGAATGTACAGATATAGATAACCAGCTTCAAGAACAATCAGAAACTGAGGAGGATTCCAATCCCAATGTTAGCTGGGGTAAAAAGGTCCAGCCCATAGACTCCATATTAGCAGACTGGAATGAAGATATAGAAGCCTTTGAAATGATGGAGAAGGATGAACTATGACTCACTAGAGAATCTGGTGGTAGGTATTTAACAAGAAAAGGTGAACTGTGTTTAATAGACACCTTCACGCTAAGCAGGCTCCCCAGTGGGAGGCTTTGAGTTTGGTGATGAGTAGCTGCATTCTGATTGGATAGTTGGTCATCATAGGAATCTGGAGTGTGCTGTGTTAGAATTGACCTTGTTTAAAACTGTCCCATCAAAAATGCAAAGTCACAATTTCCCCCTCAGACGATAGCATTACACCGCCCTGCAGCACCTCAGGCCAGGAGAGCGTTATGGGCGTGCAGCCTCTGGGCAGTTGGGTGGGGACTAGGGGTTTGTATTGCTTTCTAATTAAAGGAAGCTCAGCCTTCTTGGTCTTGGGCTCGGAGGCCCTTCTGGGAAACACATGAGCATTGTGGGCATTGTGGTCGTGCCGCCTGCATGGCATTGCTCGCAGTGACGTGGTCGTGGTGAACCGTCTGCTCATCGCTTTCACTTTTTTCATTGTGCAGCAAATGATCAAGGTGACTTGATTCGTTTTCTCTTAACAATGCCATTTTCTTTTAAACCAAAGGTGAAACCACTGTACTTTCTCGGTGAGTTTTCTGCATAAAGACTAATAAGCATTGGGACCAGGTAAAAAAAGGTCACATAACATAGTGTGGATATTGGTTACTTAATACTTTTGGAAAATGGAGTGAGGGAGAAACTGATGTTGCAATATGAACTTTCCAGTGGGCCTCCCGTAGGGAAAGCTGTGACTACTCTGAAATGGAACTTAATGTCATGTTGTCGTTCCAGTTCGTTTCTCTTAGAGGGGATCACCTCTCGCCATCAGCCTTACTCCATCCCGCGTTAGGATGCAGTTAGAGACACGAGGCCCGTATTGCCAATAGCTGATACATTTTGTTCCACTTTTCTATCTTAGGGAGGCATGATGAAACTGTGGTAGTGATCTAAAAGCCCTGGGTAACTACTATTTGTTTTCTCCTTTGGAACTATGGTTTCTAAAGTTGTACCTAAGGAGTCTGTCACATTTTCTGTTGAATCATGGTTTTTAATTTTTCTTTCTTTTTTTTTTTTTTTTAACAAATATTCCTTCTGATACAGACTTGAACCTGTGTAAAAAACTTACACAGTAGCAACTAACATATAGCCATATAGCTTAATAATAATTTTTTTTTCTTTTTTTCTTTTTTTGGTGGCAGTCTGGCGCTGGCCACATTTAAGTTTTAAAAACTTTGTTGTTGATATCTGTAGACAGCCCTGTAGTTGAAATCATGGCTTTACTCATTTTATTTATTTTTAAAAACTTAACCTGAATCAGTTCTAATGGAGCATTTTGAGACTTAATTTCCTTTCTCTTTACCTGGCATTACATAATAATAACCTTCTCTTAAAACAGTTCTGAGGTACTGATGAACTTAAACTGTTAAAAGAACAGCAGTGCTGTGTTGTAGTTATGTATATTCATGTACAGTGTGTTTTAGATCCCAGGTAAACATATTATTTTATAAGGGGGCAAATAGCTGCTTTCAAAAATTCCAGCTACACTTAATTGGGTCAGGGAATAATAAATCTAATAGAGATTTTACTTTGGGGGGAGGGGAAGAGTAGTATACAACAACCTTTATTGGCTCTTAATTAAATCTGATACCAAAATGGATATTTGTAGTCACTGCATGTGAAATTTGGTGTAAGAAGATAAAACTATAATACATAGAGTATACGAAAGGGTAGACATAGTGCTTTGTTCACCTTAATTGCGAAGCTGCCAAAATAGCTGAAGCTTAATTACTTGACTTGCCTTGATTTATAGGAATGGGGCTTGGAGAAAAGGAGCAGATGTTCCTCTAAGACTTTGGTTACAGAAGCCTTATATTCAGTGATTTGATTTTATATGTGTAGCTCAGAGCCATTGTTGTCTAAATATAACTTCTCTAAGTTATCAAAACAACATAATTTTTTTTCCCAGTGAAGATCTTTTGGCATACAAGGAAAAGCCAGCTCACTGCCGCTCTCCCTTCCTTTGGCCGTTAGGGGGCGCTGTTGCCATTCACTGAGGTCTAGAAGCAAATTGTTGACTTGTTTAGAAATGTGAATCCTTGAAAGAGAGAGGGAGAGAGACAGAGACAGAGAAAGAGACAGAAGAAAAAATTTAACAAATTATACCTAACACCTGAAGGAATTATACTTGATTTTTCCCCATGTAAGGAAAGAAGGTATAATGTTCAGCTTCAAAACTTCAACATTGCAATTGAGTCTACATTTCTTATTTGACATACTGCCATGAAGTTGTTTTTGAGTTCATTAAAAAATTCCAACAGCATTAGGTTTTTTATGTTTTGTTTTTTTAAATACCTTTTATATACATTTTATTTACTTCCTAAAGATTCGGGGGATTCTATGAGACCCTGGATTTTAGAAACATCTGGTCTACCTCAGTTAAATGTTGACTGCATTGAAATAGAGCTAAAGTGATCACCACAGCCATAAAATTGTTTGACTAAGAAGGATTTATACAGTGTTTACAAACCTGGAATCAAGTAAGGACTATCTGAAAGTTAAATGTTAGATATTAGAGCAAGTGTGTAATTCAGGTATTTTCAAGTTTTAAAACAACTCGTTTACCTACTAAAAATAATTGTAGTTTTTCTGCTTGTGAAAGTCCATTGAAATGATAACCCCTAGTTTGCAATACTTTCCCCATAAAGTTTTAGGTGTGAAAGAATTGTAATTTACTAGATACATTTGGGACTGGGTATTTTGTTAGATAGGTTTTCTTTTTATCTTTTTCTGAATAGACTTCCAACAAGAAAACAGTTGTTTCAGAACAAGTAATTTTTTGACATTATACTTTTCACTTTTCTTCACAGTGTTAGAGTAAAATGAAAAATTGTGCATGCTCTGATTTTAATTTCTCTCACATAATTAGCTGCTTGAGAATATTTTTAAATTTAAATTACCATCACACAGCCCTTTTAATAGTAAAACCAGCATTTGTTCTCTCACCAAACCCCACAGCAAAAATTCATCAATAAAGAAAGCTCAGCATAAATAATTCAAATAGTGCTTACAATTTTAGAGGTTGGGGGGGATTTAGTAAATATTCCAACCGGTCGTTTTATGCACAAGGCTTCAGTCAGAACATAGAAAAAAACATTCTGTGAATGAAATATTGTATGTTCAGATTTTATAAAAGACATTTTTAAAAGCCCAATTTACAGCCGTATATTTTCTTATGATGTAATTTATGAAAAAGATGTCTGTACTAACAGGTGCTGTAACACTACTGTTGGATTTTATTGTTTGGTGATAAATGTATACAATATTTCTAAGGGAAACTACGTACTGTGATATAAAAGTCTGGGCAACATGTATATAATTCTTGTATATACTTGTGTATTTGATTATAATTACTGATTGTAAAGATTTAATAAAATATGTAAATATTCTGGTCTAGTTTTAATTTGAAATTTTAGCGTATCTTTATGCTTTGATATCCTTTAAATTTTTTTCACCATTCTGTCTTCTCTTTACACCCCAGGGGAGTAAATCTGGGGGCCATCATAGGGTTTAGAAACACAAATAGACATTTGACAGTCCCACAACTCAGCTAGTGGAATTAGTGATTCACAGTGTCCATATTAGTGACATGTTTATCTTTTGAGTTTGTAATCAGTTGTCTTTAATACTGTCATCAAATGTAACACTAACCTCTCCTACTAGTTCCAGTGAGGTCATTTCCTTTTAGCAGCCACTTTCAGATTCTGAGTCAGATATCTTGAAACATCTAATAATTGTGACTATTATTCATTGATCGTTGCTTTCTTTAAGATTGAGCAAACTGAGACTCGAACAAGTTCTAAGCATCTTAGTCAAAGTCCCACCCTTTGGTGGCTAGGCAATGGAACGGGGGCCCTGGTCTAGTTCCAGAGTACTTGCTTCCAGTGTGCTGCCCTCCCCTACCTTTGTCCTTGTCACTCTTCATCTCACCTCCATTTCAGTTTCTGTTCACCTTTTGCTCAGCCACCACCCTCCCACCTGATACGGACTCTTCTAGACCGTAGCATCCATGCTCAGGCTCTTTGGCCATCAGTTCCTGTCAGCGTGCCTCTGTTCCTCTAGGACAGTGCACCACTATTTCAGGAAGGGTCAACGGATCCAATGGTATCTCTTGGAAGATTTCAAAAGGGAGGTCCCTTTTCTGAGTAAAGCAGATTTAAGAGGTCTGTCTACTAAGAGAAGTACTTTAAGGGTTAATTGAAAATAGTACACGTCAGCATCTGCCTGTTAGTATGGCTTGTATTTCTCAAAGCCTCGGTCTTGATGCACCTTAGTAAGCTTGACTGTCTATAGTTTTTATCTGCCGTCTTTGATGAAGTAGTAAATAGAAGGACACTGATAGACACTTGGAGATTGTCTTAAGCCATAGAAGAATGCACTCACCATCTCTGATGACAGTGGGAGAAACGTTTAAAAATCTGTGGTGTGTTAACAGAACACATTTCTATGCTTGGTTCAGTCTCGGGGATACTACGAAATAGCAACACGTAATGTTGAAAGAAATGCTCTGCATATAATTGTAGGATGGGATCCTTAAAAGAAAAAGATTGAAAACCTCTGTCACATGGTTGAGGAAAGAACCAAAGTCCCCCAAATAGATGAGTCAAAGGAAAATGGAATACAAAGGAGAGCTCACTGCTGCCCTACATCTTCATAGGAACCACCTTTATCTTTTCTGAACCTCTAAGAAAAGTCATTGGCCTTACGGCCCAAGAGGCAATCTGGCACTCTTCAAGCCAGCTTGTCTTGTAATCCCTTTTCTCATCTCCCATCCCACTTCCTCCAGTTGTGGAGTAAATCAAGGTCTCACGTCGGTTCAGACAGCTGCTGCCTTTAGAAAGGCTGGACTCTTCGTTCAACCACTCTCCCGCCTCACCTGAGCTAATACACTAATAGAATTCTAGCCCCAATTATCTTACTGCGTTGTTAGAAATATTTTGAAAGCCCTGTGATCTGTCTCTAATGAGTACTTCCCATTCTCTCAGCTCAATCTCATCCACTCAGATAATTCTTCAGGACCTCCGATCCTCTGAACCTTCTAGTTTCTCAGAATGCGTCAGCCTTCTCATGGCCTCACCGCCCAGCTTGCCCACCATTCACCTCCCTTCCTTTGCTGATGTAACTGGGCAAAACTTGAAAATCTTTTCAAACTCAAGGACTCACTGGTTATGCACTTTATCTGTCGGAACTGGATGAAATCACTGCCCCCACGACTAAGTCGTGACCACAGATCTCAAGTGAGATTCAGTACTTCCTCAAATTCCAACCAGGTTTCTCTAGCTAATTCATCTTCCCACTCAGACAACAGGTTCATACCGCCTTTCTTTTCAAATGCGCTATACTCCTCCCCTGTCACTTACTGATGACCTCACCACGTTTTCCATTGAAAAAGATGCAGATGAGAACTACCTTGGCTTCCACCAAGCTGTCTGCGTGTGAACCCACACGACTTGTGTTTGCACTTACGACTGACATTTCCCTGCACATGTCCTAGGATGATCCTCTGTTTTTTCTTCCTCCATATTGAAGAGCTGGAATCCCCAGACTCTAACGAGATGGACTGAAAAATGGAAAAATCTGGCTGCTAGACAAAAATCTCTCTTTTCCTCTGACTACTTTGTCCCATATACCTATTCTAACCTTGGAGGGAGCATCAAATTATCTTTGTCACTGGGAGTTGTAAAAATAAATACCAGGTACCGTAAATACACAGGGCTGCCTCTTCTGAGATCCTGTAATCTAAGTCTTCCCAAAACTACAAGACGAGCTGACTTATACTCTTCAGAGAAATTACACCAAATTCTGTGTAAAAAGCTCTTTGTTTACACCTTTAACTTGTGTTGGGTTTATTTTTACTGTTTGTAGAAGTTTAAGTTGGTAAAATTTGGAAATCAATTTAGCAGTACACATAAAAATCTTAAAATTAATTAGTTTTTTAACTCAGTTATCTACTACGAGGACTCTAAGGAAACAGAGAGACAGATACAGGTTCCCGTCCTAATATTTTGAATAAGACTAAAAATTTGAATATATTCTAAATGTCTATGGGGGTAACAGTTAAGAAAAGTATGGTACATTAGTAAAAAAATAATGTGCATGCATAAAATGATGTTTGTAAAAACTTTTTACTAAAGAGCGTGCTCTTTAATTCAGATTGAACAAAGATTTACTCACCTTCCTATTTGCCAAGTATGAACTAAGCTCTGGAAATACAGGGGTGTCCAACACAGTTTCAGGTCTTGTTCTCATGGATTTTATACTCACATCCAGGAGATAGACATTGAAAAATCACATCCTGAAAGAGCTAGGATTTATAATCATTGAGAAATGTCAAAGAGATGATGTACCAGCTTTAAAGACAGTTGTATAAAGATAATCCTAAAAATATTTTTTATTAGAAGTAAACACTGGAGAGAATGCAACTCATGTAGTGGTCTCAAACTCTTAGAGCCAAAACATTTTTGTGATCATCACTTTGCTGATCTTCATTGGACAGAAAAGAAAACAAGTCAGAGGTGGGAAGTGACTCGACCAAGGTCACACGTATTCAGGATTGATTCTGCCTTTAGGGAGCATGAAGGTTCTGGTGCTTCTGTTTCAAAGTCATTGCCCACGCTTTATAGCCTCAGCGCATCTATTCCTTTCACGTTAGCAGTCAGCCAGTGGGATAATTACTAGCTTCAGAGCTGCCCCTGAGGTGCCTTTGCAAAACTCCAGGGCTCCATGGAACACAGTTTAAAAACTACTGACTTGGATAATTTATCGTTCGTTATTTAAACTTTTAGTACATTCGAGCAACAAATGAATACACTGTGTACTTTACTTTCTTTTGTGCTATTATTCATCCGATGTAATGTGCGTGGGCAGAGCTCAATGGTGAGACTGAGATACAGATCCTTTGCTGGGTGGGCCTTCTTGTGGGCCTCACACCCAAAGGTTCTCAAGCTTGTTTTGTGGCAATGGCAGAAATGGTTCTCTTTAGACTTAAATCACGGAATCTGAAGTTTCTAAATTTGAAATTCTAAGAGAAAGAGCTGCAGTAATAAACAACCTATTAATTTCTGTATTGACAAGGCAATGGTGGGGGATTCTGGACTAATGAAGCCAGAGACATCTCATTTTAAGATAGTATTTTCGAAATCTCCAAAGTCCTCTGATAGCTTATCATAATGATGATCACTCATTGGATGTTTACCATATGCCTAGAGATTACAAGACCATTTAAGACAGATACCATTATTGTTTCAGTTTTACCCAGTAGAAAACCAAGGCTTAGTAGTTGCGGTTCCTTCTTAACTCAAAAGAACAGGCTGGGTAAATAAAGCAGGATGGGGGAAGATACTGGAGAGGGAAGAGGAAAGAGAGGTGGAGAGAAAGAGAGAAAGAGAGAAGGAGACAGTCTCTTGAAGGATTCTAGTGCTGGCACCAAGGGGAGCTGGGGGAGGGCATATTTTTTTAATCTTTATAACATATAATGTGCATATTAAGAGTACAGATTCTGGAGCCAGATTAATGAGATTAAAATCTTGCCTCCACTCTTTACCCTATGTGACCTTAGACTTGATCCCTCTGTTTTCTCCTCTCTAAAGTGGGGATAATAATTGAACCTATCTCAAAGGATGGCTTTATTCAAAGCTCACTGTCACACTCATTGTGGGAACAACACCATAGCTACCATTAGCTATTGCTATGTACATGTGCTTGTAAGTCCCCTCCTGTGTGGCCCCTCCTTACCAGATTGCTGTCCTTAAGCTTCACCTATTAATTCTAACTGTATCAATCAGTTTGGGGCATCACTAGTGGCAGCTTTAGCCAAGCGATATGTCCTTCAACTTCTTATTGGCTCAAGGAGAGATGCAGGGAGAGTATCTCACCAGCAGAAACATTCCCCCTTCACAAGCTCCAAAACCAGAGAAAGAGCTCAATATTGTCAAAGAACCATATGGGAACAGATGTGGAAAGGACTATTAAAAAGGCTATTATTCTGATAAAGTTCTGGCTTTACCAAAAAAGGCATTTTCCTGGGAATTCTAATCTCACTGTTAGGAAAGGACATTGCATAATTCATCTCCCTGCAAAAGTAGGGAACAGCACCCCCTGGGGTAGCCTTGGACACACAGAGCCTTGTAGATTCAGACTGGGACATCATTTTCCCTTGTTTCTGGAGGGCTGTGTCTTTTTTGTTGTTGTTGTTTTTCTCCCACAAATTTTCTTTCTCACATATGAGCACCAAAATTCCTTCCTGAAGCCTCTAGTTTCCCAGAACTTGCTTAGAAAGTATTTGATCTTATCTATGGAGAACCACTTGCTTGCTATGTGACCTTGGCAAGTTACCTAACTTCTCTGAGACTTATTTTTTCTTCTATAGAATACCGGTTTTGTCTGCCCAACCAGCTTTCCTCTATTTTCTCTGTTAAGTGGGCTTCACCCCACTGACCACAGGATTGCCACTAAAGAAGTAAAAGTTATCAGCTACATACAGTCTTGCTTTGATAGTCTTCCTTGCAGCCATGGGGTGAACGCACAGCTTAAATTCCGTGAGTTGGAGCTCTGAATTCAAGGTAGGATCACCTGGAATCTGCCTGTGTGAGAGTGGGGGCATCTGCTACATTCAGTCTCCAGAGACGCGGTGACAACATGTGGGGCCAGGGATGCTAGGGGAAGTGGGGATGCTGAGAAGTCCATGACCAGAATGTGTACGTGGTAGTGGTGTGGGGGGGAACTCTTGTTCTCTACTTCTCGTGTTTCTGTAGAGAGGGTCTTCCCTAAGGTAACACCCTGGCTTGCCTCTCCATCTGTTAGTTGCCAGACTGGTGAGTTGAGAGGCAACTGGTCTGTGGGGAACACACTTTCCGGTGTAATTTCTACCATGTAGTGAATGAAGAGAGTCTGAGCCTGTGACGGGAAGGGGTGTGGAGATGGAGGAAAGCTCAAGTTTCCTGCTCTGCTAGTGCCTGGGTGGGTAAGTGCCTCATTTCAGAATGAGATGTTAGCATTCTCTTGTTAATCCCTAAATCCATTTGCTTTTTTAAAACTTCAGCTTATTTCAGAAGGAAACTTTATACAATCATATTTAATGGAAAAAAGACCTCTGTAACTTTAAACGCAGATATCTTTAAATATACAATTAAAAAACAAACATATCTGTCCATGTACCATGTAAGGTCATCTTCACATCAGTGGTAGCTGAGTTTTACTTTAGAAAATACTGTATTATGCTATACTGCCTTTTTTTTTTTTTAAATGAACATAGGCTATTCTTATCCTGAGAAGAAATGAGCAGCTGCACTGAAAAGAGCCTTAAACAATACACAGGCCCATCAAATTAGTAGGTTCTCATGGCAGTTAAACAAATTATATAAAATCAGGAAGAGTGAGTCTTCTTATTTTTTTTTTTTCACAGTGGTTTTGGTTATTCTAGGTCCTTTGCATTTGTACATAAATTTCAAAATGACTTGTCAGTTACTTCAGAAAAGTCTGATGAGATTTTGATTTGGATTGCTTTAAATTTAGAGATCAAATTTGGGAAAAATAGACATTTAAAAAAATATTGAGTCATCCATTCTATGAATATGGTATACCTGCCCATTTAATTAGGTCTTTTTAAATGTTTTTGATGCATCTATTGAAATAGCCACATGGGTTTCCTCCTTTATATTGTTAATAGTAAATTACATTGATTGATTTTCAAAATAAACTAACCTTGTGTTCCTGAGATAAAGCCTCATGATGGTGATATATTATCCTTTTTATATTCTGAATTTGACTCTGAATATATATTGCTGAATTATATTGCTGAATATTTGGGAAAGAATTTTGTGTCACTATTCGTGAAGGATACGTTTTATTCTCTTTTCTTGTAATGTCTTTATCAAGCTTTGATATTTGGGTTATGCTGCCCTCAAAACAAGCCAGGAAACGTCCCCTCCTTTTTTTGGGGGAAGAATTTAAAATTGGTGTCATTTCTTCCTTAAATTTTGATTCTAGGGAATTCTAGGGAAACCATTTGGACTTGGCATTCTTTTTTGTGTGAAGTTTTTGATAACAAATTCTATTTAAAAATAGATAAATGAGCATTCAGATTTTTCCATTTCTTTTTTTTGTTAGTTTTGGTAAGATGTTTTTCAATGAATTTGTGCATTTTATTTAAGTTATTGAATTTATTGACATAAAGTTCACAATAATTTCTTATTTTATTGTCTGTAAAATCTGTAGTGATTTTCATTTTTAAAATTGGTAAATTGCATTTCACCTTTTTTTTTTCTTATTAGTCTACCTAGGAGCTTAACAATTTAATTAATTTTGAGCTTTGTTAAATTGTTTATACAGCTTGTTTTCTATTTTATTGATGTCTGTTCTTATCTTTACTATCTTCTCCTATATCTTTTGAATTTAATTTGCTTATATGTTTTTTTTTTCAGTTTCTTAAGGTGCAAACTTAGATTATTGGTTTCAAATATTTTCCTTCTTTTTCCTACCTGCTTTTGGTTGTTCTCTGATGTTTTTCAAACAGCTGGGTAAATATTTTGTTTATAGTTTATAAGTAGTATCTGCAAGATATTCTACTAAAGCCATGCCACCATTATTGGAACTAGAATTCAGTTTTAAGCTTTATAGTCTTGGGTAAGCATTCTAACCCAAGTGCCAATTTCCTCATCTGGAAACTGGGGATAATATGACAACATACACCTTAGAAGATTGTTTGTCATGAAAAGCAAATGAGATAATGCAGGTGAAAACATTTTTGAAAGAATAACATGACACATAAATTATATTTGTTATTATTAATGTAACAAAAAGTATTACTCCGATGGCACGCACTTGTATTTTCACTAAAAGTTAATACACAATTGTAAATTATTTAATTTTGATAACCTGGCAGATGAGGAAGATAATCCTTTACCTTCTTTTAAAATACACTAACCTTATTATATGCAGCTTAATTTAACTGATATTAAATTATGTATATATTAGGAACATTTATGTGCACTATCTTATTCAATTTATTTCTCACATGAAAATAGCACCTTCCAATTTATCAGTATGTCACAATATCTCAAAATTTTTTCACGCCTTGATTTCACTCCTAAAAATGTATTCTGAGGAAATCATCAGAGGTGACATCTAGATTTATGTGCAAAATGCCTATTGCAGCCTTATTCATAATAACAAAAGCTTTGAAACAACCAAAATAAATATGTATAAAGAATTCATTCAATAAATTTTGATGCATACACATATTGTAATACTTATTCAACTGTTAAAAATGTATTTTCAAAGATTATTTTTTCACATGGGAAAATATACATAATGTAATATTAAGTGTAAAGAATAAGATTACTGTTTAAACATCATGATTATAATTTGATGTGAAAATATGAATTAGAAAAAAATAGCTGGGAGGAAATATACCAGAATGTTAATAACGATTATCTCTGAAGTGCAATAATTAGGGATGAGTCTTTCTTCACATACTTTTCGGGGTTCTAAATTGTTCACAAGGAATGTATAATTTTTGCTTTCAGTTTTCCCTGGGGACCCCAGACACACTCTGAAGTGGATTAACCCTAATCCTCAGTTCAGTAAGTACTTCCCCCATTGGTCCATGCATAGCCATCATTTATTAATTCATTTATTTATTATAATATAATAAGTACTCATAAAACCAATTCTCATTTTAAAAGCTAAAACTCAAAAATGTACATCTAGGCATAAATCTTCTATCCCATTCGCCACTTTTCTCTACCCAAAATAATCGCTTTCTAAAATCTCATAACTCTCTTGTTTTCCTTTTAATAGTGTTAAATCTAATTTTCCATATAGCCCTAAAAAAGTGTGTGTATGTATGTATGTGTGTATGTGTGTATATATATATATATATTTACTTTGGTGGCTTTAATTTCTTAAGAGGGCAGCATGCTATATATTATCTTCTAGGACTTTTTTTAAACTTAATATTGTATTGCTAAGATTCATTTATATTGATATTGTCCTGGAGCTCATTTGTTTTAATGACTGTATACTATTCCATTGTTTGAGTATATTACCATTTCTCTGTATTTAGGCTCTTCTCAGACTTTTCCTGTTATGGACAGTGAGCACTACTTTGAACACTCTTGTACACATCTTCCCAGTGCCTCTCTATCATAATTTCTCTGGGGTGTTAAGCCTGAGAGTGAAAATGCTTGTCACAGGGTATGTGAGAGTTTAACTTTTAAAGGCAGCATCAGACTGTTTTTCCAGAGAGGCACATCAGTCACTATATAGTTTCACCAACAGAGATTCTATGGATCTGTATTCCTGCAGCATTTGGCATTGTCAGATGGATTGCTTTTATATTCAGGAGAAGAATTTTTCTAAAAATCAGTAAGAACAAAAACAAAATTGCCTTACCCTCCTCACTTTTTTCAAATTCCAGGAAAGATTTGGGGGCACAGGAGGGAGTGCAGAAAACCGTCTTTCCACCAACGGCCTTTCAAAACCTTCTAGTTATAGAAACTTTCTCCTGCCATGAGCGGAAAAGGTGTCGGGATGTGAGGAGGTGAGGGGACTGCTGCATTTTGTGTCATGGGGACTCTTTCCAGCAGATGGTGAAATTAAGCTGCAGATCTGAATTAGAACTCTCTCTCACATTCTCATTCCCTCTCCTCTCTCCTCTCTCCTCTCCTGAAATGTAAACCCTGGACCAGACACATCCCTCTTATTCTCTGCTATATGTTCCCAAGACTCTCCCTTTGCAAATATCAAAGAACCGAACTGCTCATCTAGTGATTTCTTTTTTCTTGACTGCAGAGTAAGGATCTACTAGTTATCCTAAGTGGGGCATTCTTATTCTAAGAATAAGAAACCAGAACCACAGGAATTGAAAAGCCTATTTCAACAGCAGCTCTCTGCTTGCCTCTCCTTTTACATCCCAGTTTCCATCCCTTTGCAGAAGCCAAGGACGTGATACTGAGCACCAGATGGACATGAGGATGTGTGAATTGGCCCACCGATTCTGAGAAAGATAGGCAGCCCATTTAAAAATACCAGACAGAAAAACAACCAGGATAAACTTGAGGGCCGAATGCTCCTCAGCCTGGAATTGTCATTCAGGCTAGAGAACAGACAGCTGACCCCCAGAGGCAGCGCTCCAGGGCAGTTACGAGAAGTAAATCAGCCTTGTGGAACAGTGGTTTTCAGCTAGAGTTAGCAGGGTGCCCAGGCCCTGGAGAAACTAGCGAGCCAGTGAGGCAGTTAGCACCCCACCTTGTTTTAGACAGAAATACAGTGGCTTCAAAGGAGTTTATTTACTATATTTGGTTTCAAGATCAATTTTCTTAAGGAAAAAAAAAAAGTCTTCTTTATAGAGAGTTTAGGAACCACTGATACTGTTTAGACCTTAAGGTCTCAGGGTAACAGGGATGTAGATATGAAGGACCCTTTGGAACAGCAGAGCCGTACGGTGGGAGGTTAGATGCACATTCTATGTTGCAGAAGGCAGGTTCATGTTTTGTTTAAAACCAACCAAGTAGAAATGAGGCTTGAATCTTTTGACAGAAATGAAGGAGTCAAACCCAAGACTCTTATTCCAATATGAGTAAGAGTAGTGAGGAGATGGAAACAGTGACAATTTTGTTTGCCCCAGTATTTCTGTGCCTAGTACAGTGCCTGGTATGTAATAGGTATTAAAAATTATTTGATAAAGGAAGAAAGAAAAATAAAGATGGAGGGAGGCATATTACGTGGGCAGGGACAAGAGTATCTTTACAAAATGTTCAAAAACTTTTCTAAAAAATAAACATACGCACAGATACACAAAACTCAGGAGTAAGTTTTTCACCAGAGGGCACAATTAAAAAAACTCAGAATAATAGTTAGCAAAAGTTTACCTCATCTACAGAAAGATCTTAGCAATATACCTGTGACACATCTCATTTTAAACAGCATCGGTTCCTTTGAACCCTCCAGTAAAAACTGGCTGTGAAATCAACATCTAAGAAACTGAATGAGCGGCCCTGCTATCCGGAGTTATAAAAAGACAACTACACTTTCAAGACTCCATGCCAGAAAGGATTTGGGATTAGCAGTGATTGATTCTAAGCCGCTCTGTCTGAAGATATGGAGGTAAAAACTCCACACTTGTGCCTGACAATCGTGTGACATCACCAGTGAGCAGAATACACTCTTTTCTGTTCTCAGCAGCAGCCAAGGGCAAGTAGGCGGGAAGGCAGGCATTGTCTATAAATCAAAAAGAGGCCCTAAATCAGCATGTATTTTAAACAAAGGGCACAAAATATTGAGCCATTTGGCACCACTTTATGACTGAAAAGAAAAGAAAACTGTGTGTTTTCAAGAAACCATACTTAACTGAGTTTGACTTCGTAGGCGGTATAAAATGCTGGTTCATTATAAGGATCAGTTAATGGGCTTCTATTTTGAGTACAAGTAGCTAAATCCAATAATCAGTTTCAAGACACAGAATGGAACGTTGAGGAAATCTCAATATACAGACAATAGACACTCTTACCGGTGGTTCTTGAGAGATTCCTGCACGAAGTGATCCAGAAGGTATCGAGGCTCCAGGGGCCTGGAATCAGGCAGAGTAGCCCTGGAGTCTTCAGGCTGGCCCTCAGCAGGAAGGAAATGACACAGCATTTAGGAAGTGTCCTCAATGAATTGACAGGGCATCAATTTGAAGGGACTAAACTACATTTATTGTGCTTTCCAACGGGTTCAATTTGGTAAGTTGCATTGGACCAATCAGAACAGACCACAAATAGTCCTTCAGGGAAAAAGTCTTTATTAAATGATTAAATTTTTAGAGGTTTTAAAATAAACTAACTCTATGAGAAGACATGCCCAAAATCCAATTCCAGAGGAGCCTGTGATTTATGAATTTTAAGACATTTGTGCTGAGGTTGAAGAGCTAAAAAAAGAAAGATGTCAGTCTAGATTTGAGCTTCAGTATTCATGCCTGGCTGATTATGTCCCCAACATATTACCTCATTCGTGGTTGTAACTGCCAAACCCTGGGCCTCCCACAAAGATTTGAGTCTTTTGGATGCAGTAATAAGTTCGTAAAAGCTGTGAGGCCAATAAATCTTAAAGTGACCTCTTCCAAATTCTATCAATTCATGGTCTCAGTGGTTAAAGCTAAGTTTTTGTTACTGTTATTTCCTGTGCTTCAGCAAAGCAGGAACATGGAGGTACAGCCTGCATCCACCCAAACGTGGACTGGATAGAGCCCCCTCTCCACTCCACGCCTGGCTGTAAGCCCCTCGTCTGTGCCAGGCACTGTTCCAGGTCCTGGGGAAGCAGCAATGAACAAAGTCAAGTCTAGCCACATGGAGCACCCTTCCAGTTCCAGTCAGCAATCCACTAACGGGGCCTAGAGAGGGGCAGACATCTCTTAAGGAACCGGTCGTGGTGTTTGGCGAAAGTCACCTAGAACATGAGACATTCTCTTTCTGCATCTTGCTCTTCTTAACCACTTAATCCACTGGTCCAACCATGGGCACTATTAGGCCCTAGGAGAGCTGTAACAAGGGCAAAGAGGAGGGGGATATTATCCATTTGACCCCAAATCTTCATCTTAAGATGGGTAAGTGGAGATGAATTCATTGTAATATTATATAGATACCAACGGTCACGATAAAATTTCCCCCCGAGAGTCCCCATTTCCAGATTCTGTTTATTAGTAGACTTTCTGTGGTGGAGGGACTTTCACTATAGAGGTTGCAAATAAGCAAGGCACCTCGAGAACACAGGCCTTACTGGCGAGCAGGTTATGAAAAGCCTGAGTCAGAGCAGCAGCTGCCAGAGAAGCAGAAGCTAGAACAGCGAGGGGCTGCATTTCAGAGAAAAGTTGCCAGGCGGGGTCACTGGCCAACCGTGCGAGGGAATAGAGGGGTGTGATAAGCTAAAACTGAGAAAGTGTGGGGTTTTTTTTGCAGGGAGGGGCTTTGGCTAGTGAAGTTCATTCATAGTACAGGAAAGAATAGTTTCAGCCAAGAGGTGGAGGAAGAGCCTGGATGCCATGGACGGAGGAGGACGCCAGTGACGAGGCGGCCAGGGCAGCGACAGCAGACTCCATGAGGAGCGACCTTATTCACCTCCTCAGTGGCTGCCTTGCTCTGCTCCACCCCGCGTGCCACTGGCTCCTAGAATCCACAGTCTCAGGCTAAAAATTCTTCGGTAGTGCCATTATCACCTGCGCAATAAATGTCAAGCTTAGCACAGATGCCCTATACTAACCTAAATCTGGGTTGCAGTTATTTGCATTCTTTGCCATTGGATTTTTCCTCAGCAGACACTGTCCCTTCGAGGAATGTAGCCTTTCTTATTCGGCATTTTACGTCACCCCACGTCTACCCATTATGATATGATACTCAACTCATGCCGTTGAATGAACAGAAAAATAAGTGAGAGATGGAATGAATGAATGAATGAATGAATGAATGGGTGATACCAACACTGACTGTCTTAGAAACAATAGATTCCTGAGTCCCAGTATGGAAGTTGAAGACAGTCTATAATTTTCCTTTGCAAAATGTCTGTCAAGTTGAAAGAAAGAATCTCTATGTCAATCCAGCATCGTGTGGCTGCTTAGTCATTGTCAAGGTGTTTTATGTTGGTAGTTCGAGTTACCTTGATGTTTCCTTATTATAACGAGACTAGTTCAATGGACGTGAAGACCCCGGGTTGGAACAGGAGCCTCTTGGCGATAAGACAAGTGTGACTGGAAGCACTGCTGCTTAGCATGACATTAAGACACAACGCTCAGCTCTATCAGACCCCTGAGTCGTGTGTGTGGGATCAACAGAAGCACCAGGATGTTAATCGACTTTGCTTTGAGATTCCCCGTTTGGCACACTTATTTTAGCTCCTGTGCAGAGCTGCAGATTTGCTCGACTAATTCACTGTGACGTTGTTTTCTAATTAGGTGTCTTGACACAGCAGGAATTCCAGTCTTGAACATTTCTTTTGTTTCCTTAATGTGCCAGCAAGCTGTCTAACTTTGAACTGCCTGATCTTTCAAAAACGTTACCTGCAATATAGGATGAGATGACACGTGTAAGGCACCCAGCCCAGTGAGCGGGACCAGGGAAGGCTTTGAGAGACCTTCATTACATTCTCCTGTTCATATTTGCCTTCTTTCAGTGCTCTAGTTAACCTCAGAGATAGAATATTGCCTTCGTAAGGCTTACAGCTTTTTTCTTCCAAGAAGAGAGTCCAGTAACTCTATAAACAGACTCTGTATGGATTCTGTAAATAACAGAGGCCGAGACGTGTCCTGAGTGCTTTCTGTGTGCCAGGCGTCTTGGCATTTCATTTCCTTTCGTCCTCACAGGAACTCTGTGAGATGGAGTTGCTACTCTCCCTGCTTTGAGGAGGAAGAAACCCCAGCTGAGAAATCAAATGGCTGAGGCTGCACAGTGGGTGAGTCCGGAAGGTAGGACAAGAGCCCGCCTCTTCACCCTTGGCCACTGCAGCGTCCTGCCCTCCACACGTGCGTCTCGAGTGGCCGGCTCTGTGTGGGGGACTGTGCAGGACATAAAGATGGAGAAGCCACAGCCTTGCCCTGAGGCATTCTCCCTGGCTGAACAGGACTGTGCCTGCCCCAGGTATGAGCGCTGCCTCCTTCTTGGCGTGGAGAGAGTCCAGGCCCAGAGCCTGGCCCTTCCCCTGGGCTGTCCCCTGTGAGCCCCTCAGAATGTGGGGGAAGAACCTTCTGCAGCACGTACACACAGCTTGACCCCTCTCTGCAAGTTCCCCCACCCTGCATCCCCCTGCAACACCACCCCCGATTTCAGCCTCGAGGGGCGAGAACAGCAGGTGCTCCTGCCCCCTCAGCGTTCTGGGAGCCCATTGTCTAATTCTGTTCAGGCCTGGCCCGCTTCCCTCTCAGCCCTGGGCATGTGGGCAGAGTACAAGCTAATTGGCAGGGCCGCTCCAAACACAAAGGAACACCGAGCCGCCTGCTCGCCAGCGGGAGGGCCGTGTTCCCAGCTTGCGAGCTGACATTTTCTGGGGCCTGACGAAGGTGTAACAGGGAAAATCAGATCCTGACAGCTCGGCAGAGATAACCCCCAGAGGAAGGGATGCAGCTGAAAGCCAGCTGCTCAAGACGCTGGGATAAGGGGGAGACTTGACCTGGGGAGAATGAAGAGTCCCTTTAGGGACAGAGCGCGGCTCATCCTTTCCTCCATCCACCTGCCAGGCCCACGGAGCCTGAGCCTCCAGATCCCTGGGAGACAGGGAAGAGGGGCCCCCACGGAGACACGGGGGACCTGTGGGCTAGAATACCGATGGCCGCACCTCGGCTCTGCAGCTGACAGCAGCCACCATCTCCCGGCCTTGTGCTAAGGTCTTTTGAACACTAGGCCGTTTAATGCTCACAGCAGCCCTGGAAGGGAAATTATCTTTTCATCTTTACTTTATAAGAAATTTATTTTATAGTCAACTCCTTGCCCATGGAGACGCATCCAGAGGATGCCAGTGCCTGGCCTAGAGCTTGCTTCTGCCTGACTGAAGCCCTGCACTTAACCCTTCGGCCTCCCACAAAAAGCCGCTTTTTTGTGGGGACAGGAGCTATGAGACGGTCCCTGTTCTCATAGAGATGGTTTCTTAGTTTCATCATCTCTAACGCGGGGTTCTTAATATGTAACTTGCAAGGTTTTTGAGGAAATGAGAGTGAATGTGAAAAGGCCCACGGGCGAGGACCTTGAGGGTTAGGGTGCAAGGGGAGTCCCCATTCCCTCCCTGGAGACAGACGTGCAGGGCCCACGCTCACTGCTGTTCCGTCTCATAAACTAAACCTCTTTCAGATTTACCTTAAATCAGAATGGAGCAACTGTTGAGTCTGAAGGGTGAGGCCATGGGTTTTGTTTTCATTTTTATATTTTCCAAGTTAAAATTGTATGTGTTCTATTTTCTTATTATAATTATAACACATGTTGATATATTAATTATGAAAAATACAGCAACTGTAAAATAGAAAGAAAAACTTTACTTCCCACTGTTCAGAAATGACTCCCGTTAAAGCATTTTTTTCTTCTTTTTTTCTTTTCAGCGTTTCATTCATGCATTTGTTTTTCTCTTTTTACAGAACTGGTGTCATTTTGCATGTTACTGTACTATATCCCGCTTAAAAAATACCGTGTGTCACGAACATTTTACTGTGACATCAAATAATTTTTCAAACATATGAGAATTAATGGTTGCTTTCCAATTTTCTTTGCCAAGTGGTTCATTATGTCTGTAATGGAAAAAATGATGCTTAAAAGAACTTCTCTGTGTTAACAACTCATCTGTGAGAGGGGTTCACTGCTTCGCCCAACAGCCGTGGTGTCCCATGTTTTGTGTCTCGCTCGGGGCATGTGGAGGCGATAATCTCCAGACAGCTGACCTTGTGAGGATTGGCCGAGGTCAAGTATGCAACGATCCCAGGGGAATGTGGGCCCTGGTAGGTGCTCAGAAATGACAAAATTGTGTCAGTCAATGACAATGCAAAGAGAGCAAGGAGGTTGTTGGCTGGGGGCGCCCTGGGGAACTGGGGGACAGCCCTGCCAGGGCCATGCTGGAGCCAGTTCCTAGAGACTCTCAAAAAACAGCGACTCAGCTAGTTGTTAAAGGTTGTGAATCCATTGGTAGTTTGAAATCTGTCACGAGGAGTATTTACACCACAGAAGTTAGAAATCAGAAAATGCTGCAGTCGGGGCTATTTATTTGCATATACATATATAACATATTTATATATATAATATATTTATATGTATATTTTACAAATTTTTAATTAATTAATTAATTAATTAATTATACTAGCAAACCACTTGGTAGGGACAATCTAAAGACAGGCTTTGCTGCTTGTCTAAGTGGCAGAGACCTACAGAAAATGCAATTGGGGAAACCTATAAGGGCAAAACAGAGGAGTTTTGTTTATGTTCCTAAAACAGGAAAAACTGGATCAGAGGATGAGACTGTAAGAAAAGGGGAGGCTTGTCACCTGGAGTGACAAGGACCCCTCAATGTAAGTGGGTAGGAAGGTGAGGGTTGGGGAGACCTCCTTGTCTAAGAGAAAGCTGTGAGAAGGAGTTAGCATGTGGATGCTCACAGAAACTTCTCTTCTAGCATGGCCCTGGGAGCCAGGGGCAAGGTCAGAGGCACAGGGTCTGTGTGGAGAAGGGTTCACAGGTCACTGATCCACCTTCTTCATCCGACCTGCAAGGAAGTGGGGCCCAGAGCAGGCAAGGAAATCGAGAATCAAGGATGTTCGACTCCCAGCTCAGGGCTTATTCCTGAGTGGCCTACTGCTAGATTTATTGTGGATAAGATACCTGTAGTCACGTAAATACGGGTAGAGTTTAAGAGACTGAGCAGAAAAACAAAAGCATCTGTGTGTCTTCGTCGGCTTGGGCTGCTGTAACAGAATACCATAGACTGGCTGCCTTACAAACAACGGAAATTTACTTCCCGTGGCTCTGGAGGCTGGAAGTCCAAGATCAAGGCCCCAGCACATTTGATGTCTGGGGAGGGATCTGAGTCCTGGTCCACTGATGCCATCTTTTTGCTGTGTTCCCTCATGGTGGGCGGGGTGAAGAATTTCTCTAGGGTCTTTTCTGTAAGGACACTAATCTCATTTGTGGGGGTCCACCCTCATGACCTAATCACCTCCCAAAGGCCCCACCACCAAATACCATCACCCTGGGGGTTAGAATTTCAAGATATGAATTTGGAAGGGGGGACATAAACATTTACTGTGGGACTGTGAAAATGGAGTAGGAGGAGGAATTGGTGAAAGGTATACCATGGAAAGAAGGAAGAAACCAGAGAAGGAAAAAGGAGGAAAATTTGGTTTATAGATATTAATGAGAAATCGATTTTAACGATATGGAAACTGGGTCCAGGTTCACCAAATAATATCTTATTTAAATGAATACCCACACTGAGGAGACCTTGAGCTCCATCTTGCCTCATTACAGGAACTTTGCTTTGGCAATTATTTCTAGGAGCCGCTGCCCCCAGGTGCTTCGGGACAAGCCATAGTCGTCACCTCCCACTTCCTCGCTCTGCCGGCTCTCCGTCGCCCTTGTCTGGGTTCTCTGATAGAATTGGGGACAGACTTTGGGCTTCAAGATACTTATTAGAGCAACACCCGTGAAAGGAAGGGGTGATGAGGCTAAGGCACAGAAGAAACCTTCAGAGCCGCCCCAGAAAGAGCTCCACCAACCAGGTAGAAAAATTTCTGCAGAGTTTCACTGTCCAGGTGTCCTGTGTCACTTGGGCACTGTTTTCCTAAGTCACTTCACTCAGGCGCCAGTGGAGAGCTGCCCAGGAAGGGCATGACCGGGCAAGGGGGCTCTCGCAGCCAGGCTGATGCTGCAGGAGCTGGCCCCTCGAGACTGCGGCTAACCTGCACCCCTCCAGCTGACCGCTGGGGGCCACTGGGAGGTGGGGAAGGCGCAGCTCTCTTCCTTCCTGCTCCAGTCCCATCAGGGAGCAGTGTCCTGAACTGCCCCTCAGCGTCGATGCACTTAGGAGGAACTGTGTGAAGGGCTGGGGGCATCCGAGGGGAACTAGGACCGAGGGGACAGTACGTCTTGGTTGGTGTTAGAGCTGACCACTCTAGAGCACACGGCCAGGCTCCTTCACGCCGTCTGCTAGTGCAGTCCCACCGAACCTTCACGTATCGAAACGCACGTGGTATGGAAGGGAAAACGACGTCACAAAAACATTTTTCTCAGCAGTAACGTGTGTAATTAATAGAATTCTAGTTAGAATCTAAGTTGGGGTTCTACTTATTTGAATATGTAATCTTAAAATTCACATGCAAGACCGAATGTCCAAGAATAGACAAAATAATGAGGAGACGATAGTGAAGGAGAATTTTCCTACCAGAAAATAAATCATTTGCTAATGCTGCTGGGGCATAGGGATTTTTAAAATTTAATAAAAATCCCTGGAACAAAACGTAAAGCCTAAAAACAGATCTCAACATATATAGTAATATAATATACTATATGAAAAAAGTAATATTTTAATCCAGAAGGCACAGGACGGTTGATAACACTGTAGTAAATGGTGCTGCCTCCACGTGCTATCCATTGGGAAGAGAGTAAAGCTGGATCCCTGTCTCACGCCACATTTGAAAATAAAGTTCCTCCAGAAGCACCACGCGGTTTCGGCCTCTGCGGAACCCCGTATCGATGGTGCTTTGAGGCCACGCCCTCCGTGTGTCTGTGGGATGCCGAAGGCGTTACAGAGTGTCTCTGTACCTTCCACAGGGACGGCCCTCCATCCCCGTGTGGTCTGCCACGACCTCCTCCTGAGACGTGCCTTTCGGAATCAGGTCCCAGGGAAAGTGCTTTGTCTTTCCCGATGCCCATGCTCGGGGTTTTCTGCTCCTTTTCCCTGCTTTGATTGTTTCTGTATATTCTTAGGTTTCTGTTTGTTCCTTTTTGTGTTTTTAAAATTTCGTTTTTAATGTCTTTATTTTGTGATTGATATTTTTGTAAGCCATTTGAAAGTGTAAAGAATTAGGCAGGAAATACATACAACACACACATGTACACACATATATACATACACGCACATGCACATACAAACACATGCACATATACACAAATATCCCAGAAGGACAGGGTGAGTATCGAACCAAAATCACTGTATTGGATAAATATTTATTGCCATTTATGTGGTGCATTTTAAGTAATCCTCTTTAAGCATCTAAGCATTTTCTACCCTAGGCAACATTACCAATTTATAAACCCTCAAAATTGAAAGATTCAGAGAAGGATCTTAGCATAATTAAATCATAGCTGCCATTTCTTGAGTACATACTGTGAGCCCAGAAGACAGACTGACACTTTCTCTATTTCTCACAGCACGTCAGTGAGTCAGGTGATATTGTCTCTGTTTTAAACAAGAGAAAAACCGAAGCCCAGAGAAGAGAGACGTTGTCCTCAAATTCGTGCAGCTGCTGAGTGGCGAGTGGAGAGATGAGTCCCGGAAGGTGTAGTTTTTCAGTCCGTGATCTTTTGGCAGCACATCACATCACCTGTGCATACCATTGAGAACTTCTCTGGTTGACAATGGCTGTTGTACACATGTCTCCTGCCGAGGCTGTTTTCTTCACGAAAGATGGTGTCGTGGTTTTGAAATACGTCTACAAACTCTTGACTCTCCTCTCTTTAAGAGGTGGAGCTTAGCATCGCTTCACTTGAACTTGGCCTGAACTAGAGACTCACTTCCAGCAAATAGGAGATGGTGGAAATAACAGTGTGTGACTGCCGAGATCAGATCACAGGAAGCGTTGGGGCTTCCCTTTTGTTCTCCTTCTCAGATCACTTGCTCTGGGGGAAGCCAGCTGCCATGTCATCAAGACGCTCAAGCAACCCTCTGGAGAGACCGTGCTGGAGAAGGACCGAAGCCTCCTGCCAATAACCAGTAAGGAACTGTCAACAGCCACATGAGTGAGCCACCTCATGCCCATGGGGTGTCTGCAGGAAATTCGACACGAGCAAAGTAATCTCCCAGGGGCGAGGTACTGCCGGGTTGCCCAAGGAGGGGTGAGGCAGCCCAGATCAGCAATGGAGCAGTTCAAAACCCCTGTGCTAATCAGTGGCAGGATGACACCTGTGAACACCACGCTCCTGCCTAAGTTACACAGTGAGACAGCAAGACTCTGACTCTAAAATATATGGAAAGAAAAAAAGACTGCCCCTGAGTGAACATTCGTCAAAGCTCACTTAGGCCTCTGATGTTGGAGACAGATGACAGACCCGGAAACTTAATTACAGATCCTCTGTATTTTATCCCTGTATGAAATTGTATTATAAGGAAGCAGAGTATCTGAAACATGTTATCTGCTACTCATCAGAGGGTCTCCATAATTATAGGAGTCTCCTTTTAAAACGAGTGTCTATGCTTCCCCAAAATCCTGATTAAGACTATGTCTTTGATTCACACTTCGGCTAATATGTATTTAATGCCTGTGAGGTACCACTTGCTACCCTAGGGCCTGGGGATACAGCAATGAACAAAATGGACACAGTCCTGGCCTCATGAATCTTATAATCCAGTGAGAGAGACAGACAACAAGCAAGCACATATGCTGGTTTGGGAGGGGAGGTGGTGCTGGGAGAAGAGGCAGGGATGGCTGCTCTGATGGGGATGCTGGAGCAAAGAGGGGCGTGTTTGAGGAGCTCTGGGGAACATTCCAGGTAGAGGGATAAGTCCCGTGGCAGGAATGAGTGTGGCTTATTTGAGGAACGGCAAAATGATTTCTATGTAAAGATTTCTATGTAAAGATTCACAAAACAAATCCCCCTTGAGTTGCAGTGTTTCAGGAAAAATTTGTCCCTGTAGATGAATTTGTGCTCTTTTTGGTGAACAAATAAAAACCACGTGAACTACAATGTCTCTCTTTTGGCCTGGGTTTCCAGAAAGCTCTGAGCCAAATTCTGTACCAACCAAGAACAGATCATCAATTCATCTCAGGGGTCTGAGCTGCCCACTCTGCTTCTTTATAGGAATAAATTCTCATTTCTCTTGGACTTTCTCAGGGCATGCTATGTTGTCATCCAGATGCCACCTCAAGTTGATATGGAAGAAGATAGAAGAATTAAGTTTCCAATCGTCAGTCACTAGATTTACTGCTGGGAACGAGGAAGTAGTACCACGGTGGCAAATGCATTGCCCTTGAGTCCTGACTCAAAGGTTGCGAGCTGCCCCCAGGCCCCAGGCCCTGGGTGGGGACCGGTGTGGAGACGTGAAGAGGATGTCTTGTGCCCTTACTGTGTTCCCTCACATTCCAGGGTGCAGTGCAAACAATCTAGAAAGAAAAGCGAAGAATCACAAAGCGTGTGATGAGAGGGGGCACGGAGCGGGGGCCCACAGCGTGTGGCAGCTTGTCACGGAGAAGACTGTGATGGAGGAGGGGTCTGCGCACAGGTGTCTGCCCGTCCTTATGGCAGGAGACAGGCCGCATCAGCCATTCCACCTGCCCCCATCCAGGCGGGTGGTGCCCAGCTGCCCGGCCAGCAGAGGGTGTGGACATCCTCGGGGGTCAATCCCAGCCCTAGGGCACTGCGGTCTGAGCTACACAGCAGGAGCCTCCGTGACAGAAAAAGACAAAGACTGAAAGTGTCTCAGCCCCACGTGTCCCGTTTCTAATTGATCCGTACGCAGACTCTTCGATCACGGTATTAATATTTAATTGCTCTGTCAGGTCAGATCCTTCCCGGTCAGACAGTTAAAAATGACTTGAGACAGAGAAGGAAATGAGGGGCCGGATGGCGTGAAATGTGGAACGCAAGGCGTTTGCTCAGGGGAGATGAGGGTCTGGAGGCCAAGGAGGGGTCCTGACAGGAAGAACATCTTGTCCAGTTTCTTTGTCTGTCCCTGTATTGCACGTGTCTGTAGGAACAGCAGCATTTGTCCAGAGGCCATTTAGAAAACCATAGAAGAGTTTAGAGAACATCAAGGCCTATGGAGAAAATGGGGCGTTTCTTCAACAGAGAGAAGCCAGCAGGCTGGTCTCGGGGAGAAGGTCCAGAAAATGAAGCGTTTGTGCCCCTCGGTTTTCTAGGTGTCTGATTGGAGCTTTGACTGTGGGCCGCACGCAGGCCCCGCTGAAACCTGATGGACAGGCACGTTTCTGTGAGAAACGGTGTTCGTCTTGGCTGCCCAGCATCACAGAAGCAAAGACAAATGTCTCAAGAACTATTTTGGGTTAATGCACTCTCAGACCACTGAGGAAATGTCTCAAAGTGACTCATTCCGAGAGGCTATTATTAGGTGGGAGATGAGAGGCATGGGAGAATCGAATTTCATTCAGTTTCAGCCGTTTGCTTTATTTATACCTCCTCTTTAAAAACAGAAACCCACAGGTAGAGGCTGTCTTGCCAGGCTTCCAGCGGAATGGGGACAGAAAGCTACCTCTTTCCCCGGGGTCAAAGGGGAAAGGCAAGTGCGCTCACCTCGCAGGCTCACTGCTGTCTTTTCTGGCCGCTGATGATTCTTTTGTTGGACAAAAGTTCACCAAGTTCAGGGAGTCACAGAAATCAAGTTGAGGTGATGCCTCATTTTCAGCAAGCTGTGAAAAAACACTTAGAGTCATGTTCGGAAAAAATCTCAGCATCGCATTTAGAGCTCTGTGTGATTTCTTGGTTTGAGGCAGCGGTTCTGGCTGGGAAAGCTTCTCCTGGAAGGCGGCCTTTGGGAATGTGTGGCTGTATTTAGTTGTTTTATGGTTGAGCCAGGACTGACTTAATAGCCTATAACTCTCTGGATGGTGTCCCCAACCAAGAACTGCCCCCCATCCCTCACGATTGCTGTGCATTCTTGAATGAAGAACGTGTTTGGAATGATCTGAGTCTCAAACGGACCTCCATCTTACTCATAAAGGATTCGTTGCACGTTTTCAAGTATGTGAAGTTTTACCGGAAAACAAGCATTGTGGAAATCAAGGGCAGACCAGATGTTGTTTGTTTGGTTCAGGACTTTACCAAGAGTTGTTCGCCTTTTGGAAAAAAATCACATCCCTGATGGCAATGCCAGTTGTGGCATTTGAGTTACCAAATACACCTAGAGCTGTCTGCCTTTGCAATGGTCAAGCTCGCAGTGCGTCCATTCGGGCACGCGAGCATCTGCCTACTTCATGCAGGCTGCCAATGTAGTTACATAAACTTTGCTGATTGAAACACGTATCATAAGCGTCTTCTCTTTTATTTCTCCGTTATATTTCCATTAGGGCATTATACTGGTTTTTAGAACCATGTGTAAGTGGGTCATTTTAATTGAATTTCAGGAATGGAAAGGGATATTATAGAATATTTATTGTAGGGGTCGCATTGGGTCTAATTCAGATCCTGAACCAAGGTTGGGATGGGGTTAAAACGGTACAAACTCCCGAGAGAAGAGCGGGCGGGTGGGTCATTGGCAACTGGACTCCCTGAGTCACGTTCTACTCTGAGGCTCAAATGCTTCTGGAAACACAGCTGCCTGAAGGATTCAGGCAGTTCACAGGAGAGACTGAAGGGTCAGAAAAGCAAGAGTGTGAGGGCGTGGCAGGCGTCAGCCTCACCAGGGCACCGTGGTGACACACTGGGACTCAGCACCTGCTGACTGCTGCCCCGAGGGGATTGCAGGCACAGTGTCACTAGGTTTTCCACTTTTCCAGTGGAAGCTGGGAGGCTCCGAGTTGGCCACTGTATTCAGTGGCGTAGGCTAGGCTGCTCTGAGACAGCCAAGGAACCTGGGTGTTGATTCCTGTTGCAGGTCAAAGTGGGGCCGCAGCCACGTCTGGGCGTTCGCTGGCAGAAGAAGAAAGAGGTGTGGAGGAGAGCATGCATGGCATCATCAAGGCCCAGACTCAAGCGGCCCCCCTCAGCTTTGCTCGTGCATGTCCTGTCATTGGCGGGGAAATGCCATCTTCAGCTGGGCGACCCCTGCCTGGCTGTAACACTGCTGGTCTCTGCCAGAGTACCCGATTCCAACATTTAAAATGCGTCACGTAGATTAACCCTGTGCGGACCATGGGACCCGACTTGGCTCCAACACTGCTGGTCCTGCCCTGCTGGTATTCACCGTTCAGCTGGAGATTTCAGTTCCACACGTGGGGAGACAAGTCAGAGTAGAGGAGGAAGGAGAAAGTTGAGTGGGAAGAGCCGATTAAACGGGTTGGGGAACGGCATGCTCAGAGTGAGCACTGCTGGGCGTTCAAGCTGGAGGACAGAGGGACACATCTCAGATGCAGACAAGGGCGTTTTCATCCAGGTGACATGTCCCACTTTCGGGAAACCCCTCCCAGGACAGCTCAACTGCTCCTGTTATCCACTCCTGGTGCAGCACTGATCACACATTCTGGTTTTCCCTGCCTGTTTCATCTTCCCTTCTAGATCACAATTATATTTTTCTCACGGTAGCATCCCCAGAGTCTTCCTGAGTAATAGGTGTATGGTAGAGAGATGCTCAACAAATGCTTGATGAATGAGTGAAAAAGTCCTATGAACAGTAGAAAATTAATGCACATTTCTGAGTTGGTGCAAAGGGGATCACAGTGCTTTGTGGGGAAGATTAATCGGGTCTCACATTCAAAAGGCCAGAGCAAGCAGGAGAAAGACATGCCGGTTGCTTGTGTAGCATCCTCCTAGGGAGGGAGACGGCCCGTGGGAAGGGATGGGGTTCGCAAGGCGGGTAGATTGGGAGATCTGGGTGGGGAGTGGAAAAGGAGAAATTCCACCTTTGGTCGTTTCGGTCCAAGCCTAGTCCAGTGCTAACAGTTTAGTGGCAGTGCCGGCCACTGAGGGGAGGCCCGAGCAGGGTGACAGCAGTAAGCAACGAAGCCCTCGAGGGTTCTATGTGCTACTACAGTGAATTAAAACAGAAATTCTAGGAGAGGCTGCTTGAAAGAGGGAGCATTTATGATGGGCTTCAAGGCATAGAAAATGATTCTAGAAAAGCATGTCAGCTTCATTAATTTTCTAGGAATATAGAGTCCAGTATTTTTATGCACGACAGGATAAATTAAAAAATGGGCGAATGGATGGCTATGGTTGATACTAGACTTTTTGGAAAGGTGATTGGGAGGACAATCAGGTCTTCTCAAGTCAGAACGTTTGTGGTTCTACCAGGCCTTGCCCTCGAGCCAGTCTTAGAAAGCTGTGGTCGCTAAGGAAGAGGGTTTCGCTGGATGTGAGAGGGGTTCAGGGAGCGTCAGGTCATCCCTCACCTGACCCAGGGATGCAGAAAACAACAGCAGGTGGCAATCCCTGTTGCCAGGATCAACCAGGCTGCTGACCTGGCCGGTCGCGCCAGCCATCCTGGGAAGACGTCTGCAGCCCCAGCACCCACTGCAGCAGCCTAGGCCTTGGAGAAGGAGGAGCTGAACATGGCCGGGGGTGAAGAGAAGGCAGAGGAGGACTGCACCAAAGGAGAAGTAGACCAGAAGTCCGACAACTTGGGTTTTAAATTCAGGTTTTACCAACTAGCAATTGATCTTTATTATGTCATTTTCTTTCTTTGTGCCGTCATCTGTACCTGTCCTGCTCTGGCTGGAATTTTTAGGGTGGGGTGGGGCCAATGGACATGCTTTGAAGAGGCACAGAGCTCCACACAGCAGCGAAGGGCTAACGCACCAGTGATTATGATTTTCCCTGTACTTCACGAGCGTATCACGGATACGCAATGAATATCAAACAGCAGCAGTTCCAGGCTCAGAGACCCCAGCCTGGAACAGTTTCTACCATGGTCAAGTGGGCCCCAAATAACCTGAGGGAGGGTGACTGCCCTCCCTGCAGCTCCCAAGATACATTAGAAACAATAAAAGGTTTGGGTCCAAGAATTAAAAATTGAGATTGATCTAAAGCACTTCACCCCCAAATATCCCATTCATCCAAAGACGATGATTCAAATAGTCGAGATTCTGAATGAGAATGAAAAATGCACATTGGGAAAAAGATCAGATTCCTTTGCCAAAGAATAGATTAAGTGTTTTTGAAACGACTGAGAACAACAAAGATAAAATATCCAAATCTACCTCCTGAATTAATTGACCAAGGAAACAGACATTTCCATTATTCAAGATGTTAGCAAGACTTTACATGTAAACATCTTGGAAATACCAAAATGTCATATTTGGAAGAGACCTTTAAAGATTAATGTAGCTCAACAAACTCACTTTGCAGATGAAGAAATTGAGGCCCAGAGAAAGTTATCGTAAGACATGAAAAATGCAAATGTTTGAAGTGTTACTTACTCCTGTGCTGACTGAGGATCTCGCTACATGTCCACCCACAGCATCTGGCTGCGTGGACACCTGCGAGGCTGATGTGGGGTGATGCGTGGTTTGATTTTACCCTTTGGGGGAACACTTCTTTCCTCTGGATCTGTCAGTCATGGTGCTCTGTCATGGGAGGACACTTGATTCAGCCTGGCCAACAGTCACAGGGACTGGTCTGGGGTGGGCATGTGACCAAGCCTCGACCACCAAAGTCTTTTCCTGGGGGTTTTATATAGATGATTCCAAAGCTGCTGGGCCATGTAAGCAGCTTCCTTGACTGAAAAGAGGAGGCCATTGGAAGTAGGAGAGAATGAGGCTGCTCCAGAAGGAAGGAAACCCGAGATTAGATGGATGGATGGATGGATGGGTGGGTGGGTGGATGGATGAGTGAGAGAGAGAGAGAGAGACAGACAGACAGAGACAGAGAGAGAGAGAGAGAGAGACAGAGAGAGAGAGAGAGATTGGATGATAGATGATAAACAAATACATATATATGTACATATATACACACAGAAACAGAAAGAAAGAACCAGCTCCTACACTTACTAGTTCTTTTGCTTGAGCTAGTTTAAATTAAGTTTCTGTCACTTGCAATCAAAAAGAGTCGTGATTAATATAGTGGAAACATAAGGGTCCTGTGACATTTTAATGATCTAAAGCCCATAAGTTGGTGGTAAAGGGTAAAGAAATGAGAAAACTTAAGTGGTCTTCTGCTACTTTTCTGCCAATTTTTAGTTAAACTCATTTTCAGATAAAATGTTGGGCCACTTCTAACAAGTTGCCATTCCCAGAAAGCTCCACATTTTCACTTAGCTTTGCAAATGTCATTCTCTCAGCCCTTGGGTCACTTGCCCCTTTCTTTTTATGTCTTTTGTTTGGTTAATAATGATTCATCTTTTAAAGCCCTGTGTTGACCCTCCCTCATTCATTTGTTCTTTTAGCAAGAATTTACTGAACCAAGCGCTATACCAAGAGCTGGGGATATGGCAAGGAACATGACATTCATTCATTCATTCATTCAACCAACAGGTATTTCTTAAATGCCTACTATGTGCCAGTCACAGCATTAGGTGCAGAAAATCCAGTGGTGAGTGAGCAAGACAAGGTCCCTGCCCTTGTGGAGCTTATATTCTGTTGGGAGATAGAAAGGTAGAGCTCATTTAGGAGTGGGATGTATACTTCTGTTCTTTATCTGCATCGCCCTCCCAAGCAATTTCTTACCTGCATTTCTTACTGGGCTGGGAGGAAAGTGAGGAGAGAGACTGTGTCCTTCATCTCTTTTCTCCGCTGTGGCATAGCCCAAGGACACCCGCCTGAGCCCAGCAGTGCTTCCCCGTTCATGGGGATGTTGCCAGTTAGGCAGGGAAGAGGAGCTGCTTGTGGGAGGAGAAGCGATGCTTCTCCAAAGCCTGTCGGGACTCCTCTCCCATGGTGGGTGGAAAAAGAATTAAATGCAATTTTCAAGAAGACAATAAAGTAGATCCGAAGACGACCATCTGGACTGCAGCAATTTATGAGAAAATAAGACTGGTTCCAGAAAACAGCTGGTTAATCTCTGAAGAGAAGCCAAGTGAGTTTCATCCTCAGTGAAAACTATTTGATGGGGTCCCTGGGCAAGGCAGTGGCTGTCACTGTTGTCTAATGAGGCTGCTCTGGGCTTCCTCCAGCTTACGACTAGGGAGGTCAGGGGACCAGGCAGGTGGGCCCAGACATTGGCAATGCAGGATGTCCTGGTGGTGGACTCTGGGGCCAAGGCTCCTGTGGCTGGGAGACCTGAGGTGCCCTTGAGAGGTGAAGGGACTGTAGAGTTTATCTGGTCCTACTCTTTATTTAGATGAGAAAACTGAGGTCTGGAGAGGTTAGGTGGTGTGACAAAGGTCAAGGCTGATGGCTAAGCCAGGACTTAGCTACGAGTTCTCCTGCCTCTGCAGTAAGCTGAGCCTCCTCGGGCAGGATATGGGAACCATATGTAGAGTTTTTAAGATTAGTATCTGGTCCTTTTTCCTTTTCCCCTTCCTCCCTTCCTCCCATAAACACATGGGCCTACAGCTGGACTCATTCTGTTCCATTAATCTGTCTATACTTGTGTGCCTATACAATGTGTGTGTCCAAGACCACAGTATAGATGACAGAGAGAGAGAGAGAGAGAGAGAGAGAGAGAGAGAGAGATACACACAGAGAGAAACAGAAAGCACCAGGTCGTACACTTGCTAGTTTTAGTAGCTTTATAGTAAGCCTTCAAATCAGGTCGTGTTAGTTTTCCATCTCATCTTTTTTGAAATTGTTTCTGCTATTTTGATCCTTTGTATTTCTACATACATTTTAGAACCATTTTGTAAATTTCTACACAAAAGCCTATCAGGATTTTGTTCATTTTGATAGATTAGATGAACACTGTTCCTGTGGTTAAATTTTGAAACAAGCTTTGGTGTTTCAGTAAACTGATCAGTTTTCACTTAGGCTGAGTGTTTAGAAGCCTAAGATTCTCTCCTCTCCTGATCTGAGGATGCAATGAAATGAGGCATCACTCTGGTCACAGAAACACCCTGGAGTGTACCCACTGCTCTGGGGACCACCATTGTATCCTGAGAGCTTCTTCCTTCAGGCAAATTCCCTCCATATCTGCCACTTTGAGGTTAAGCCTCACAGTTCAGACCAAGAGAAACTACTTCGGACTTTCCCAAATTGTCATCCTTCGCTTTTTTTGTCCAGAGCATCTGGACAAAGTTCATCTGATTTAGGAAAAGTGGTCCTACTCGCATCTTCTGGAGGCACTGCAGCCGCGCGTGGGGGGTCTGTCAGATGGGATATCCAGAGCAGGGGCCACATAACCACACAGCCAGCTCCCCTGGGGCTAGCCTCGGAAAGCCCGCACTTTGGCGGCAGAATTGTTGCCTGTTCCTCATACCTGGCATGGTTAGCAGGTTCTAAACAGACCGTTCATTTTTCCTTTTAGCACAGAAGGATCTCACAGCTCTAAATACTGCCAGGGGCCTGGAAGTTTCAAGTCAGAACATTCCCGGAACCACAGCCCGGGGGTGAGAGGCAGGACTGGCCAAGGGACTGGAGGGAAAACCACCACCCGCCAGCTTGGAAACTGCAAGTACCCAGGAGGCCGAGCATTTTCACCATTCCCTGCAAGGGCTGCCTCCACCTCCGCTCTGCTCCAGGGAAGAAATCCTTTCCAGGGGCTGGGGCTTCTTCTGGAGGATCTGAGCTATTTTCTGCCCCCTCCACCCCAAGTATAAAAACAAACAAACAAACAAACAAACAAGGAAAATAAAAAAGAGGGTTTTTGTAACGTTCCTGTGCTCTCCACCCAGACCCTCTAGGTCTGCTGCACAGCTTCGGGGGACATCAGTGCTGTGACGATTGCAGAGAAGCCAGCACCGGTCAAGCGGCTTCTGAGTCCCTGGCTGCCAACTGGCTGGCGAAAATGATACAGGAGGTCCCAGTGGACCCGTGCCACCGGCGGCGCTGTCTGCCGAAGGGCGGCTTCACCAAGTGTTTCGAGAGAGCTCGGACGAGAGAGCTCGGACGCGGACCCCAAGGCGGCGTTTGCAAACAAGACGACTCCTTAAGTCGCTGCAGCTCGGTCAGCACCCGAAGGAGGAAATGTCCACGGAGACGTCGGTTCGCCAGGCCTCTGCTGGCGGCCTCTCTCGGAGCTGCACCGGCGGTGGGAAGCGCTGACCGCGCTCGGGGCCGCTACCACCTATGTCAGGTGGTCGGAGGCTGCGGGTACCTGCACGGAAACCGTGTCATTCACCAGGACCCCGGGCTGGGCAAACGCCTCCTGTATCAAGGTCTGGATGTGGAAACAGGGGACTTGGACTGGCTGCCAAAGTCGTATATGACAGGGAGCGGAAGACCCTGTGCAGAAGCCCAAGTTACATAGGCGCTGAGCAAGAAAGAGTGAGGACGTGGGATCTCACAGTCCAGGTGGACCTGGCATCCATTGGGGGCATCCGTCTGTACCTTGTCAGCAGGCAAACCACCTTTTGAGACCTCTTGCCTAGGACAGACCTACCTCTGGATCAAGAAGAGTGGACAGAGCATTCTCAAGCAGATTAACCCCACGGCCGCCTTCCTCACCCAGGAGATGCTGCAGGTGGATCTCGCTGTCTGCTGACCATTCACTAGCTGCTTCAGACGCCTTCCCTACTTCCGGCAGTGTCTCACCTGTCTCCCATCACCAGCCGCATCATTGCACCCAGGTTTTCGGTTGCTGTCAGCACCTTGGACCCTAGCAACTGGAAGCCTCTCACAGTCCTCGGTAAAAGCATGGGGAACCCCATGCCCCAGCATCCCTGGTGGTGGGGGAGACCAGGGAGGTGGTTGACTAACTGCCACCTTGGTGACATGCTGCGGCAGCTCCCCAGCGGCAGCGCCTCCGAGTCCTCAGAGTGGGGGCCAGTGAGGCAAGAGGAGGCTGAGGATCCCACCTGCATCCCCATCTTTGGGTCAGGCCAGCATGGCCTTAGGTGAACTTCCTGGAGGAGTACGGCTGCTCCCGGGCACAGGCCAGGCAGCTCACTGCGCCTGCGCGGTGCTGGCCACCTACACCCTCAGGCCTCCTGCCCCTCTGGCCTCACCGGCTCCTTGGACCCATACTGGTCAGCTCCCACGGTGCTGTTTTTGGTAATGAGCCCCCAGCCCAGGGGGCTGGGCACAGAGCTCCATCATCCTTGCGGTGCTGATTGTTGTTATGTAAGTTATTTTTATTTTTGCTCACGTTTTGGGCATGGGCTCTGCGGCTTCCTGCCCTTGCCTCCCAGCCCCACATATGAATTGTACAGAATATCAATATTGAATTCAGGATTATCTTTTTTCTGACTTTCTACACATTAAAACCCTGTGAATCTTTAAAGTAAAAAGGTATGGGGACTCATGATTGGCTACTGATTGTCAAGTGCTCTCAGCAGCTGTCTGTCTCAGCCAATCAGCAGCAAGGATGGAGCGGACCTGAGGCCGAGGTGGCTCTCTGGGGAGACGGGATGCCCGTCTTCCTAGTTCAAATAAGACACGTAGCAACTATCAACAAATTCAGTGACAACACGTCTTTAACAAGTTTGCCACACAGTTCCTTGGGCAACAGGAAGTAGTGAAAGGCTGTGAGGGGCCCTGCAGATGGTATAGCGACCCTACCATGGACACGGATCTTTCAGGAATGGTCTGAGGAAAGAAGGCAGAACTTATGAGACCTCCCTTGAGTGACCAGTACAGACCTTCCCTGTCTCCATGTCATCTAGTTGGTGAGCAAAAAAGCTGGAAAAGCAAGCTGAGAGCTTGGGAAGGCTTTGAGGGAGAAAGGGAGGAAAGAAATGGGATCCCAGGTGGCCAGGGATCAGGGCTGGCTGTGTCCACTCGCATGCCTCCTAGACGCACATGTCCATGAGCGAGAGGTACCTAAGTGGTGTGCAGCAACGGATTTAGGGCAGCTGTTTCAGCTGAAGGCAGGGACGGCTAGGCCATACTGGAAGGAAGCTGGAGGAGGTGGCTCATTGGCCCCGGGAAAGAATGTACCCAAACCGTGGTGAGATGGCAAATGACCCAAGGCACACATGTGAGTAGCTCTGTGACAGAATGGTTATAAGCCAGCCAGCCCTCTGGGACAGATGGTCCGCCCCTGGCTCTGTCACTTACTGCTGCACGACCTTGGGCAAGTTACTAGGTATTTATGAGGCTCAGTTTCCCCAGCTATAAAAGGAGGGATTATTTTATAGGGGTTATTGGGAGGGTTTTGTGAGAGAACATTTAGTCACTGCTCGTTTATCAGGTTAGATCAGTTGGGGACCCAGGGATGGCCCTGAGGCCACACTTCCCCGGAATGATGTGGACTCTACCAGTGTTTGCAGACTGTGCTTCGGCTAAGAAGCCACTCTCACCTGGGACTGGGGGTGGCAACTTAGCGCCGAGCACAACCAGGTTTCATGTGTGAAGAAGCCACAATCTGCCCCTGAGTGAACTACTTATCCCAATGATTTACTCATATTTTGGAGGATCCTCAAGCTTTCCCCTTCCAGTTGTGTGTGTGTGGGGGATGGGGTGGGGGTAGGGGCAGGGCGATTTTTGAGGCCCCCTCTGTGGCCTGTGGCGGGAGCTGGGGGAACCCGAGGGAGCAGAATCCCGCTGCAGCGGGCAGAGACACCAACACCAGATTATCTTGAGGATAAAAGAGGATTTCAGGTGACTTGATTCAAAGCTTCCCTTTTCCTTTTCTGGGTAGGGGCCCGGGAGTAGGGGGTGGGACCTGAAAACAGACACAGCCTTGTTGGGGACTTGGATCTTCACTTGTAGAATGACAGAGCTTTGGAAAAGGGGTTTGCCCCTCATGCCCCACTCACGTCACGTGGCATCTAACCTGCTCTTTAAATCCGAAACCTCATTTTGTATTCCAGTCTTACCACGGCCGCCTCGTATCCCTGTGGGCCCCAACCTTGGTCTGTAGCTGACGAGGAGTGTTCACTCGAGCCTTCAGCTGACACTAAAGGACTGTGGGGAACCAGCAGCATCCCTCCCCGCATCCCCATCCCCTGCTTGCCCCCCAACCCCGCAGCTGGACCCCTGGGGAGCAGGGTGGTGGCAGATCATTCTTTACAGCTGCATTTGACTGATCACCTCTGTGTTGGTTGTAAATAATCAAGGCTCCAGGTCCCTGATAGGAGAGTAAACACCAGAACCCAGTGCCAGGTCAATGACCAAGTGCCCAGCATGCCAATGACCAGGCCTCTGAGAACAATCGGAGCTTGTGCTTGACATTCCAGCCATGAGCCTGGCTGCCCCACAGGCTCGTGGGGAGATGCATCTATCCCGGGTAACCTCCCACCTGGCGATTTCCAAACTCACCAGGAGTTCAAACACTGCAGCCCCAGTTATAATACTTACAGCACCCTGTCCCAGCTCCACCACAGACAATGAGGGCATCCATCCTGCTGTTCTGTTTATTCAGCTGGGGGACTCTTCGGGGAAGGGACAAGCAGTCCTCACCCTCAGTCCCTTGAAACCAGGGACTCTTCCTTCACACAAAGGCTTTCTGGGGGTGGTGGGATCCGCCTTCCCCGAAGTTCATCGATTTTGGGGAGAGGGGCTTATTCCTGGATGCTGTGTTTCAGCCAGAACGTACCTTCCACAGCTCTGAGTGTCCTGAGCGGGGAGGGGGCTGGCTCAGGGATAACCATGAGGGGTGACTCCCTGCCTTGGGGGTTGGGGTCAGATGGCCAACAGAGGTCGCGAGGTTCCTCTCAAACGACGTCTTCACGAAATTCTCCTTCTTTGGAATGTCTTGAGCAAAATTGTTCCTGGAAACCAATGAAGCCTTGAGGTCTTGCCCTAGCCTGAGCTCTCAGTGTTCCAGGGTAGGTTCATTCTCCTGTCCCACGTCAACAAGAGGGGACCTCCTTCACGTGTCACTGAGGGTCCCCACTTATCCTCTCACCTCCCTGCTCGTTTTGCATCTCATTCCTGGCTCAATCTCAGCATCAGGCTTGAAGACAGAGTTGAGTGTTTCTTTTTCTGGGCCTCACAGCCCCTGGGTATGTGTGTACAGAGCTGCACCCTACTCGCCAGGGTCAGGGTTTATTCTGCTCAGCTTTGTTTGCTGGTGTCCATGTCAGTGGCATGCAAGTTTCTCTGGGATCCTTCCTGTCCCCACTCCCCACTCGCAGAGATCCTGACGAACCTGATCTGAGGCGTGGACCTCGGCGGTCTGAAAACCTCCCCAGCTGATTCTAATGTGCAGCCTCGGTTGATACCCCCAGGGCAGACAGGCCATCAGTGAAAGCTGGTCTTAAATGAACCATTGAGACAGCTTTGCCCAAGTGACACTTTCTCCTTTCTTTTGTGTGTCTGGGGGGCGGGGGTGAGAGGAGGTGGAATTCTCAAACCCTACCCACCCCTACCATTGTTCCACTGTTAATACCTTGTGTTTAGGCCATAAAACTCCTGGGGGAACCAAGTTCTGGAAGGAAAGTGACTGGTAGGCATTTCTTTTCTGATGCTTGGCATTGACTGAATAACGGAGTCTTAGAAAATCCCAGCCTCCAGCACGTGGGGGTATCTTACCTGTCCTCAGCTTCACTCCGCCTCTTCTCTTTCTCAGCATCCTCTAGACTGCAGACCATGGTTTCTGAGACCCCGTGGGAAGTGGCTGTGGGTATGTCTGAGAGTCTGTGAGGGAGGTCTGGGTGGGCCAAGCAGCCCTGGAGGGAGGGTGGTTTTTTTCTGATAAAGCATGAGGATTAGGAAGGTTAAGTCACTTGTCCAAGGTCTTGCAGCTAGGACTGTGTGTGTGTGTGTGTGTGTGTGTGTGTGTGTGTGTGTGTGTGTGCACATGCACGAAAGATTTAAAAAGCTCATGGCATCATTTTTTTATCATTTCTCATTCTTGCAACTTCATCGAATCTGTGAATGTGTGAATTTGCAGAAGCTGATGGGATGAGTGGGCAGTCCCTGATAGTCCGAGGTGATGGAAACAAGGTTGGGGGCTTTCCACGTGGGTGCTTGATGCAGTGCACATCCTGTCAAAACAGAAGAACTTGCAAGAATGGAAAGGAAGAGCCCTTACACCCACAGAATGAGGGAGAAGAGAGAAGAGCCGAGGGACAAGGACACAAGAGCTTTCCGAGACATTTATAACAGCCCCCATCCCCGAGATCCAGAGCGTAAGAAGGGCATAAAAAAGAACAAAGCCAGGTCAGCTGTTAAAAATCATTTAATAGAAAGTCCAATGTCAAAATGTAACAATAAACAAAAATACACATGTATAAATATGTATATATAATTAGACCTGTACACTTTCTCAGACCCTTTTCAAAATGGAACAGAAGCATCATTACATTTTGGTGGTCAAATCAAAAATAATATTCAAGCGACGTGGACCCACAGGTGCTGTGGGGAAGAGCACTGTTGACGCACTTCGAGGGTTCAACTAAGAATTCCAGCTGAGAGGGCGGGGCGGGGGGCGGGGGACGATGCCAAATGCTTTCCTGGAGCTGGAGAGGGAAGATGGGCAGCTGAGCAGCCCCCGCCCCCGCCCTGGCTCAGTACCGTGCACCTGATCGTTCTTAGCACCTGTAGCTGCTACTGTCTGGGGACCACTGTCTTGTCGGGTGGGGTTTTCGATTACTTAAATTTATGTCGTTTGCGAGTTCGCTTGCCTCGTCTCCCAGATCGAAAGCTCCGGGAAGTTTTGCCTTAAGTCTGCCTATTCTGCAGGCCGGCACAGCGGTTTGGGATGGACACCATCAAGGTGTGCCCATTTGCTCTTAAAACAGTGGTGTCCAAAGCGGGTGTGCACACACCAGGGGATACCCAAGGTATCAGAGAGAGAGTACCTGAAGCTCTGATTATAATATTTTGTATCTTATTCTTTTAAAATCTCTATGTTGTGTACTTTTTATAAGGTGCCTAGTATATCAGTCAGGAGCGTATGACTATAAGCTTTACATAAACCAATAAACATACAGAAGGGCACATCTCACAAAGATGTTGCTGACAGGTGTGTGTGACTGAAACAGGTGGGCACCCTCTGCTTTACTGAATTCGTGTGCATGCAGAGTGCTGGGGAGGCTGCCTTGCTGGGCTCCCACAGCCACCAGAGGGAGGCTTCATAGGTGCCCAGAAGAGTCATCCCCAAGACCCCTCTCGGACCTCACTGAGAGCTGACGCCTCCTAATCCTGCCGCTAGATGCTCCTTGGATGCAAGGCCTTAATCCTAAATAAAACACAAGTGCCCTTGAGAAGAGCAAATACACAGCCGTTGACAACAGGCAGCCCTTCTGACCTTTTCCTGGTGATGGAGTGAGAACTGGACCAGAGCAGACAATGGGGAGAGAGTGCCCTAAGGCAAACCTGGCCAGAGTCCATGACTACCCCATCCCCCAAGGGGACCTTTCAGGACCTTAATTTTAGAGTAGGCATGTGTGTGTGAGGCCAAACATTCTGTCATTTCCAGCATTACAATTGTAACAGGTGGAATCCTAATCCAAATGCTTAGGCTGGTGGCTAATGGAGTGGGAACCACATAAACAGGATTAGACATTCCTCAGCAAGGAGCTAGGACTATCTGGGAAAGGGGTGGCTGTTTGAGCTAAAACCTTTCCACGGGTCCATAGGCTGTCATTGCCACTGGTTACGCCAGGCTGCACCCCGGAGGGCAGGTGTGGGGCTCTTCCCCATGAGGTCAACCCGGGGAGCATTCAGGGCCCTTTGGGATCCCCAGGCCACTCAGCTAGGAAAACTGTCTTGGGCCCCAAATGCCTCCAGCCTCTCAAGGAAATGATGTCACTTGTTTGAGCCTTTTTCTTGAGTGTCTAGAATCCATGCTGCCTCACAGCTAGTATTTCGATGGACCTAAGTCTTTTCTTCTCCCTACGAAGTTTCTAGTTATTTGTCTAGTGGGGGTGCATGAAAAAACTCAACGCTCTGAACTCTGAATAGGTCCTTTAACAAAACCCAAAAGGCACTGTGTGTTGTCTCCAGAGATGTGCCCGCTTGTCTCTGAGCCTTCCTTGCCTCAAGCCCAAAGAGTACAGAGCGCCAAGCTCCGGTGACCTTCTCTGTCCCCAAGAAGTCCATGGCAGCTGTCTGAGCTTGTGGGTGTATTTTCCGTGTGCAAACCACCCATCCATGCTTTAAACCTTGTTTTAGTGTCCCCTTTGTTTGGTGGGACTCAGGTGTGCTCTCCAGACACAGCAGAGGCTCGGCCACCAGGTGTGACCTAACCCGGGAAAGGCCATGGCATGGAATGAACAAAGGCGTCACCCACGAAGCCAGGAAGCCCTCTGCTGCTTCCCATGATTTCTATCAGGGTGCACCTTGTCCTGGGGTCTAGGCCAGCCTCCTCCCAAGAGGTATTTTTAGCCTGGTGGCTCTACAGAGAGGCGAGGAGGACCCAGAGCTATCCCTCCCGTGTTGCTAAGCCAGACCCAGCCCGGGTGAAAGCCCTTGAATTCAAGCAGCTTTTGGTGAGAGGGCAAAGAGTTGGGCCAGGGGTGGGGGTGGGAGGGATGTCCAGGAATAAGTCACCTTGGCAAGCAACCGTGCACCTCCCCAGTGAGGGGAATCCTGGCCCTGATGCTGACCACTCACCTCTCTGGGTGACCTCAGCAGCGACCTCTGCCTCAGAGGGCAGAGTATCACCTGCAGGTCTCCTTTATGCCCCGAGTCCCCAGCGAACTCCAGGGGCCCTCTGGGATGGGCGGCCGACTGCTCTTACCTCGTCCCTCTCTCCCTCAGGTCTCAGCTGCATGCGGCCCTGAGGCCCACACTGTTCCTCCTTTGGGTTGAGTCCTGTGCTGTCCCCTCAGCCATGCAGGCCTTTTGTAATGCTCTCCCTCAGTCCTCTGACAAACTTGGGCTTTGCTGTCACCTCTTTCAGGAAACCCTGAAAGAGGTGACAGCAAAGGTTCACGAAGCTGGGTGGCTGCCACTCCAAGATGCTCGCACAGCCACCCAGTCCTTATCCCTGCAGTGGCACTTTCCACACTGTATCCCCAACTACAGACAGACTCCTTAAGCTGTGTTTCTTCAACCGTGCATTGCTGGCGATGAGCACAGTGCCTTGAGTATACTGGGTGCCCTATAAATACTCTGTCATGTGAAAGAGTCCTTGACACCGGGGAAGGCAACTCAGAAAACACTACCTCTGGGACGCCTGGTGTCGGAGCATCCCCGGGGAGCTCTGAGACGCCACAGTCAAGGCCATGCTGGATGAATGGAAGAGCGTGTGAAAAACGCTGTGGGTGCAGAGTGTAATGCCGGCCCTGACACTGGTCCCGAGGGACATGTCCTTCCTGTGCCCGGAGTGGGGAAAGGACGCCAGCCACAACATCCAGGCTCGAGGCCCAGGTGAGGCAACCGTGCTGGTGGCAAGGCATCCTGGCATGGAGGGGGCACATGGTGAGACAACCAGAAGGCTCCATTCGCCAGTGTGAGCCTAACTCAGACTTTTGCAAGAGTGAGCACGAGCTTTTCCTGTGCTGGTATTAACTATAGCTGCACTAATACTTCCCTAGACATCATCTCAGAGATTACAAAAGGCAAAATACAGCTCTTCCTTGAACCAGTTCAGTGATAAAGTGGTTATATTTTCTTTCTCCATGTACCTCTCTCTCTCTCTCATCTCTGTGTTACGGAAATAGATCCAAATTTAGAATCCTAATAAGAACGCTGCCTGGTTCTGCTCCAGGAAAACAGATACAATTTTAAAAGTGAATTTGCATCTTTCTTTGAACAGAAAGCCTGGCTTGAAATCGATTGCGAAACTTCCTTGCCCACTTCACTGTCAAGACAGAACAGGCCCGGGAGGTCCGGGCTGAAATGTCAAGAAAGCAGGGGGGCTGTTCTGCCACTTCTGGGTCCAGGCCAAGTGGCCCCTGAGGTTCCACAGCTATTTTTAACTCCAGGGACCTAAGGCAGTTCTGGCTGAGTTTATGGTGTTCTTTTTACTGCCTCCAAGTCTTACTCAATCAAGTTCAAAGCCTTGGGCTAAAAATAACCCCTGCAAAGGGAAGAAGGGAGAATTCAAGGTAGATCTGGAAAGACAGCATTAGCATGAGGCCTTTGGTTTAGGGATGCATCGTGCTGAATTAAAGCAATTTCTCTGGCTTCTAAGGGACCAGAGGCATTTCCCATGTTTTCGCGAATGAACTTGACGGCTGCTAGGTTAGAGGCAGGATCTCGGGGCCAGTTTTCACAGGGGAATTGGTCACAGCGCCCCCCGCAACACACACATAAGAAAATCAAAATTCTTTTGATTCCTTCTAGCTTAATAAGTGAGGGTAGGGGCGCGTCCCCTCTAGCAGAACCCTTAACCATTGCTATGGAGCCACGAGTACTCTTTAGAGGATGTGCCTTTAGGAGCAAGGTAAGGAACTCTAGGGGAACTCCTGAGCCCTTCTGACCTTGGAACGAGTTATTTAAATGACTATCCAAGTCACTATATGAGTGTCCCAAATGTTTAAGGTCTGAAAAGAAATGCACATCTGGTCTCAGGGCTTAAAGTAACCTGGAGAATACAGACTCCCAGTTCAAAGACCAAACAGAGATATCAACCCTATCCACAAGAAAGGATTTCAAGTCAACGGTCCAGGCCTTTCCTCCACCTTTGGACATCAGATTCTCCCAAACTTCTCTGCAAGGTTAAGGCTCTTCACCTTGAAAAGATGCGGCCTGCAATGAAACAAGCCTTGGGACCCGGGAAAGAAATCACAGACTCAGATGCCTGTTCTGGCTGCATCCGGTTTCTCACTGCACAAGTATCAGGCTCTTCTTCCAAGTGGGGAGAGACATGTGCCCCAATTCCCGAAGCCTTTTCCTCCTGGGCACTAACACCCTGTCAGCCAGCGCCCTCTCCTGATTTGCGTGTAGCTCATCAGCAATGAGGCCAAATAAAACACTCGGCATGGGCAAACCGAGCTGGTGATGAGCCAGGGAGAGAGATTCTGGAAGGTAGATGCCCCCAAAGGGTTGTTTTCACAGTGTTGCAGAGGGCATAGTGATAATAATAAAAAAAAAAAAAATGGGGAAATACTTGAATGACATCTTTCCTTCTTTCAACATGGGCTTTATGTTGGATGGATGTATTCTACACATAAGATACACTGCCTGGAACATGGAGGTAATAGAATCACTACATAGTTATTACTGCGAAGGTTACACAAGACAGTTATAAAATGCCTAGCACAGTATCTGGCACAGAGTGGGTATAAATAATAAATAGTAGTTCCTTTTCCTCTTTCCCCAAGATTATCTTAGATTCCAGATAAGGTACAAGAGTCTCCTGAAAAACATGGCAGGGCTAGTGAGTCCTAAAGTTTGTCACAAAAGTGAATATATTCACCTACAATCCTTATTTTTTGCCAAAGCTTTTTGGCTCTTTTCCAGAGATATACAAAAAAGGTGACTGAAGTCAAACACATTTCTTTTCCTTGTGGAAAAACACATTGATTCGTTGGCAAAGGGCAGCTCACAGATCTCATTCACGAAATTCCAAAGGTTTATTGCAGGGAATTTGCAGTGTGAAAGCTGAGTGCCTCACCCAGGTGTACTTGGGTGCCCGGGCACCCGGTCATCCGCCTGTGACATCGAGAAGCCAAAGTTCCTGCTTCGAGCCACCTTTTCGTCATGCCCTTAGCTACATATTCCCTCTCCCCGACCATGCCTTATTTTTCTACTACTGGGGTTTAAGCAACTTAACAAAAAGTTTAATTTCTGAGAGGTACAAAGAAATAAAGCTCTGAGAACACCTTCCAGGGAAAAAGCACAGAAAGCTGATTTTATATAAAATGTAGAGTACAATCTAATACTTTTTTTTTTTTTTTTTTTAATGAGGGAGTTGGAAGGAGGAAGGAGAGGACCTCAGAAACCAACTGTTTTCTAACAAACATATCAGAGTTCTGGAGTCCAAGATTCAGAGTCAGTACTTTCCTGGATTCAGAATTTGATAATTCTCCTTCCTATAACACTGACATATTTAACCAAGTTTTTTCTAAGGCTAGTAGAGCTAGAACGCTCTTTGAAATTCTTGCCCAGTGTCTAAGCAGGGCTTGTAATCAATTCGACAACCTGTATCACAGTCTCCTGAGGAAAAATTCCTAAGAGGTATAATCTCTGTTTTCAGTAGGCTTACAGGAGACTCTTGCTTTAAGAGAAAAATAAAAAAATGTTTCAATGAGGTTGGGAAGAGGTCAAAGTTATAACTCAAAGTGGGATGGCATCACTTGGGACCAGAAAGTGGGTGCCGACATCCCTGGGCCTGCCCCTGGGGGGCTCTTGAGTCGCAGGCATTGCCACTGCTGACCCTGGGGGTTGCCCCTGACACAGAGGTGCTTCCTCGCCTTACAGGCAGGTCCTTCTCTTATTTGAGTCATCAAAGCCCAGCCTCAGAGCGTGGGCACCGCAGACAGGGAGAGACCTGGCCCCCAGCATGCCCGTGGGTGGCCTCTGCTGCTTCCCAGGGCTGACCTAGTTTTCTCGTCTCCTGTCTCCTGGGCTTCAGGACTTCATACCTGCTTTGTCCCTAAATAGACCACTCTGTGCTCCAGCCTGGGGCCAGGAGGTGTCGTCGAGGTAAAAGCCACTTTTAGGGTTCACTGCCAGTAACAAACACATACTCGATCATGATGGCAGCACTCCCTGGTCCTGAGTCCCACCAACCGAAAGCAAGCCGCACACACCTCTGAAGACTCAGCACGTCTGGCTCACGCAACCCAGCTGGAAACCCCGTGGGCGTCCGCCCCAGCCCCAGCCCTCCAGGCGGCTGGGTTTTGACTCGGACCCAGCACACCGCCATTCCGTCAACTCTGCTAAATGCTTTTCAGTCCCTTTCTCATTCTTTTTCTAACCTCCATCCACCAGGCCATTTTCCTCCTTCCCTCCTTCCGTCTCCAGAGACCTCAGCCAGCAGAAGCACAAGCTTCTGGATTATTCTTTTCACTGTATCTGAGACAGTCTGCTTAATGTTCAGATACATTAAGGGAGAGAAAAAAAAGGCAACATGTTTTTACTTTAGACCCTTTCAGAAGGCATAAAAAAATATAGTACAAACACAAATCACTTGACAATTTTATGATTAAAACCAACACATGGAAAACAGTTTTGCGTGTCGCTGACATCATCAAGCATTTCATGGCAACCCGCTCAGCCGCCCCATTCCTCAGACCGACTTCTAGAGGCACCAAACGCGTCTACAGATGGAATCACTCTCGTGCCTCGAAGAGGTCGTCTCCAGGGTTAAAAGCAGAAGACTGAACGCCAGGCGACAACCCCCCGGTTCACAGGAACCGTTTCTGGATTTACGAAACACGGAAAGCCAGATTCCCAGGAAACGCTCGGTTCCGTGTACACGGGTGCCATACCAACACGTGACATGTGACTGCAAGAAAATGATACGAGCATGTTTCACCTTCGGGTAGGTGATGATGATGTTCTGGCAAGACACGATCCGAGACACCAGGCAGAGGGGCCGAAGGAAAGACGTTTACCATTTGCTTCGTAAGAACAAGAAATCCCGGGGGAAGGTCGTCGGCGTGACAGCGCACAAAGTCCTCGGGGACCAGTTCGAGGTGGGGCTTAGCAGTTCCGTTATAGTTGAGGAAATCTATTTTCGTCACTTGGCCAAAAACCGTACGAAGGGAGGGAATTTAAACCCTAGTCGACTTGACTCCCCCAGCATTTTTCTGCTTGAAGCAGGATAAAAAGCCTTACATTTTGGCTGCATCTCTATTTATGTAACAACCACAGCTGCTCCCCAAAATAGCGGCTGCTGGCTGAAAGAATTAAGGGCTTTTGTTGCTAACATTTGAGTCCGTTTTCTATAGCACTTGACTGAGTTTCTCTCTACTCACTTTCGGGCCCTGAGTCTGAAGGGAGTCGAGGCATCTGACCATTAGCTCGGTCATGGTGCCATCAGCTACGTGGATGGACTTTAAAATCAAGGCTCATCTTCTCGACAAGAACACACTTAGCTTCTCATTCCAGTGTGTGGCGGGCGATCTCTTGACTACCTGGGACATACTAGCTATCCACCTTTGAAGGGCGTCAGTGAGGACCTTCAGGTTCATAACCCCCAAAGAGACGTGTACAGTGCTCCTTCTGTTCTGGGGGGACAAACCCAAATCTGGGCTGCTGGCGTAGCACTGAATAGGGCGCCCTCCCCGGAAAATAACAAAGAGAACCCTCGTCAAAGCTATCAAAGGCGTTAAAAAAATACAAAAGTTATTTTCTCCTTTTGATTGCTATTTACTTGTGACAACAACTTGTTAAAAATATTACTTCTGTCTTTGGGAAGAGAACATTCTCTTCATATAATATGGAAAAATAAACTCTACCGAACCCACAGTTAACATTCTCCGCGACTGCCCTGGGCTTTCCTTAGCTTTCGCATCTCCGAACAGCATCACCAGTGTGCATGTGCTACGTTTTCCCAGCAGGTGAACGGTTCTCACTATCCAGTGCTGCGAGGGAGAGAAGAAGGAAGTGGCGAGCCTCCCACATCTCTGAAGGGAGAGGATTAGGAAGTGGGATGGGTGGCTTGCTAACAAAATGAAAGATAAGAGGGTGCTTTCAGGCCCTCCTAGAAAGTCGTGGGATGTCCCCTCATCTCTTCTGACCACTTACGGCCCAGCCGATGCTCGTAGACTATTAATGGGAGGGAGGGAGACACTAAGATTAATTGTCGGTGTCACTGCAAAGGAGGGCTCATCTTCCCCACCCAGGATCATTGTAGGACACTGAACTGGATGAATGGGAGAAGACAAGGATCCATAAAAACAGTAAAATGTTTATTTTCTTAGAAAAAAAAGTAAGGAAGAGGGATTCGAAATGATTGTGATCACACTTCCGTCTGCATCTGAGCAAAGCCAATGTTGGGAGCTTAATCCTTGATTAAGATACCGAGTAAATGAAACAACTGGCTGGCTGCCTGCTCCTGGTCCCTTCCAGGAGTCATGTCACACCACATGCTTTTAATCGATAATGGCTTCTCTACTTCTTCTCGGCAGAGAAACAAGGCTTGCCACAGCAACCATCCCATCTCCAAAGCGCAGCATTGCCAGTGAGAAGCAAGGCTCTGGACCGCTCGGGAGGGACAGGGAGGAAGGAGAGAGGGGAGGAGACGCTGAGAAGCGGAACCAGTCTAGGACAGAAGTTTGATATCTGAGTTCACCACTACCTCATCTTATAGAAAATAGGTTGGAGAGCCTCTGGAAAACCAACAGGATCTTTAAGGTGAAATTGCAGAATTTTGCTGCATACCTGGACACAAGAGAAGTGAAAAGTTGCAACAAGTTTTAACTAGCAGCAACAAAGAAAGTTCGAGAACAGTTTTTTGTTTGTTTGTTTGTTTGTTTTTAGCAATATTCCTTTGCGAGTTCATTAAGAAACACTGTAATTTAATGGGGCATAGGATATGGAACGATCTTCTTTCGCTATAGTGCTGTTCTCTGAGGAGGACCGACCTTTGCAAAGATTTCAACTGGGGTGCAACCTATTTACACAGTAGTAGCTCCTGGTCTGCGCGGTAGAATTGGTGCTATGTGATATCCTCTTCTTCCGAACAGTAATCTCGACCCTTGAGGGGAAAAGAGAAGAACAGCACGTGAATGAGAAATTTAAAGCAGAGCCTAGGACAGTCACTCACAATGAGTTTTTCCCTCAGTCCGTCTCTTTGACCAGAATCCAGGCTTTACCAGGGACTATCGGGCACGAGGTGGATATGTTATCAGTACGTGTTGGACATTTGACCAAGCCCTGCTTTACTTTAGATTGGTAAGAACTTATACCAGGCACAGACGAGACTCAGCCTTTCACTGAGAAATTACCACACGGACGATCCATTCAGGAGACCAGTTTCTCATGGGCAAGAGAAACGGAAATGAACGGTGACCGACAGAGTCACTTTCAGCTTGGGTCCCGGGCTGTTCCCCTTCTACAGCCACTTCTCCAGGCCCGGAATTTATAACTTTACACAGGGGGGTGGTATAATCCAGGGGTGTCTTAGTTTTAATCCACTCTAAATTAAAATAGGATTAAAATGAACAAACAAGCGAACATTCATTGGATATAACATATCTTAGGACACGTTTGGTACGTGTGGGCTGCACAAGGAAGGTGAAAATGTTTTTGATTCGTTCGCTCACGAAACAGGTTCCTTGAAGGCTTAACGAACTCTACACAATCCTTGCGTTTGAACAGATACCGTCTTCTGTCCGGTAGGATATATACTGCGTGAAGGCTGGGTTAGGGCTGGGGGTCCAGCTCCACGTCTGACCTGGCTGGGTTGCCTTGGTCCAAGCACACAGGGCTTCCCGGTCTGACATCCCTCACAGATAGCACAGTACAAGATACCTGCCTGCATCGCTACGGCATAGACCAGGGTTTTGTAAAAAGTCACGGATTAATACTATTTGCATCCTTTGACCTTTTTCTTTCTAAATACACACTATGTATTTCAATTTTTTTATGGGGGTGGGGAGAATAGTCCTTTAAAAACAAATTTATCTAAATAACTGGAACTTGTTCCTAAAAGTATCCAAAACTTAAAGACTATTAATTTTGCATAAAACGATTTCTCAAATGTATTGTTTCTTTGCCACCATATCCGTATTTGGAATTATCTCACGCTCTCCTGATATTTAAGCTGGAGTAATCCTGGCTCTGTGACTTTCTAGCTTGGGGGCCTTGATTTAGTCACCCTTCTGCGTCTCAGTTTTCCCATTTGTAAAATGAAGATAACAACAGTACCCACGTCATATGGTTGCAGAAAATGAAAAGAGTTAATAGTAGTAAAGTGATTAAATAGTGCCTGGCACATAATTCATACACGTTGTACGTGCGTGCACACACGTATGCACATTGTTTGATTAATAAAAAACACTATCATGTAATAAAAAACACTACCATGTCTTCAGGGGTTGCCTGTTCCCATGCTAAATGGCCCCCAAATGCTTGTTCTCTCTGAAGGTGATCCACGTATTGGCAGGCTGTGGTTTCCACCATCAGTTCGCCAACCCTCGGCCCTACTACGTGCAGAGCGTCTGAGCCTGGTGTCGTCTCCAGACCTGTTCTACTTGCTGCATGAAATGTCTCCTGGGCAGAGAGACTGGGTAATAGTCTTCCTGAGAAGAGCGGTATGTGCTCAGCAGTCATCCCGGGCTCACAGCCTCCCTGGCACCACGTCCCAGCAGATGCCATCCCTAGCCTTGGCTCAGACCACTCAGGAGACACTCGCTGAGCCACGTGCTGGAGAGTTAGAGAGGAGAACATCATAGGCCCTGACTGTTGGGCCTTATGCTCTAACATGGGAAGCTGGACACATATCAGACATGTCAATGTGATGCTCGAAACATATTAGGTGATGCTGTCCCCATATCCTCACCTCATGGGACTCAGGAGTAGACCTGCAAATGGATGCTCAGTGTTGAGCTGGAAGGGCGAGGCAGGGCTCATGAGTTTTCACGGAGGTTTCATTCAGAAAGGAAAGCAGACATTTTTGGTGTGTATATGGATGCACACTGTTGTGTAAATTCCTGGGCTTTGGTTTCCTAGGGTTAATAATGGCCTCTATCTCATAGGGCTGTGATCAGGATTAAATGGGAAAACTATGGTGTCTGGCAGGTAGTCAATAAATATTTGTGGCTGCTATTATTATACTACTATGACTATTAAACCCGGGTGAGTGCAGTCCCCTGGCAGAGGAATAGGAACTTCCTTCCTTGTGATTGTCAGGTGAATGAGGACCGTGGTCGTAAATTGTGATCTGACAAGTGTCAGGGGGTCCTGCTTCCCACCTGAGCCTTGTACCCAAGACAGGCCGGAACGTCATGTACTCCAATAAAGCTTCTATGGCAGGTGTCTAAGTCCTCTCCCTTCCTTGATCTAAATGAGGCTTCAAATCAAAGCGAAGGGCCAGCTGGCCAATGTGGGGTTCAGAGAGCACCTCACCATAAGGAAGACTTGGATGCGATAGACAGACAGACAGACGGACAGACGCCTGTGAACTGCTGGACTCATTGATAAAGCAGTGTCTCCAGCCCTTTACAGGAGGAGTTACAGAGTGCTGTGGCAGAAGGTGCATTTCAGACCCTCCAGATTTACCGTTACCGTGAGAGAGCACCCCCTTTCGAGGGACAAGTGAACCCTCTGTTTAAACTCAAGACTGCAATTTTCATTTCCCAAGCATTTGCTCTTCTGGAATTATTAAAATGGCTCTGCAGACATTATTTCATCAGTATTCGCAGCAATCCTGCAAGGAGGGAGTGGTGCCTGGTGACGGGTGGCCCCTCAGAGAAGCCTGAGACCAGGGTGGTCCTTGCCTTGTTTGTCATGACTGTTTTGAGTTGGCACCTAATTCAAATTCAAACCAGTCTTCTTTTTGTTATTATCACCCGTCAGAAGCTCTGAGAACAAAATATTTTAAGAACAAAAAAACCTGGAAATTAAAAACACTGACAGTACAAGCTCCCCTATGGCTGGCATCATTTTAAGAAAGGGGAACTCCAGAATGGCCCCATCTCAGCATCAGCTGGGGATCCCACCTGCAAATTAGCTCTACCTGGCAGGGCATGGAGCTTCCTTCTATACCATGACTTCTGCCCCATTTAAATTTTTAAGAACTGTGCAAAAAAGAGAACCTTAGAACCTTCAGCTGTGCTGTTGGATGGCGGAAGTAGAAGTGAGCTGGGTTTGGGCGTTACACAGCTCTCTTAGCGGACATGCACACTTTCCCCTTAAAAGGACTACAATATGGAAGTCTTCGTAGAGACGCTTTGCACTGTTGAAAATAGGGCCTGTTGGACACAATTCGACCCTTGTGTAAAGGACACACTAAAAGTTACAGAGAGTAAATGCCTACAAGGAACCCATGAGTTGGAGGACCGGAAACGCCGGATGATGCTGGAAGGACCACAGGGGCATTTTGGTTCAGACACAAAAATGGCAAGGGACTTTTGCTTACTGCAGTTTCCATGTCCTCTTCAGCTGTCTGTATTACTTTCTTGGCAACTTAAAGGAGTTGATGTCAACTCAGAACATACATTTCTAAGATTCTAGGGTAAAATCTTCTGTTCTTTGAAATGACTAGGCTAAGAATTAGGGATATTAAGAAGTAGAGAAGGAAAATACATTATGCTAATTGTAAATTCTGCAAGTGAAAAGAGCAGCTCAAAGAGTAACTTCAAATAAAGACACTTCTCCTTAAAGTGTCTATAGTACTTTGTCCCCTTAAGTTTAAGTAGACAAAGAGTTTAGGGCTGTCTGTCCAGTTTCATGTGTGATTTTATCGTACAAGTCCTCAGTATATTTTTGTAGACCTGTGTGCCTTCAGCCTAACGTGTTACCCTCAAGCATGCAACAATCAGCAGTGAACTGAGTAGTTGCCCGATGAAGTAGATGAGAACGAGATGAAAGCTACTGAGAAGAAGCACTGAGTCTCAGTTTCCGCATCTTTCAAATGGGAACGATAAGGCCTAACTTGCAGTGATGTGGGAAACAGAAGTAAGACATAAGGTGTTTAGCAAAGCTTGGCACATGGTAGGTACTTGTTAAATTAAATCTCTTATGATGATATTGAAAAATGAGATCAATAGATCCAATAGTAAATAAACTGCTCAGGTGAAAAATTGGGCCCATTGCTGGATCAATTACACTCAGTTCTTCAAACAAGCTGGGTACCTCAGTGCCTCCTGGGTGCTTGCTCATCTTCCTCCTTCCTGGCTGGCTCTCCCTGCCTCCAGCCCTCATCCACTCATTACTTCTCATTTTCTAGATCTCTACTTAAATGTCACCTCATTGTCTTTCCCGAACACCCTATACCCAGGAGCACTTCTTACTCTGCTTCAATTTTATTTATATTACTCATTATTCCCTGACATTATTAATTCATTAATTCATTTCTTTAGGCCATCTTCCTTATTGCTGGCCTCAGAGTAAAATGATATGGCTTCTTTGAAAAGTCATTTAATAATATTTATTGTGAGTCATAAAAATGTTTATACCTTTCATTACAGCAATCATAGAAATCAGTATCAAAGATCGATCCCCAAATATATATATTTTAAAAATATATATGCATTGGTTCCTTGAGGCGAGAATAGGGATTGAATATAAGCAGGCAGGGGGGATCTTATTGAGGGGATAGAAATATTCTAGAACTGGACTGTGGTGGTGGTGGCGGCATTTGGTAAATTTACTAAAATTCATTCAATTGTACACGTCACATGAGTAAATTTTATGGTATGTAAATTATACCTCTGTTAAGTTTTTAAAAGTATATATACAATTATTTTTACTGAGGCATTTTTATTAGGCATAAAAAATCAAATATTCATCCCATTCCCCCACCAAAAAAAAAGATGACTAATTTATGGCTCTTGTACTCTCTGCTACGGAACAAACAAAACCAACAGGACCAGTCACCCGCCGTGTCTCAAACAGGCGGGTCCTTCCCGCGCACCACGGTAACTGCACACGTATCATTCTCTTCTCTCCTTCCCCTCCCAGCCTGCTCTACAGGGCTCTTCAGCTTCACGACCCTGTCCCAACACCATATCTTTAAGTGAAATTTCCCCCAGGTGTTCTAGAGAGAATGGGTCTCTTCCTCTCTCAGTGGTCCTTCCATCCTACCACCACGTTTACAGTAGCTAACGGAATCCTTGTGTGGTTATGTCATAACGATTATGAATTAATTCTCAGGTGTTTGGAGGGAGGCAGTGCTCTCTTGTTCTGTGTGTGTGTGTGTGTGTGTGTCTGTAAGGATGGATGGGGCCTGTTGAATGAGGTTATATAGGAAGCATCCTGGGACTTTCCTAAGTGAAGTAAATCGTCAATATTTTGCAGATCATGCTGGAAACAGCAGTCCTCTCTAACAAGACAACCGATGAAGAGAAAGTTTTGAGCAAATGCCTCAGCAAAGACTTGGGCACAGACCGGTTACAAGCATAGCCTGGAACTTACGAGAGGGACAGCAGGACTGCAAGGACAGGGGACAAACGTTAACAACAGCATCCCACTGTCCATGAGTCATCATTTTTGCTTCTATAAACAATATCTCTGCAAACCACACGGGAACCATGTCTAATTCTCTTTCCATAATATTCATTCAGTCAGGCGTCTTACACTCTTGTTTTGCTGTCGTCACAAAATTCTGCGTTAGAGAACCTCAGAGGGGCCAGAGAACGAACCGTTCCCATCAAGATTCTCATGTTCAGAGGAAGCAAACAGGGATTTTTGTAATAAAGCTTCATTCTAGGACTTTGTTTGAACAAGGCGTACTTCTACCTGGAAGTGCGAGTCGTTATCCTCGTCATAAAGCAGGTTTTGAGGAGAATTCATCCTCTTCCTCTTTATCTTTCTGGATGATGCTGGGAATGGCTGTTAGTTTCTGGCCTGTACTTTATTTTGATCTCTCTAACTCCTGTCTGCTTCCTTTCCATGTTCATCTTCCTCTTCTCCCATCCTGATTGTAGGCTCCCTGAGTCTCAGTCTGATCGCCTCTTATGCTGCACGGTGGGACTGGCTGGCTTTCTAAGCACCAAGAGTGTCTTCATGAATGAAACACAATTGCCTCACCTGTATTTTGGTGCAGAAATTTAACGGGCCACCTCCCTTCTCTGCCTACCTAACACCTTTCCCCCAAAGCTTTTCCTCCATGTGTCATCATCCAGAGGCAATCTCCCAGATCCAAGTTTCTATGGGAATCTGGACATTGAAGCTCTGTCTCTGAACCGGGAATACAGGGCAGGAGAGCCACATCCCACCGCTTGAGCATGTGTGGACGGGGAGCTAGAACCCTGGATGAACATGATGAGGAGGAGGTGGGAAAAGGGTGGAAAAGTGGAAGGAAGAACACCCTAGGGCTGCTGTCGATTCTCCTCCTGCAGGGCTGTGGGCCAGAAGCAGCCGCTCTCTGCCTCTGCTCAAGGCTGGGCCTGTCAGGGCCTCTCCAATCAGGGAGCATGTCAGCCGCATTTTTGTTTACAGTCCAACCATAATTTATAACAGCTGTTTTGAGCAAATGCTGAAGAAAAGCAAAAGTAATTAGCTGTGCTGTGAAAGTCCCCTACCCTGGCTTACTTCATTAGAAAAACCAATCGGGGCATTAACGGCCCTCTCTGTTTCTAATGAGCTTTATTTTGATTAGACCCGCGCGTTATTATTTCCGTTGGAAAGAGGTCTCCTTTGTAATAAGCAGAGGAGTGTGACGGCCTCGGACTGTTTCTTTGACCACAAACAGGAATGATCACCACGATATCTATAGCAGCGACAACCATCCTGGTATACCGGGCTTTTCATTTCCGAGAGAGAATAAGTATTAACCAAACAGCTTTAACTCCCATGCACGGAGTGTTTATTATCCTCAAATCCTCATTCCACTGACAGAAGGAGGAGATTTTTGAAGCTTTAAGGCACCAATATCTCAAGATTTATCTGACCTTGGCATTCAGATGACTTCAAAGATGCTCCTTCCCCATAAGGATAAAGAAATGCAAGGAAAAAGAACCGGGGACATCCCATCTCTGGGCCATAGTCGACGGATGAACTAGAGCAGGGGTTGGCAACTTTCTTTGCCAAGGCCAAACAGTAAAGATTTTGGGCTTTGTTTCCAATCTGTCTCTGTTGCAACTCAGCTCTGCCATTGTAAGCATGGAGGCAGCCATAGTCAAAAGTGGTGGGGGGAATCGAGCATGGCTGTGTTTCAATAAAACTTTACTTGTGGACACTGAATTTGGAGTTGCACATAATTTTTTCACATGTCAGAAAATATTATTCTGATTTTTGTTTTTCCCAACCATTTGAACCATTCTTGTCTCGTGGGCTAGATCTGGCCCTTGGGCTGTCACATGCCTATTGAAGGATAGAATTACTGTCAGTGGGTTCAAAGGTTAACACTGGGAAGGCTCTGGCCCTCTTTACCAAGAGATCAAACGGCAGAGATAATTTCTATCTTGAGAGACACTTCTTTTGAGATGGGACCAGAGTTCCCTTCCAAAATGTCATTTTATAAAATGCTTACCATTTTACAAACAAGAAAACCATCGATCAAAATCAAAATCAAATAAAAAAATATGCCAACAACTCCATCTTCCTAATAATCAGAAAGGGTTCAAGTTTCATTTAAATCTCTGTGCATATATATGTCATTTTACTATAGTTTCAATCCTATGATAGACACAGTTTCTTTTTATTTTGCCTTTTTCACTTAACGTCATCTTATAACAATTCTCCCTGTTTTAACGGATTCCTTATAATGGTGACAGATATACCATAAATTTTTTGTAGAATTATTTGTGAAAGATTTCTGGGATGTTTGATGGGCTTAATTCAAACGGATGTCTTAATTAGACTATTCTCAGGTGTTAAAGTTTATATTTAAATACCACTTCTTCACCCCCAATCAGGACCCACTTGGTAGCCTGGAGCCTCCTTGATCTCTAGAATTTTCTTCTTCTGAGACACGAAGCCTCCTGGGTCCCCTCTAAGGTCCACTTCCTTTCAGACAATGCCTTTAGCAAGTGTGGGATTTCAATCCGTATGCCTCGTGACAAAAAGACGTGCCTTCCAGACAAACCCTTTAGAGCTCTTCATTCTGAACTAACTGCTTACGTTCTAGAATTTATATTGAACATGGTTGAAGGTTTGAGGAGACGAAGCACACACCTCCTTTCCTTACAGTCAGAAGTCAGATGAGACTCAGTTTCCTAGCTGGATTAGAGAACCTGGCGGGCCCTCCCCATCTCTTGCCCCCTCACTCCTGACACCCTACAGATGGTGCCTGACACACCCAGTTACAGCTGGAGAGAAAGTGGAGGGTGGCTGGTTTCCCACCTGGTTTGTCTTACTGCTCCACAGGCCAGCAGGCCAGAGAGGAGAGTGTGAATAGTTGGTTTCCTTCCTTCTCACACAGAGGGGTGACATCGCTCGCTGGATCACAGTGTCCCGCTTCCTTTCACTTTCCTCTTTGCTTTCAGGATAGGAAGCAGTGCGTCTGGCCAGGAAGAGAACTGTGGCCACTGAGAGGCGGTCCCTGCCCACAGAGCCTAGGGAACAACGAACTAGCCCGTTCATCATGCATCCTGAGTGTTCTCCTGGCCTGATGAACCAAAAAATTTCCTGGGCATGAGCAATTGGGGAGGATGACAACTGAGGGAAGCCTAGAGGATATGCGAGAGGCTGGGACAAGCAGAACCGACTAGTTTGTGGAGATTATTTAGCCAAATGGGTTACGAAGCTCTCATTACTTCAGGGTGGTTACATCTTTGGCCATAAGAACAGCAATCGATAGGGGCGCACTGCATCTGTGGCCATGGCTATCAGAGCCCTTAAGAACAGGAATGATTTCAAATGAAATCTGAAGGATTTCTGAAGATTTTCTTCCTCTGAGCTGCACGTACTGGGAGGCAGCGGAAGGCGCGAGGAAGGCGCGAGGAAGGCCAGTGACCACTGTGCGATCTGCTTTTCTTCCACTTGACGTTTTGTCATAAACATATTCCTGTTTTCATAGACTTATTTTAATTTGGAGAAATTTAAAAGCGACAGGAAGGTATAAAGATCGTAATAAACACCATATTTTCATGACTCAGACATAAGAACTAGTAATATTTTGTAACCTTTACTTCTAGCCTCCACCCTCCCCTCTGAGAAATGAAGCTACCATGCTGTCCCCCGCCCCTGTCCCCAGGCGTGATGGTGGTCATGGGTTTGGTATGTGTCCTCTAGCGTATTTCTGATACTTTAATATTCATATCATATTCGTACTATATCAAAAAACCGATATGTCTGTATGAATGTTTACTATATAACAGATACCATTTATAAATATATCATGTAAAATCATACCATACAAGTGTGTGTATATATTTATGTGTGTGTGTGTGTGTGGTGTCTACATATCAGTGCCTGATATACCTGGTACTTAATAAATATACATATTTATTTTAGGCAAGGCAACCCTTGGTTGACCTCACAGATTACAAGGGCCTTGTCAGTTTAAAATCCCTTATTTTTTATTTTTTTATGCCTACAGCACCTGGTCTTCCTAGGTGGTCTCTGATCTAAGTACTAGCCCGGACCCTGCTTAGCTTCCGAGATCAGATAGGATTGGGCTTGTTCAGGGTGGCATGGCCATAGCTTAATGAATATTTATTGAACGTCTACTATACACAATGTATGCTATTTCTGTGTTTTTTTTTTTTAATTTGTATTGTCACAAATAATCTTTATCATTCTGCATATTCCTCTATTCCTTGAATAATATTTTGAGATCTATAATTGTGGCTATCTATATGCCTGGTTCATTTCTTTTAACTGCTGCATAATATTGGAACTGTAGGAAAATAGAGGATTATATTTATTCATTCCTCTAGCAGCAGACACTTAGGTTGCTTGCAGTGTTTTTCTTTTTCTTTTATTTTTGCTATTGAACTCAGTATGCTTCAGTAAACTATTGTATACATATAAGAGACTTTCAGTGCTATAGAACCATACGTTTCTGATGGTTTTTATTCATTAGCATTAATGAATAAATATTCATTACATATTACATATTCTGGCTACAGGTCTTTTTGATGTTTTAGCTGTTACGAATAAATTCCAAACTAATCTATTGGAAGCTCTGCCTTTGGGAATTACAAGGTTCAGTAATAAGGTGGATACTGACCCACGATACTCATTTGGCTCCTGTGTCTGTTTTCAAAAGGGAGGCAAAATACAATTAAACATCTTCAAGCCACCAAATTTTGAAAATATGAGTTTAAAGGACTTTGGCACCTTCTTTTGAATCTATTTAGCAAATGGGATTAAAGTGAGAGCAGTCTCACTTGAGAAGTGTGTGATCCAAGACTTCTTTCTCTAGGGATGGAATAACATATGTCTCCATTCAACAGAATTTCAACGGGAGGAGTAAGTGTCCCACAAACCACAAGACATCGCAGAATAAATTCTTAAAGGAATGTACTGAACATAATATGCTCCAGAATCCCTTCCCAACTGATAGAAATGGGTGTGTTTCATTCTTTGCTACAGAGGATCTATTTAGGGGGAATTATAAAGTTGAGGGTAAAGCAAACAGACCAACTAATTATCTCAATAAAAAATTTGGGGGTAAATTAGACAAGATACCCTTCAAAGTTCCTCACGAGTCAAAATGTTATGCTTCTACATTTTAGAAGCTTCCAAAAGGCAAGGACCCAATTTCCTAATTTCTTATTATCCTAATTCCTTGTTTCTGGGTTCCGAGGAAACATTTCAGTTAAGCTTGTTAAATGAATCAAAGAAGTCAGCCTTACCATTTTAATGATTTTAGGGGGATTCCTTTTCCAAACTTTGTGCTGTTTTTGTAGTTACAAGCATTTGAGGCTGGTATTATTAGTGAATATGTATTAAAAGCAGAATTTGAAAAATGCAAAGAATTGAAAAAGAATGAACCCTCCAAACAGGAAAAAAATGTAAGGATTCAGCTATATCAGGCTCATTGACTCCCTGACTTATTCTGTAATCACAGCTCCAAAGCTAGCACAGGCTATTGAATGTCTCTATAAATGTTCACCCAAATCTAATTCCTTAGCATGTTTATACCACACAGGAGGGAGGTGGGTCAATGCACTGGAAAGTATCCTATGCTAATATTCTACTTACAAGGAGACATCTGTACACCGAGAAGGCTCTTGCTCAAGCAAGACTCAAGCTGATACGTTCTGCGTTTTCAGATTCAGTCTTTACTTCCTCTTCTAATTCTCCCAGATCTCTAAAAATGGCCTAGATGATATGGATACAGGCAACTTCAAGCAAAATAAAAGCTGCCAAGTACAGAACATGTATAACATACCCAACACTGCTAGAGGCTCTACAGTGAATTTCCTTTAATTTCCCAGACAACTTAGTATTACTTAGTATCCACAATTTTTTTTTATTATCTTAATTCCTTGTGGCAGAGCAGGTACACAGGAGAGAGAGAGAGAAAGTAGGCAAGGCAGGGGTATGATGGGAAAGGAGACCCAGGAAAAGTTTGGTTATTAGCAAAAGCAAGACTCTACTATATTTACCATGAAGCAAGAAATTGTTTAATGGGATGATGCTGGCAGCCGAGCCCACTCCCAAAATAAACATGTCAGCAAGGGCGTCTCTCCACCGGTGTTGAGGACCTCAGTTGTTACTGAAAGTGATAAGCCGGGCGGGAGGGACATACTATGACTTCCTCTGCACACATTCTTTATTCCGTGCGACATTCTTTAGGATTAGATACAACAGTCCCATGTTTTTTTAATCACCAGCATGCATTGAAGAGGCCTTTAAACATACTGGAAAGTAAAACCTACCAGTGGCTACATCTGCCAAACATTACATTTTATTCTACAGCAGCTCTGAGGTTAAACAGTCCACTACAGGCATAGTTTATATACAGAACCAAACATCACAGTTCACAATCACACACAAGGCACTCTCTTCACCAGGTGAAAAGCAAACACCTTCTGATCTCTGACACCTTGATTCGTAACGTGGTTCAGGTCTGACATAATATTAAGAGAAGAAGCCCTTGAAATAAATTTGTAACTGCGGACCTACTGTGATCTCTCTTACCAATCAGGTTAGTTCTGGGACCAAGGGACTCAGGCCACTTCATTTTCTAAGTGTAAGTGATTTTTCAATAGATGGAGAGGTCTACAGATAAACAACAATCTTTTAAAAACAGCTGATTCAAATCCACACACTGCTCTTTCTCAGACATTTCCTCAAAACATCACATTGAATAATTCCAATCAACAAAGGTGAAGTCTCAAAATCGTACAGGAATAGGGGAGATGATACAGTAGGCAAGCTGATGGCTCGCCCTTGGGGTGAAGTACTATGAGCTTTTTAGGGGAGAAGAAGAAAGGGAAGGAACACAGTAGGGAGAATGAGTTTGCATGGACTTTTCCCCCTTCAGTCTCCTAATCTTCTTTAAAGTCGGAGATATATATAAACAAGGTTGCTGGAGAGGCTCATGGGTCAGTTAGTTGAGCTATAGATTTAAGGAGAAACACATCAATGGGATACATCCTAAAGAAATCCTCAAGTTCTTTGCCTGGGGCCCAAGGACAGGCTTCAGGGAATTATAAAACCCTGACATTTTGCTTAAGAATTTTGTGTATACGATATCATGTGTATTTTCAAGATTCCAAAAAAGATGTCCATGGCCCAACGAAGCTCACGTCTTGAATGAGAAAAACTAACCAAATGTAAATGACATTGAACTGAGATCTTCTTTATTTAATATCCAGAGCTGTTTTTAAGAGGGCAAAAGACTCTTTGGTAGTCAGCCGTTCTTCTCCCCATAAAGCAGTATATAAATCCCTGTTTTTGCCTAGAGAAGATACTACTATCTTCTCTATGTTTAAAAAATGCCTTTACCTTTTCTGTTTCTTACAAGTAAGGTCAAGTGTACAGCAGAAGCCATATCTTAAAATCAGATGTGATCTACATTTGGTACCATATTCAGAAACTCCTCCATGGGGCCAAGTCTTAATAATCTAGATATCTTCTTTCTCCTCTGAAAACAGAGTTTAAATCATGATCTCACTCTGCAGTAAATTGTCATTTTCTTTAAGCTGCAAAATTAGTTAAAAGTCACCACTGCATATAAGGTTCGCGAGCCTGTGAATTGTCAGGCACCACAATGATAGATTCCAGTGGAATAGTGGTGCGATACCTCAGTGAAAAACAATCAGATGAAAGTATGTGAGACCCGTCGTTTCACGGGATTTTTATTCCCCAAGAGGAAAAGCAAAAGTAAATCAAACAGGGGTTGCCAAGCTCTTCTGAACTCTCATGGATCTGGTAAAGTTCTCCCTGGTTCACCTTCAGATGTAACTCAGTGTCTCCGCCTTCCACTTATGTTCAATGCAGGATGACCTGTCGCACAGTGATGATGGTGGGTGGAGATGACGGTAAAATAATTACATTTTTAAAGAAATTCACTTTTAAAATCGAACACCTCAGATGAAGGAGCTGTTTCTTACTTATTTCGTATCCCATATTGCCTATTGATTTTTCTATCCCGAGCCACTAGTATAATGTCTGGTGCTCAGTAAGTGCTAAAGAAAAACAAATTTAAAAGCATTTTTGCTTCTTGCTCTTCTGCTGGCCCATCTGTGGAGTAAAGGTTAGCTGTAGCTAGTTCAGCACTGTGACAGTCTCTGAACTAAGGTCGGGTAGTCCAAATTAAGTTTCACTACAAATATTTAATCATCTAAAAGTCCTAGTTTCTTTATACTAATAATACTTTTATATCTATTTTTAAGTTTTTATTTTTTTATATCTATCTTGAGAAAGAGAGAACAGAAATTTATTTTGATATCAGGAGAACAGTCGAAAGGTAAATTCGAACCATGTTGTATAGGCATTCAATAAATACAATGGATAAATCAAGGAAGGGCAGGTTTAGATCTCCACGAGTTCAGTCACTTTTGCTTCATATCAATTAAAAAAAAAAAAGAAGGAATTTCTGGACATTTCTGAGAGAGATTAAATCGCAAAACTCAAGGCCTCTCAGAATGACTCCAGTTTTCAGCAGGACGCTCTTGAGTTTAATCATTTTTTAAATCAACCCTGTAAAACCTCAAGAATAGATCTGAGTTACATGTACAGTTGTCCTCACGTTAGCTCGTATCAAAGAAATGTTTAGCAAGGGTAAAAAAATCAGGAAAATAATTTGTAAGACTCTAACTTCTAATTTTGGTTATATAGACTGCGGTGAAGATTACATCAAGCCAAACACATATATTAATAGGAACATTTTAAGTTTTGGAGGATCAATGTCTAAGTGATACATAGGATAGTATATCCACAATATGCAGAAGGATGAACTTTAGAGAAGCAGAAAAGATTGGTTCTGAGAGGAGAGAAAATTCCTCTAGAAATCTGTAACTGGGTGCACATCACAGATTAAAAAACAGCTCTTAGAACATAAATGTTTTCAACAGTAGGAAGACTGTTTATGCTGAATCTACGAATCTCCTGTGTCCAGGGAAGTTCCCATCTAATAAATGATCGAGTTAGAAGTTTTGCTTTTGTTGTGCAAAACACATCATGACCTACACTCTGGATGCCAAAAAAAAAAAAAAGAAAAAAGAAAAAGCGAAAACCAGTGTCTGATGGGAACAACGAATTTCAGTTTTAAGTAAAAACAAGTAGAATTTCGCTTATGAAAACACACCGGAAAAGGATTAGATCATCTTAAATGCCATGTCAGTGTTTATAAATGTTTAAAAGATAACTTACAATTCGGGTTTCAATTTTTACAGACTACCTCTGACTACTAGCAGATCTTTTTATTGCCAAAAAGCTAGCAGAGGAACAAAAATCTAAACAAACTGACTGAGAAAGTAAAGATCTTCACCAACAACGTGGGAATAAAATATTTCTTTTTATGATTCCCTTTACTAAAACAAAATGCTATCAGCAATTTGAACAGCTTTTGAACCAATATGTGAAACTTGGTAATTACTCCTGGATGAAATTTTCCCTCTAAAAAGTCATGCATAAGCCAAAATTTCACTGAAAATAAAAATATTACACTTCTAAATGAGGATGCATAGTCATGGAGTACTATAGACTAAACTACCATTTTAATTCATTACCCGTCTCTATTTTTCTCACTGGTGATATTTGCTGGTCTTTTAATGGTGCATTAGAAGATTATAGAATTATTCTTTCATGGAGTCCTCCATTAAGTGGAGTCTGCTGCTGAAATACTGATAAATTTAAGACCTTCATTATCTGCCATCGAGTGATATATACCATAACTTAGAAATTCATAAAGAAATGCTCAGATGAAAGGACCACAAAAAAATAAAAATTAAAAAAAAATTTCAATATGGTGTCTTAACCAGTGATATGTTCTGAATTTATGACTTTATTTTTTTCTGATTAAAGCTCAGATTTATAACTTTAATAGTTAAAACTCATCCCTCTACAGTGGTGAATTGAAATTCTACAAGTATGTAAGCCTGTAATTGTTACAGTAATCCATACTTTATTCAGTTGATTAGCATATGGCACTCTAAGATCCTAAATTCATTTTCCACATGGATCAACTTTGTATTTTACCATTAATGCAAAATCCACACATTCCTAGAAAAGCAACTTCGAGACTGCTTCAGAGCCACAGAGAAGGGAAATTATTATTATTATTGGTCTGGCAAACCTGGGTAAATTACTCATGCATCCTGAGCCTCGGTTTTCTTGTCTGTAAAATGCAGATAATACATGTCTCACGGCCATTTCTTCAAGGCAGGTATTGACTGCAACACGCAAGTGATGTTTGTAAAACACCCAGAGCAGTGTCAGGAATTCAGTATGCATTTGATAAGTTTTGGCAGGTACCTCCTTGCTTGCAGTCTGAGGCCAGAGCAGGGCATCGAGTGCAGAGAATATGCAGACAAATGTTCTTACTAGTCTCTATGTGGCTTTACACACTTTAACTAATGATCAGCGATAGCCCAGGGTCTTGAGAAGCTCTAATATACATTAAATATTCTCAGAACCACATTATTGTTTTGGTGTAGGGGGTACTTTTGTTTTAAATTTCTACTCCCCCTACAAGAATAACTTTGTGGAATCTAAGGAATAAATAAGAAAAACTAATAAAAAACAGACTCACAAATATAGAGGGCAATCCTGTAATGGCCAGAGGGGACGACGGGGTTTGGAGGACTGAGAGAAAGGGGTGAAGGGTTAAAGAAGTACAAATTAGTGTTAATAGATGGTCACGGGGATGGGGAGCACGGCAGAGGGAATGCAGTCAGCATTAATACGTTGGCTAGGTGGAGGGTCACGGGAGGGAGGAAGCAATGGAGGGATTGTTTTAAGAACTATACAGATGTCTAACCAATGTTCTGTATACTTGAAACTAATGATAAAATAAAATTTAAAAAAAGATAAAAAAGAAAAAACCTAATAACTTTGTGACAGAAACTGGAATATAGTGACTTAAATCAAGAGGCAATTAGCATGGTTCCTTTGAAACATGTACTTAAATTTACTTCTTACCTTTTCAATTTTTTCATCCAGCATTCTGAAGAATTCTTGTTGGCTCTCAGAGATGTGCATGCTGAAAAACAAAGAGTAGTGAAGGGTATATTTCATTGTTTTCGTAAGCCTGGCTCTCTCAATAAAAATGCCGAGTCCCTCAACTTTGGGGCAGACATTTATTTATTGCAGACTTTTCCACCGAAATACTCTGAAGTTATGGATAAATGTTGTTATTACAGTAATCTTACAAATGCATTTCATAAAAGTGTATCAGGGCTTATGATTTCAGAAATACAATTTCCTTTCAAAGCACATGTTATTTACAGTGATGTTTCTGGGAGGTTCGTGCCAAATTTTTTCTTCAGATACCCATATGTGATTTTAAAAACAGCATAGGCAGGCAGCGCAGGCCATATTTCAACACTTTGTGTAACTGTAAAAAATATATCCTAGTTATTATATTGAAAGATGTAGTTTACAAAGGTTGTCAGTATCAGCATGCTATTCAGGTGACTGATAGGTGTGGGCTGGCAGCAAACGAGCTGAGAACTTGACATTGGCCCTAAACACCTTCCGAACTGTCAATAGCAAATGTACCTCTCTGGGACTGAAATGCCACCAGAATGTGGGACTAAGTCAAGAAGCAGGTCTGAGCAGCACTTGTCCTGTGTGTTTGCTTTTCTTGTTCCATATATCAGCACATGGAGCGAGATGGACGTGGTAACTTAGAAGGCGAGGAGAAGAGAGAAGAATACAGATGCAAAGGCTGTGTCTCCATCTCCATCTCCATCATCTCCATCTCCATCTCCATCTCCATCTCCATCTATCTCCATCTCCATCATCTTCATCTCCATCATCTCCATCTCCATCTCCATCATCATCTACATCTATATCTGTACCTATATCTGTATTTGTATCTATATATATATATCTATAGATCTATTTATCTATCTATACTTATCATTATAGGATATATTTATATATATACACACATGTATATCAGTTTCTAGAAAATGTCAAAAGACATCATAAAAATGGCATTTTTAGGCTTTGACGTTCATCGTGGAAACATGCAGGTTAGAGTTCCTAGCGTATATCGCCTTGCATGTAACAGGAGGGCAATAAATGTTTAATTAAATGACCAAGTGATCTCTGTTCACATTTATGTGATTCACGACCCCACAAAGGCAGCACAGTGTGTTAGTAGCGGTGAGGTATAAGCCTCTGATTCCTCATCTGTAAAACCGGAGGGCTGGTCTCTGAGGTCCCTTCCCCAGTCATTCTGTGACTGTTACTAGCTTCCGTTAACTCCTGCACTGAAACGCAGCAACATGAAAACAGGGATGTGCGGTGAGCACTCATACACACGCACATTACACAAACCAGAGGGGAAGCCTTAAGTCAAAGCGACTCTGCGAATATGTCAGCCACTCCTGTGATCAAAGATGTCCAGGCTCAGAGGTCCATAGCAGGAGCTCGGGACCAAAAGTGATGGTGACAAGGTCAGGCTGTTTATACGGTAAAGCAAGAACAGTGGTTTCGGTTTTGTGTAATTTTTACCACATCATTCCTAACCATTAAGAAAAAAAGTATCTCTTGATTAAAACAAACTGAACAAAAGCCACCCAACCCAGAATTAATTAGACAAGCCAGTGTATTTTCAACCCCACCTGAATCTGGAACTAAATATTTACCTTACTCTGGGGTGGAGAATACAATCGTTAGGAAGCCAATGACCATTTTCATTTTCTCATGCGCCCTTTGAGAAACAATCCAACCAAACATAGGCAACCGGCCTTCAGTCAGGTACGTCTCCATAATCATACCCCTCTCGTACAGAAACGCCTGATTTTTCTTTGTCTCAGTTTGAACATCCTTGCCTGCCTCTGCCTCAATTAAAAACCCTACCAAGAAGAGTCACCCACCGGACCAGTTCGCTATCTTGCCACCGTGAAGTAGTACGTAGACTGTGTTAGACAGGAAAGACTGAGTGGAAGGCTGATGTACTTATGATCAAACCCCGATGCACTAAATGAGCTTATCAGATAAACCCCAGGGGTCCTGGAAGAGTGGTCCTGGCAGACGCATCCAGATGGGGCGAATGCCCGCACGAGTTCCCTGTTACCTGCACATCCTCTTAGGTACGACGTACCTGAGATCATGAGGCCGCTCGCCATGGGTCTGTCTCAGAGAGAAGCTCCGAAATCCCTCCGACAGGGACAGACATAGAATTTTTACTCAGGTGAAATAAATTTCCCCCTATCAATTGACTCCTGCCTAGATAAATGTGGACGTCTGTCCTCTGCTTATGTGCAGACTGCACCAACACGGGTTTAATACTCTTTTTTAATCGAGACTAAAAACTGCGCCATGAGAGACAGTCCCTGGGTAATAACTCGGTTCTAAAATGCTTTCTGATGCGCAATCTGATGATGGTGAGTGGGGAGCGAGGAGGAAAAAACGCACGCTGGCTTTCTGTCTTTCTTCAAGATGTTGGAAAGGGCTGATTGAATTATGATTTGGTTATAAATTACAAACCTTGATGGCTGAGATTGATTAGATCCAAAGATCTTTTATGAAAGCCTGTCTGTTGGTGCCTGCTGTAACTAAAAAAGCTTAACAATTTCAGTAATTCCCGTTTCTCTCTCATAACTACAACTCAATCTTGGAAAACCCAGTGCACTTCTTGGGACCTCCGGCTGGCACTGGCAAAGCTCTTGTGACTTAACCCTGAGCAGGCAGAGGCTCTTCTTTCTGTGACGTCTCAGCTTCATGAGACAAGGGATGACAACACGATGACAAGCAAGCAAATGAACGTAAGGTAGATAAAATGAGCTTTAGAGCTGAAAGATACATGGCTTTCGTGTTTAGTGACTTAAGAAAAAAAGCTTCCAGATAATACAAACTTAAGCCACAGGAGTATGAGGAAGGCAAGGTCTTCACGCCCTAAGAGTTCACCTGCAAAGATGAAATTCGTTTACTCAGTGGGTTCCTGGCAGATCTTGGCCCGAACACAGCTATTTCTTCATGATCACCATTATTTTTCAACTGGACCTCAGGGAAGTGGGGTTCATTCTAACCCTCGTGTCATGACACACCCTTGCTAGGAGCTAATGACCCTGACAGCAACCCAGAGCTCCCTTACCTTCCTTCTATGCAGCTGATTTATTTTAGTTGTTTTTAACTTAACATAAGCGTGTATCATGTTCTATATCATCTGTCAGGGCCTGCTCATTTCTTCTGGTATTATTCTGCTAAGGTCCATCCAGCACTGTGAATTGCCGCAATACATTCATTTTAACTAATTTAAATATTAACTTTAAATGAACTCATTTAATATTAACTTTAACGTTCCATTGTGTGAATATAGTGTCGTTTGTTTACCTAATTTCCTGTTAAAGGGCATTTGGGTGGTTTCTAATTACTAAGGTTTTTACCAAGCCCCAGATGCCGTGATAAGCACCGGGCATATGTTATTTCATTTAATCTCCAGACCGTAAGACAGGGTTGCTCACCTCCATTTTTCTCTGAGAAAACTGAAGCTCAACAACGTTAGTCACTTGCCTGAGATCACAAAGTCAATAAGAATGTGCTCTACGCATTGCATCAAAGGAAGAAGTGAGGATTATCTGCCTTTATTATTAATCTGTCTGCCACTATTTGGTATAAGACTGTCCTTCCATTCATGAGAAAAGAAACTCATTATCTTATTTGATACAATGCACAATAAAGAAGAGTCTCCTTGATCTTATATGTCAGCAGTAGGAGAAGGAAACTCTTCTTGGCCCTCTAGGAAGGTTTCTTAGTTGAATTCCAGGAACCCCATGTTCTGACTCACAGTTTAGAACACACACACGCACACACACACGCACATATGCACACACACACACGAGCATGCTGCTGTGTGGATGCCTTGTACATCCCAAGATAACTCGCAGATTATAGTCCTAACCTTACCCCAAATTTTGCCATAAAATATCTCGTTTTATTATTATTTTCACATTGCTGTAGTATGTCGATAGTCTTTGGAAATAAATGACATTGTTCTATGTATAGCATTCTGTTTTTAGTAGTGGTATTTCTATTTACAAAATTCTTGATTGCCGAAAATGTCAAATCCTAGATGTTCCGCTTTGTGTTGTTCTGTGTTTTCAAATTTACCATACAAAAAAATGATTTAATAGCTGGTCATCATATACATGTCTGTTACATTATGATTAGAGACAAGTTCTGAATAGAAATAACTCCAAGAACAGTTTTTATATTTCATTTTCACATTGAAAACAAGTCAGATTTTCTTCAGCTTCAGAGAGAGTGTTTATGTAAAACTAAGTTAAAGCTGGTAGCCAGTTGCACTTTTATTTTTTTCTAAATGGGAAACGGGTTAAAGAATAGAACCCATGGTCCCATCATCTTCCATTCAATCAGAATGAACCACTACACTGAATTCAGTGCCTTTTCATTTTCTTGCTTGTCTTTATTACTTTACCATATACATATATACAAATATATATATGTAATATCGCTAAGTCCTGAGTATTTTTCAACTTTATATGGGCAAAACTATATGTAGGCAGGTACCACTCCTTACTTTACTGCCACAACCTTACGATCAGAGATTCCTCCATCTTGCTATGTGTAGTTACAGATCATTCATTTCCACGGATATGCAGTATTTTTACCATAAGAAAGCATCATATTTTTGTTAGCCATTACATTTTTGAGGGACACTTGTGTTTTACCTTCACGAGCTTCAAAAGCTCATAAAGCCAGGCTGCTGTGGATATGTCTGCTGGCACACATGCCCTAGAGTTTCGCTAGTATATGTATCCGAGAGTGAAGTTTGTTGGGGAGAAGGTCTACTAGAGACAATTTTACTAGATAATACAAATTGTTTTTCGAAGCATTTGTACCAGTGTATATTCCCACCAGCAGGAGTTAAGAGTACCTTTGTTTCAAATTCTGGTCAACCTTTTGTATCATCTGACTTCTAAACTTTTGCTCATCTTGTGGCATGAACTGGCTTTTGTTCATATACAGTTGCCATTCATGTTTCTTCTTTAGTCAAATGGTTCTTCATGTCTTTAGCCTGTTTTTCTATGCATTCTCTGTCTCATTTAGTGATTTGTAGAATCACTTTATGTATTCTGGAAATCCGACTATTTTCAATTATGTGCATTGAAAACTATTCCATTACTTTGTGGCCTTTTACTCTCCCCTTCAGTAATATTCGATAAACAGAAGTACTTAATTTTAATTTGATCATAATAATTAATCATTTCCCTTACAATCTACATCCTTTGTGGCTTATTACCCCATGTTCATAAAGATATTCCTCTTTATTTTCTTCTAACAGATTTTCAGTGTCTATTCTGGGTCTGTTTTGGGACTCTATTATTTTCTGTTAGACCAAACCACACTAGTCACAATTACTGAAGCTTTCTAACAAGTCTTGATTATCTGGTAGGCAATATGAAACTCACTCTGAAAATATTTTTAGCTTTAAAAACAATATAACAAAATAGAAACCAGAACTTACTTGGCTCTGGGTTGATGAACTAATCCCGGAATCTCTTTATTCGTTTTAAGTCTTGCATTGGAACTGGCACTTTTTTCCTAAAACACATAAACGTACACATTAAAAAAAAGGATGAGAATCAGCGATTGGACGACAGCATGAATTTTCATCGCAGAAATGCTAGATTTGTTTGGGACCCTCCACAGCCGGTTCCTTCACAAGGACTAAAGTCCTTGCAAAGACGCTGCATGGTCCAGGTAGAACTGTCCAACATTTTAACGGGGAACATGGTCGTGAAAAGAGCAATAGCTTTATAACAACTATGACTCTGTTTAGAAAAGTAAGTACAACTAACGTTTGACTTTTAGGGTGAATTATTAACAAATAGTAAGAGAATCAAAGAACAGAAGATTCTAGTGTCAAAAAAGAGCAGCAGAAAGGCAATCACATCCGCTGCCGACTTGCCCAGGTTAACCGACTTCAATGCATTTTATTTGTAGAAGACAACAGTAGTTATTGAGACGTAAAGTTTGCACAAGGCCCTAACAGTAACAGGGATTAGAACATGACTAAAAATAACCATTTTCCACCCACAACAAATATTGGGATTGAATTCAGTTGAATTAATAAAATTCAATACTAGCCTGTATTCAGGAGGCATTTTTTGGCTGTCAGCCTGGTCTGATTTCTTATGCCCAGGAAACCAGCCACATGGGAAAGAAACACGCTCAAGTCTTAAAATACTGATATATCAGTAAGCACACCATCTCAATAATAGTATTGCTCTGTATTTTTACAAACATTTAAAAATATTAGAGATACTTTATAATTTGCTGACAAAACATACCCTTAAAATAAAAGGAAAGACTATTCTAAACTAATTTAAGTTTAGAATATATACTAATATATAGGTAACTGTATACACTCAAGGAAGCTGAGGTGTGGCAATAATTAAAGACCCAGGTTAGAGAGAAGCATAAAAACTCGTGTGGGCTGACCCACCATTCTCAACCACATGCAGAGTGATGTGGGATGGCACAAAACAGATGGTCCCAAAATGAACTCAAAATTTTAAGTCCGTATTTCTCCTAGGACAGCAAAAGCCATTGATGTCAATGAACCTCCAATGGTTTACATGCCCTGGTTGTTATTTATCATTTAACATCAGCTTATCTGTATAATATTGGTATTCTAAATCAAAATGTAATTTTGTTTGTGATCTTCTAGAAAAAAAATCGTTACGATTATTTTGAAGTTTACCTTACTTTCACTGAACTCAAGAATGTTTTCATTAATATTTAAAAAATATGATCTATATATTGTTTCCTCTGCTGATGGGGTCAGAGAACAACAGATAAACGACCTTGTGTTTTACAAAGCAGGTGGGAGAACGACTAGAAAGTCTGATGCAGTAACTCTAGGAGGGTGGGCTGACGTCCCCTCTTTCCCAGCTGGGCCACAGCGCCGGGCACCTCACGGGAGGCGCTTACCAAATATTGGTAGAATTAATCAACTTCCTTTTAATAGTTAGAGATACAAATAGCTCAAATGTAGTCTCTCTGATGGACCAAAGATATAGGTTCCCTCCAAATTAGTTATTTTTCTCCCTTAAACTTTTATGTACGCATAGATTAAGGATTAAAAATGGACCTATTTGATATGACAGAACGTTATACTTTTTCTCTAGTTACATAACTTTGCACACTCTTTGAAACTCAATGACACATTGCAATTTCAAACGTTGCTGGGTCAGGTAAGTGGCTTCTAATTTTAAGGGTACAGATGACATACAAGGGTATGGGTTATATTCAATTTTTGAAACTGTACCCTTCAAAATTACATTGCCTCACCAAATCTTCCTTAAAAACACATTGTGTGGTTGCTAAGCAAGGAAGAAATTTCCTCCAAATAATAGAAACTAGGTGGATGAGCAGAGCCCTCCTACTCAGGTGAGACAGCAGGTGACCCCTCAGGGTGGCACACGCAGGTATGCACTTCTGGAAAGTGGGAAGGCCAAAGGTGGGAGGGAGGCTAAGGGAGGAAAAGCAGCTTCAGACTTCCCATTAGAGAAAAATAAAGTACATCTAATGGCATAGAGCTTTCTATCCCTTATATATTTATAATGTATTTGTTTTTACAAATCACCACTCACCACGGTCAATAATAACGACTCACTGAGCACTTACTATGTCAGGCACTATTCTAAGTGATTGACAGACATTAATTCATTTTAATGTTCATAAATATTTATATATATCAAACTCGTTTTTATGCCCACAACACCTCTCTGAGATAGGTACCATTGTTAGCGCCATTTTTATAGATGAGGAAGTTGGGGCACAGAGAAGCGAAGAACTTATCTGAGATCATACACTTAATCGACAGCGTTAGGATTTGAACCCACACAGGAGGGCCCCAGAGTCCATGCTATTAGCCGTGAGGCCAGCAGTGCTCAAATGTTTTTAATGCATTTCATTATACAATACGAAAAAAACCCATATTTATTAAAATCACCATCAATCTCATCAGAAAAATCCAGACAGAAGCTGTCAAGCTCATGATGGTCTAAAGTTTTCCAAAATTCTAATTTTGGGTTATAGTCTAAATTTTATGACTGGCAACAAATAACTGCCAATTGTTTTCTTTGAAGTAACAGGTTCACTTCATTCAGCTTTGAGAAAAGTGTTGCCGAATACCCACGTCTGAAGAAATACTTTGTCTATTTCCCATTTTATCACGTAGACTCTAAAAAACAGATGCATCCAACGTGCAGGATTTAATAAGATGAAGTAATTTTTACTGTTTCATAAAAGACATTCTTCAGTGAAATGGGATGCATCCTTCCACGATGAGTGCATGGAGGCGGAAATACAGTGACCACTGAGAAGGTCTGGTGGCACTGCCTTGATCTGTGCTCACGTGCCAGCAGCTTTCCCGCCCTCGCTTTTGCACCATCAGTGCAAATGTCAACACAGCAAAAAAGGCAAAGCTTTTCTTAGTTATTATTAGGAAAATGACCTGGAGGAGTCCCCGAGAAGGTCTCGGGAACCTTTAGAGTCTGAAGGCCACAGCGTCTATTTCTTTTGCAGAGAAAAGAAGTCCTGATTATTTAATTATGCTACAAACCTTGTTTAAAATATTGAACCACCTTATAGAGGTAGAATTTATATTCTATAAAATCCCCCCATTATTAATGCATGATTAAATGATTTTAATGGATGTACAGAGCTGTGCAATTATCACCACAATCCAGTTTTAGAAAAGTTCTATCATCCCAAAACATTTCCTCACATTCATTTGCAGTTATTTCCTGTTCTCATGTGTAGGCCTGGGAAACCACAAGTCTGCTTTCTGTCTATGAATTTGCCTTTTCTAGATTCATATAAATGAAATATATATTCCTATAGATATATATAAATATAAATATCTATATCTATATCTATATAGAGAGATATGTAGATATCTCTCTCTATATAGATATCTATATAGATATATCTGTGTCTGGCATTTTTCACTCAGTATAATGTTGTTGAGGTTCATCCATGTTGTAGCAAATTTCAGCATTTCACTTATTTTAATGGCTAAATAATATTCCAATGTAGGACATACTGCCTTTGTTTATTGGTTCATCCCTTGAGGGCCATTGGATTGTTCCAGACAGCTGTTGTTATGAATCACGCTGCGTGACCCTTCGCATACGAGTCTTTGTAGGGACATATATTTTCACTTCTCTAGGGCAGATCCCTAGGAGTGGAATTGCTAGATTATGTGACATGGTAAGTTTACACTGAACTGTTTAAGATGTCACCAAACTGTTTTAGAAAATGGAAAAGCGCTGGATTCCCCCCTTGGCTTTCCCCAGAGCAGTTTCCAAACCCAACCCTGGGGTCCAGGGGTCCACCGGAAGAGCAGCCGTGTCAATTATGTGACACTTAGGGTTTCCATCAGCTGAAAAAACATCTTCATGTTTCAAAAACGTTTGCAAACTAATGTGAGGTAGCGACGGGTTTATTTAAAAAGCAAATCAAACAGCTTTCTCCTGGCACATGGAATAATTTTATTTCTTTGTGAACAGAACACCCCTGTCAGTGTCTAGAGCAGACTTGTCTTTCTCTTCTTAGTTTCTCTGATGCTGGTGACAGTCAGACCAACTGAATTGATGCTGCTGCTCCTGGTCCCTGGGTGGCATCTAAGGGAAAGTCATGCTGCAGGAGGAACTGACAGCTGCTTCAAAACATTCCCCCAAACTTCACCTCCCTGTTGGCCAGAGATACAACTTCTTGTTCCTGTTGCATCCTTGCCGGTGGTCTCCCACTGAGTCTCAGAGGACTCAGGCAGTGGCTGCCCTGTGAGGTTCTCTGAGTCGGTTCTGGTTGGAAGTGTGGGAGAAATTTCACTTTCTTTTTTGGGGAGCCCAGCAGTATAAAGAAATCTCAGGGTCTGATGGATGCAGGAAGCTGGAGGCTGAGAGGAAAGCAGTGGAGGTTGGAGTACCAGCTCCAGAGGCTGCTGATGAGGAACCGACACAGAGGAAAGACACAAGGGCACCAAACAGAAACTCTCAGGGCGTTCCTCTCCACGCACAGACTGTGTTCATGTGCACATCTGAACCTCGGCATTTCACAAAGTACACGAACACTAGAAGAGGCTGTTGATTAACTAGAATTAGGAGATTGATGGTTGGGGCGGGGCACACATATTTAAAGAATGGGAACACATTCAGCTATAAAGTAAATGAGTGATCGTTCCAGCTTTTGGGATACAACCCACAGAATGTATTCTCATCGGATGTTTTACGTGCGATTTCTCAAGTAGTATTAACCAGAGATAGCACACTGCCTCCTTCAAATATAAACAAGTTTTACCTTCTGTCTTCTGAATGATGGTGATTAGCTGAGAATTTATGGATGGAAACAGATGGTAAGGCTGAAGTTTCTAGATTCAGCTGTTGACTTGGGCCCACCAGTATCATTATAGTTTCGTAAAGTCAACACCTCTCTTAAAATCCCCTGTTCAAAGAGATTATTGGAATTATTAGTATTTTGTTGAAATATTTAGTAGTGATGAAGCTGGTGTGAAAAGTCTCAGCTTTATGGAAATCCTTTTTCTATCAATTAATACAACCATGTACATCATTTCATATCAAGCAAATGTTAAGTGGCGCAAGTCAGTTTTAAAGCACCTCATATTTTTCACATAGTGGCTTCTCAAGGCTCATTGAAAACATTTAAAATATTCTTTGAAAAGTAAACAACAGCATTGTAAGGAATTGCTCAGAATGGATTTAACTGTATACCAACAAATCCAGAACAAAGTCATTAAGCCACCATGCCAGTCATTTAAAAGAAGCAAACTACAACGCTAGAAATTCCACTGAGAATTACAAATTAAGAATATCTTCAACGAGGTGACGTATCTTTAGATTTTTCAAAGAAATATATACACATCTAGAGAATTCACCAATTTCAAAGAACCATCTTTGAGTTTTGCCCAAGATGTTTGTTTCAGTTGGGAAAGGGTAGTTTATGTTGCAATAAAAACCAACCCCTTATGCCAGCAGTTTAAGTTTATGTCTTGCACATGCTACGTGTCCAGCACAGGCGAGCAGAAGGGCTCTGCTCATCCTAACCCAGTGGAAAACCACAGCAGAGGAACCTAACAGCCCATGCTTCCCCAAAGCGGTGTTTCACAGTGCTTGCGTGCCAGACTGTGCTTAGCGACCAGAGATACAATCCTCATCCGCTAAAAAAGTGGACAGACGTTTAAAAAGGATAGAAGCACGTGTGATGACACCTGACGCAGAGGAGGAGGTCAGGGCAGCCTCCTGGAAAAGGAGGCAGGCAGGGCTGGGTCTAGAGGAAAGGAATTATAGCTTGGCAGGGGGAGGAGAGAATGTAGCATGGACTGAGAACTGCACAGAGCCTGGCACAGCCAGAGAAGGCCCCGGGGTGCGGGGAGGGCACATGAGAGATGAAGCGGTGAGGTGGGCAGGGGCCGCGCCAAGAAGGGTTCATGCCAGGCCATCTGGATTTCCCTTTGAAACAAGGAGGAACAATGAAGGAGTTTGTGTAGCTTCTGGCAAAATGTTCAGAATTGTGTTTCAGAGGCGGAAGCAGCGAGGCCATGAGGAAGCGGTGCCAGTGAACGAGGAGAGAGTCTATGAAAGGCCGAACCGAGACAGAGGGGTCAGCGCAGCAGAAGACAGACCGCCTCTCCACTTTCCACCTGTGCGACCCCGAGCAGATCACACGACCCCTGCGCTTCAGCTCCCTCAGCTGTGAAATGGGGGCAGAAGCAGCACCTGCTTTGCTGGGCTGCCCGTGGTACAAGACGCGTGTCATGAATGATAGCTCCTGTTAATGTAATAGTTGCTCTGGGGACAGGGACGAGATTTGAGAGCTGTCGAGATTCCCGTGTGCTCATTCCGGGCTGGGCATCTTGCTAGGATTTGAGAGAAACAATGAGAAAAAGACAAATGAGATCCCTGCCCTTATTGAGCAATTGTCATAGAAAAAAAAAAAAACCCAAATACTAAATTATAATATAAGAATTGAGAGAATTTGAGGTCAGCTCAATCTATAGGGGAGACAAAGAGGAAAAGGTATAGTTGAGAATGGCAGCCACATTTTTGGCTTAGCTGATGATTTTTTCTTCCTTGCTACGTATGCATAATGGATGGGTTGGCATTCTAAGTAAAGGCATCTTTCTGGGAAAACAAAGGGAAGGTGACGTGGCTACTGAAGCAAAAACAGGGCTGGGCAGAGGTGCGTTTCTCTTGAAGGGAATGAAACTTAAGCTTCCAGGCAGAGAAGCAGTGCATATGGAGAGCACATCTGTCTGAAGACCCGGAGTTCGTTGGCTGACCTCACAATTGTGAATCTCATTTCAGGCCTGACTGGATCCAGGTGCTCAAGCACTAGCTCCTCTTCTCGCTGGTTCTCATCTTAGCCCGTCACCAGTTTCATTTATTCCTGACCCTGTGGCAACCTCAGCTTCAATCCTTCCAACTCAATCACGGTCCCAACAGGCAAGAAGGTCTTGCTTGTTAGCCGCAATTACAAGAATCCTCTGCCTTTTGTCAGATGCTGGCCCCTGGGTAAGGAAGGGGTGGGGTGGGGTCTCAGCAGGAGTGAGAGGGTTTGCTGTGAGAAGAGAAGCAATAGTAATCATATCTTTTATTCTTCTGCCAATGAACTCTCGGTATGAAAAAGTGGTTTTTTTTTTCCCTATTACTAAACATATTTAAAAATATATAAATTCTCTGTTGCATGTATTGTGATTTTTTAAAAGTGTATTTAAAAAGATCTTTTTATGTTTTCACTTACAGGAGTTTTAAGTTTCTGACTGGTGGAAAAGAGCTGATTTATTTCCTCATTTATTATTTCTTCCATCGCTTCTATGATTAGTTCTGGCTAATTCTAAATTTAGCTCCCTGCCATACTCTCTCCTCTATTCCTTTTGCAGCGTCTCCCATCAGAAGTCAGACTAAAGGAGGGGAAGTCAGTGTTTTCAAAGTGCCCCCAGGCTCTCTCGCTAACACAAGCATCAGTTCTGTCCGGGTATGATTATTTTACAATGTGGGGTCAGTCCTTAGATTCCCATACACTGTCCTGACAGCTGATCATCAAATCTGGCATTGTTCCATCATTGATGTCCTTTTAGCTCAGGGCTAGGAAAAGACTGGTGGGTTGTAGCAAGCATTTGGGTTGAGAAAGCTCTTTAAAAGTGGTATATGGTAGGTACTTGGACAATAAAGGGTAAGCACTATTCTTTTTTCTTTCTTTTTCCTTTTGGAGAAATATGCTGCTAGAAATATCTTCATTCTAATCCATGCAAACAGAATTGATCCTGTGTTTAACCACGAATGTCTTTATTTGCTTGTCTTTCCAATCCTTCACAAACTTTCTAGAAAAGCTTTCAAACTTTTCCACATTTCTTTCTCCACATGTCCCCTCCAATTTGGTGTTCATCCTGTAAGACATGTGAGCTGAGCACCTACTATTGATGTGGGACCAGGATGGGATGAGGACCCCTTCGACAGCCCGACACCAAGTTGGGGAGGAAAGGTAAGAAGGGATGACTTATGGCTCCTGCCACTGTCATTCTTGATCTTCCCGAGGTTCTTTCACTAGAAGGCTTTCAAATTAGGGGTTGATTTAATGATACAATAAGCCTCAGTTTACTAAGTCCACCATTACAGAAAACCGTGTCAGAATTTGATCTCATTTTCTCCATTCTTCTCATGAGAAATTCTCTCTAGATTCTACTAGGCAAATAGGTCTCAAGAACCAGTTGGCTTGCTTTCCCATTCTTTGCCTCTCAACTTAAGTGAAAGTCTTAAAAAAAGTGGAGCCGGCACTGAGAGAAAAATATGTTAAAGTACATGTGTAAGAGTTTTAAGGATCCATACAGGCCTGAACACAGGGTGATCCCTGTTCTTCCAAAGACCAGATCCTCAGACATGTGTCTTGGTTTAAAATGATAATCCTTTAGGGAGACGGTTGAAACCATCAGTGACTACTTATTATATATAGTTTATTAATTTAGTTACAGATATATTTAAAACCACTGATTTTGTAAAAATTCATATTGATTTAGAAATATTACTCTTTTCACAACCACATTTCATAACGCGATTTAAACTTTTCGGGTGCATCCGACATCAGTGTGTTTTTTTTTTTCACAGTCACTCACTTTTTGAGTTTTCTGCTGTTTCAGAGGCATATATATCATCTTCACTTCCAATGTGCTTGAAACGAAATACAGTCTGAGCTTTTGTGTATTTGCCCTTTTAGAAATCTGATTCCAAGCCACGTATACCCATTCAGAAGTGGTGACCTCTACATTGTTCATCACTTACTCTAGTATGGTAACTAAATTGTTCGAAGTAACTGTTCCAAGGCTGGATAAGACAACACACAACTAATGACTAAATTAGAGTACTTTTTCTCATTTAGAAATAAAACTGATTCTGTTAAAAGACCTCTATAAGCATCTAAAGTGATCACTGGCTAAAGTCAGTGTTTTAGGCTAATGTGTTCCCCCCAAACTTTGTGTTCAAAATAACAAGCGTGCCCTTTACCACAAGACTTAAATGCAAGGTGCCATCCACTTTTCTGAAGGATAATCGAGAAAAAAAAAGAAAAACAACTCTGCTTATATTCCAGCATATGACATAACATAATGAAAACTCTTATCATGTGCAGAAGACTTAAAGGCTATCTTTTACCAAAACTCATGGTTTCCTGATAAAACTCAATGTACACCGGTTACCGATTTTATCTTATTTTGCAAATGAGATACTGAAATAAAATCTCACAAATGCGAGAGCAGTATCGGTTGTTCGGCAGTCCGTTTGGTAGAAAACATGCCGGGGGAAACAAAACAAACAAAACAAAACAAAACATGTGTGCTGGTCCAGCTGCTTACACGCATGCTCTCTCTCTCTCCCACCTAGCTCTGCCCTCACCCGGTCATTGTCACAGAAGAGAAAGCTGCAGAGCACAGGTGTAATCATGCGTAATTACACGAGGCCATAGGGATGCGTTTAACTGATGCTCCTGTGATAATCTGACAATGGAGAAACAGAGCTTTTGATTCTTTGTCACGTATGGTCTCTTACAATTGCAAAAATAATAACAACGATAAAAATAATAGCTATCATCGACGGCACCTCTCCGAGGTGGCAGTAACTGTGTTAGTGCAGACAAAACGCCAAGCACAGGCCCTGCCATGTGGAAGGAGCCCAACAGATGTCAGCAGTTATTATTACTGTTGTTGTTGGTACTATGAAGTTTTTATCATTTGACCCTCACAACGACTTTATGAGGCAAACATTCACAGAGAAGAACATTAAACCAAATGTTAAGGACACAGAGGCTCTGAGATATTTTGTAAGCTACCCAAGGTCAGAGAGTTATCAGCCAGAGGAAATAGGAATTCTGCATTTGCATCTCTTTTAATAACTATTTCGCATTCTTAAAAATGCCAAATCTATATAAATTAAAGAGGGTGGGAGTAAGAGCAGTCTACACAATTTTAAACCACCCTTTTATGTTTCAATACCTGAAGATGAGACAGAGGCCTGGAAGGGACACATAATTTTAAAGACACAGGAAGAAACCTGGAAATCTCCCCAAAGCCATGACTGAAAATCAGCATCTGTATTTCCCAGACCAAAGCAAGTCAAGGCCACATAAGTAACGTGAAGGGATGAAGAGCTTTGAGTAAACAATAGAGAACAGAGGGACCAGGTACACTTGGTTAGAACAGTCATCAGCGAATGCCTCTCCCAAGGCATTCAAATTTAATTTTTTTGAGTTATCATTGACTTAGAACATTATATTAGCTTCAAATGTAATAATTATAAGCATTACAAAATCATCACCAAAATAAGTCTAGTTAACATCTGTCACCATACATAGTTATAAATTTTTTTCTTGTGATGAGAACTTTTAAGATTTACTTTTCAAACATACAACTTTCAAATGTGCATTACAGTATTATTAACTACAGTCACCACGTTGTATACTACATCCCCTTGACTTATTTATTTTATACTCAGAAGTTACTTTTTGACTCCCTTAACCCATTTTTCCTCATCCCTGGCAACCACTCAAATTTAAAATTTTTTAAAAAGGTTATTTCTGCTGGTCAAATAATACCTATATTCATCCAGTAACACTGAGCTGCCTCTTACTATGGAGAGCTAATTGTTAAATATTCAGGAATTGTTAAAGCCAACTGCTGGTAGTTTGAAATCAGTCTTCTTGGGAGTATTTACACTATAGAAATTGGCAAACAGTATATCAGCCTCCCCTTCCCCGACCTTCATCAGAGAGTTGGTTTACCAGCACCATGTACATATATCTATGTATCTATCTATCTATATACACACATACACATACACATATGTATGTACATATATATACACACATATATATACATACATATATAACACTAATTCATATATATGTATATATACATATATACACATAGACATACATATATGTATATGTGTAAGTGATACATGTATAGATATAAATAAAATGTGTATATATGCGTGTGTGTATATCTATATAATCATATATAAATGATTTTTTAGAGTCGTTTGCCATCTCTAACTGAGTCCTTGTTCTATGCGTAGGACAGGTTTCATGGTCAGGGTAGCGTGGCCTTACATCATTAAGCAGAAGCTTTTCCCTCAAATGCCCTTTTTTATGTGGTCAAGAGGAAACTACAACCCAGCGGACTGTTTTGGAAGGAGTGGATGGGAATGTCATCACGCTGCTTTATAAAAATTGCGTTAAAGGGACCTAAATTCTTGGCTTTCTTAGGCTCACTTTCCAGGACAAAATCCTTTCCACAGAGCAGTGTCCTCTTCTTGCACTGGTGACAGCGAGATCCTTTTCCATCTCTAGCTCATGTGTGTCACCCCAGTCTCCAAAAAAGCACTACCTGGCTATGACCACATTCTATGACCATTATGTCTTGTGGAAAGCTCTCTTTTAACTCCTCCAAATCAGGCAGTTGTCCGTTAGGACTTCTCTTTGAAAGAACGCTGTCATCTGGAAATGAATTTGTGTTTCCTTGTTTAACCTTCCAAAGACAAGTTCAGCTTCCAACAAAATAACGAGGCAAAGAACAGAATTTAGTTCATCTGTGTGCAATAGGACTTCCAATCCTATTGTAGAAAATTGTCACACTTCCTTGAAATGACCCCGAGAATGGACGTGAGAGACGGGAACGACCGCCTCCTTATCCCAATGAATGATCCTGTTCCATTGCTTCTGTGTCATCCAAATCACTCCAAACCCGCCAGAGAATCTGAACGAGAGCTGCAGAAGCGAGTCAGGGGAGCGTGGTACACGTCGCCTGCCTCGTGACGAAAGGTAAAATAAAGCACCATGATGACATTCTCCCTCTCCTGGAAGAATCACTTTCCTCCTCACTGTTCCTGGCACAGACTCGTCATGGTGCCTCAGCTTGTCTGTTTACATATCTGTCTCTTCTTACTCCAGGTCGTTTTAAATGCCTCAGCCTAATAGAATGTAACCCCCTTCAAGACAGCGGGAGTGTCTCATCTAACTTTGTATGCAGCTGGTGACCGCGATGGGCACTCAGTAAAGACTTGAGGAACGGATGAATGAACATCTGTCATCCTTTACTTGGGTGCCACCCTGTTCAACAACATTAATCTCACTCAGAATACGAGGCTGGGCACTAAAAGGCGGGCAGATGTTATGAATGAACTTTGAGGCTGGGGCACAGGAATGGGATAATTAAAGAGACGAGGGAATGGTGCTTTTACTGTAGCCTTCACACCCGTTGGGTTGTGGCCCAACAAGGGAATAAAAAGGGCAAGGAATAGTGTTTATCCAAGCACATGGGCACCGCCCCTTTTAAGAAGCTCAGTTATAAGAACTTCAGGAGGTTTTTTTTTTTTTTTTAATAAAAAAAAAGGTTCTAACTTATTTCAAACAAGGAATATGAGCTTAACCTACATCATTTCACTCGCAATACCTTTGATGAATTTTCAGCGTAAACCTTTTGGATAATAACGGTAGTACATGTTGATTATTACTCTCTTAAATTATAATAATACTGATCGTGTCATATAAGGCCTTCTACATAACACACAGCAACCTAGGGTAGTCAAATTTATGGAGACAGAAAGTAGAATGATCCTTGCCAGGGGCTGGGGTGAGGGAAGGAGGGGGAGTTAGTGTTTAATGGGTATAGAGTTTCAGTTTAGCAAAACGAAGAAAGTTCTGGAGATGAACAGCTGCATGACAAGGCGACTGTATTTAATACCACAGAACCGTCCACACTTAAAAATGTTAAAATGGTAAATTTTATGTTATGCATATTTTACCTAATTAAAAAAATACACAGCAAAGGCTGGAGGGAGTTCTCGCCTCTGGTCTCCAAGCTGCTTTTAGAAGATTTTCTTGTTCGCTTCATCGAATCTATTTTATGTTCTCTATATACTAATTTTTATACACCCCAGATCAACATTAAACAGAAAACAGGTTTATTTGCAAAGATCTGTTAAAATATTTACTTATAAATTTATAGGGTCTGTAATCTCAAAGGATAATCGGTGTGTCACACAATCCATTGAACAACAGCAATCTGTAGGTTTGGCTGCATTGGGACAAACTACAAATCCTATGGAGAGGTTTAGATATGCAAGGATTTTAGCAATATGTAATTTCACACACGTGGAGCCTTATAAATATCCTTGGACTTTGAGAAGTCAGAGGAAACTAACTTTGTGAAAGGCAAATATGGGTGTTGGTTTGTTTGTGACTCCGGCACCAATCCACTTTATAAGGGAAAATGCAATTTCCCAGGGAGAGGCCATAAAGTCAGACTAAAAACCCAAAGCAACCAAGGGAACTAGAATGTATGCGATGGTCTTCTGGGGAAAGTACCAGAGTTCGGCAGAGAGGTACGTGATGAGGTCTGGAAAACTGGGTCTCTGACAATAGCCAGATCTTTAAAAACCAGACTCTGCCACTTCCTGTCTGTAAATTTTGCATGTAACTTAAAACCTCAAAGCCTTGATTACTTTCTCTGCAAAACAAGGATAACCTAGTGTCTCTCATAAAGCACTGCTATCCCATGAAATAAATTACATAAGGTTAAATAAAATAATGCACACATCTGAAAGATGGTAGATATTCAGTAATTCTTAGATATTATTATTATATATCTTCATGATGTATGGCCATTATTTATTACTAACAATAAATTTATTACTAAGTTATATATATTTATGCTTCTTAGAAGTAACCAGGCCAACCTCAGAGACCTGTCCTGAAAAACTTTTTGTCCTGAGGTCATGGGTTATTTCGGAGCAAGGAAGGTACCTTTAAAGATGGTAGACTCCAGCTCCTGCATTCTGCACTGCTGGTAACCAGGTCTAGAGAGACTACAGGGCTATTAGTGCCAAAATTAAAAACTGAATTCTTTAATTGAGGGCTCCTTTCTGTCTACTGTGGAACTTTCGGAAGTGGAAGAGTTATAAAAGCAGCTGAATGTTCAAACCTCACCTTCTCGCTCTGGACTGCATGCCAGAAGGAAGTGAAACACAGGATGGTGACTTGCTCTGTCCTGTGATGGCGGAATGAGTAATGACACCAGCTAACAGTTACTGAGTGTACTAGGTACACCTGAGGAGAAATCCAGGGGTATGCTTGAACACGCTAGGAATTAAGCAAGGAACAAATTTTAAAACACAAACAAATGTATCTGGAAGCCTTACAGCTTGATCAGATAATATGCCTCATCGGACACACCTCTACCGTCCGCCCTCAGGAGACCGTGGCCTGGGGCTCCCTGGCATCAATCCTAGTTGAGCACGGAACGCCAGGCAGCCGACTGCAAACTCTGGGCATGGAGGCCGGGTGTGTGGACTGTGGGCTTCGGGGTGATGACGGGACTTTTTAGTTATATAATTTCCAGGAGCAGGGTGCTTCAGTCTGTGTACTTGGGCTGGGAGAGATCCCAGAGAAGGTGCACCTCGTCTTGTCTGGCACAGTCTAAACCCCCTTGTCAGCATGCGGGGAGCCAAATGGGGGCAAGACAACCAAGCAGCTTGGCATTCACAATGCAGACTTGCACTTGGGAACCCTGACTTCATGTGCCAAACTTGCCCTGAAGAATGCCCGGCTGCAAGGAATGAACAAGAGGACCCAGGAACCTGCTTTTTACACTGACTTTCAACAAAACCTCTTGTTTCTGGCCCCACTTTCACCTCCATTTCGAGAGGTATCCAGTGCTAGCAATTCTCGAGCCTTTCGTTCCTTCTACAGTGTAACTGGCTGTCTTGGGTTTGCTGGGCCAGATGCCACTCTCTGTGCTTTCCACCTTGCCAAATACTGAGATGCTGCCCTCCGTTCTCTCAGTCACAGAGGATTATTATTATTCTGTAGAGTCCCTTTCCTGCTGTTTTCTTGGCATTTTAGAAGGTACTAAAAGGTAACGTCCACGTTTCACCTAGTCTCATCTAGGGACTTGGTGTACCTTTTCCTATTCTGCAACTGAATACAGTAGTTGTTATTATTATCTCTGTTTAGCATTAGGAAACTGAGTTTCAGGAACTTGCTCAAGGCCTCTCAGAGGGTTTGAACTCAGGCTTTTCTGACGTCAGATCCCACGCCGCGGATCATGACCACATCCAGGGGTTCATGGTAAATGAAGACAGCGACGGCTGTTGAGCGTCACTAGCATTCGCCAGGCGGTTTGTGCATATTAACTGCAGCAGCTCTGTGAGACACGTACCATTACTGTTAGCCCACTTTACAGAGGAGGACATAAGTCACAGAGTGGGCAAGGAGCCGGCGCAAGATCATGGAGCCCAGAGAATCTGTCTCCAGAAGCCGTGTTCTCAACACCAGTGACAAGTCAACACACTACGTCACCTTGTGATTTCCACCATCTACTTTAGGACCCTCCCCTGTGCTGCTCTTTGACCTTTCCTAGATGACTTCCTCCAGAAGAAAACGAAAATCTCCTTAAACCAGCCAACCAAAGCAGGGACAATGAATACAAGACAGCCAGAGCTAAAGAAATTTCATTTGCACAAGACATTATTCTACTAGATGACACTATCTGTTTATTGTTACCTTTAGTCAAGGAAGAGTGTGAAGAATGTACCAATATAACTAGACATGTAAAAATCATATATATTTTTCGAGAGGAAATGCTAACCAGATTTGCTTCCTAGTCTGACAGCCTAAAATTATGTATGCTAGGGGGTGCTATTGAACAATTTTAGGGGTTTTGTCCGTTTGACGTTCTTAAATTTGCATGCAGTTGTGCTTTGGGGTAGGATGAACTTTAAATGTGAATTAAAATCTGTTTAACCTCAGCCTGGTAACTGTTAGCCAATGTAAGTTTATTCATGGAATGTACAGTTAGTTCTTATTCATGTAGAAGCATTAAGTGCCCATTATTTTCTTTTCCACTTGTATGTCCGAGAACTCAATTAAAAGATAATAAAATGGCCGTGTTAAAACCCAAAGAAAGTGTCACTGTCTCTAGAGCATTATTAATGGTGTAAAGACTGTGTCTCGGGGCAGTTAATAGAATCTGTAAGCTAAAGGAAGCACAAAACCCAATTAGCGGAAACCAAACATTAGCAATCAAGAAATCTTAGTTCTAACTCAGTTGCTCCACAATTAAGCTAAATTACCTAAGTACATGTTAATAAATCATGATGAGGTAAATACACAGGATTAGGAAGGTTCGAATGTACCACAGTGCTTATGCTGAATTAGGCCACACAAGCTTGTCTAACACAGAAAACGTGAGTAATTTAAGACACAAAAGGCCAGACAACATAAAAGTCCACCTCCAAAGGCCATACAATGAAGAATAAATATATATCCTCCTACACATGTAATATAAAGATATATCCTTTTCTGAACTTTCAAAAGTGGCCTAAAAAATTACTTGTTCTAGAATTGTGCCTACTGCACAACACACTTTTAATAGCAGATGTTCAAAATTTTTGAATGAATAAAGAGTATCTGTGAACTCCAGCACTTAACAAGTACGTGTTTCTTCAAAGGAAATGAAGAATCGTCTCTATGCTGAAAGGCGCCGTGTGATGCATGACAACTTCCCCAAGACGTCACCTTGCGTATCCCCTCGCTGCTGCACACACCACTTCTCCCCCATGGAGGACTGCCTCGAAGCAGAGCCAAGGCCTTACACACACTGCTCTGGCGTTTTCACGCGGGTGCTAGGGCCGTCTAGGCAAAAGGAACTCAGTGAGCCCTTGTGGACTGACAAATAGTTCAGACAGAAATGCGAGCTAATAAAGAGCCTGTGGAGTTTATCCAGGTGCATGGGGGGCTTCCTGCAGTCGAGGGAGACCCGTTCCTCGGTGGTTTAAAGGTGGAGATGAACACACAAATACCATCTTGCTAGAAGAAACATTGACCTCCCTGCTTGAAAACTACTAAGTCAAATGTAATTTTTTCCTTCCAGTTCTCAAGTCCAAGATAATCATGGCTTATGATGAGAAGATCCAACTGCTTTCGGAGCACTGAGGAGAAGTGGTTTTTCCTGCTATACGCGAAACCATGTGACCTGCTCCATGAACTAATTTCTTAAAGCCACTTAGAGTTGGTGCTTGGCAATCGTTTTCGGCAGAATATACAACACAGCGGCCCCTTTTCAGCTGGTGACTTGGAAACTACTATTCTGGGATACAGACTAAAAAAAGAAAACCCCAAAAACCTTTTGGTGGGTGTATATGATTCTTAGATGATTGGAAAAAAAAAAAAAAAGAAACTAGGAGAAAAAACTCAAAGTGTCATATTTAAAGAAATCCTAAAAATATATCCATTCATTCAATAGGAAACATCAGACATCAGACTTTTGGAACCAAAAGTTACTTTTCAGGGACTGATTTCAAGGATTTAGTAGAGAAAACACTTTAAATACAGTGTTGGGACTAAGGCAAGTGAACTATGTCCTTTAACTCACATATATTGATTCTACAATGCCAAATTTTGGCTTTGTCTTGTCACTGAATGTTTGCTGTCACCCAGCTAACATCTATCTATCAGGACAGGGGCCTGTAGCCTTGCTCAAGGTGGTTTGGCAAGATTTTAGCCTGGATATTGGGGAGGGGGCAGAGGATACAGTCATGTATTTTTGAAGAGAGCAGAGGGTCGAGTGACAAAAGCAGCTCTGTAATACACAAAAATGCTTCTTGCTCTGGCAAGGGAAAATTCACCTTGGGCTGACCCATGGCTATGCAATTTATTCTCAAAATGGTAAATGACCTTGTCAAGATGATCTCCACTAAAATTGGATTAGCCTACAAAAGCTGGAAATGATATCTGCTCAGCAAAAGATTTCTCATAGAGAACACAAAGAGTGTTGCAAACCAGAATGCTAGGCAATGCTCGACAGAATGAAGAGAATAAAGTTTTCAGAAGGCCCTTAGACACATCAGAGAACACCGTGTACATACAGACTACTGAAGCAGTAATTAAAAAGAATTCTTATTAAAAAAGGCCCAAATTTAAGAGCTGCCATTAGTCACCATCTCATTAATCTACATTCAGATAATCATTCAAGGTCAAGGGAAGAATTAATTTCATAGGGGCATAATTGCCAGGAACTGGCTTCTTTTCGAAGTGGCAAGATGGATCGTGCCTGTTACATTTGAGGATTCTGAAGAGCCAGCTTCTGGGGGCTCATGGCTTGCTGGTGTGGAGTTGATGGTGCGGGAGAGGCTGGTTACCTCAGCTAGGTGATCCTTTATCTGCAGAAAAGACACCTATCATTGACTCTTTCAGCTAATTATAGATTCTCCAGGAAGGGGCGGGGGAAATACTGTAACACTTGAAAGGAAAAAAATCTGAATTTCTTTAAAAATACTCTGATTTGCCTTTCCTTTGGCTCATATGATAATGCTATCATTAAAAAGAAACATGACTAGGAATTCTGACTTTATACACACCAGACAATCTTACACATTCTAGTAGGTTAATGCAAAAGGTTTTTAATCTCTAGATTTGTAAAAATCTTTCATGTCCTTTCTTTGGTTCTTAGAAGCTCCAAACATGAATTTACTCTTTAATTTCATCTCTTACTCTCCTTTGAGTTAAATAATCCAAGATCTATCAAGCATTAATGTGACAGGTACAGTGATGAACTGTCTCTTGAGGCAAAATAAAGTAAACATAACCTTCTCTCTTAGCCTCTTCGACTAAGTAGAAAATACGAGTAATCCTGGTTGTTGAATGCATGTCTGCTCTGCACTGGGCATCTTACGTGAATTCCCACTAACACTTGAAATCATGTGGCATTTTACTGATTGCCTGCTACAGAAGTAAATACTGGGGACTCCTTATCCGCATGCCACAGATAAGAAAATTCAAGCTCAGAAAATGCCAGGCATCTCGATTTTCATGTGCACTGGGGTAGGTACTGGCAGAGTCTGAACTCTAACGAGTCAGCATGACTCACATCGCTCCTCTCTCTTCTGCTCCACGGTTCCACCTACAAAGGCGGCAGTACCAGCCAGCACTGACTGGGCACTTAGCTCTGCTAAGCACTGTCCAAAGGTTTTCCGTGTTATTAACTTATTTAACCTCACGACAATGCTATGATGATGGACTATTATTCTAACAGTCACCTTTCAGATGAAGAAACAGAGAGCTTAAGGACCCAGCCTCAGCTCACACAAAGCATCTGACTCCAGACTCCCAATGACCAGAGGGAGCAGCCTGGTGACCTGGGAGTTCCTCTCACCAGATAGCCACCAAAGGACCCTGTGTCTTGGATGCTGAAGAAGGGTCCCTGAGCTGGGTGGATGTTTGTACTTGACCTTCCAGCTAAAGAGCTCTAGATGCCATTGTTCAGAGTCTAATGGGTCATGTGTATTTTGACTTAGGAATTCCTGGCACATAAATGGCTGTATTAAGCAAAAAAGCCACTATCCTAGGAAATAAAAGGAAGAATGCACAATTTGTCACCTTGCCAAGATCAAGAGCTTGAGAGATTTGCTCACACAAACCAGGGACACAGAAATCATAAGGGGGATTGACTGATGGACATTAAAGCTTGTATATTCTGGGATGTACATGCTAACCGTGTAGGGGGACATGTGAAGGGGTAGCTGAAGAGGAAAACAGCAAGCTAAGGTGAAAACAGCAAGCTATGCTCCCATTTTAAGGGCTGCTAATGAATCAGTGAGAAGTGAGAGGGAAGAAGAGACAGGAAATGGGCTGGAATGACCCAGCCCTCAGACAGCTTGTAATGGCCACTGAAGCCAGATTTTGTATATAGACCTCTGTCTTATTTATATAAAAAATGGGTTATCTCAATGTCTTTTTAGGACAACCGCACGCTGGTGAGGTTCTACGAGAATGTCCCACTTCACATCCGAGTAGCTGTGCCCAAATCATGGTGGTGTCACCTAGAATGCAGGTTCCATCAGCTACATTCTGTAGGAGTACTACTAAGCTATCGGAGGTTGTTTTTTTAAAGTTAAACCAAAATTGCTTTAAAAAACAACTCCAACCCAATATATAATCAAAGGGCACCTAAATCAATCTCAGTCTCCTGAGTCAGGAGACTAAGGCATATGTCAAATATCCAATTTGGTCGTACAAAGATGGCCATAGGGGACAGCTCCCATGCACGCAAATAAGTCAGCGATAATTCCTAAGTTGAAGTAATGTTTGCCAATTAGAGAAACTCTTCACTGTTCAGAGCGAGATAAACATTGATAGGAAAAAAAATCGACAACCAGCATTTCAGGAACAGAGTGGGAAGGGAAATGACATAAAGGTTAGCAAGCCTCGTGATGTTCGGGCCACTTTTATCACAGAGTGACTCAGTTGGACAAAAAATAGAAGCGAATTGTCTAAGCCCAGACAATCTTCCATTCATCTTTTCCTTTCTAAAATTATAGCCCTCTTCCTTAACAGTAAGGATTGTGTTTTTACCAAGTGTGGAGTACGGGTTTTTCCCCTTGGCCTGGTCCTCCTGGGCTTTGTCACCATGCAGATATCAACTCTCTGTGATTTCTAAGACTCATTCTGGTTTCCCTTCCTTCATCCCTCCAAAATAAAACAATGGCTTTTTCTGGTTAAAAGCGTTACAAGAGTACACAAACCTAAAAAATTAATGAGCAGTAATCACAATTGGTAGTGATGGCGGAAGGTTCCTCCCTTCCCGTTCTGTTTTTAAATAACTAGGGGCCTTCCCGATTCTCTTTCTTTGGGTCAATGTCGGCCTAGCCTCTGGCAGGGGCCCCGTGCCTTCCCTCCGCCCAGATCCAAGAGAGGCACCAGCCTTCTTCCAAGAAAGCCTCTTTTCATAGCAGAGGCTCTGTGTGTCTGCTCTGGATGCAAGAACAGTTTTTTTTTTTTTTTTTGACATGTGTCATTAACGTGCAAGGCCATGTCCACCGACAGGCACTGCAGCATCCCTTTCCTAGGCTGGGAGAGGAATCCTGCCACTGCAGCTGACCTGCCCCTCGGCTTTATCCAACTCTCACTGGCCTTGGTGTCTTTGTCCAAGAAGCCAAATAAATCCCTTGAGAATATAGACTGTGGTGCACACTGGGAATGCCTGTGTGTGGGGGGAGAGGGGAGTGGGGAGTGTGGGGGAGGAGGGAGTGAGGGAGAGGAGTGCGCCATTACTAATTAGGATAACATTTCTCAGTATCTTTCTAGAATACAGTCCAAAACAAAGCAGAAAGGAAGCGGCAAAGCTTTATCTCTCTCCAGCAGCCGTCCTAGCCTGGGGCTAAAGTGAGTTCACTTTGGGGGTCCATTGTGTCCAGATGGCCCGGAGGGCCAGGGCTGCTCACACAAGTGACAATTTGTACAAGGCACCAAGTTGCCTCCAGGGAAATTATTTTTCCAGCCAGAGGCTTGTTAGCTAAGCCAGAAGAATACCTCAGTGTTGGAAGGGAGCTGCCATGAATTCTTCTTCACTCAGAACTTGTGGTTTAGCCAAACCTCCCGCCCTGCCTCACAGGACTCTCTCTCTCTCTCTCTCTCTCTAATTGCACCCCTTGATCTGGGAGCAAAACAGGAAGGGAGGTTTCGTCAGAAACCTCAGAAAAATTTGGGAGCACAAGGAAACTCTGGTCCAGAACTCTGGGATAGGAAAGTAACAGGTGTCTCTGCACGTGGGTGTTGAGTGTGAGTGTGGGTGTTGAGTGTGCATACGAGAAGACTCGTATGCAGTTCCAAAGAATGGTGGACTTGGTGAAGAACCTTCCATAACGAAAGCGGCATCTGGAGGTGACGTTGCTGCTCTGGGCTTGGCCCGAGGGGCTGAGTCAGTGCAGATGCATCAGCAGCGGATCAGAAGGGCCTCTCCCTGACAGTGATGGCTCCTGGGCTCTGGGTCCAGCAGAAGATCCCACAGGAAGCAGGGTAGGTAATGGGGAGGCAGGGCCACATGGTGGCGTTGGGTCTCTCTGTTCAAAGCCGCCCATCAGCTATCTCCTGAAAATCCCAGGGGTAGCTCAGGAAATCTCAGAAAGGAGAAGGGGGATCTGCTCCAATGCAGCAGATAGAGGCAGAAGATTCATTTATTCATATATTCATTCATTCATTCATTCATTCATTCATGACACATAAATAGAACTGAAGACTAGCTATTGTGCCCAAAACAAAACAAAACAAAACAAAACTCATACCCTAATAGAGCTTTCATTCCAGTGAGGGCCAAAGGCAATAAAAAGTGAGCAAACAGATAATATCAAGTCAGGTAGTGAGAATTAGTAAGAAGAAAATGCAACAGGGTAATAGAGAGTGGGGGTTGGTGGAGAAGACTACTCTTTAGCTAGGAAGATCAAGGTCTCTGGAACTAGAGAAATGTTTATATTGTCAGACCAACACACACACTACACTTTCTTTACAGTAAACAATAAAAAAAGCTTCTTTTTTTTTGTTTTCATTTTCAAGACTCTTCCAACCATCAAATTAAAAGAATCTCATTACAGACCAATTTAAATACCAGAAATTTTTAAGAAACTGTGTATAATTTTTATTGTACTTAGAGTTTATTTTATAAATTATGACACAAAGAAATTGGGCCATGAACTAAAGTTTATAATTCTTTGCTATATTCAGACTTCCTTGTACTGATGTTTATTTTATTCACTTAATGAACAAATTAATCAATGCATGTACGCATGAGGTACTATAACCCAATCAGAAGGTTCAAGGCCATTATTTTTAAACTTGACACTGAAACCTCTATTTCTATAAAATGGGAGTAAAACCCATAACCATAAGATTGTGAAGATAAGATAGTGCATTGAAAGTGTGTAGCACAGAGCTGGGCAAGCAGTTGGCAGGGACTGACATTTTTTGATTTAAAAGCAGAAAAAGTTGAGAACCGTATGATTTTACTCATTTGTGGGATGTGAAATTGAAAGCAACAAATGAACAAGACACACACACAAAAATTCACAGATGTAGTGATTACCAGGCGGGAGGGAGAAGAGAGTCAAGGGGTCAAATACATAATAACGGAAGGAGACCCGACTTTGGGTGGTGAACACACAATGCCATATACACATGACATATTACAGAATCGTACACTTGAAACCTATATAATTTTATTAACCAATGTCACCCCAATAAATTTAATTAGAAAGTATACGTAGTAGGATGTGATTTATGTAAATTTCAAATTAGTTTCTTTTTTTGAATAAAATTTAAAGATAGCCTATAAAGTCATTTCCGTGCCTAGGATTATTAATGGAAATCCAGCAATTATTCTAAAAAAAACCCCCCAAAACCAAAAAAAAACAACAATCCTAAAAAACAAAACAAAACTAGAATTAGTTTGTTTTCCTTGGATTTATTAAAAGAGATTAAAATGAAATGTTTTCTCCTAACCTGAAGCAGTAAAACACATCTTCCCCCACCCTGGTGTCTGTGAGAAGCCACACCAGATCGCACTAAGAATCAAGGAGAAAGATGACAGCAGGCTGTGGGGCCCTCTGTACATGCACAAACAGAGATCTGGATTTGAACGCCTGAGGGAACCTTAGCGAGCACCTACGACGAGGGCCAGGCATGGACCAAGACCTTCAGAGACACATTCTCTATTTTATTCCTTTTTAACCAACGTGTGAGGAATATATGGAAACAACTTCTCTCCTGAGCAGGTATGTCCTTTCTCTAGGTCAAATGATAACCATTTCTACTTTACTTAGATATACATACCAGGTATGTTGTTGCTGTTGTTTTTTTCTGATAACTTAGGGAATATTTTCATTGTATAAAATAAATCACTTGTTAGCCTACGACTATTGAGTGCCATTTTCAACTTGGGATATTTCTTGTATTCGTTTTTTTATATCTCTTTGCTTCTCTCTTTTCTTTCTGTGTTGTTTATCTACAGAATTGAAATTATGTAAATAAACATTCTTTGAACAAATGATTTATAATGGTTTATACTATTTTGTTATATGGATAAACCATTAGATAACCATTAGAGTAATACTGGGGATTTAGGTTACTTTCACATTTCTACCATTATAAACAATATTGTAATAACTATCTTTATACTATACACATCCTAGACTATCTTTCTCTTGTAATTATTAGATCAAATTGCACATTGAACATCTTCATACAGAAAGGTTATAACACTTTCTACCTTCCTCAGAGAGATCAGAGTGTTTGACCCACTCTACCTTTGCTAGAATTGATGGCAGATTTTAAAAACACACAAAAAAGCACAAAAATGTCAATTTTCTAGACAAAAAAATTATCTTACTGTTTTCTTAAATCTTTTTTTTATTTTTTATTTTGCAACCAATAAGGTTAATCTTCCCCTTTGCGTATATACTATTTCATTTTTTTTTTTCTCAAATTGTCTATTCACAACCTTGGCCCATTTAAAAAACTGGTTTCTTAGGGATATCCTTATTGACTGACAAAAATACTCAAACAACTTTCTATGTTAAAGATATTAAATCATTTTTTTCTGTAATATTTGTGCAAATATTTTTTTACTGGGTGGTACTTATCTTTTAAATGTTTCCTGTACTTTTTGATATAAGGAGTTTCAAATTTGCATGTATTAGGCATGAGTCATTTCTGCCCTGTCCTGAGCCCCTTTCTGTCCAATTCACATCCTTTTCTTATACATTTGCTCCTGCCCATAGACAGCGGTTGGTCTTCCCTCCTGCCAACCAAAGCTGATTGGTCCGGGGGTGAAGGGTTGTTAGCTAACCAGAAAGCGGACTCAATCTACGATTTCACTCAGATCCAATGCGTGGATTCCTGGTCCTTCCAGAAGCTAGAGTCACTTCCCTATCTCAGCCTCAGGAAGGCCCCGCCCAATTGCAGTCCCTTGGATTAAACCGAGATCCATCTCCACTTAATCCTCTATTTACTTAAAGAATTTTGAGTTAGTTTAATTCCTCACACTCATAGCTATCTTTGATGGAATACAGTAAGTCTTTCCCTTGTGGTTTCTTCCACTGATTTTATATTTCAAAATCCTTCCCCATCCCAGTATTGGTTAAATAGTCACCTATTTTTTCTCCTAGATTTTAAAAAAAACATTAAAAAACATATCACTCTCTAGTTCTTTGGCATTTATTTTGGTATGTGGGTTGCTGAATAATTCTTTTCTTCCCTCACTGGTTTGTTGTGTTCTAGTAATCGTGTGCGTGCGTGCGTGCATGTGTGCATGTGTGCATGTGTATGTGTGTATTTTAGGGCTATTTATTCTGTTCCATTGACTCCTATGCCCACAGTATACTTTTAATGATTGTAATTTTATTATGTATTTTAATATTTGAATAGCAAGTTCCCTTTCATTATTCTTTAAAAATTTTTCATAGCTACCCTGTCCAAAACTATTTTGATATAAGAAGATACTTTTTGTGGGGCTAGGGCATAGGGGAAATGGGGATACAGCGGTCAAAGGGTACAAATTCTCAGTTATGAAATGAATAAGTTTTGGCAATTTAGGTACAGCATGGTGACTATGGTTAACAATATTGTATTGTATACCTGAAATTTGCTAAGAGAGTAGATCTTAAATGTTCTCACTGCAAAGAAAAAGGAAACCACGTGAGGTGATGTGTATGTTAATTAACCTGATTGTGGTAATTATTTCACAATATATACGTTTATTAAATCACATTGTAACCCTAACTATACATAAATTTTGTCAATTATATTTCAAAAAACTTGCAAAAATTCAAAAATAGATATCTTTTTCTTTCGTTATGTCACTAACTGGGCTATCTCAAACTTGCAACAGCCATTTATGTTTCTGCATGTCTAGTCAGCCCATCTTTACAAAACGAGAGGAGACTACTTCTGGATGCCAGACCCACTGTCACAACTCCTGATCACCAGCCCTGTCAGATTACATTAAGAGGGTGGCTAAGAGAAATTCAGCGAATATGCTGCAGGCAACATTATAATTTGCCTTTAAAGAAATTGTGTAAAAAAAGATTGGGTTGTCTACAGAATTAAACAAATTAATTTACTTCCTTTCTGAACGATCTTTAAAATAGACATTAACAGGCCTTACATTCTGATCTGGCACAAGATGCTAGCCTTGACATTTAATTAATTTTTAGACCTTTATTTATACTATCGTTTTTACACAACAATATGCAATAGTTACTGATACCTAAAGGAAAAACATCCGTTACCATTTCCAATCAACTACTACATTTTGTCTTTTAACCAGAGTTCCGAAGGCACTTTCCATATATGATTAGGTATTTTCAGTGACACACACACACGCATATATTTATGTATAAAATTAGCATGATATGAATACATAAAAATAAACATGAAAATTAGTCATTTGGAAACTTTATTAATAAATCTTTCATTAAAAAAATGTGAACAGCTAGGGGAAAAAACACCTTTTAGGAACGGTCTCTAACTGCCTGGTTAGCAGTTCCCTCTCTGCTGCTCCACACCTGACTTGTCACACATCACAAAAGCAATGGAACAAAAAGAAAAAGCCCTCAAAGGCATTATCTCACAGGAGGCAGAAAATGGGTGGGAAATGTAATGTTATTAACAGAAACTTAACAGAAAACTAGAGACTAAAATATTTAAAATTCCAACAACTAAGAAAAGGTAAAAACGTTAGTGTCTCTGATACCTTCCTCACTTTATAGATTTAATACACATATTAAAATATGTACCCTAAAGCCCTAGGACAGCATCTCAGATGAATGAATGTCCAACAATCCCTCCTGAGCTTCTTGCCTGATAATCACCCACGCGGTCTTCCCAGAGAACAGCACAGTCATCATTTTGATTGTTTTCATGAATAATGGGCTATGTTGAGTTAAGCTATTCAAGTTTTTAAATTAATAAGACTTTAGCTAAAATTTTAAATACCTGAAATGTTGCCAGAATGACACACAAAAACACATTTGGCCTTAGTTTCTCAACTTTGTACGTGGGCGAGAACATTCCTGTGGTTGTGTGTGTGTGTGTGTGTGTGTGTACGTGGGCGAGAACATTCCTATGGTTGTGTGTGTGTGTGTGTGTGTGTGTGTGTGTGTGTGTGTGTGTGTGTGCTGGTCATGGGGAAGAGAACAGAACTTCCTTATGATTTCCTAGATTTCCTCCTCATGGTTCTAGGAAGCCATGTTTCCAAGAGCAAGCCCAATAACTTTCCGAGCGCATGCATGCCATCTGCAGTTTTCTAAAGAGAGAAGGAAGTTTGTACGCATCGTTCATTGGCAAAAAAGTAGGATCATAAACCCAAACTTATATGAACAAACGCTGATTGTATTTAAAGTCAAAAAAAGGAGGCGGTGTAATTCAGACCCCGTGTAAATTGAGGAACTCCAGTTGAAATTTCTTAGTTTGGCATTCGAGGCCATCCTCAATCTCGCCCTACTGGCTGGTCCAAGGAGCTCCTGCCCTGTGTGGTCTGGACCCTTCTGGCTGCTTTGGCTTCATCTCAGCCTTCTCTAGTCTCAGTTCCTGGAATAGCCTAAGTTCTCTCCTACTCTGGGGACTCCAAGCAGCAGTTTTCTCCACCTGGAAGATCTGATGGTCTCCCCCATCACCCCTCTTCCTCCACCTTGTTAACACCTACTCATCCTCTGGGTCAGCCAGACTGCCAGGGCCCAGCGCTTCAACAAGGGCTCCTAGTCAAGAGGAGGGGAAAGGGAAGGCTGGTCTACTGGCCAAGTCACGTGGCCCTGGTACGAGGTTCTATCTTTCTGGAAAAAGAGATTCCTTTGTACGAACTAAAAAAGGCCTCCATCAGCTCGCCAAACTGTGTTCCCACAGGCTGCACATACTTGGAGGAGCTGCCTTCTCATTTGTTCACCTAGAGGGGACAGCTTTTTCTAATTTGCACAAAGGCACTGTATATCCTATCATTAGCCTTGTAAGTTTCCCCTCTTTACATATGCAACTGGACTTTTCATTCAAAACACTTATCAGAGTCTGCAGGCATTGGTTTTTGCGCTTACTTGAGTCGTACTGGTGTCTCCCACTAGGCAGTACGATCTATCAGGGCTGGGATGATGGGTTTTTGATCACAATTCTCTTTCTAGTCCCAAGTATGGTATTTGGAATAGAGTACGTGCTAAATGCACATGTGTGGAATGAATTGATAAAAAAAATGCACAGAGATGCTGTAATGGAAGAAAACAACCCAATTTGGGGCTCAGTGGAGTATCTGGCAGAGTTACTTACATTTAATGAAAAAAATGAGGATTCAACAGATAGTGACAAGTGGAAGTTGGCAGACCAACACATACCCTTCACAACTTCATAAATCAGAGCAGAATTTTCACTGAAGCATCTCACCCTAGGGCTCGAAAGAAACATGCTGCTTCTAGAAGAAAGCAGAGTCAGGCCGCTAGTGCCTCAAGAGCCTTCATGGGAAGAAAAAAGTTTAGACAGGATAGTAAGCGGGGTGGGAACCTGAGTGGGACGAAAATCCAATGAGTCATAAGATTCCACGTAAGCCAGGCGTCTTAGAACTTGCAAAACTTGTTGGAACAAAAATTCTTGCTCTGTTGGCTGAGGATACCGAGGTGGAAAGCGTCCACGTGTCACTCAGCGCACTGTACAGCAGGAGCACAGCCTGCGGAGGAGATGCTGAGACCAGTGTGGGGACAGTTACCCCACAGCCCTCAGGGACTTGGATAGAGAGAGCCAGACTGGTACAGGCTGAGGCACTAGGCATGGGGCAGAGCAAATGGCAGAATTTGGGGCCCCAATTCTAAATTTTAAAAAGTTATTCATTAGGGAAATGAAGGGAGAGTAAAAATGACAAGTAATCACTGGTAACAGGTTTTCATTCAAGAAAAAAAAGTATATCCTATGTCAGATTATATCTATATCTTTAAAAAAATTATGACATATACTATACAGCATTCTCTATGAAAATTCTTTCCTTACTGAACAGCACATTTTAAAGAAATTTTTATACATGCACATACAGCTGCAACTCATTCCACAGTATGATCTATCGTCATTCATGTGGCATGGAGACGGCCATTCAGGTTGGTGCTACAGCTCGGTGTTTGCTTTGTTTTGAAGTAGCCACATGTGGCTGGCAGCCTCCAAGAGGGCCCCCAAGAATCCCCACCTCCTGGTTTTCACACCTTGTGTGAAAACCACATTGTACCCGGGTTGGTCTAGGTGAGCCAGGGTAGAAATGATGGTGCGTCACTTTCAAGATTAGTTTAGGAAAGACTGTGGCTCCCTCTTAAGTGTTCTCTCAAGTGTGCACTCTGCCTCTCTTGGGTCATGTGTCTGGGGGAAGCCAACGACGGTGATGTGAAAACGCTCAGCCTATGCAGAGAGAAACCGAGGCCTCCCAACCACCACGAGACAGAGCTTGGAAATAAACCCCCAGCTCCAGGTGAGTCTTGAGATGACTGCCGACAGTTTGACAGGAAACTCATGAGAGACCTTGAGCCAGAACTGTTCACCTAAACTGCTTCTGAACTCAGAAACCGAGATAATAAATATTTGTCCAGCTAAGCTGCTAAGTATGGTCATAATTCGTTAGGCAGTAATAGATCACGAATACGCCACGTACAGCAAAGTCCTAGCAGTGGACTACCTAGATCAAGGGAATACGCACTAAATTTCTTCAAAGATACTGTCAAATTGTCTACCAAAGAGTGGCAGCAATTTATAATCACAGCGACAAAGCACGGGAGTGTTGGTTTCTCCAAAACCTCACCAGCACCAGCCATTAGCAACTTAAGCAACTTTGCTATATCGATGAGTGAAAAATGGCATTTGGTTGCTTTGATTTGTGTTTCTTTAAGTTCTTTTGGACATATACCAGGCATCATCAGAAGAGCAAAGGAAAAGATGCACTGTAGGGTCCAAAATGATTTATTATAAAATGAGAGACGGGGGGTCTCAGTGTTTAGGCCATTATCTTACCACTTAAAATTTCTATGAAATGATTAACTTTATAAAAGTATGGACCACTGAAGGTGAGTTTGGAAGTAGAAGCATGTCTCTCATTTTGATTCTTTTCTCAAAAATGCTCAGAACATTAAGTGATTTCAATAAGAAGCATGACCTTGAACCTCAGGCTATAAACCCTAAATCAGAAATAATCTAAATCCAAATGTAAATTCCCTTTAATGTCACTAAACCAGAAATTTAAAAACAAAGACAGAGGGAGTGATTGGGATCAAATGAGAACTAAATGTCCATATTTTCCAAAACTACTTAAATGAAACATCACAATAGTCTCAAAACAAATCTGGACACAACTGAGTGTTTATTTGGCTTTGATTCCTGGTGAATATAAATGGTTCCGGAAAATATCTTTTATAAAAAGCTATAAAGAGGATTAAAACTCAGTGATGTTTGAGAAGCAAAAATAATATTTGAGAAAAGCATTTGAAATCATTTGTGTCTCCTACCGCCAGTCCCCCACGTTCCATAATAATGAAGACAAATGTGTATTTAGTCATCTTAAAAAAATAAACATTATTCTTGATCACATTTCACTAAATTATTTAATACATCTGCTTCTACTGCTGGAAGTCATAAAAAACAGACTTAGAAAACCATATCTACTTCTTGTAACAATTCAGTGGACACAGCGCACCAGAGAATTTCTAGAAGGCATTCTGAGCTATCCATGTATCTAGAGCCAAAAACCACGACAAATTGGTTGCAGATGATATCAAATGATCACTTTAATCATATAAATGAGCCACTCAGAGGGCCTTGTAGGGTTATTAAACTAACTAGTTGACTTCTCACTTAGTACAGGATAATATAATTTAATTATCATCGTTGCTGATTATCATGGCCTCTTCTCAGGAGATTCGCTGATACCCCCAAGTCTCTCCCCACAAGTTTTCCTGTCAGGAAAATCCAGGGCGAGTATTAGGGTATTATAAAGCTTCTTGCTGCTGTGCCCAGCTCCAGGGACACCTCTAAAGGATGGTTTCTGCCCCACCTGGCCTTGACCTGGGTTTGCCTGTTACCGCCATCGTGACAAGCTCTAGCCACCATTATGCCATCTCCTTCTGTCTACATAAATTTCTATTACAGTGAACTTTACTCTTCCTCCCAAAAAGTCTGCTGGACCCCAGGCAAACACGAAGATGATCACCCTTATCTTGTTATTGCGATGTGCTCCACACGTGGCGTATACTCCGTACAGATCCTCTAGCGACCTAAGTATGAGCACGGTCTGTTATTTGACCACGCACCCTGCTACTTCTCCATGTCAGGAAGATAATGGAATCTCCCACGCAGTAGCCACTCAGAATCTTGACCTGCTCATGTAGAACCTACCCATGACAAAAAAAAAAAATAATATGTTTTGACCATCCTTGAGTGAATACTACTTGAACTATGAATGGGTTGTTCCAGCTCCTGGAGCTAGATGTCCTGGGTTTGAACTCTGCTCTGTTTTTTCTGGTTGTAGGACTTCAGTGAAGTTACCCAAGTGCTCACGATTTCCTTATTTGTAAAGTAAAGATATTAGAAGCATCATCCCCATAGGCTGTTATTAGTATTAAATGAGTTAATACCTGTAAATGCTTAGAACACTCCCCGGCACACAGTGTTCGCTATTAGTATTACTGCATGAGTCGTCCTGTCTTGTACCTCAGTATCCCCACACCTGGTAAGATCTGCAGGTGAGACTCTGCAGAAAAGCTAGGGTTTTTGCTCAATCAGTTACCTTGCTAAGTGGCTAAGTGGCTGAGCCACCCAACGTGTTGTGACAATAACATGCTGACAAGCTAACCATGACTGTACCCTGTCTGGAAGAGGAATTTGCCTGGAAGCAAAAACAAAAGCACAGTTCAGGCAATTAATCACCCTCCTTCATCCCTCCTTTCCCAGAACATGCGAATTCTGCAAGTTCAGGAAATTCTGCGCTTAAGAAATTGTAAAAAGATAGCTGGCCACGCTGACACGCCACACCTGCCAGAAGCTACGGGGAACGCTGTCACCTTCCCGCTCAGGTTCAGATGGTTCTGACTGAGCGACGCCGCACACCAGCCTGTGTCACCCTCTGGCTTCCAGATTATTCAGTGAAGACATACTCCTGGCACACCCTTCTCAGAAAGTCAATTAAGATCATAGGCTTCCCATCTGAACTGCCAGGTCCACTCTGCTCATCACACATAGAAGAAAGCCAGGCCTCTGCTTTTTACATTTTAACAGGAGACCACGTGAATAATTTAGGCAGCTTGGGCCCTCGACACCACCATGGGGCCATGATGAGATCATTCGGTAAATATTTAAGTTTTTGGTAATTTTTTCCCCGTCATTTCTGTTAGAGTCTGAGCACAAGATTTATATCCTTATTCTGTCACCTGAAGATATGCAGACAGGCCACCTGTAAAATGTCCTAGCCCAGGACCTAAAGAATTGAAGTCATGATTCTGTCTGCTGGGGTGGAGAGGAGCAGGCCAGACGCACAGGAGATCAATAGGTCGAGGCTCTTTCTTCTAATGATGAGAGAAAGCAAAAGCACTTTGAATGATGCTCCAAGTTAATCCTGTTTAGATGTTTACGTAATCTTGTTTAGATGTTTACAAATAAAACCGCATTTCCTGGAGTGGGAAAATCATATATGAGTTGTAATAGGAAAATAAGGAAAAAACTGTAATCTATGTTTCATTTATTTTAAGACTGGAAAGGACCTCAGATGTTGTGACAAGTGTTGTGCTAGTCTTCAGATATCCATCCCCTTCCTCCTTCTGTCCAGTACAGTGTACATGCCAACTACATGACATGACAGCCATCTCCCACCTCTCTCACAGCTAGGTGTGACCACATGACTATGTTCTGGCCAAAGGTGCCTGAGTAGAACTTGCGTGTCACTTTGAAATCACGTCTTTGAAGGTACAGGTGCACCTTCCCCTTGGCCCTTTCCCTCTTCTCATTGGCTGGTACGTGGACACGATGGCAGGTGCTGGAGCTGTGCGTTCATCATGGAAGAGAAACAAGATAGAAGGGACCTGGCACGTATGAAGTTATGACGCTTCCATAACAGCCCCGGAGGGTGTTTGCTAGGACTACATGTAAGAGAAACACATGTTTATAATAAAGTGTTATCTATTCCCATGTCAGCTGGTTCAAATTTCTTGCTTTTGAAGAAACTGAGGCCAGAGAGACTAAAAGACACATCCAAGTTAATGGCCGTGAAGGTGAAGTTTCTTGCAATTTTTAAAAATTGATTTAATGTCATAATCAGCAAGGGGAACAAAAGAACTTAATGCTAAGAACTACATCATATCAAGTTCCTTAGAATAATCAACATGGCCTATTATTAGAAATTACTTAATTCAATGTAGATTGCCAAGATGCAAAGCTAATGGAAAATTCCGAAAGTTTTGATTATGAAAAAGCCAAACAGTTGGAAGACATTCTCGAAGTACATTTCCCAAAGTCCATAGGCAGATGATCAGTGGGCTGTACTGTATTTGGCCTTCCTTCTGAGAAGGAACAGTAAGCCTTCAGATGTGATTGGATTTTGGCTTTCGTGGTGTAAGCACCCGGGTTTGAGCACATATACAAGAAACCACAGCCTTAATTAACGAAAATGAAGTCCACCTGTTGAACCACATTTGCTTTTAGTTAAATTTTTTTTTTCCATAGGAAAGGAGAAAAAGAGGGTTCACAATTCACCATTTCCTTGTTATCCTCATTGGCTGTTTCAAAATGACTTATAACAGGAATAAACACTGTTTGACGTGGTTTGTGCATCTGATGCTATAAGGAGTTGCGAAATGACTGGGAACGGTTTCCAAGAGCAAAAACATCTGACCTTGTCGGTTTAAGTTTTGGATACAGTTAATGGAAAACAAGAATGCTTCCTCTCTTTTGGAATATACCTTGCAATCATTTCTTTTAGGTTTTACTTAGTGTCCTTGCATTTAGAGGACTGAAATGAGCCCCAACATCACAGAATCGGGGTCAACTAAATCCTCAGCCGACCAGCATCGGAATGGCAAAGCCATTTGGTTCAGTTTCATCGACCCCTTTCCAAGGTCCCACACAGTTGTCCTGAGTCCTTTTCACTAGACGAGCAGAAGGGGCTCACTTTCCTACCTCCCAGCCCCCCCAAAAAATACTCTTCACTTCTACCTCACACAATCTTCAATTGGGAACTCCAAATTGTTAGAAGACAACCCATGCGTGTTAGTTATTTTTAAAACCTGATTTCACATACCTTCTTGAAAAACTATCAAGGGTTCCTTGTTGTCTAGAAAATGCCCGAGCCTCAAAATTGTACAAACTTCAAGTGTACCCAGCTGCCTCTCAAGACCCATCTTCCTCATTGTTCCTTTTTGCCACAACTCCCTTGGGCTAGTCTCCATTCCGGGGACTTTCTCAGCCTGTCATTCTGTACACTCAGCCCGGCATGGCCCTCTCTGCCCTCTTTTTCTATTTTTTCTCCACTAAGTGTTCTTGCTAAGTGGCTTGCTCTGTCTCCTACTTCCCCGTGGAAATGATCATCCTTTAGACCTTCCTACTTGTGCGATATCATAGGTGTAACTGTATTTTAGTTATGTAGGTATCCACACCCCTTGCTAAGTTGGAAGCACCTCAAAGAGAGGGATCATATCCTCATTTTCTTCCAAATACCTGGGACATCTTGGCTCAAAGAAGATGTTCAGTATATGCTTGCTGAATCACTCTGAGCATAAAAGAAACAAGGATTCTAAACTATACAGTCAAAATCATTAAAATAAAATAATTTAACTAGATGTGTGAAAGAAATGATAACTTATAATAGTGTCTTTTTGTTCCCTCTTTTGCACTGGGATGGAAAGAGGCGAAAACTGCACAGTGCAGAGAAGTTGGCTGAGAGGCACTTGATGTCGTCACGTGAGTTATCAGAAGACCCGGATTCGAGTCTCAGCTCTGAGCTTTCTGCCTCTTTCACTCTGGGCCCTTCACATTCATAGAATTAAAATCTAAATCCCATCTTGTTCCAAAGTAAATCTCAGGCAAATAGCTGACAAAAGATACCCTTGTGAGATTTTCTTTTTCTTTAAAATTTCTAATGTATTTTTGGTGACACTAGTTAAGAAATCCAGTAAGTTTCAGGTGTGCAATTTAACAGTAAGACAACTATATGTTGTATTGTGTGTTCCTCTCCCATAGTTAGATTTCTTTCTGTCACCACTTATTTGACCCCTTTTACCCCATCTACCTTCTCCCTCCCCCTCCTCCCTACCCTCTAGAAACCACTAGTCTATTGTCCATGTCCATGAGTCTCTGTTTGTCCTGTTCATTTTGTTGCTTTTAGGTTTATATCCCACACATAAGTGATATCATGTGGTTTTCAACTTTTTCTGTCTGGCTTATTTCGCTTAGCATGATTATCTCGAGGTCCTTTTTAAAGCCAGTTTAAAATGGAGATGGAGGCACCTGCCAGTACCTTCCTCATAGCATGTAAGGTTCCAGTGGTCTGGCAGCCTCAACAGCACTCTGTAAACTACTGAATGACATGTAAAAGAAAGGAGTTATTATCACAGAGGGAAAGCAGAGGAAACAAGTACCATTCACTCAACAATCCTCTTCAGAGTGGTTACTATGAGCCAGGCAACGAGGCAGGGCTTAGGGATTCAAAGAGGATCCAGAAACTCAGTATCGCTCTGGCAAGTTCTCCCCATCCACTCCCAGGTAGACTCACTCAGAAACCAACTTCAGTCCCAGTGCTCTGCGTCTCATGAACTGAGGGCAAGTCTGGGTGTGACAAAGGAACAGGTGCACTTGTGAGGCCAAGACGAAACACAGAAGAAAAGGCTCCACCAGGTGTCACCACCAACCCCCAGCTCCGCCCCCATCTGACGGGGGTAGAGCGTTGCTGGTCACTTCTTACCGGAAATGAGGACTGCAATATAACTTTATTTTTTTTTCCTCATGTCAAAGAACAAGCAACTGCAAATATCATGTTAGAACACTTATTTTTGAAATTGTTTCTGAAGCAATTATTATTCTTTGGCACCCAACCTGGTGACGTCTTGGACCTACAGAAAGTGTTAGAAATCAAAGACTATGACTCCTTTAGCATTAGTTAAAGATTCCATTCATTCGTTTACTCATTCGTTCATCCTACAAATATTTACTTAGCACGATGACATGCTAGGCGGTAAGTAAGGGACTAGGGAAAAAGCCATTAACAACCAGAGGTGGCCTAAAGCAAATAGTTACACAAGTAACTTTAATTACAATTGTGATAAAGGGGACAAAGAAAAAGTGTAGGGTTCCGGACCGAAATGAAATCTGTGGGAGGCCAAGAGGGGTGGTGGAGGGGGAGAGGGTGCTCTCGTAAGGCATGGCCAGTAGGGCTGAGATGAGGGTAGAAGGAGCTGGCAGAGGAAGGAGGAGAGAGAAAGCAGCCATGGGTGGGAACTGCAAGTTCAAGTGCAGGTTCAAGGTGAGAAGGAGCATGGCCAGACCATGATCCAGAAAGGGAGGGGAGAGAGGAACGCAGAGAGATTCATCCAGCTCAGGTTAGAACTTGAGAGCAACAGGAAGCCATGGTAGGAAGGACTTTCAACAGGGGAGAAACATGAGCAGATATGCTGGAAAAAGCAAAAACGAATGGTGGCTTTAATACCCACGACAGCGGTAAGAACCACAGAGAATTAGACAGGGGTGAGAGTGGGGACCTCTTTATTTGCTGGATGAAGACACTGGACCTCAAAAGTGAAGTCACATCGAGAGATACTGGGAGAGCCTCCTTTTTCTGACTCTTGATCCAGGATTGTTTTGTTTATTTTTCAGTTTTTTTTTCTGTAATAGCACCCTCCGCCCTATAACTGTGAATCTGGAGTCATAGTGTTTCCACTCTTCGACTTGTAATCACAGAGCTACATAACCATAGAGCTGGCTGTGCTTTCTCGTCGCTTTGAAGCTAATAATAGCAGCAGTCACTTCTTAGGAACCCGCCACGTGTCTGGCAACTTACTAGGTGTTTTCCGTATCTAATCCTCACTACGATCTTGTGAGATAGGTATATTTTTGCTGCTTCACAGTTGAAGAAATGGAGGCTCAGAAATAGTTTTAAATTGCCCAGAGTCACACATGTAGTTAAGTGTGATCACGATCCCCAGGCGTTTTCCTCTGGCTCCAAGCCTTGCCACCACGCCATACTGACTCCGGAGTGTATCATGATCGAATGCCAAATGGTTTTCCGGGAAAAATCAGAACGGAAAGGGAAAGCTTTATCTTCCTAAATTAAAAAAGAAACCTACATAAAATTTTCTGAAAAGTTAACTAAATAATACATAAATAAATCATATATATATATATATATATATATATATATATATATATATATATAGCCATGAGGAGTAATAAGAACTGAGAAAATTCGGAAGAAAATTTTAGTTTTAATTTACCATACTAAGAGCAGGAAAACCTTAAAATGCCCCACAACCTGTTCAGGAGATAAATATTGGCCACAACCACAAGGCTGAGACAAGATGAAAATGTCACCTTGAAATGGTCTGTCTGATCTATACTCTCAACTGTCGGAATTGTACTGTTGATTACTGAAAGGGTGGGACAGTGGAGAAAAAAAGAGATCATCTCTGATAGACCTGTCCCCAAACCCTTACACAGGTAGAAATAAATAAAGTCAGTTTCCATAGAGTAAATGTTCCAAAAATCGAAGAGGTAGTATAAAAAAAAACAAAGAAAAGAAAAGAACAAAACTGGCCCTAATGAGAAAGTTATGTAGCCCCAAATTAACAATAAAAAACTAGAAAGATCTTCGAAGTAATCATAATCCCCCTGAAATAAACCTTGAATGCCATGCAGGACACTTTCAGGAAACAGCTGTTATTCATTCTCAGGGAGATGAAAAGAAACATCCCCATTAAGAAATCAGAACAGAGCAGGATGCACTCAGTCCACGATAGAAGAAATAAGATCACTGCATATAGTAAATATTAAAGCCAGTTCTGCAGAAAATTGGATTAGTGAGTCAGAAATAGATACAAGAGATATACACGGAGGGTTGAAAAAATAATCAGACATTGAAAAGAAGGTGAGAGATGGCAAATGTAGAAAAAAGCGTGGAGTTACAACCTGCAAGCAAGGGGACCCTAATGGGAGAGTAACTAATAAAAGATGGTCAGTTTCCCAGAACTGATCACCAAAACCAGATGCAAAGAATGGATTTTTCCAATCCATAGGTTTGGAATAAAAGGGGAAATCACTTAATGAGAGATAGTGATATTAAAAAGGGTTTGAGTAACCATAAAGTCGATTTTCCATTCAGCAATAAGTGAGCAAGATCGTCAATTCAGGGAAAAATAGTTGCTGATAAAAAAAAAGCTGTAAGAAAAAAAAATCATAAGTGTCATTTTTGAAGAAATCTAATAACTGACCAAATTATTGAAAGGAAACACACAAAAGAGAAATGTAAGTAAAACTTCAAAAGGAAGCAACAGAGAATTTTAAGACCCTCAGAATAAATTAATAAAGTATGGGAAAGAAAGACAGTTAAGGGAAAATGTCAAAAGATACAGAATTACTCATTTTCTTAAAATATAGTTCTTTTGTCCAAAGAGGTAGCCGTCGTCATTATCATCGAAGCTATCACTGATATAGTACTTACTCTGCAGCAACCTAAGTGTTTTAATCTTTAAAATAAATATATGTAGTGGGTGCTATTATTGTTTCTGTTTTGCAAATGAGGAAACTGAAGCTCAGATAAAATAACTAGCCTGAGGCCAGAGCTAAGTAAAAAGGGTTTTATTACAGTCCTTAACCACTTCACTCTCCTGCCTTGTGCTGACTAGTTATGACTAGAAAAATGCAGCATGTATGGGGATATCATCGCTAGTTTAAAAATCATCAGTATTACATTTAAAGTAATCATAATTATTGTAACAAATACTATATGCAGAGGACTTATTATTGCCAGACATTGTATTAAGCATTTTACAGACATCAGTTCATTTAATCTTAAAAGCTCTGCAAGATACCGTAAAAGTAAAGAGTTTATGTAAAGGTAAAGATATTATGCAGATATTAAGAGTCTTCTCCCAAGTCCCCCAGCTGGTAGGTTGCAAAGCCATGATTTGAACCTGGGTCTATTTGACAGTGAAGCCAGGCTCTTTCTTCACCGTTATATTCCATATAGGGACTCAGTGTTTACATTCTGAATGGCATCAAAAAGCAAAAGGACATCAGGTCGACTTTATGTTTTAAAAAGGCACAGTGACTGCTTCTGTCAAGGTTACCTAATAGCTCAATTCTACATTGGACCCCCTTTCAGTCACCTGGCTGAGTGAGGATACTACTTCTCCCTACTTTAAATTCCCCTCCCACCTGACTGCCCTTCCCTTTTCATTCTCCTTTACTGGGCTGTTCTGTCTTCACCCATCTCCTTACTCGTCAGTGCTCCTAGCTTTGGGCAAGCACTCCCCTTGCCATCCTTTGATAATGATGGCCAAATATTATACGTCTCCAGAATCTGTCCAGATGTACCTGTGTGCGCATGTGCACACACTTATCTGCCTACCAAATACATTCACACGTACATATATACATATAGCATCTATATCTCTTTAAAAATACCTCAATGACCATTCTGTTCAAGAAGTCTGTTTGTTCTTCCCTGCCCTCCACGTCTCTATGTTCTTATCGTGTGTTGGTCCCTTTTCTAGTTCTTATCATATAAAGCTGAAATGGGCTATTGGCTCATAGATCTCTTCCACCAGCCTGTAGAGTTGCTTATCTTTTCACTTCATTTCTGTTTCCATAACAAGTTGCAAAGGTTTGGTACAGAGACTCAAGAAATGTTTTATTAATTGAAAAACAAAGACAAGAGTATAAAAAAAGCAGAGAACAGGATATTGCATTAAATGACAATCTTTTTTAAAGAATGGATTATTGAATAAATTAATACTGCAGAAAATAGAATGGCCTTGGATATATTTTTTATTCTTAATTAAATTAGCAAGAGTTTTAAATATTAAAACATTCATTGCAGGAGAAGCTATCAGCTCTGCCTCTTTATCTCGGCGTTGAAACTAGCAGACTCCATATTTTCCTGGTGGAAGGCACTGAGCAAAATATGTCACAAACAAAGAAACGATTCATAACCATCAACCCAATAAGCCTGGTCCTGAAAACTTATTTGAGAAAATAAATCAACAGAAGAAAATGGCCTTATTTGAGGATATGCTTACAGAAGCATTATGTACTATATGGTAATGAGAAATAGGAAATAGACTAATACTCAATAGCAAGATAAAAGCTAAGGAAAATCAATTTGAAGTACTTTTACATATCCATTAAAATTTAACATGATGACATTATAAAAGATAATGGAAAATGATATAATGCTAAGAAAAAACTGGAATGCAAAATTATGTTGGCTAGGACTGCCGCTCTATAAAAACTATTACTTGTACCTGAGCAAGGGTGGAAAGTACCTGACAATAATTCACAAAAATGAAAAATGTGTTTTGATGACTGGACTTTGCATATACTTTTAAATCAAATTTTAAGATGCAGCTGCCATAATATGGAATGAAACACAGGTTGAATACATTTTCACACTTTATTAGCCATACTATCTTGGGCAAGAAGCTTAACTCCTCTGAACTTAGCTTACTCATCTATAAAATGAGAAAACTATTTCTATCCTTTAGCAGATTAAATTAAATTATGTGACAAATACTCGGATAGTACTTCCTAAGCATTTTCTAAATACTGCCTTGTTAAATTATAAAAAAAAAAAAAAAAACATTTTAAGATGATGCAAAAGAGGTTCAGTAACCTAATGACAATAGCTAGATAACAGCAATTTTCAATAGCTTTCCAATGTCCAAGGGATCAAATCTAGCAGTAACAGCACTGCCGGCATTTACTGAGTGCCTGCTGGCGTGCAAGCATTGTGCTAAGCGCTTCCCCCGTATTAGTGTCATACCACAAACCCTCAGGTAGGCCTTGTAACTGTGTCCTCGCGATATTTAGGCCCTGAGCCTCTCAGACAGCTAAGATTTGAATATGTGTCTGTGTGTCTGAGTTCCGAGCCAGGGGCTCCGTTGCTACCTGATGATGTGTCCAGGTTGGTTAGGATGCTATACACAGCCCTTCACCTGCCCACACTCTCCTCACTCCAGAGCTGGAGAGTTCGGAGTCGACATCATGGCACTGACTTTGCTCCTGCTGCTCTGCCCCTGGTCCCCTGGTCTCCCTCAACACTCCTATTCACCCCTGTACCTTGTGAGGCATAATTAATTGCTCCCTTATCTGTTGCTCTTTTAAACAGTAATTTGTGCTTATAAGTCAGCACGTACCATATTGTTGCTATGCTTCTTATCAGTGTGTTTCTTCCAAACTCTGAGTTTCGTAAAGGCAAAAACCCCGTTTTACGGTTTTGTGTACTTTTGTATTCCTGTCTTCAGACACAATTCCCAGCATATGATAAGGACTCAACAATTATCTGCGGAATGAACAAACACTTCCAGCATGGAGGATTTCTCCCCCAGATCACTGGTCAACGTTAGAGCATCATGTGCTATGTACAAAAGATGGAATGGCAGGAGCCCATATTTCTCTACATCATTTTACAGGGCTTTGATCCTGAAGGTAGTGTAGCTAAGTAAGAACATCAAGGGACCCCATCACCAAGAAGACTTCCCCAGTGAACTAAGGTTGGGCTAAGTTTACATAGTACCACGTGTTTACTCAGTAGGCCATGGAAACTGCCTGCTCGCTGGCTTGCCTTCCCCTTCTGGAGAGGACTGTAGGTATTCCTCATAATTCCCCAAACCAAGGACAGTGATTGGCGTGTAATTGGTGATTGAGGAGTATCTGTTGAGTGCCTGACTGACTGAATGAATGAATGAGTGGCATTGGGGCATTTTCTTTCTCTAGGTTCTCAATATAATATTTCAGCTTGTTCTACTATACCAGTGCCAATGTGGAAACATCTTTCAATTTCATGATGCTCTTAGAATTTCATGTAAAAATTAAATGAATGATGTAAGAGGTTAAACTAGTTGTCTATCTATGTCGAATCTTTCTATATTCTTTTCAAGGGTCGGTAGCTCTCACCCCGTAAGAGATTTACTTGTCCCTCTAAAACCAGATAGAACGTTTTGAGAAAGCAAAAATGCTTCCCACTTAAACATTCTTTAAAAACATACAAAATGAAAAGATTCATTTGGGGGACATGTTCTCTCTCTTTATCCTGAGATCAGCTCAGAGCCGAGGAACTATTATTAGAAAGCTCTCATCTGAAGTAGACGCTTTCAAGAAGGGAGATAAGATGTGGGACACTGCATGTTCAAAGTTAATTTTAATTATATAGGCTACTAGGGTTACTGAGATATGCCAAATATTTAGCTAATTAGCAGGCTCTTGAGACAAGACGGCTGCCTAGAGATAGACAATTTTTCCTCATTAATGAGTGACGACAAATTCTAGTTAAACATGCATTTTCACTTGTCGTGTACTATAATTTGCTTTATTTGTTCTTTCTCCAATTCCAATAACAAACTAATTTAAACTTGAAAATTAGACATTAAGATAAAACCAAAGCTCTTTCTCTTTGAAATGATTCAACAACAACTACCATACTGGGAAACATTTTAGAAAAGTAGAAAATTAGTAATATTGATCATGATACTGTAAGTTCAAAGTCCTGAAACTAAAATTAATCAGACACTATTAAAAAATTCTATTGATGATGTTCAACAATACAGTAAAACCTGAGTTAACAAGTACCGAAGTGCCTGGAACCCTCTTGTACCTGGTAGATTTTGAGGTCATATGATACAGATAGAAATCAGAAAATAGAGATAAGAGGAAAATAGCAATATTTCATTAAGTACTTCCTATGAGCCGCAGTATGCTGTGTTTTACAAAAATTACTGTATTTATTCTTCAAAACGACACGGAAACATAAAAATCATTATTCCTATTTTACAGACGAGCGATGAAGGCTTGTGGAGTCTGAGCAAGGTCATCCACTTAGAAAGTAGCTTGGCTAAGTTTGATGCCAAAGACTGCTTTTCTTAGGTTCATTACCAAGGTCAGCCTATATCTGAGAAGACTTTATGTGTCCCTGGATCAGATACATTTAGCCTTTTGAGTATCTGGTACTTAACAAAAGTGTTTTCCTCAGGACACAAGTATGAGGTAGATGTGTTTCTCTGTCAGCTTTTCTTTTAGATAGCAATCAGATCCAAGGACATAATTCAGGTTTCTGAATCCAGTGGGATTTCTTTCCCACAATGCTTTTCACATGCAGTGGTCCCTACCCACCCTGACGTTTGTACAGGATGATGGTTGTAGCAAATTTCAGCTCCCAAAGATGGGTGCTCTAGTATCTCCCGTTAGTGGTCCTCCATAATGCGACCTTGCTACCTGCCATCAAGAGGTAGAGACAGTTTTTCCATTCCCTGGAATCTGGGCAGATCCTGTGACTGCTATAAAAAACAGAACGGGAGGAAGCGCCGCTGCCTCCAGGAAGCCAGCTGTCAGGGGAGACGCGTGACTGCACTCAGACCATCATGCTGTGAGGAGCCCAAGCCATGAGGAAAAGTCATACGTGGGCACTTGTCGGTAGCCCCAGCTGAGCTCACAGCTGACATCCATCGCCAGCCCCGTGAAGAGGCTGTCTTGAATATCTAGCAGAGTTGAGCCTTAGGATCCCTGCAACCCAGCCAACGTCCAAGTGCAAGTGTGTGAGTGAGTGACCTTAAGCAGGAACCGTCGCGCTAAACTCAGTCAACCTACAGAATCATGAGATAACAGTAACTTGTTATTTCAAGTCGCTGCATTTTGTGGTGGTTTGTTATGCAATAATAATCAGAACAGTGGTGGTGTTAGTTTTCTTCTAGAGTGAAGCAACTGTTTTTTTTTTTTTTTTAAGCAACTGGGATCAGATTTTTGGGTGATATATAAAAATATCACACATACCTCAAGTAGTGGCTAAGCAATACTCTTGTTGAGGGTTATTCCTTTCAAGAATTGAGGGATGATGAAAATGTACTTATATAAACATTCTGACATTTTGGGTTCTTTCTCATTGAATAGGTTATACAGAGATGTTCTCTTTCAAAGCTAATGCTTTCATTTTCATCCAGAAACCAGAGTGGGCTCTTGGCAAAATGATTAGATATATTTGCAATTAGTTTATTGGGCTGTCAAATAATTCTTTTTAAAGCAATAACCAAACATGATTTAGTTTCTAATGGCTTAAGAATTTCAATAATTTCATTTGTGTTTGTATTACCTGCCATATTCCACCTGAACTGATGGGTGAGAATTTAGCATTAATGATCCCAAGGTAAAGAAGAGGATGCTGGCAATAAGAATGCTTGAACAATACTTATAGGTTAAATATTAGAGAAAATAATGTGTAGACAAAAAGTGAACTCTTTACTAGGAGATGTCAGAAGGCTAACAGATTTAGCCAAATCTCAGTTTTTGGAGTTATTGTTCAGTTTTTAGTGTTTTTAACAATGACCTTAAGGCCAGGCAAGATAAATCATTAAAGAAAAATTTACTAATATTCAAAATCTTGCACTTCCAAACAAAGAGAGGGGGAATATATTTCAAAAAACTTTCAATAACCAGGCGAGAATAAAGGAATTGTGGTGCTTGATTAGCCCAATCCTTTTCTTGGTAATTTGGTTAACCTGCGTTTTCTTTAATTAAACTCTAATAATAAAATTTAAAAATTATTGCTATTTTGCTAAATAAAAATAATTTTAGAATAGTACTTACATTGTATCTTTTAAAGAATTCCTAAAAAGCCAAAGCAACTTGTCCACATGTGACTATATTTACCTTCTGAGTTTCAAAAAAATTGTAAAAAGTTATACAGCTATATTCATTAATTCACCACTTAAATCGAAATGGAATTTCTACTGGTTTTCCTGGGATGGAAATTGGGTGAATGTTCCTTTTCCTTCCTCTCATGAAGATGTCCATTACAAAAGAGGAAAAAAGCAACTAACATTTGAAGCAACATGAATGTAAATCCTTGTATTTTAAACACTTTTTAAGAATTTCCTTTTCCTGAGTTTTAAAAGTCATAAATGTCCATTAAGAAAGAAAACATTTTCAATACAGAAAGAACCTTTTTTTTAAAGAAGAAGAATGTCCCATAACCCTGCTCCCCAGAGGTACTCCTCCCATGCTCTTTTGGTCAGTTACGACAAGCAAGCATCCCTTGGAGTTACGTCTTTTGATGCGTTTCCTGACCCGATCACAAAATCCCTGTGCCTATCACAAAACCGATATGGCTTCTGCTTACTCTATCAGAATGTGAAGCCAACGTTTCTGAATGCTGATATGATTTCTTGGTTTAAAATGAAAAAAACACAAAAGCCAAATGATAGAAAAGAAAGATGTCATGAAACAGAACGATAAAATAAAATGAATACGTGAAACTAGAACCCTTTGAACCGATCCCACTGAAATAAAGTAGAAAGGGTACACTGTGTAAATGTTATGAGAATTGGATGACAAATTAAGATGCTACAAGTGGAAGCTAATTTTCCATGGAAACCGATGATATGAAAATAACTATTATAATAACCACAATTTATATTAAAATAAAACAAAGGAGGTTTTATTAGTTAATGGTAAGTTCAAAATAGAAGTTACTTTTTTCATTCATCCCTGCAGGTATGTTTATTTTTGCCTTCCAACAAAGCAAAATATCACCATTTGCAAAAACTGAGAAGCAGAAGAGTCTTTAACAATTTAAAGAGTAAAAAAATTCACCATTGCTGCAACTCAAAAAATATTGGTATCATTGGAAGGTAATCCCAAACTACTCCCCAAACTGATGGATATTTTAAGCAATAACCTTTGAGACTATTTTCTACAATGAAGCAAATAAGCCCAGAGTAACCAGTTGAAAGAGTTTCATCTCAGTTCAATGATCTCATCATTACAAGACTCCAAGCGGCCCTGAGGTGAAAGCAGGAAGCTTCTAAGTTTTGATGCTCCATCCACAATACTGAGTAAGGGTGCTCTTCATGCATGTGAAACCTGCTGCATGATCCAAATCTTCCAGCAGCCAGTAAAGTGACAGTGTCCAGCTATACTTAAGTTTAACTGAACACTGTTGGCAGAACTGATGGATATTTCAAATGTTTAAAAAATACCGCTATTCTAGTTCTGTATCCTAATTGAATGAATGTATGGATGACCGACTCAAGAAGAATATTTAATCTGGGATAATTTTTCAGCTGATGTCATGATTCCCTAAATGTCACAATTCTTCCCATCTTATGCAGTGTTTCTGTGTGGAAATATCTTCAGTGAAATTCAAACAGAATATGATAAAGATGGGCCAACTTATCTGAATAATGTCCAAAGAGGCCATTACTTAGGGATTCTTCATGAAGATAACAGTTTTACAGTCCTATGTTGATGTATAAGAATAGAATTAACCAATTCTTTTATCTTGCTTTTTTCTAGGTTCCAAACATCAGATTCCAGCATAAGTGAAACATAAAAAATATAACTTATTCATTTGTTCATCAAATTTTATTAGTATCTGCCTTATGTCAGTTCCCAAACAAAACAGTCAAGGTTCTCATCCTGGTGGACCTTACATTTTAAGTTATAAGCACATTTTAAAAGGTGCAAACTCATTAGTAATCAAGGAAATGCAAATCAAAACAAAAAGATACAAGGTAACAATGATTAAAAATGGTAAAATTCCCCATGTTGTAAAGGGTCAGGAGAAATGGACACTCTTTTACTTTGGTGGTAGAAAGGCAAGTTGGTGTAAGATTTCTTTTTTGGAGAGAGGGTAATTAAGTGTATGTGTGTGCGTGTGTGTGTGTGTATGTGTATCATATATAAATGTTTCAATAATCCTATGTAAAGAAATTTATCCCAAGGAAATGACTGGAGACACAAAGTATTTTGAAAATTATTCATGAAAGTATTAGTTAAATGGTGGTATTTTCATATTGTATATTCATAGTATATATATTATAGGTCAGAGCACAGGTCCATTTTTATACTTAAATAAATTTTACAATTAAAAATAGTTTTACACTTACAGACAAGTTGTAAGGCTAGTGCACAGAATTCCCTTATGCCATACTTACTCTATTCTTGACATCGAATATTAGGATGGTACATTTGTCACAACTAATGAACGAACATTGACACACTGTTCATAGCTCCTTATTTTTACCTAGTGTTCTTTTTCTGTTCCAGGATCCCATAATGCATTTAGTTGCCATGTCTCCTAGGCTCCTCTTAACTATGACAGTTTCTCAGATTTTTCTCGTTTTTGATGACCTTAGACTGTTTTCAGGAGTACCAGCCAAGTATTTTGTAGGATGTCTTTCAACTGGAATTTGTCCAATGTTTTTCTCACAATTAGATCGAACTTCTGGGTTTTGGGGAGGAAGACCACAGAGATAAAATGCCATTTGCATCACATCACATCGAGAGTACACGCTCTCAACACAACTCACCACTGTTGACACTGGCTTGGATCACCTGCCTGAGGTAGTTTTGTCAGGTTTCTCCACTGTAAAGTCATACTTTCCCCCTCAGTTCCATGATGTACTTTTTTTTCCTGAAAAAGTCACTAGTACAATATAAACTTAAGAAGTGGAAAGTCATGCTCTGCCTCCTTGAGGGCAAAGTGATATATACATGATTTGGAATTTTCTGCCCAAAAGATTTATCAAATATTCTCCATTTATTTATTGAATCAGTTATCAGTATGGACTCATGGATAGTTGTTCTATACTTTGTATAAAGTGAAGGCATTATATGCTATACTAAATATATAGTATAACATAGCACTATACTATTAATTTTGTTGCTCAGATTGGTTCAGCTTTGGCCATAGAGAGCCTGTTTCAGCTGTCTTCTGTGCAGCCCCGGTCATCGTATACGTGTGTTTGTCTGCATGTTAGCACTTCCTAATTTCTGGGATGACAGAATCTCCAGGATCATCTTAAGATATTCCTCAGCCCTATAGTCAGCCATTTATCTAAGGAATTCTGGTTCTGGGTGATGAACAGCTTGCTGCTCCTGGGGTGCCATTGCTTCTAGGTCCTCTCAGCTGACAGAGCAAGAAAATGTGTGTCTGGATGTGTGTTTGTGTATACACATGCATATACATGCACATGCATGTATAAATACACATACCTATACATATAATGCATATAGGTATACAAATACATGCATGCTTACATATGCGTATGTATATGTTTATACTTATGTATACACATATCTATCAATTTTCCTACATGTATCCATCTGATCTATATTAGGCTAAACATCGATTGACACTGAAGTCTCCAACTCTAATCCATTGCCACAGGATGTTTCTAGACACGTCCCACTGTGTGTCCCCCACTCCAACAGCAAGAACCCAGTTTCACCATCCAGCACCCACTAATTCATTCTAGTCTTTACAGCTTAATTACAGTTTTTAAAATTTTTAGTTACTTATAGTCTCATTTCCAGGTTACTTAGGTCAGCACATCCCCCTTCCTGCCCACTTCAGTGAGGTTATTCATATATTTGTTAGATTCTTTTGTCAGTCTACATTCCATCCTGGAATCCCCTGACCTCCTAAATGTTATTTTAAGTTTGCAAGCATTCAAGTTCACTCTCTGCTGTAAAGTTCTACAACTTTCGACAAATGCATAGTGTCATGTATCTACCATGACAGTATCATACAGAATAGTCTTACTATCCTAAAAAAAAAAAAAAATCCATGTTTCACCTATTCAGCCCTCCTTTTCCCCAAACCCATTTATCTGTTTACCGTCTCTATGGTTTTGCTTCTTTCTCAATGTCATATTGTATTACCTCCTATCAGCCTGGATTCTTTCACTAAGCAATATTTAAGATTTATCCATGTTTTTTCCAAGGCTTGGTAGCTCATTCTTTTTATCACTGAATACTATCTCACTGTGTGGATGGACCAGTCTGTTGATTCACCTACTGAAGGACTGGAGGACATCGTATTTCCCTCCAGGTTTTTTGGTGACTATGAATAAAGCCACTGACCATACTCTTGTGAAGGTTTTCATGTGATCTTAGTTTTTCGAATCACATGAGAAAATATCCTAAAAGCATGGTTGCTGGACATAGGTAAGACTATGTCTAGCTTGGTAAGCAATTCAGGTCCATTTTTGTCCAGAAAAAAAATATATATTTCTACATATATTAGAAATAAAACATAAAACAATTGTTAGGGGACTAATGACTGATTTTACTTATTTCTATTCATTTCTGCATTTCCCAAAGATGTTTTAAAAGAATTCAACCAAGTAAAACATTTATAATTAGGGAAAAGTTCAATTAAAAAGGACAGTAAAATAGGGAATAACAGGAGTAAACCTAATCCAGTAGCTACGTGCTGTTTATGGTGTTTCACTGGACCACGAGCTCCTGGCCAGCAGAGGCTTTGATCTGTGCTTGCACGCTCTGAGTGTTAAGATGTCACATGGACTGTGAGGCATTTCACTATAATGAGATTTTCTGTTCTTTCTCTACAGAGGGTGTTTCCTGACGTTCTTTTCCGGTTCTGTGAGGCTCAGACTCAAGAGAAGAAAAGGAACCCTGGTTAGCATCTAGGGAACCCGACTCATGTCAGCGCTGCCACACCTCACTTCCAGCAATGAACCTTCTGCTTCGTTTCTGAGATCAAACCTTGCCTCATCTTCTAAGTCCAGTCACCAGATTCCTGTCTTGTGTTTGGTCTAAGTGCCCTCCACTGTACAAATCCACAAAGTTTTTTTTTTTTTTTAAAGGTTTGCCTGCAATTAAGCAAGCCTTCAAATGACCCAGGGAAGAGCAGAAGTCTGCCAGTAAATGGAAATCTGTGCTATACCACTCTGACATGAACAAAAAAATTGGAGCCAGCTCATTAAGTTTTAGAAAATATCATTGCCGTGCTCAATTGTTTTAATTTTCAAAGGAGGAAATTTGGCATCTATTACCATGCAGAGCACCGAGTAAATAAATTAAATTAGACTGATTATAAACATGAAGCAGGCAGTTGCAATGACATCTTCATATATATCTATTATGATGCTGACAAACTAAACAATACATCCTCCTGCCTTCGAGGAAGGTGCATGAATTTTTTATGCCTTGTTATTTATTTCTCTTTTCTGAATGACAGGTATAGAATCTGTTGTCAAAATTACCAAGAACCTTTTAAAAACAAATAGGGCTGGTGAATCCTGTATCTCTGTTGATACTGGGTGTTATTTGCTTGTAAATAACATCCACAAGAAGAGACACACCTCAAAACCCAGACTCTCGGAAACATTAGGGTTTTTTTTTTTTTGATACTCTCGCCTCCAGGGCATTCAATTATTAATTTCGGGTGAAGCTACCTCACTGAGTTTGCCAACTGATGAGTGAAACTTATATGCGTTGGTTTTATTTTTAGCATCACACAGGAGATAAGAGAAATACGAGCAACCTGCAGGAAAGGCACGCTCTGCACTATTGTTCCAGATAGTCTAATAATGGTGGTTGAGTCTTAGGTAGCCCTCTCAGTTGTCACTCATTTCTCCTCACTCTTGTTGTAACTGGGCCACTTGGGTAAAAACACCCATGTTTTGGCGAGATAAATCCAATATTCAAAATAATCATGTGGATCAAACAGAATCAAGCTCTGAAGAAGGGCTTCTTTCCTCCTTCTATTTAGATATGAGGGTACCTCTCTTGGAGAAGAGGCCAAAAGTCTAAATCTAAGGCATTGTTTGTGTGTTTGCTATACGTCCCAAAGTTAAACAGGGCAAGTTTCAGAGGATAAATTGGAAGCTATTCTTCACTGGGCAGGAGAAGGTTAGTCACTACTGTCAACAACTTGGACACAGCACTTTGCCTCTAAGGAAGGCACATTTAAAAGCCATCACATTTTGCAACAATGCTGGGAAAAGGGGAATCATTATCAATACCCTCAATCTTTAAATTAGATGGCCAGAGGTCTGCTCTATTTATTCTGTAGTTACCAACGCTGCAAGCTGGTTAAAGAATGAGGCTATTTGTAAACCAGAAATGAATGTGCTGACTAAAAAAAAAAAAAAAAAAAAAAAAGGAAAAAACCCAGCTAACATACACCAACTCACCAAATAAACATTTCACAACGTGCTCCCTCAGCCTCCCAATCCACTCCTTATTCATGCCACGTTTCTGTGCTTGGCTTGCACTATTCCTTCTGCTTGAAATGCCTTTCCAAACCACATCTGCCAGTGAAAACTTGCTTTTGTTCAAGGCCGTGTTGCGATGCCAGCTCCCTGTGCCTCTCCCCAGATCTCTCAGTCAGGATCCACCATTCCGTTCTCATTCTCCCAAGACTTCACGAGGGCCACTATCAGAGGTTTACAGTGTGTGTATCTGTCTCCTCCTGAGTTTCCTGAGGGTCTCAGCTTTGCTGCACCAATGCTTACATTCCTTTGGTGCCCAGACAATGCCTAGCAGACAGTGAGAACTGAATGCAGTGAAATAAAGACTTATTCAAGAGACATGTTGCACCAAAACCTTACAGGTGTATCTACCTGCACATGGTCAGTTCAGTGTACTAGTATGAAAAAGAGAAAGAAAAAGCTGTTGGAAACAGGATTTCAGTCATGTTATACCTAGATTTTCAGATGATTATGGATGAAAGTTGCTCCGAAAACTACCTTCAGTGCATTGATTTATGTGTATTGAGCAGACACTATCATATTGCTCTTTTTTTTTGTTAGAGAATGAAGTGTGCGATGATGAGGCATCTTTATTCGAGGGGACTAGGCATGAACTCTTATGTAACACCAGAAGGATGCTGCGCCCTAACGTTGTTCCCACCAAGAAATAGCAGCTAAGCTCAGAAACAAACCAGGTGTCCTTCGGTAACAACAACAGTTGCTATGATTGGTGTCGGGCTTTATGTTTACAAAGCACTCCTGCGGAACTTCTTTTGTTCTCCTAACATTCTGTTCTTGAATCAGGAACTTCGCTCTGGTTGACACTTGAAACTTAGAAGGCTGACTCGGCAATCCCCCATCCTTAGAGAATTATCCTGTTCTACCCTAAAACGATGACCACTGTGACAGGAGAATCTGGAAGACCTTGAATGCGCCCGGCTCAAGTAACACAAAAATGCTCCCTGGTCAAAGGACATCCTTTGAGAGCGATGAAGAAGTAGCATCCTTCCCCTCTATTCTTTCTACGACACAACCAGAAGAATGAAAGAGGATGAGAGCATCAAACCCCCTACTCAGAGGAGCGGTTATTCCCTTAAGAGACTAAAAGGTTCAGGCATATCATATCTGGGATCCTGATGCTATTTTTCTCATCTTCTGAAGGTGCTGTCAACATCCCATGCTTGAGAAGGCAGCGAGTGGCAACGAGACACTCGTTAGAAGGAGGGGACCTGTGGGGACGAGTCTTGAGCTAAAAGCTGCTCTAGAAGAGCTTTTTCTTGTCTAAATCAGATACTTTCAGGACCACTCTGTATCTTCCCTTTGGTTTGGGACCCCTCAGTCCTCTAGAATTTCTCCAACCCAGACCTCCCCCTGCAACCCAGTCCAGGCCCAGCCAGAGCTCAGATCCAACCTGCACCTGGAAGGAAGAAGAAAAGGCAAGAGATGCTTCATGAAGCTTGACTCTGTTTGTTTACTCTTGTTGGTTTATTTTACCTTATTCTCTTATTAGTTTATTTTACCTTATTCTCAACAGCACTAGGAATGTTTAAATGACTTGGGAAGTTGGGACAACTCAAAAGTCATTGTCTTTTGCATTTTTTTGTTTCTAAAAATAATTATTTGACCTTCCATTTGAGGATGAGCAGTCAGAGATAAACTGCCATTCCTAAGATCACAAGAAACAACCTTAAACAGAAAAATCAGATTGCTAGTATGTTAGCTGCTCAAAGAGCCATCAAATAAGTAAGCATGGTTGTATTTGTTAAAAAGAAGAGTTTAAATCCATCCACTCTCAGAGGTTTTTTAGTTATGAGAACATCTTTATGGGATGTATATAACTTAGTATAACAACCATTATTGGTTCAAAATTTGCAACGTTCATTCACATGCATTTTGCTCCTCATGGGTACAGTCTAATAAATAGAGTGATAGTGGCTGTGGTCTTGAGCATTTCATTTTCCACTGGCGAGTGGAACTGCAGACTATTTTTTCTGTTTTTTTTTTCAAGCTGTCAATCAATCCATTTCTTTGGAGAATGCCAGCCCCCTACACAGGACTGCTTCAACCACAGAGTACTGTGTGGGTCGGGGGCATGCCCCAGTTTCCACCAGCTGAATACCACTGATCCAAGGAGAGCTCTCATAGTTTTTGGAGCACTTCCTCTTACCAAAATTATCTCCTAATCTCCAAGTCTTCACTTCCGCTACTGAATGTTCTGACATTCATTGGAAACACAACATATTGGAGATAGGTATGGAAGCTCTTGCAAACTCAACAGGCAAAGGAGGACGTAGTCAAGCCTAAAGCTTGATTCTACTTTTCTGCTAAAACACATTAGGGCACTGATTTTATTTTGCCATTGGATTATACTTGGGAGCTGGTGACTTATGCAAGGCTGTTTCAAATCAGTCTTCAATTCTATGCTAAAGAGGGAAATCTAAAGCTCATCCAACCACGATGCATGTCATCTGATAGAAAAGGATCTTCTCTTTTATACAAAGATATTTGAAAATAATGAATCAAAAGCCACTGTCATACATGTAAATCTAGGAAATACATACCCCCCCAAACAAAAACAAAAACAAAAACAAAAACAATCCACCATCAAATGATGTATTAACTCCAAAGGGAGGACAGATAAAGAACAAATATTAATCAATGAAAACAAGAGAATGTTTTAGTGTAGAGTAAGAGGGAGCACTTCAAAATTAAACTTGAAATGTCTTTTATTTGTCAAATGCTTTGAGAGGCCAAGGGGATTGGATCCTGCCAAGTCTGGGGAAATTTACCTTTAAATTATTTATATGCAAAACTATTAACCTACATCAATGAAGCTGGATGATCCTTGAGCTTCCTTTTAACTGCTTCCTGTTAATCAGGCATGAGAGAATGATGAAAAACTGAGGATGTTTAAGATAATGAGACAATGACATAATTCTAATTACATTATAGATCCCTAAGTAGTCAAAATTGGAGTTTTATTATTATTATCCCCTTTTAAAAATCAATTTAAATCACACGAATGATATCCTAGGATTTTCTTTACAAATTAATAACATTAAAATTAAATTTCACATCCATTCTTTCTTATCCTTTCCACCCAATGCAACTTTATTGTTGACAATTTTCTATGCCAAAAACTGTGCTAAGAGTTTACAGGCACAGCTTATTTAATTTTCACAACTTCCTGCTAAAGTGGGTTCAATTACTGTCCCCATTTTGCGGAGGAGAAAGCAGCTTCAGCATGCTTATGTCCCCACTGTTAGCAATTTGGGACACATTCATCCAAGTTTTTCTATGAATCCATACACATACACATATACACTTACAATCATAAAAAAAAGTCAATGTTTTGGTTTTTTTTTAAACCTTAAATAGTATCATACAATGATTATCCATTCTACAATTTGCATGGTTTCTCCATGATAATTTTATAAAGCTCCACCTCATTCTATTGTATTGCTGTCTGGTATGCTACAGCTATACCATCATCCTATTGATATGCATGAAGATGAGTTTTAATTTTTCACTAATAGGAACACCACTGCAGAGAGAAGTCTGGTGCAAGTTTCCTCACGCACACGGGCAGCTGCGTGGGTGGATACCATGGCCGTGCTGTGTCATCGGTGTAGGTATTTAAAGTGTAATAGATTCTGCTCAATTGTCCTCCAAGACGTTTACCACTACTATGTGAATACATACTTTCCTGCATCCATGCCAAAATACACGATCGAACTTCAATTTTTTGCCAGTATGAAAGAATTATGTTTTAATTTGCATTTCCTTGACTATCCTAATAGATACATTAGGCAACACCATCTGGACTGGTGATTAAACAAGAAAATGAGTTCTAGCAGGACAGCATAAAAATGCATCTATACATTAAGCATATTATTTTATTTTAAAAACATAGATGTTCATCTTTTGATTTAGGAACAAAGTTTATCTCTCAAGTGAGGAACCACTGGCTGGAGCTCCACGTATACTTAACCATGCCCTTCTAGTGCACATCTCAGGTTCTCTGGTTCTGTATATGACGTGAGAATGTAAAGATTTTGTGAAATCATCAGAGTGCAGAAATTAATTTAACACGAGCTTTCAGTTCTGTGATTTCATCAAGGCTTTCTAAAGCACTGAATTTAATTTTCACTGAAACCACTCTCTTTCCACTCTGTGTTTCATTGGTTTACATATTACTTAATTAAATTACATAATTACAATGACATTCAACAAGTATAAACAGGTTTGGGAACCATCACACCAGCTCCTGGAAAACACACAATTAACTGAGAAGCAAAGCACAGAGGTGTCCTAGAGGGCAGCCCACAAGCCATCCAGGTGCGCACACCCTGGCTGCCATCGGCACCTTTCAGAGAGAGATTTGTGAGAGCCTCTACTGCAGTGAGTGGGGTGAGAGAGCATCCATTGAGAGCATCCATTGTACTAGTGATGTGGACCAACTTTTCATATGCTTATTGCCCAATATCCTCTACTGTGAACCATCTGTTCATTTCATTTACCTATTTTTCTAATGGATTATCTTTTTAAAATTATTTACAAGTGTTCTTCATAAATCCCAGATATTAGTCCTTTGCCATTTAGATGTCATAAATATTTTCTCCCAGGCTTTTGCCTATTCGCTACATTTTTATATTTATTCTGTTTTATAGAAGTTCTTAATTTTGAACTAATGAAAGAAACTACTTTTCTTTCTCCATAGCTCTGCTTTCCATGTCTCATTTAAGAAAGTCTCCCTTCACTAAGATTCTAAACATATTATTTTATTCTAATACTTCGACAATTTTGTTATTCCCGGGTTCCAGATGAGGAACTTAAAATTTCAAAGCTTTAGCTATTTGACAAAAATTATAAAGCTATAAACAATGAAGCCAGGACCCATATTGCTTTATATCTGTGTATAATCTCTAACTTACACCACCTTCCTTAAGAAGGAATTAAGGTCTGAGCAAAGCAAAGTGGAATATATAATGTCTAGCAAGTATGAAAGGAGAGATAAATGCACATCTCTGTATTGGGATTACATAAGTGATTAACATATAAATGATTCATCATCAGCCTCAGATGATGGGCCCAAGTGACTAGAAGATCTGCATACTACTGGGTACCAACTGCTCTTATTCATCCATCTATCCATTTGAGCGAATAAAAATATACCGATCACCTAACATAGCCCAGGCAATGCTCCTGAGCTTCGTGTTCTTTGCTAGACTTCACACAGATGTTCTGCATGTTCCTAAAGCAGAGCCTTCCAAAGCACAGAGCCTAAGACCTCGGTAGAACAGGAGGTGTTCAGTTACTGCGCCTGTTATATTGTCATGTGATCTGTGGCTTAACTTTTACTCTTGTGGATGACACTGTGATCCTTTTAAAGGTGGGCAAGAATAAATAATGAATAATGAAGGAAGGAAGAAAGGAAGTGGGGAAGGGAGGAAGGAAGGAATACCTTGTATATTCATCAAACACAATCTTCCTAGTGATTTTACCATTTCATTAAGGTTATTATTTGTTCTTACCACCATCAGTCACCTTTCCAGGAGGTCACAATCTTGGTATCACCATTATCTCCTGATTCCTCTGTCTCCTGTTAATGTCTATAATGAGCTGTCAAATCTTGTTGCTTCTATTGCAACCCAGCCCACATCTTTTCTATTTTCCCTACAACCTTGCTTCGGACTTACTGTCTCTCGCAAAAACCGTTATGAATGATCCCCACACCAATCTGCATTATACCTGAAACTCCCAAATCATAATCTCATCCTGCCAAGCTCTCACTGAAAACCTTCAAAGACTGTCTTTAATCCACTTAATCATTCAGACCTCACAGGTGGACACCGAGGCTCTCTGTATTACCCCATCTGTTTTGAGCCTAATTTCCCATTGCTTTCCTACTCACACCTTCTTATTCCTCAAACAGGACTATGTGCTTTTTATTAAATCTATCTTGTGTTTTCTATCTCTGTTACTTCTGCCTGGGGCACTCTTTCTCCTTCTACCCATTGTAACTACCAGCTCTTTCATGAAGCGGGTCCTACTCCCCAACAGACAAGATCTCTCACTCCTCTGATATCAGTAGCACTTTCAATTATTGCCTGTGTTGCCTTCTTACCCTGTTTTATTTAAAGTGCGTACCTTATTTACTGCAACACAAGCAGTTTCACTACTTTAAAATGATCTAAAAATACTCAATTGTCGGTACTTAATTATTTTGAGCTGTAGGTCATATGTTCAGAAAAGAATAGAGGAAAAAGAATTAGCCAATTACGTATTATGGAAAATAGCCTTAAATACTCATGGGCATTGGTTAATACTCTGCCAACTCCCTCTGCTATAGCAGAAATTAAGAAAATACAACCGAAAAAAGAAGTTCAAGTCAAGTGAAAATATTTTATGACATTGCAAGTGTCTTAAAAATGCATTCACTCAAACATGAAAAAATGGCAAATAATTAATCCCAGATAAAATATAAAAACAACTCTGCTCCAGCACAACTGAAGAAATGCATATTCTTAGCAATGTGTAACCTATTTTAAGAAACATCTAAAATGACAATGAGCTAAATGTTTTTATAGAGATGGAATATTCGGGTGAAATGTGTACATTGGTTCATGTTAAAGAGGTTCCTAACTTTCTGCTTCAGCTCATTACAATAATCACATGAGCTCAAAACCTTTAACATCGTGAATGTGGAATACTATTTTGATGAAGACCTATCTTATAACTACATTATTTTCCTCTGAAAGGCAGCTTCCCCAGCACACTGTATGTCCAGAATAATGAAACTTAGCCATTTCCTCTGACCTGGATAATAGTTCAAGGCGGTGGAGAAAAAGAAGAGAAAATAATGGTCTTCTCCCCATAAATCTCAATCTTACCTCATGCTTTCTCCTTTAAACGTAACCCTTCTAAAACACTAATGAGTTTGCTATTGTTTCCCCTGGAGCATTCTCTATCAAGATTAAAGAAGGGCTTATTCAGAAACAAACAGGATACAGGAGTAACGCTGCAGCTTCCAGGCAAGCTATAAATAGTGACAGCGTTTTCAAGAAATCTTGTGCCAATGTGTAAGCCGCAGTTTCAACGTGCAGAACAAGATTTTATTACAACGGTGTCACCAAAATACATTGCTTTATGAGACAATTCAATTCTTTTCTTACCAAGAAAAAAATTCAATGCTTACCAAGTTTTCTTGGTTCCTGGCTGCTATTTTCTGCTCCTCTTCTGCCCCATTTTTCATGTATTTGACCTCTTCCACCGGTTTGATCCTATATTCATCTGCGGACCAAAAACAACAACAAAAAGACATTTTATAACTTTGTCATAACGGTCGGAAAGTGTCAGTGAGGAAAGCCCAATGGCGTCATTTGTTAGGTCCTTCTCCCTGTGTCCTTGTGGTTTATTTGAAACCATCTAGAAGCAGCTTAACCAGACTCTTTTTATGAGGCCCTCTCCTCTGCTGGGAAAAGTTCACCACTACAAAATCAGCTAATGACAGTGGCACTGCCTGGTCCTTTCACAGAGAGGAAACAGAGGTTATTTCATCTCTAAAGACTATTTTGAACTGATGCTCACCAGGACACATCAATCACATTGTAGTCAAAGGAAGATTTTTCACTTTATGAACTAATATTTTCCTTATGAGAATATTAGTTCAGGATACCTGCGGCAGCAGTTTTCAGCAGTACATTCACACCTTAAGTTCTCTCTTTTGGAAAAAAAAAAAGTACCATTGAAAACCAGAGCTTAATTGGTCAACAAATAGAAATGAATGACTGGGAAATAATTTTTTCCTATTTGTGAGCCCCATATTAAATGAGTAGTAGTCTGCAATTATTTCACACACACACACACACACACACACTCACACACACACACACACACACACACACACATTCTCTCTCTCTCTCTCTCTCTCTCTTTAATCTCTCCGTAGAGTCCCGTGCATGAAGAGCCATGATAGCCAATGGATCTAAGAGGTAGGTAGGTACATCACTCAAGGCTGCAGAGCACAGTGGGCCATGGACGGGACTGAGACTTCACAACAGCCAGGGAGAGACTACGATAAACCCCAACATTGATATATGTCACGGGACAAACTCAGGACAACTTTGTAGCTTAAGCTCTTCTCCAAGATAGAGGTCTGGTGATGACAATAATGACATTTTCATCAGATTCCTGTCAACAGGATATGACTTGGGCACTCTAATGTCAAAAATAGGTGCGATTCTGAGTCATCATTAGTTTAACTTATTGGAAAAATCACAGGAAAATGAAATTAGAAAATTTCATCGACCAAAAAACAGACTATTGCCTAGCACACAGCATGGGATAATGTCCATGACGGGTTACCCGGAAGATGTCTGTAGCTAAGAGACTCTGTGCTTCAGGTTAGGCAGTTGCAATATATTTTCTTATTATCTATGATGAATTTGATACAATGACTATGTTCTTAATTTGTATTCTTAATTATAATTTTTGTTTTATTATTAATAACACCATTTTCTGTGTAGGTTTAGGCTTCTTCATATAAATTTGTAACACACTATCTCCCAGAGACGTTTGTGATAGTAACAGTTCTCCCAGTAATTACGCTGCTCAAACATTTCTCAAAATTATCATCCTTATGAAAGTAATGCATTTGCATATATCTGGGTAAAGACTCGATGTTCAAGGCTAAGCCAATTGTTTTTTTCCACTTGACAATTCAAGGTAGTTTATTGCTTCTGCTTCTTTCTAAAGAAATTAGAAAGACTGGTATAAGGTTACAGGGAGGAGCCCTTTAGAAAAACAAGTCCTAAATGTACTAACAAGCTAGTCAATGGATTCTGATCCACAAAGCACAAGAACTTCATGTTCCTGGTACTCAGAAGAGAAAAAAATAAGTAAAAGAGAGAGAGAAAAAAAGAAAAAAATAATAAAATTGTCACGTTTAATTAAGGATTATTTACTCAGGAGTTGGGAAAGCACTTGTTAATGAAATGAAAATAAAAAGACACTGACAGATTATGTTTCCAATACAATTACACAGAGATAAAAAATAAAGGCAAAAATAATAGTTCAAGATGGGCCTCCTTCACTTCAGTTTGGGACATTAATATTTATAAGCCATGGTTCGCTGGGACCATTACTAACATTTAACTCATCTAAATTGTAATCTTAATTCCTTACGGCAAGTCTCTATTTAAGCATGAATTATACACACACGCACACATATATTTTAACACAATTCCAGTGAATCCTATGATTTTGGCTACAGAATCCAAACACTCACATGACAGAATGGGGGAGGCACATTTTAGGACCTAAGCAGAAACTTCTGAAAGATGGCCCAGCGAAAAGGCCTCTCCTTGAGAGGGTAACCCCTTGCCTTGACCTCTGACCTCTCCCATCCGCTGGGCCACAGCCCACAAGAGCGGCTGCCTGAGCAGCCTAGCAATACTCTGTCTTGTCTCTTTTTATCCCTGCAGGGAAAACAACTGAATTGAAAGAAGTAGACCAACTATTAATATTTTTCTAATATTTTTGTTCAATGAAATGGAAAAGCTGCTGGCTACATGACTTTCAAAGCAGCATTATCCCAAATACAGGCTTTTTTTTTTTTTTTTTAAAAGAAGACAGAGTCATCGCCAATTTAGAAAAAGGATAGGTTTCAGTGTGTCACTCACAACGACGGCTGGCTAGCCAGCGCTGTGTTAGAGAAACACACTATAATTGGAAACAAAGAAAGAAAGAAAGAAAGAAAGAACAACAAACAGCCATGACTACAAAGCCAGACCTATCATTATTACTTACACAACACACTGCACAAAAATCCATCTTGGCATAAAACAAAAAAGCCAGCAAGACCCTCAGACAAGCCACAATTTGCACAAAGCAAATACTTAAAAATGGCTTGTCAGATTTCTCAAAGGAATGAAGATGTCCATCTGGAAACAGACAACTCATCACAAATGTGCCACGTATTTCCATGGCAACGCAGCCGTCGGGACCGGCACTTGCGAACGGGCCTCTGTGTGGACGAATGGAGCATTTCGGGTTCTGATGGTGGAATCTACCACTAAAGAAATCCAGTTTTCCTTTTGTTTAAGGCACAGGGGGACCGATGTGGGACTTCGGGCCCCTTTAATCAGATCCCACAGTGGAGGCCATTCCAAGGCCCCTGTCACCAGCCTGGAGGACCCTGTTCCAGAATAATGCGCCAACTTGATTAAGAAGAAGGGAGACGCAACACTGTCTTCCTCTGGCTCCCTCACACCTGTTCACAATTTTTCTTTTCCTCCTGTTGATCTCGTCAGGTGGCTTATTAAAATGCATGTCAGAAAACAGCAGACTGACGCCTGCTCCGAACCTCCCGCTCTTCTCTATGTAAACAGTTGCAAGCTGTGCAGCTCTCCACAGATCTGCGGTAAAAGCGAAGCCCTGGTGATATTTTTAGCATTTTCTTCCTCAGATTGCATCAGAGAGGAGTCGGATTGTTTTTGTGGCGTCAGGTTGAAGACACACTGTTTCCCACCAACTCTCTGTACTCCACTTTCAATGTGAACTATATAACATATATGGACCCATGTTAACATTTTTAGAGCTGGAGGGGGATCAGTCAGCTGGACTTGCTTTAGGTGAGTATGGAATTGTCCCCATTTTCTGGATCTTGTCAATTCTTCCATTCTGGACAACGTACTGGCCCTATCACAGTTCTCCCAAGCTTCGCAGATAGAAGATGATAGAAGATTATTTTTATAATCAACAAAACGAACATTAAAAGGGGTCAAATAGATGGAAATGATTGCTGGGGTGAGTTTATAATGCCAGAATCATAAAAAAGTTAGTAATTTTCATAAGTGTACCTATTAGGTGGGGGAGGGGGAAGAGAAAAGGACCCTATATATGCTACTCTCTGAGGTAAGAAGAGATCTTACCGTTGTTTTGAAAAATGGTGAAATTTATACCTATTCTCCTACCTTCTCACCTAGCCTTCTTTTGATCAATGACACATATGACAAGAAACTTCATCTTTTCCAGGACTATCCCAATTTCAAAAATTCAGCACTAAAGTCCTCGTAGCATAATTGTTCCATATGTTGGGCCTCCTAACGAATGCTCTGGAATGCCTGCCTCTTCCTCCAGAATGTGCATGAAGATTTTCTGGTAGATTAATTATTATTACATGCTCAGGAAAATATGAGGGTTTGGAAAAGGAGGTACAAGAAATATTTACGAAAATAAACAAACTATTCTGCTTTCTAGCATAAACTTATTCCCCTTGGGCTTCTCCCATTGAACATTCTGTCTCTCAAGTGAACTAAATTTGAGTCCCAAAATCCTGGTACAACTTTAAATTCCAGTACTTCCTTACTTGGTAGGATTTTTCAGCAGACAAACATTCACAGTGGCTCAGAGCCTAGCTGTAGAGCTAGAACACCTAGCCATACGACCTTGGGCATATTACTCACCTTACCTGTGCCTGAGTTTCTTCCTCTGTAAAACGGGAATATTTACAGCACCTAGTCTCACACTCAGAATCACATGAATTATAATATGAAAACAGTGCCTAGGCCACAGCAAGTTTAATAAATAATGCTTTAGAAAACTGTGTTGGTTCTGCAGGGAACACTATTCATAATGCACAAAATCCATTAAGGTATAACAACAAAAAGCATAACGTAAACATCAAGAATTACTTTAACCAAAAACTGTGACTTAACTGTGTTAACAAATGAGGAGAGAAGTGAGAAGGGGATTTATCATCCATAAAATACCTTTAGTATTCTTTTTACCATGTGCCTATATTACTTTAGTTAAAATAGAAATAATTTTAGAGATCCTTTAACCATACCCTTGGTCATTATTTAAGGGAAACCGAGGCTACAACCCAACACTGCTCTTCCATCTCCCTTTGCATCTCCACTTGAACGTGGACATTGGTGCAGCTCCTAGTCTCAGCCCACTTCAAGGGCACAGGAGTGAACAGGTGAAATTCCAATACTGAATAGGCAGAATGATTGTTTCAAAAGGGTGAAAGCTGTTCTAAAGAAAATAACTGTGGAAAGAAAACCCTTTACCAGGAGGACAAAGAGGCGGGACTCTCTGGCACTACAAACCAAAGATGGAGAGATGAGTAGACTGCATCAGGAGAAGGTGGCCCTTGCTTCAGAGGACTCCATCCACCCCATCAGCTGTCCATGCCTCCACTGGTTTATTCATTCAACAAACATTCATTCAACATGTGCTGTGTGCTAAGCCCTGGTCTTTTTCAGGGGCTCATCAGGTACAGTTTATCATGCTCGGTTTCTGTGTGCCTTTGTTGTTGTTGTTGTTGTTGTTGTTGTTTTACTCAAAGTGGCTGACACATAAAAAGTGCTGAATAAAGCCTTTAAAAAAGAGAATAAAAACACCAGAGAGCTGACCTTAGTTTAGACATAAATATTTCACCTAATCAGTGCTTCAGTCCTTTCTGTCTCAGGGGTCCATTTTTTTCCCCTTCTGGATTCTCCAGGGAAGAAAAAAGATCTCTAATGGGGAAAATAATAATAATAATAATAATAATAATAATAATAATAATAATACAATGATGATGATGATGATGATACCATTCTCTGGATTTTTGCATATAAGTACAATGGGTGTGAAACTGGCCATTTCAAATCCACCTTTGGTCTGTGGATTCTGCAATGTGAAATACCTGGCTGAATGACATTGAGGCTTTTGAGCTAAAATTTATATTACTCCTCTAGCTAGAATGTCGTTCTCATCTCTCAGTCAATTCAAAGACTATTCCACTCAAGTCTATCTTTATAAAATCTTTTAAAATCTCTCTTGGCTACAAGTATCTCTTCTGCCTCCAAATTTCTAAAGTCCTCACTTTTCACTTCTAAAACTTGCCCCAAACTCCCTTAGAGTTATTTTCTTCACATGTGAAGTGATTTATACTAATTATAAACTGCTCCAAGCTTAAGATCCAATCGAATTTTTGGACCTTAATATGGAATACTGTTGGGCTATTCTTGAGTTCAAAGATGATTGAGCCGAATAATTAGTTAGAGTTCCTTTAACCATATGCTTAACTCTGGTGAAGGCTTTGCATAAACTGCAAGTTCCTAAGTAAATATGAAACTAATTACAATAATATTTATATGACTGGGAATACCAGAGATAATACATAATACAAATATATAACAGTATGTGTAGCTTGGTTCAGAATGTAGCAAAAGCCTCTTGATCACACATACAAAAAATCACTCTGACTTTCTAATAAGCCCGGCAGCTTTGTGCCTCAAGAAGTAACTTCATCTTCAGTGGAGGAAGAGGTCATATCGCTGAGATGTCTCTTCACAGCATAGCTCCTCCCCTTAATTAATTGCTTCTTCCTCTCCCCCAACCCTCAGCACCTGCAGCATCAGGAGCTTTCACTGGTGAGAAATGCCAGGATGGCACAGAGGACCAGTCCCTTCAAGTCCCACTAATGGCTCTCACCCATTTGGAGCTGGGCATTTGGAAGAGTCAGAGATCTGCTTGGAGTTAAGTTGCCAGTGTTTTCTAGTAATGAGTGCACTTGAAAGTTAAAAACAAAACAAAACAAAACAACAACAACAACAAAAATAGAACAATCAATGAACCCCAACATTTAACAAGTTTGCACCTCAAGTACATTTTGCACAAAAACAACATAAGAAGATATGGTTTCATTTCCATTACGCCACGGAAACCCATTTAATTCAGCTGAACCATGCGCTAAGAGTACCCACAAACTTGGTGCTTGGTCTTGGGAGGAAGTGGTCAGCGGGTCCAGGGAGGTAGAGAGAAGAAAAGAAACATTTCCTTCTCTTTTCTTCCAGGTAAGGCTTGCACTGGGCCAATATTTCAAACAGATGAAGTTCGTCTTTGATGTCAAAGAACCTCCCCTTCAAAACCCATCTTACATCTCCGCGTCAGCCTCTCCCCAAGCCTCCAATGCCTTCTGCAGCTCTCCTAGGGGCTCCGCCCCCACCCCGTCTACTGCTGCTTTCCACCAGAGCATGTCTCAAAGGCTATTTGCAAACTTATGTCATCTCAGCCTCCCTGGGATGCCCAATCAGAAGATGATTCGTGTTACATCAGGAATCTCCAATTGGTGCAAAAATAAGCAATGCAGCATAAAGGGAAACTATTGGGGCTGGATGTCTGCTGTGGCTGGCAGCTAGATGAGGGGTCCACAGATAAGGCAAAAAGTGACTGCCAGACATGCCAGTCTCCCCCAGTTTTTATTCTTTTGGGGGTTGCTGAGCTTCCTGCATCTGTGGGTGACCAACGTTGGTTAAATCTAAAAAATGTTCAGGTAATATTCCTCCCTCCCTCCTTCTCTTCCTTTACACAGCCTGTGAATGGTGGAGGTGTTTGACTTCAGATCCCACGCCCCATCCTTAACAGTTATGTCACTGCATTATGCCTTTGACCTCGGTCACTTCTCCTAACACCTTCATCTCCAAATCACAGTTCTGCGTTTCTCACCTTTTACAGCAGCCGGTGAGCACCCATACTACCCGAACAGAACTTTGTTGCAGAGGCATCAGAGCGCCGAGACCAGGGAAGGCTTCAGTGGCTGGATCACAGTTAACCCTGGGGCGCCCTTCCGAACGCTCCTCATCCGGAAAGCATTTCTGCAGTAGGGTCTGAGGACCTCCTGTATGCTGGGCTCCGTGACAAACCAGGCAGGGACATGGAGGGGAGCGGAGAGAGGCCAGGAAATGGTGCCTGAGGAAAACCGGCCCTGTCGAGGGGAAGGCTCGGGCTTTGAGCGCCCCTCTGCTCCTGGAGCACGGCCCTGAGCAGGCACTGAGTGGCCACATTCCCCTCTGCCGCTGGTCACCGGGGCTGACTCCAAATCTGGAACGACCTTGTGCTCGAAGCAGAGACCCAGCTGAAAGGCCTCATCTGCCATTATCGGTTCTCTGAGTCATGCAGTCCCTTCACGATAATTACTGTATCCTCACTTGTAGAAAGTGGCTGTGTCCTTTGCATGCCATAGTTATTACCGAACAATTTCTGGGGTCATCATAAGCCGCCCACTCTAAACGTTTGGAACATTTCTAAACCAGGCTTTGGTGCATTTAATGCCAAACACTCTCAGTTCTTTTCGGAGGTTGACTCTAATCAACCTAAGAAAGGAAAACTAATTTCAAAATGAGGTTATTTGACACATTAAATTTGAATGGTGTACAAATATAAGTTGTTCAGAAATAACAAGCAGGAAAACGATGTTTTTAGACTCTAGATTTGTGGCGCGTAGACGTGGAGGTGTCTGGGTTTCTTCGAGGGGAAGGATGACAGCTCACCATCCGGAAAACTTACTGTCAGTAACACAGCAATTCTTGGAAGCTCGTTGTATCTTTATCCACTAGTGAAACCCAATGCTTGTTTATATTAGAAAACCAGAGATTCAACAAATAATAAAAATGCTTGTGGTTATGCTGGCTCTATTTAGTCTTGCTTCAGTGTTTTATAAAACTCATTTAGCACACGCTCACCAATAAGGGATATTAAAAAATATGCAATGACTTCAAGGGTGAAAATGGTATCTAATTTTTATATTGGTTTGATGTTTCGAAATTTGCTAATGCTACTGAATGCTTTTCCCATGTGTGGACCATTCATTTCTCTTTCCTTCTTTGTGAAGCATCTTTTCATATCCTTTGCCCTTTTGTTTCTTATGAGAGTTGTTGCTTTTTTTCTTATTGACTCCTAGGAGCGCTCTGTAAACTACAGCAATTTATGGACACACTTCTGGCCCAGAACAATCTGGGAAAAACGCCTCTTGATTTCAATTCAGACATGAAAAAGTGGAAGGAGCTGCTTTCGGTTCTTGAGTCTGGTGCTGGGCTCTCCCCTGCTGTCCTTTCTTCGTTTCTTGCCTTCTTTACTTCAGCAATATTTATCGTGCACTGGAGCTCCCAGCCAGTGGGGGAGGAGATACAAAAATGAACAAGTAGAGTGCAGAGTGTTTACACCCACGAGAAGCACATGTGTGGGGTGGTTGTGATACGCATAGAAGGCAGGGACCCCCCTAAGCAAGGCTGTGGGAGTCTTGGAGGAGGTAACACATCCCACTGGAGCTCTGAGAACACTATGTGTGTTGGAAGGATAGGTTCAATAAGGGGATGGTGACGTGAGTTCAAGGCCAAGAGGACGTGGCCAACGGGCTCCTGCAAGCCCTTCCATAGGGCCCGCACACAGAATTCCTGAGGGCACACAGAGATGTAAAGAGGCTAATAAGGCCTGTCTAGGAAGACCTGGCATGCAAGTCCCACCGAAGGGTCCAGCTGCAGTCTGCGAGGATGTGGTGTCCCCACCAAGGCCCTGGAGCTGACGCCACCATTCCAGGATAAGTGTCTGCCCTCCAGGCTGTTCGCAGCCATCTCCCCTGGAAACACCCCAACCAGCTCGATCCAAGACTGTCCGCCTCTCTCTGAAAGAGAGCGCACAAAGGCGGAACGTACATCCTGAGATGGACCGGTGGGTTGGGGAGGGTGAGGAAGAACAGGTGAGGAAGACCAGGGCGTAGCCAGCAAGGGAAGCCACGGAGGATCTGGAGAGGGTGGAGTCTACCCTGCAGTCAGCTGCTGGGGCACTGGTGGGGATGCAGCTTCAGATGCAACATCTGCCAGAACCTATTTCCCGCCTCTGCCAACAGGAAGGCCTTCAGCTGGGGATGGGGAGGCGTCGCAGCACTCAGAAGAGGGAGTGGGTCCCACGGGGGTGAGCGGTGTACCCCAGGGGCAAGGGGAATGCTACCGAACCTGATCCCAGCTCCGTCCCCTTCAGTGGAACAGATGGAGCACAGCTCCGAAGGGCCTTTCTCTTCCGGCCCTGGCTTTGTGACCTCCCAGCTGCGTGACGTGGAAGTAGGTGACAGAGCTCTGTAAGTGAACTGAGTGAGTAGAGACGCATGTGCACAGGGTGCTGTGGCCTCAGCTTTCTTAGGGTCATGTCCTTGTCTTCGAAGAGGACAAAACGGGAGGTGCCCAAAGCTGCAAGGCCGAGAGGGTGATAAAGCTTCCCTCACTACGGCACCTTCAATAATTAAGACTGGAACCCTGCAGGCCCCATTCTTCAATCACTTAATCATTTCAGAGGCCAGACAATTCGTTTCCTTCATTCATTTGTGATTCATTATTCAGCGACCAGGGGACTATTATCCAGTCATTAAGGGCCCCCCAAACATTCATCTTCTGACAAGCTTTGACAAAAGACATATATGCAGGTCCAGGCCGAGTTTGGATTCCTGTAGGAACGGAGATGCAAACCAGGGCTTTCTCTGGGGAGGGGGTGCAATTCCTATGCCACACAGTAGTCGTTCCCAGTGGAGAGACAGAATGAGTGGCAGGAGGACTCAGGCCCTGCTCTGACTGTCCCGTTCAGCTGGTTGTCTGTCCACCTGCCACAGAACCAATCACTGGGCCTCTTGAAAAGTTGGACACCAGCTAAGTCTTCTCTGCTCTTCTCACTCGGGGGGTTCTTGCTATCTTTGATAACCATTCGAGACAACAGCCTGCCCAGCTGTCTGTCTTCTCTTTGCTTTGATTGAATCCATACGTCTCGTCAGCCCTCTGGGACCCGTATCAGAACCCCCTTCTGTGGTGACAGAGCTACGTCACGGATGGGGTGACGGGCAGTGGCCGGTGCAAGCCCAGGCTGGCCCGAGTCCAGGCCAGGCTCTTAAGCACTGGGCCGGTTTTGTGTTTTGTTTCATTTCATTTCACTTGCAAAGCACGGGAAGAAATGTCTTTGGGAGATGATCTAGGCTTAAAGTATGAATGGATTCGAAAAGGATTTGGACAAATTTGTCAATCGCACAGATCTGAATAAAAGTTATAAAGACCCCCAACCTCATGGGTAACATCAGAGAAACTATTAGAGCCTCCCTTGTCAAGTCTCTGGAGCCTTTCATCGGTGCAAGACGCCGCCCCCGTGCTCCTTAAGTTAGACATCAACGTGCCAAGCAAGTCATGCTGTGAACCTGTTGTTAAAATGCCCATCTGACCACTGGATACCCACTGAATCTAACAGAGGAAAACTGGGTTTGCTCCAAAATACAGTAGAGTAATTACTTCAGGGTCCTCACCAAACTTGTTATTTTGAAAGACAACTTCATGTGAAGGCCTCCACTATTACTGCTGTAACTGTGATACGTGGTCTCAGCATGAAGACCGAGCAATGATTCCAGGATCTCGCCCTTCACTGGGACGAGGAGGAAGGGGAGCTGGCGTACACACAGCCTTTCAATGTTTGGGATCCAGTTCTGAAGCTTGACACACAACGACCCATTTCATACTCATAACAGGTCAATAGGGTAGAGTCTTTACTGCCTTCATCACGCAGGTGAAAAAACTGAGGCACGGAGCATTCTCTCATGTAGCCACATCATCTAGTGGGTGGGGCTGCAGCCAGGCCTTGAACCCAGGCAGTCTGGCTCAGCCCCCGTGCTCTTATTGGACTTGCTCACAGATGTGCAGTAAAGTGACCTTCTGATAAAAAGGAGCATTACCTCCGTACACCATTGTGGAACTATTACAACATGTTATCACAACTCGCATCCTCTCTCTAGTGGATGTTACCCTTCAGATAAACCTTCTCAGGTCAGGCATTAAAAAAAAAATACATTATAAAACAGGGTCTAAAATAAACACAGTGATATGCTTTTCAGGGTAAATATAAAGCAGTACCAGTAAATATGAAAAGATCACTAATAGTGTCCCACCTGCCCTTCTCTGTACATGAAACTAATAAAATTCCAGCATCACCAAGAAGGCCTGAAATGCGAGCTGTTTTTTCTAAGACTGGCAATAAATTTCTGCTGATTCATTTGCAGTCAGTTCTTCACTGCCATCCAAGATCAATAGTGGTGAATTTATAGGATGGTTGGTCAGGTTTAGAAAATTATATGCCCATTCCAGAAACATTTCCCCATTTAATGTGGCTGCCACAGAGTCATCCCAAACACTGAACAATTTGGCCAAAGGTATATGGCATGTGTGTGCGTGTGTGTGTGTGTGTGTGTGTGTGCATGTGCATCTCTGTGTGTGTGTGTGTGTGTGTGTGTGTGTGAAGATGTACATCTCTATGTCCACCTGATTTAATTCCTTTAATTGGGTTCTGACTTAAGTGGATTCCTGTGAAAGAAAAAAGATTCTCAGACAATAAATAAGTAGGACAGAGAAAAGCCTTAGCGCTGAGCATCCCCGTGCTGCCTCGAGGCACCGCACCATCAGGCCCGATGGGCTTATTACGCTCTTTGCTCTGTTGTAATGCAGCCTGGTGATGGGGTGAGGAGGTGAGTGGGAGAGCGGCAGCCTTCTGGATCCAGACCGGAAGGAGCAGAGCTAATGAGAGACGAACAGATATGGCTGGAAGCAAGAGGGCTGGGATGGAGGGGGAAGTTTTGCAGAAGGTTGGAGAGAGAAAGGGGGAAGATATCTGTGGTAGTCGAAAGACAGACAAAAGGTCACCAGAGTGGCAGTGAGGCTAGGAATTCATGGAAGCTGATTTTAGTATGTTGTGCAGTGGTTTATGAATGGGAGGCCTCTTTGGGGGTTCCTTGATGTTATTCGGTGAAAATGAAAACTGCTTTCCAGTGATCTTGAGTGTATCTTATTAACATGCCTCTGGATTGAAGCTGCCTTCCGGGGCCTGACTTGATCCGGGCTACACAACCGTTAGAAATAAGTCAGCGGCAGCAACATCGTTAACACGGATTAGAAGAAACTGGAGAGAGTCATTTTCAGTGAAAGTAATGCCGAAGTTCATAGGCATTGACACCGAATTTCTAAAGGGGAAAGACACAGCTAAGATACAATTTCTGATGAACCAGAGTGGCTTATCTACTTGTAAAAAATATTCATGCCCTGACTCTCCCTGCAGATCTCACGAAAGGAATGCTCGAGAAAAAAATGCTCCTCAAAGAAGGTCCCGGAACGCCAGGTGAGGGCTCACACGCGTACGTGAGGGGGGCCGGGGGCTCTCGCTTCATTTTCTCCTTTGATCGGTCAGTATCACGTCTTATAAGCGCTTCATTAACATGAAACAAAAGCTCATCTCCAGTGGCTGGGAATCGCCAAGTTACTCTCCCCTCGGAGACTGGAGTGTGCTCTGATGGTGACAAAGAGCTCTTAAGGTGTGTGTCTGGGGGAGAGTGGGGAGCTGTGTGTTCCACGATCACTTCATGGTGAGCAGCGCAGTAACGGAGACCACACCGGCTTCCATACCTGGCTGGTTTGAACTAGCCTGTTTTAGCAACACGCTCTTCTCTGTCTGATTGTAAAAGGCGGCGGTTTTGAAAATTTGTCTTTTAGGGAGAGGGGAGGGTTCATTCGTAAGGGCATCTGAGCAGTTCGATTCGATTCAATTAAACTAAATTGCGTGGCATAGCAATGGTAGGGGAGGTCCACCGTGAGCCTGAGGACACAGAGCTGATGGAGAGGCGGTCCTTGGGGACTCTCACCCACCACCTACATGTAGGCTACTTCAGTGTAGATTATCATCTCAAAAGTTCTTAAAGTTAATGGTCTATTTTATTTCTTTAAGAGGGATATATAGTAGCAAAAAAATAATAAATAAATAAATAAATAAATAAATAAATAAATAAATAAATAAAACAAAGAACTGCCGTATCACCTCACACCTGTCAGGATGTCTATTATCAAAGAGAGATAACAAGTGAGGATGTGAGAACAGGGGACCCCAGGGCACTGCTGACGGGAATGTAAATCAGTGGCAGCCATTATGGAGCACAGCATGGACATTCCTCAAAAAATTAAAACTGGAATCACCATACGATCCAGCAATCCCACTTGTGGGTATATATCCGAAGGAAATGAAATCACCTTCTCAAAGAGACAGCTGCACTCCGTGTTCACTGCAGTATTATTTACAATAGCCCGAGTATGGAAACAAGTTAAGTGTCTTTCGACAGATGAAGGGATAAAGAAAATGTGATATATGTATATACACAATACAGTGTTATTGGGTTCAGAGAAAGAAGGAAGTCCTATTACGTATGAAAACCTGGATGAATCTTCAGTGCACTGTGCTGAGCGAAATAAGTCAGAAAGAGACAAATACCGTATGATCTCACTTATACGTGGAATCTACAAAACGTGGAATCTAAAAAGGGCGGATGGCCTCAAAGAAACAGAGTTGAATGGTGTTTACCGTGGGCTGGGGGATGGGCAAAATGGGGAGATGTTTGTTGGTCGAAGGGGACAAATGTCTAGTTATAAGCTGAATACGTGCTGGCGACCTCATGTACCGTGTGGCGACTATAGTTGTTATCTGCTGGAAAGATGCTAACGGAGTAGATCTTAAAGTTCTCACCACAAATAAAGAGGTCATTATGTGAGGAGATGGATGTGTTAACCACGCTTCTTATGGTAATCATTTTGCAATATATAAGTGTATTAAGTCATCACATTGCACAGCTTAAATTTATACAATGCTATTTGTCAACTACATATAAATAAAGCTGGGAAAAACAATAAAAGAAAGAGAACTGTAATTTCTAAGCCTTTGGATGATTTAAATCATATATATTTTAACATACAGCAAAGTATAAAAGGTCCGCACGATTCTCTACAAACAAGCCAAAGGAGAATTAGGATTTGGAATAACAGCTCACACAGAGGCACAGGACAGCCTCAGTGCCTCAGCACATCCCCTGTATGGGTACCGCATTCCTGCAAGTAGAGATCTACTTTTCTGAGCTGCTGCATACACCTGAAGGCTGAGCTAGGTAAAATCTCAAAGTGCAAAGATTTTCAAGTCCAATGCATGCCAGACCTGGGCTACATCAGAAGCAGGACATACAGAGTATGAAGAGGATTTCCACCTGGTCAAAACCAGAGGGTGACAACGGCGCCCCACTGCTCCTCAGGATCTGACACAAGTGCATCCGAAGTCTGGGGTTCTTGGCTGCACACACCTAGGGAAATAGTTGCCACACCAGAGAGGCAAGAACTTGCTGCCTACTCCACCCCGACCACGTCAGTTTCCAGAAACAGCCTGATCACCAATCAAGGTGATTATTCCCTCTGGAGCAAGCCCAGTTGCCCGCTCTAAGGTCTGGGTTTCAGGCCTTGAAATCCTTCCTGTGCTAGGACTTCCACTCTCCCCTTAACTGGGGAGGGCAGAGAGATTATCCATTTGCCTCCTTGAGATGCTCCAAAGTAGACTTGGCCTCAGTTTACCAAACTGCACTCCAATCGCCCCTCTGTTACCTGCCTGCCCCCTTCCTACCCTTTCCAGTTGGCCATGTGCCTCTCTTTATCTCATCTCCCAGGTTTCATTTTCTGTCAACTTCTCCCCACCATTTGTAGAGGCAAATCAAACCCTTAAAAGCCACTTTTGGTTAAAAGTGGGTACCCAACAAGAGGGTTGCACATTTATTGTATCTTTTCATAAGCGATTTTTTTTTCCTTCTGTTTCTACTGAGCACAAAAGACTGTCTTTTGTAGAGTTGTCCAAAGAATACCAGTGCTATTTCACGGAGTAAGGCAGGAAGGTGAGTGAGTGTGCTGATGTATTCTTTTCCTAAAAGGTAACAATGCTGACGGGAAAAGAGATTCACGATGTGAAACGATAAGATGCTGCTTCTATTCTGGGAACATGTAAAATGTAACTGAGTTGGGACGTCGCATTTGGCTGAGGCAGAGAGAATGGGAACAGAGACCAGTGCTCGGGGTGAGTCAGGGAAAGAAGGAACTGGAACAGAGTTCCACGAGAAACAAATCAAGTCTGTGCTGGGGAGAAGGAAGAGCCAGGCGAAGGAGGAGAGACGTGGCAAGTACGGAAGGGAGGTGAGACCAGACTTGTGCCTCCTCAGGCACCTCTGGCCTTAGGCCAACTTGCTACAAATGAAAAAACAAGTCATATCTGAAGATCCCTTCGCACTCAGGTTGAAGGAAATAAAACATGCTGGTTTCTATTAGATCAGATGAAAGGCCGAAGAACAGAAACCCCTCATCCCAGAAGGTTCTAGAATCCCAGAATGATTCTCTTCACCTGGGCCATGTCCAGGGCTGACATACAGCCAAGCACTGTATAAAGTAAGAACGGAACTATGCTGCATTTTGTGTGCCAGCCAACATCAAACCAATTTTCCTCAGGAAAGTAAAAAAAAAAAAAAAAAAAGAAAGAAAGAAAGAAAGAAAAGAAAAAAACAACAACAAAAAAAAAAACAAGGCAAAAACATCAACGTCGCATTTTGACCTCATTGATCCTTACAGCCCCACCTTGGAAAAGTCTTAACTTTCACAATACTAGTCTGCTTTTGTACCCCATGTGGCTAAGCCTCCAAACATTGTGGTTATATCCAATGTAAAAACCGTGCATCCTGCAAACTGCTGAAGAGGGGGAGTTTCTGTTGGTACAGAATGCCACCTGCCACTCCCATCCCCTAGAAACCCTCGGATAGGATGTGCTCTAGTGAAGCTCAGATTTACTCATTCCCTATATGTATCCTGAACCTGGCCTGGCCTCCCTGTCTCTGCAGACAGCTCCCTAGTCCCGACTACTGTTGTCCGAACCATCGCTCCCCCATGCCCCCCAAATCCTCTTCTGGCTTCTGTTACATTTCGAATAGAATCCAGAGTCCACACATGAGCTACAGGGCGATAGACAGTCCAACCTCAGGATGCCCCCCTGAGTTTGTCACCCACCGTCTCCTGGCCTCAGGCTTTTTCCTGGAACCTAGCAGCTGGCTCCCTCCCAAGACCTGGCCCTGTTCCTCTGCCTGAGATTCTCATGGCTTATTCTTTTCCTTCAGGTCCCTGCTCAGAAAGATCAGCTACTCAGATGGACCTTCTCCAACCTGTGAGTCTAAAATAGCCAGCCCATCATGCTCTCTCCTGTTTTTATTTTTCCCATTGCATCCATCCCTACCTGATGGTGTATTATAGGTCTCTCTGTTTATTTCCTGTGTCGTTCTCTACTCCCTAGGATGCAGGCAAAATGAGGACAGATACTGTTTTATTACATGTCACATCCCCCCGTAAAAGCCAATTTAGCAATCGCTCAAGAAATAGTTCTTGAAATGAATAATTGTGATTTCCGGAGTCCTATCAGAGCGAAAAGCATATTGTTTTCTCATTTGAACACTTGGCAATTGAACAGTTGCCTTAGGAGACAGAAGGCAAGGAACAAAGGAGGTAAGCCATGCTCAAAACTCAAAATTGAAACACTGTTAAATACAGAAACATTTCTTAAGTGAAAGGAGGCAATGGGAAGTAAAAGATTAATGAAAAATGTTGTGTTAAACAGCTGACACAATAAGTGCCAAAATGCTGGGTTCGACATTAAAAATAAAATCCTATTTCATTTATAGTCTGACAATTTCTTTGGTTATAGATCAGAATCAACAGTGACATTTACACAGTGAAGCACGGGTGCCAGTAGCTAGAAGGGAATTTAAATGCAATTTAGCTTGTCTCGATTGTGGTTTTCAAAATGGAAATGAAATGTAATCTGAATGGAGACTTGTACCAATTCGGTTTTATTTTACAATTGGAGAAAATACACTAGTTTCATAGATGGTTATGTCAGCATCGGGCTTTTTCACGTCCCTCTCAATAGTTAACCTTCACTTCTTAATGGTCGTGCACATAGGTTTCGAAAATACATTTTTGATGGATATGTAAATATCCATTTGTATTATTACTTCAGCATGGACTTAAATTACCTTTAAGGAAGTGGACTGCACACACTGTGTCTCCACAAATCCCCTTCCCCAGTACCCACCCTTCTAGCTAAGAAACTTTAATTATGCAACCTTTTAAAAGCCATTGAAGACTACTAGTTATTCACAATGTAAAGATGCATTGACACACCAACAAAAACTCAGGCACAGACAACAGTTTAGTGGTTAATGGAGGGAGATGCGGGGAGGAGGGAAAGTAGATAAAGATAAAGGGGGTCAAGTACATGGTGACAGAAGGAGATTTGACTTTGGGTGGTGAACACACATGCAATATACAGATGATGTATTATCGAATTGTACACTTGAAACCTATATAATTTTATTAACCAATCTCATCTCAATACATTTAATTTAAAAAATGTGTTGGTAATTATATGTTAGCAGGATGTTATATACATCTGTCTGCTGCTATGCTTTAGAATTTGACTTTCTGTAAGTTTTGACTTTCTCTTGTCTTTTTATAGCATAGCTAAACCAACACAGCATAGCCACATAAGTTAATAAACAAAATCACACTCTGAAAGTGACCAGGTTATATATAGTACAATTGGTCTTGACAAAGTCAGCCACATGGGAAATTCAGTGTTGTCCTTTTGTTTAGATTTTTAAAAAGACGATTTTCTATTATACAATTCATTATCTCTTTCAAATAACAAAACCAAGGTACCACTATTTCTAACAAAACTTAAAAATAAAAAGTCAGCAACTTGAATCTTGCACTGACTAGCAGTTGCATCGCTTGATGAAATTTAAGCACCACTGGATGAAAGATTTAAAAAAAAATCCCCAAACCCAGGCAGCCAAGATGTAGGCTGGAATAGTACCCCACACACTTCCAGCTTTCTCATCTCCTAGCTCACGGTAATGCTTGGAAGCTACAGAAGACATCGGTGATGTCTTCTTTTTAATTTTTTATAAGAAAAAAATTATATCGCCAAGCAATCAAAACCTTGGTTGACTTTGGACCACAAAGCTGCTAATTATTGAATACTACCACCATCATTTTTCTAAGAAAAAATAGTAAAACAACATCATACACAATCTTTTCAGTGGCCCGGATGGCTTCAGAGAACCTGGGAATATGTTGTGTTGGCTGTCCACGGTCTAGGGATCAAAGCAAAGCCTTTGCACATTAGTCCTCAACACTCCTGAGTGGTTACCTAAGCTCAATTCGCTCGCTCCCAAGATGCAGAAACTCAGAGGTCAGCAGGTAGCAGTGACTCTGTGGCAAAATCTGCAAGTCCCTAAGATCTCCAGCCACGAAGTCAATGGCTTCCTTATAAACTAGGCTTACCAGGCTGCAGCCTTTGTTTTGTTTGTCTGTTTTTATAAAACCTCATGCGGTATGTCCCCCACTGTGCTCTCTAAGATAAGTTACTCCTGCAAAGAATTACTTATAACAGAAAACTGGAGAACTGAGAGATTGAGACTCCAGTCACAAAAGGTGAGGAAAATAGGTATTGTGGCAATCCCCACATCATCCTGCTGATTTATCGCTTTATGCTTTGAAATGAAGAGCGAGACAAGGTCCCTTGGCTAAAAATAAATTTAAGATAATTATATCACAGTTATTTCCTACCGTTCAATTCGTTCTCAGATCTTCTGCAACCCATGAGGCATAGAGCTGAAAACAGGCAAATGAAACGGAACTGTTTAACCAGTGTACCATGAGTTAGCAGAATTAGCTCTTTCTTCAGAGCCCTGAAGTTCACTGTCAGCAGGTGATGCACGGTGGTGAGGATGGCATCGAGAGGTGGGGACAAAAACCATTCTTAAGGATTACTTACGAAGATGAGTAAAAATACTAATCATGCTAATATTTCCAGTGGCAACAGGTATATGAAAATACGGAACATTTTCTTAATAAGCTGGGGTCCTGCCCACGTTGTTTTTCATGGTTTATGACCCATGAGGGTGGTGACTTCAAGAAAGGACGTGAAGATAAGGTAGAAAGGTTTAGTGGTTAAACATACAGATTTGGGGACCAAACTAATAGGTTCCGATTGGAACCTACCTCCTTAGGTATTAAGAGGATTAAATGAGTTAGAAAATAATAAAACACTTGAAATGATGCTTGGCACATAAAAAGTACTAAATAATTAAATAAACTCCTGTAAGCAAGTTTTCTAGACTATTTTCTCTTTTAAGAGTGATGTTCATCCTGGTACGTTTTCAAAAAAAAACCAATTATTTAATTCTTAACAAAAACTTCCTTTAGAAAAGGAGACGCAGAGTATTTGGAAAATATAACAAAAGCACAAAGACCCACTGGTGATCAGCACCCCCAGGAATGATTAATAAAGGATATCGTTGCTCACTTTTCTTGGGAAAACACCTAAGGCCTTGTTCTCACTCCACGTGTATATACGTTGAATATATATTGTCATTTGATAAATGGAGTCGTTCTACATGTATAAGTTTTTTTCATTTTATATCAGAGAGGTTTAATACAATGAAGTAAATAAGCAGAAATACCCAAATGAGGAAATGGAACATTGACTATAGTTAACTGTTGTTTTCCTAGGCCAAATCGAGAGAATTTGGGAGTCGTTATTTGATACACTCAGGTCTTCATTTGGCTTGAGAAACTGCAGAGCCAGACAGAGTCAGACATGTAGATGAGCTCCCAGGAGCTATATAGAGACTTGACCTTCCTATGGCTCAGAGTTAAGTCCCCCAGATTCCAGCAATATCAAGGGATGTTTCCCTACCAGGCCTCAGGGACTGCCCACAACAACCAAAAGAAACTCGATGTAAAACATGGCCCATGACAGCCATATGCTCCTTCTCCAGAGCCCCAGGGTACACTGTCACACGGTGATTCATGACGTCGGCACTGAGGCAGGAGCCGGAGGACAGCCATCAGTGCTCAGGGTTCAGCCAGGGCCAAAAGGCCTCCCCCATCCAGCAGGGCCCAATCCATCAGTGTGTGTAGAACGGGCAACCCGGCTGAGAAATGGGGCGGGTGACCTGGTGCTTTGCTCTTCCTGTTCACTGGAAGTTCCTGGAACGGAGGGACTGCATGTTGTACACTTAAAAAGGCCTTTCTTACGCCCAACACAGAGCCACCTCTGTCTAATGCACGCATTTTGTCCACTGAGGTTTTGAAATGAGACATAGCTGAGCTCCCGATCAGACTCTAATGAACATGTTACCTGCGTAAACCCAGGCAGGTTACTTAACTTCGTACGACTTCCGCTGCCTCATCTGTGAATGGGCAGAATGGGTAAATAATAGCTGTTCATTACCACCAAATAACTTACTTATTGGGCATTATGATATGTTAGGCAATGTGTGATAAAATTATGTTCGCTTCAAGAAGTCAACAATCATAGAAATAATAACGATTTACTGAAGAGTAGCTAGATTTTCCTTTCAGAAGGAGATGATGTCATTATTTTCCCATCCAAGTTTACTTTTCTCTACCCCTAAAGCAGACTTACATTAATTGTTCCCACGGCCCATGCTACTCCCAGATGTTTGGTGCCAACACGCAATGCAGCACTTTGTTTCATGTTTTCAAGTCTCTATTTCTTGCTGAATTATTTCCTGTGTGTAAATGGTGTTTTTTTTCTACTATTGGATAAACCCTTTGCCGGCAAGTCACCTGATTCTGTTTCTTTTCCATTGCCACCCACAAGCACATAGGGGCTGGTTATGAACAATTGTTTATGATTCGATTGGAACTACTCTAACTTTGTAACTGGCCAATCAACAACCACTGGCTGTGGATTATTACCTTAAGCGTACTTTATTGGATGAAGCAATTTTCCTTACAATTTAGAATGCTATTATCAGAAACACAAGTAAACACAATTAAACAGTTTATGATCACAAACTACTCAGCTGAAGAATGCTCTGGAAGGGTGGGTGGGTAAATGCATGGCAGAACCTATTCTGCTGTCCCATGGGGATGGACAAGCATTGCTACCTCCCACCATGTCCCAATCCTCCACTCTAAAAATTGGGGCAAAGACTTGGGGTTTACCTGTAGCAAAAATTGCCTACCTACCTACCTCTCAAGTCAGTAACTATCACCGCATTTGGGGATCTCTCATTTCACCATGAAAAATTTACCTGTGACATATGGTATTTGTCGACTCTACCACCAGTGTGCAATACTAAATAAAAGTCAGGTTTTGATTTCCACATGGGACAAACGCCACGCCATCATACCCCGCCTTGGCTGGTTCTATGATGCTTTAATGATAATATTTCAACAAGTATTTGAGGCCATGTCCTAATTTTAGTATTTCAGAGTCTGTAAATATCTGGTTTAGGGGAAGTTGACCCCTTTCATAGCTGAAGGAATTAGCATCAACTCCTCTAGACTAGCTGTCCAGTGTTTTCTAAATGCTCAGCCAATTTCCAGATCCCCAACATAATTATGATTTTTATACTGCCTGTATGAGATTTTTGATATTTTGGAAAAAAAATAGTGTCAAATTTCCAAATATTTAAGACTCTTGCCTTAATGTGAGATTTTTAAAAGTTATTTCCCCACTGGTTAGATAACGTTTCCCTTCCTCCTCTCAGTATATCTGATGCACGATGCACCAGAGCAGAAACTCTGGCTCCACCTCTAATCTTTTGTCTGTTACTCATCTCTAAAGACTTAGCCAAGACTTTAAGCATCCTCTTTATAAGCCTTCTCCCCTACTCTTGGAATAAGCACCCCTTCTGCATTATCATCATACAATACTACAATTTTTTGTTGAGATGCCCATCTCGTATATTGCTATCAGTTCCTAAAAGGTAGAGATCAGGTTTAATCCATCTTTATAGCCCCAGTGCCTAGCACAGGGACTAAGCCACGGACAGTATTCAGTAAGTGCTCAGTAGACAGCACTGAACAGCTAGATTTCAAATGAAAGCAACAGGTGCCAGTGATCAGGCTCCATCTGTTTACCTGGACAAACAAGTCTATCAGTGAAATCCCTGTTGCTCTGGAGCTATTTGCAGTGACACAGCTGTCTCCTCTGGGACAAATTTCACCTTGCCCTGACAGCCCAGCTGAAAGTCCTTTGGAAGATGGAAACACAAAGTTACATTTATCAAAATTAATAGTTGTATTGAATGATAAATGCTAACGGTAAAAGACTTAAACCATCCAGAAAAAGACAAAGAAGTTAAGAATCACCCGAAACTGCACAACAGAGAGCTTGCCATTGTTAACGTTCTGGTGAAAAGAAAAGTAAACATTTCTTTTATGCCCTTGCACAGAATTTTACATATATTTTAAACAAATCGAATTTATAAATTAGATATGCTAGGTAAAAAAAAGTCTTTTATACTTTTCATTTCATAACATGCTATAGACCCCTCTGCAGCTCAGTAAATACAGAGTACCTTAATCTTTAATGGCTGTTTCCATGCATGCTTCATCAGTGAGCAAGACCCTTGGGCATACAGTTTGCACACTTGTCCAATTATTGCGTTATGATAAATTCCTAGAAGTAGCACCGATGGAGCAAAGGGCATGCTCATTTAAATTTTAGTATCATGTATATATGTGTGTGTGTGTGTTACCGCTGGGTGCTCCAGAAAAATTGTTCTGGTATGATATTCCCAGTTATGGCATGAGATAGGTTCCTAACAATTTGAGCGGTGAAATGTTTTGTTTTGCTTTGGGGTGGGTTTTTTTGTTTGTTTGTTTTGTTTTGTTTTGTTTTGTTTTGGTGTGGTTTATTTGATTACTAAGAAGTTGATATTTTTTTTGTATGTTTACTGTCCTTTTGTATTTTATCTTTTTCAATTGCCTGGTCATAAACTTAATCTATCTTTCAATGAAGTGTAATTGCATACTTTATAGACTTTAAGAGACTTTTTACATTAGTCATATTAAACTTATTTCTGTTGCAAATATTATTCTCACTCAGTTTGACATTTGACTTTCAATGGAGTTTATGGTGGTCACTTTGTAAATTTTTATGTAAATGCATCAACTTTTTCTTTTTTGGCACTGGATTTTGTGGCATTGCAAAGAAGACATTTCGCAACCTAATATTATAAAAATATTCTTCTATACTTTTATAGTGCTTTTATGGTTTCATATTTTACAATTCAATATTTAGATGCATTTGTAAAGCTCTGGTATGAAGAGATGAATTAAATAGTTTAATTTTTAATATTATACTTAAGAACAACAAAATATTTTTAAAGACTAAAATGTCAGTTAAAATAGTATCTCATCTGTATATCTTTTTATTTCAGTTAGTCATGGATACATTTATCAAATTACAATCACTGTGGGCATCATCTGTGCCTACTGCCTCTTGGCCTCTCATGGTACTTCACAAAGAAATGGCCTTCTATAAACATCCTCATTTGATATGATAAACTCATGGGTAAAAAAAAAAAATGCTTCATCACTATATACACACACACACACACACACACACACACACTCACACTCACACTCACAGATTTATGTTCGATAAATGAAAATATTTTTGTTAATTTCTATGGCAGGATTATTTTTTAAAGCAGACTTTTATAGAAATAAGGTATATTATATTTAGCACTCTTAGATAATATATTTTAGTCTTTTGACTTAAAGATACACTTAAATATTCATATACCTGACCCCGGGCAGAAGCTGGTTAAGGTCAAAACACAGAAAAAACATATTTAACAAAATAAAGAGGTGAGTATTATGTGGATGATAAACTTTTTAAATTTAGAGAGTTACACATCTGCAGTAAATGGACTATGCTTCCCCGCCCAGCATAATTGAGGGAAACTAAGGCTGCTAATATGATGGTGACGTTAATAAATGGCATTTGCTATGCATGTCATGTGGCAAGTCGTATTCGAAAAGCTTTCGATAACAGCGGCACATATAGGTCTCACACTGTCCTCTAAAGGCAGGAAAGTACTGGTATTCCACATCCTTTACAGATGAGGAAACTGAGGCAAAGAGAATCGCAGTAGTTTTCCAAGACTACATGTTAGTGAGTATCTGAGTCAGCCTTTGAAACCCATTTGCCAGATTTCCGGCCTGTCCATTTACCATGACAGTGAATTTCAGGTCCTCTGAAAATTGCCCTAATCATGACAATCGAGTTTCCAGACATTTTCATTTAAAAGCTTAGGCTGAGCTCCAGCAGCCAGTTAACAAACAATTACTTTGCAAAGATGTCTGAGCAACGGTTGGTTGGGATCTAATGGCGAAGACAGATGTCTTATTGCTGAGGGGGCATCTCCCTTAGTCAAGAGTCAGCATCCTCCCCAGTGAACACAGTCAGTGACACTGCAATGACTATGTATGGTGTCAGATGGCTACTAGACTTATTGTGGGAGTCACTTTGTAAGTTATACAAATGTCTAACCACTACGTGGTACACCTGAAGCTAATATAATATCGTATGATGACTGTAATTGAAAAATATTTTTAAAAAGTCAGCATCCTCAATTCTAGCCATGGTACCACTTCTTTTGAAAAGGGAACTGGCAATGGCCCTAGTTTTAGTTGCCTCTTATATCAACTTGGGATAATAATAATCATCATATGGACAAATGCCTTATAAACTGTAAAATGAGTCAAGCCGCTGTGAATTTGTAACATTTCAGGGGCAAAAGAAACAGCCACATTTAAGGCTCTGGGTTCAGAAGGCAGGTGCTGTGCTCGTCTCTGCAGGGAAAAGCCAGGGCCTAAATGAGGTCTAAGCACCAGGCAGGTGCTGCCAGGTGGGCGCTGCCAGGTGGCGCTGCGTAGGGAGGTGTGACCAAGCAGGTGCTTATGGCAAAACAAGTCCTTTCTGCCACATCAGCCAGGATTCCAGGAAGAAGCCAGTGTTTTGAATTTCTGAATTCTGGGATGTCACTCAGGAGAAAATAACTCTGAGAAATGCTATGGGTAAAGAAACCCTCCCACTTTCTCTGTCGTTGCTGAGTCACTTTTGTAGAACATCCCCCCAGCACAGAGTAAGCCCTGCCCGCTCCAGTCCTCGGTGCCTTTCACTGGACGGTACCAGGAGGCCTGAGGCACCAGCAGCAGCCTCACTGCCTTCTCCAAGGTCAAGTTCATTCTTATTTTATGCCTGAGGAAGGGCTCCAGGCAGCTACAGAGGAGACCAGGCAGCTGGAGGCACAGAACAGGAAATGAAGCAAACCCTTGAGGCATAACTCGGAAAGGAGGCCACTCAGGTCCCTGCCAGCATGTCCCTGCCAATGGCCTCTGAGGACTCAGAGGCTCCCTCATCTTGCAATCACGCTGCCATCAATCACTCAACGAGAAATGGTCCTATTTTCCTCTTATCTCTAACATTAAAAGAGTAGGCTCATGATACCAGTTGGCAAGGGATGGAAAAACAGCACTTGGATTTTTCTTTTTTAAAATACAGAAAGCATATAGCACATATCCTGACTTTCTGTCATGGAATATTTTTCCAAATAGAAATTTCATTCTGACTCTGTCTCAGTTCGATTAAATGTGCATCAATGGGCTTCTAGCAGGGTATATTTTCAGGTGGCCGAGGGGGCCACCAAAGAGTGCTAATTATGCACTGGGCATGGGGTGTCCATGCTTTCCATTGCTAACTCATCTGAGCCTGTGCACAACTCCAAGCAGTGGGTACCAGAATTATCTCCATGTTATAGATGAGGAGATCGGGCACTACTGAGGCTAGGTTACTTGTCAAAGACAACACAAAAGCGGGGAGGCGGGAAAGAAGCCTTGGCTCGTCAGAGAACTGACAATCACTCCTTTCTGTGTGCACGGTCCAGGCCTGTCTCCTCTTTCCTGTCAAAGGCATAAGCACCTGTGAGACTGGCCCAGGAACCATCTAGCAGAAGAAAATCAAACTAAGATACTTTGAGCAGCTTCTCGGAGTCAGACACTGGGCTCAGCACTTTCACTTGGGGACAGTGCATCTCCTGGCCCGGGCAGGCTGACTTCTCTAATTTCACGAGCTGCATGTACACTTGGAGCCATTGAGACCTTGCTGAGGCTCAGCTCGAGACGTCACGGAGTCTTCAAAGACGAAACCCAGGGCTATATTCCTCCCTCACCCCGCCTCACGTGTTTTCAGCTCATTTTTTACTACAATCCAGTTCTAACACAGACCCATCAAATATGTCTCCGGCCCTTAAGGTTCTTTACCAGCTCAATGAAAACAAAAACGAGGAAAAAGATTTATCTCTGCCCTTTGGGAAATAAAAACTTTAGAAGGCAATAGAAGCTTTGCTAGGCCAGCAAAAATGTTACATGAGAGGCAGGCCCCTAATCGGCCCCTCCTTATCTGCCAAGCTGCCTGGTAATCTCCACCTCCTTGGTGGTCCAGGGTACTCTGCTCTCTCCTCCCAGCTAAGTACAGCCCCCACCTCTGGAGAATCAAGCAGGAAATGAGGGCTGCTGCCTCAGCTGAAGTCCTCTTCTCTTAGATTTCAATAATAAATAAACTCGAAAACCGAAACTTGAAAGGTAGTAAACACTACCTTTCAGTGACTTAAACTAGCACCATCCAACAGAAACACGATGTGAGTTATAGAGGCACTTTAAATATTTCTAGTAGCCCCATTAAATGAATAAAAAGAAATTGGTGAAATTAATATCCATAATATATTTTATTTAACCCAATATATCCAAAATGTCATCTTGACATGTAATCAATAAAAAAATTATTAATGATCTATTTTATATTCTTTTTTATACTAAGTCCTCAAATTCCTATGTGTATTTCAACATCTCTCAATCAAGAGTCACATGTAGCCAGTGGCTACTATACTGGATGGCACAGAGTCAAACATCATTCTCTGTTACGATCTTATAAACACAAATAGATTAATTCATCTTCACTCACTTCACACAATCAGAAATTATTACAGGAAAAAGCAGTGAATTATTACTTTGTCTCTAACTCTTTGAATTTCTAAATGAACCTGATCTATTTTCTCATTTAATCTTCACCATAACCTGTGAAGTTGATTTGTACAGTATTTCATAGGGGTAACAGAATGGAATAAAATCATCACACACACACACACACACACACACACACACACACACACACACACACACACACCTGTTCTATGTTCTCAACTTATGTAGCCAAGGATCAGAACAGAACTGAAATCACACAGCAATACAGAGCCCAAGTGAAAGGAAGCAGCTTCCTGACACAGTGCAAAAAAAGGGAGAGTTAAAAACAAACACAAATGAAACAAGCAAAGAAGCAAACGAACAATAAAGGGCCAGATGGAGTCAGCGGAGAGGATACCACACCACTCCAGGTGATGGGCTGCAATAAATAAACGATGGTGGTGGCAGGAAAAGCGACAATGGGCAGGGGTGAGATTCAAGGGATCTGAGAAATGGAAGAGACAACGACCTCAAGTTCAAGGCCTTTTCAAGATCAAAGTCTATATTCTTGGAGAAATGGTGGTGACCGTCAGCAAAGAGTAAAGTCAATGTGACTAAAGAGCTTTCTCCCTCTTGGGGATGGGCTGCAGGAGAGAGAAAGAGCTCAGGGCTGCCACGTTAATTTCCCTAATAAGACCTGCATCTGTTCTATGCATCTACTTTCATGGACTGAGTGGCTGCTAAAAGGAATCCAATAAGCACTTGGCTTTTTCCTTACAACTTGCTTAACTAGTTCATGATGACTCGAATGTGTTAGTCACTTATGTTCTGCTCAGCTGGCCCCTAAATGACCTCAGCAGATCTGCTGACCACTCTTCACATCTGCCCTGACCCCTGTGAAAAGGAAATTCCGGTCTGGAGATGAGCTGTCCAGCCTAGATTTTACCTCTGAAAGGGCCACAGTACGCGAGGCACAACCTGAGATCCAAAAATGTTTACACTTTGATAGTTAAAGTGAAGAAAGTCTATAGGTAAATGTTAGTGAAAAAGCACTTCGTCAATGGCCCCTCAAATTCTATGAAATCTAAGAGTCAAGATGTCTATTTATCACTTATTCCTCGATGGTGGACTATTCCACAGAAATACTGTCACACACATTTGGAGTGGTCGGTCGGTCTCCTAAACAGCCAAGCCATTACAGAGACCAAACTGCTTCATAGAAACAGAAATCACCATTTGCGAAAACACACTGCTTATCAATGTTCCGCAGCCTGTCCTTAGAAGCTATGAAATTAAATTAACACCTTTCAGGGAAGGATCGAATGTGTGTGTACACACACTCAGAGACACACACTTTGGAGCTGACCCCAAATATGCCACACTTCACAGACTTTGTCAGCTCTCCAACAACAACATGTGGCAATAACATGTTCAAACACTGAAAAACATTTAGCTTTTAAAATGTGAATGAGGCCATTTTATTCAGTGAAGAATAGGAGAGTGGTTTAGAAACGGAATCTCACTGTCCAGGTTGGAATATAAACCCGTCATGGAGCTCCCACGGCCTCTCTCAGCGGGTGTGGAGACCATTCTCCAAAGATGGCCCTCAACAGTTCTTCCTCCCTTATATGGACAGGCTCAGGAGATAGACCGTCTTTATGCTCCCTTGACCCTGGGTGGATCTTGTGACTTGTGGCAAAAGTGACATCCTTGGACTTTCAAGCCCAGGTCTCAAGAGGTGTAGCAGCTTCCTCTTTCCTTCTTGGAAGTCAGAAGTTATGACTCCCAAGAGAGACCTGATGGACAGAGGCCTGGAGCCACCTCGGTCAGCTGAGCCCAGCTGAGGTGCCAGCTGAATGCAGCCGCATGACTGAGCCCAGGATAACACAGAAAATGAACCCCTGCCACCCCACAGAATTGTGAGGAATCATAAATCAGTGCTTCCTCAAGCCACCGCGTCTGAGGGCCTCTGTCATGTGTGGTAATAGATCACTGAGACAATGGGCCACAGAAGATATCAAATGATTAAAAGCGAGCCAGCTCTCCCATTCACCTGTGACCATCTGTGATCATATTGGGATTCTGAACACTTCTGCCTGTGGACTAATTTCAGTAGAGAAACACAGATGGGACTGTCTCTTTTTCATATTCATACTCCAGCATTCAGGAACATCTCGGATGCTGGTACTGATGCTAGCACTGCATTCTGACAGTTCTACCCCCCAGATCCCTGTAGGGCTAGAAAAAACTACTTCCCTTGACTGGTTCATCAAACTCCCTCCCTCCCTGCTTTACCTAACACCATGCCTCAGACCTGCAAATGTTTATGTTAGAAAGAGTAACAAGATGACAGATGCTGGAGGGAATAAAACTTCAATATGAGTATGAATAGAGAAAAGTTGGTAGAGGCCTTAATTGAACTTTATAGCATGGACCACATGGAGCTACACAGACAGCAAGGACTGGGCAGGCTTGGGGTAAACGGAGCTAGTAGCCCCAGTTCTTGACCCTTCGCTACACCCTTGCCACAAATGCACTGTGGTCAGATGTACTTCTCTTCCTCTTGTCTTTGAGCCTGTTCATGTGACTTGACTTGAATGTTGATGCAAGTGATAATGTGCCAGCTCTAAGCCCAAGCTTAAGCTGAGTCTTGTGTATCACTTGCACTTTCAGCCTTCTGCAAAGAAAGGCATGCCCCCCTTAGCTCATGAGTCCCTGGAGGAAGATGAGAGAGAGACTAGCAGAGCCACTCCAGTTGACCTACCAACTCGTGATCAAGAAAGACAAAGACGTGCTCATCGCTGAATGCCACTGAGACCCTGAGTTGACAAGGCTCCTTTATTCAAAGCTTACATTTGCAAAACACACAGGGTACTCCAGAACAACAGAAAGTCTTCCTGGCTATAAAAGTTGCAACTAAATTAGCAAATGAATGGTTAGGTTCCAATGTAGCTGTTTTTCCAGAAACAGGTTTTCGGGATCTACATTCTAGTTTTATTAAGACGCCGATAGTTACTCTTCTCCACGGTTCTAAATTCTATAGGTAGTCACCACTAGAAGTAAATTTGTTCCAGCAAGAAGTACTTCTCCTCAACAAAACAAAACAAAACAAAAACAAAACAAAACAAAACAAACAAACCCCTCTTCCTCGTATGTACCAGTTCACTTTAAGCGGGGTATTAACCCTCCCGGATCACCAGGGGACTGAAGCAACCGTGACAATGGATCTAAGCTATAGATTCTAATGCAGAATTATGTGACAGTGACTGAATAAGTGCAACTTCAGCTATTTACACATAAACATTATTTCAAAGAGGTTCTTCACTGAACAAGAGATGAAGCCTTCCTCTTGTGAATACAAGTGCTTTGCAAATGTCAAGTAGCGGTTTTCACTGTTAAACTGTTTCAGCAAAAATGACTTCATCTGCTTTGTACTCACTGGAATTTTGTACTGACACATACATGTGCTTCATCGGAGAATGAGGCAAACTCACGAGCCGGTCAGTGGCCAGGGGTTAGTGAATGAGCTGGGCTTATTTTGCAGTCACAGGCCAGGCTCAGCAGTTCACTGGGGACCAAGGCCTGACCGAAGGGACAACGGCAAGCCCACTGACTGTTGCCTCAGGGAATGAGGACCCAGTGTTGCCAGGTCTTCTGAAGGAATTTTGGGTTTCATGTGAAACATCTGGATTTTTAAAAGGCCATGTTGTTTCTCATTTTAAAATTCTCTGGGAGTCCCCCAAAATATATATTTGCACTAGATATTCTAACGTCACCTTGAAATGTCATAGAAAGGTTAAAAGATGATTATTAAATTTATTGTATTTGTATTTTTGAATCTGAAATTTATAATTCGTTTTCTCGTTAACTTTCTAAGAACTCTAAAAAGCACCTCACTGTTTTGTTTATAAATTCTCACTCACTCCAGCCTTGGACCTTTATGTTTGCAGGCTTAACCCTTCTTCTTCACCAAGACACCCTTTAGCTGTGCTCCCACCTACCCACTTAAGTCCTACTAGTTAGTTGAAGTTTGGTTTAAATGCTGCCTAGTGCATAAAACCTCCACGATCCTCCTTGAAGTCCTCGCTGTGTAAGGTACAATGACCGTCTGATGGCAGAGACCTGCACTGGCCCCTGTCATATCTCATCAGCCCCTTCCCGGTACCCTTCAAATGGCGTAACACGATAGCGCAAGGATCCGCCGCCGCGAAAGCGACGGGCCCAGATCGCCAGGTCGAGGATGGAGTTCAAAGGCACTCACCGCCAAACACATCTCCGTTCTGGTAGTTCTTCCCTTTCTGGGCTTCCTCTTCATTTTGGACAGTGGCAACATGCTTGGCGGAGGCACAGCCCATAGTCTCATTCGCTCAGCTTCAGCCGGGCTGAACTGCAAATCATCTCTACAGACACGGGGACATTTTTCTCTTCTTTAAACACCAGGGAAATGGATCTTCCTGCCGAGTCGGTCGAGACGGGAGCACCTGCAAGGACAGAGAGCCAGGTCAGGATGCGTGAGACGGGACCATGTCTCGGCGTCTTGCCGAGCCGTGGGCCAGCCCCGCACTAGAATCCCTGCGAGACCCCACAGTGTGGGAGGGTGAGACGGGGTGGCGCAGAGCACAGTGCAACGTGGCCCATCCCCACCCGGTCCCCGCCATGGAAGCAAGGTCAGAAGGCACATGCCCCCTGCCAACACACGGATGCATGTTTGCAGAGATACAAGAAGATATATATTTGTTCACTCAGATAGGTATTTGAGTCCTACTACTTGCCACACATAGACTTAAAGTGCACTTATGTTTACTAATGTTCTAGAATTCCAAAAACCTTCAGAGGAAGGAGAGAGCACTCGTGCGATGGGCCCAGTTTGGGAGGTTGGAGAAGGTTTTCCACCTTCCCCATCCCGTCCTCACAGTCCTGCTCTTCCCAGCTCTCACGCGTGTCCAGGAGGAGGTGGCTTTCCTCCTCCGGCTGAAAAATGGGCTCGTTTCCACATTCCTGGTAGGTTGTATAAATAATTCTATATTCCATGTGACCTGAGGTGACGCTGTTTCAGACGAGAAAGAAGATGGGGTGAGGACTTGAACTTGCTTTCGTTCATTCTCTGTTTAGCTAGCTGAATGTTTTAAGAATGGAGCAGATGTTGGAATATGAAGAAAAGAAAAAAAGGCAGATGCTTATGTCTTTGAGAGCCTTTGTGCTTTAATTTGAGTTCTAATGAAAGCTGGATGAGTGTTTCAGGGACAAAGCACAAAGGAGATAATCCCCTTGTTAACTGACAAGTCACCGTCCTCTGCCCCACCCAAGGTCCCTGCCCAAGTTCTCAGAGTCCACTCTGCTGAAGCGGCTCGTTCTTTGTTTTATCCTTTCATCATCCGTGTCCAGCCATTGCATTCTTACAGATGACTTATTCCAGTCTTACAGATGTTTCCTCTGGACCATGTATCTACCCATTCCTTCGCCTCCATCCACCGCCCTGTACCACAGGCCCTCACTCCTCACACCCCAGCAGAGAGAAAAAGCATCGGGCCACAGCTCCTGATTTTCTTTAGCACCTGCCTCCCACGACTCTCCTCTCTCTTTTACGAACAATTGATGTCTCCCCGCCTCAAGACTGGAGCTACCGAAACACAGCTGTGACTGTAACTGTTTTCCTCCAACAATGTCGCTGTCCCGAGCCCTCCTTCCCAGAGCACAGATGACATCTGTGGACGTAGAAATCAAGCCACTTACACCATAACATCTCGGCAAGGGACTTTTTCAAAGCAGCCTAACACTTCATGGTAATTCTAAATCGATCCAATAAAGGGACTTCGACACAAAGGTTATGACCTTAAATTGAGCAAGCGAAGACAAATGTCGATATTGATTCAGTGGCTGCCATACGAGCCATGTGTCTGTACAGTTAGTTCTTCAGAGTATTTTCTATCACTGGTTAAAGTAAATCCTTAACAGGAGGGACAGGGTTAGTTGGTGAAATTTTACAAATAAGGAATATTTTTTTTTCCTAGAAAGTCAGTGCTTACAGTTTTTCTACATTATTAGGTAACTTAGTGTTAACACATTTTCATCTTTTAAAAGCCATATGGAATACACACACACACACACACACACACACACACAGACACACACACACAGACACACACACACACACCTATTCTTAGCAATAATTCCATTAAAGAAACGCTATTTTGATTTGATGGTCTATTCATACTGGTCTATAAAGCTCAGGGCCTTGATGGGGGACATATGCCGACATTTAAAAAATATTCACACAACACAGTGTAGTAAGTGCCAAGAGAGAGGTTTCATAAGAATCTGTGACAATACAGCATGCAGAAAGACAGACTAAATTATGACTGGGCAAAGGCAAGAGCTAAAAGAGGAAGTGGTATTTTGTGGGGGGTCAGAGTTCAGTAGAAATTCGCCAGGCTGAAAGGATGGCAGCATGATCCAGGCGTAAGGAACTCCCGAGCTAAGACACTAGCCATGAGTTAGAGCACAGTGTGAGGGTGAGTGTGTGTGTGTGTGTGTGTGTGTGTGTGTGTGTGTGTGCACGTATGCATGCATGCGTATGTGCTTGTTCAGAGGGGTCAAGGTGGGGGCAGGACAGGAAAGAGGACTGTGCTGCTGATGCTTTGTGGTGGGCCTGGAGAAGGCCCTACTGACTTTATCCAATTTAACAAAAACAAACTATAAAACGTCCTAAGATAGAAGAAGTCTTCTTGATCTAAACTGGAGCAGCCTTTGAGAAACATTAAATTGGTAGTGTCGAAATCCATTCCGTTAACCTATGGCAGTTTTTGAAGAAACATCGCTAAAATACGAGACAAAAATGGCAGGAGTCGGGGTTCAGTTCTGAGGTCAGAAGAGAGAACACTCCGCTCTAACCGGGGGGTTGCTTAGGGTTGCTGTGATGGCTGCTGCTTCAGCTCTGCCTTCACCAACACCCCTTTCTCAGGGGCTGCACCCCCTTTCCTCCTCACCTCTGGCATCAGGAGGTAAGGTTACAGGTGTGGGCTCCCAGAATGAATTCCTTCCTCTTCAGAAAGGAATGTGGCAAAACCACCTCACACCACACGGGGAAGCAACCCGAAGTGAGAGGGCGAACCTCGCTTGCTTCCCTGTCTATTGCCACCTCCTCGGAATAAACAAAGTAAAAATAGGAAGGAGAGTGGGAAACCCTAACGAAATTCCTGAAGGACAGGGGTAATCCAGGGACAACTTATAATCATCCTCTCTGAGCGCCTTCTTGCTTTCTTCTCATTCCTATTTCGTGTCACAGCCTCATGGGTTATCCAAGAAGTAAACGAAAGAATCTGAGAGGTGAATTTTCCTTTGCCACCCCTGAAAAGCATTGGGTGGTGTTTTAAAAGTTGTGTTTGTGTAAAAAAAAAAAAAAATCTCACTTGAATTAGTTGAAATCACATGAAAGACAAATACATCACAGCAAGCTAACAAGATATAAAAGATGTAAGAATTTTTAAAGCACTTCTCTGTTATTCAGGCATGGAGGTGAGGGGCATGTTAACAAGCAGATTAGACATAATTTACATTCAATTCAAGTGATGACTCAAGAAGTTTCTATTTAATTATATACTTTATAACAGCACTATTGCTAGATGTGAGTTCTCTCCAAATCATAAACAGGTGTAGATTTTGTTTTGAAACATATACACGATATGTTTCACAGCAGTAATTTAAAGTGATATTTTTAAATGTTATAGCTTCATCAAAAATATATATTAAGTCTTTGCCCATTTCGAAGGTGACGTTTATGAAGTCATTTGAGAGGCATAAGACCTCTGATTCATAAAGATGACCATGGATCACTGAGGACAGTTTTTTTTTTTTTTTTTCTATATCCTTTGCATTCTGCTCATGAGCAATTGTCTAATCACTCATTCATTGAATCAACAGATATTTATTGAAAACTGCTAAGTGACAGGCATGTGTTCGGTAGGCATTGGGGTGTGTAGAGGTACACAAGACAAGAGAGGCTTTTGCTCCCTGTCCCCATTAAAAGTGAAGATTCAGAGAAAGGAGATCATTAGAAAGACCGGTGTCACAGCGATGTGGTGCAGCTACTGCAGGTCAAATACAATATGACGGGGAATTTCACCCCACAAGGCACCTGACTCAGCCTTGTGAGAGAGAATGTCACGGAGGTCACGTCCCAGCTGAAGACACAGCACTACAACAGCCCTCCTCCCTTGCATCTTTATGGTTTGATGTACGTCAAGGTTAATCATTTCTACTGAAAACTCTCTTACATGACCTCAATCCAACCGAGACCTCAAATTGAACAGATCTTCAGAAATGTCCTCCTAACAACTACTACCGTAATCTGCTCAGTAACATGTCCTCCGTTTTGTACTATCCTTCCCATAGCCTAGTATTCTTTTTTTAGCTTCCATTTTTCCATTAGGGGTGCTCAGCCTTTCTCTTCCAATCCTCACACCCTCTATTCACTTACCTCTTTGAAACCACATGATTTAGAGAGGTCAAGTCTGATGGTGCAAACGGCATGCAGAGACCACAACACCGAACAGATCTGAGCGTCTCATTTCCACACATTGTCATTAACAACATACTACGTCTAAAGTCACAGATCACAGGGTGAGAATTAAACAGAAACATCTCTTTGACGTTGGATGGAAACTTCTTAGACCAAGTCCCACTGAGGATGATTAGTTTAAAACTAAATAATCTATGTGATAAGATCATCAGGCACCTCTGAAAACATAGGGCCCTATTAATTATCTACGGCTCTGTGCAAAAGTCTCCACAGACGGTAGTATGGCTACATATCCTGTTCCATGTAAGGAGAAGTTTAAAAATTTTTTTTTTTTGTAAATGTAAGCATTATTTTATTTCATGGTTTTCTCTGGAGCAGTGGTGGTTTATATTGGCATAAAGAGCTTGACTTGTACTGATCGTTTTCCAGTTTCCAGATCAAGTCTAGAAATAATTTCCTATTTAACCCAGGGAACTAATGAATGATTAAGAGGACGCCAAAGCTTAGGCACTAGGCTAAAGCCATGCTCTCAGAGGTCACCTATTATTTCTTGATTGACAAGTTTATTCATCTTTGCTTAATTCCTATCCTTCTTGACCTTTTTGTAAGAATTAACACCCTTCGCTACCCTGTCATTGAAGACATCTCCTGTAGTTTCTGCGTCACTTCTCTCTCCTGCTCTTTTTTCATTGATGGCTTCTCTTTCTAGGCTGTCTCTTAACGGTACATGTGGCCTCCGTTTCAGTCTTCTATCTTGCTCTCTTCCATCCCGTGTTGCTTCCATTGGGGCCAACATCTTCAATAAATTCCTCTAGATTAAAGGCTACATTTTACATCCTTGGTCTGCCCCCTGAACTCCTCTCTCACATTTCTGACACTAGGATGAACATTTCTGCCTGGAGATTGCACTGGCGACTCACATTTAATAATGAAATCCATTATTTTCTATGAATTGGCTCTTCCCTTTGACTTCCTTTGCTTTGTAAATGTTACTTCCAGAAGATATGCTTGTGGGTAGTAAGATGAGTTGCACCAGGAGTGACCAGAAAAAGGAGAAGTTTTACTCCCTATCCATAACGCAATGAGCTAATTTAATTTAGCACCATCTTTATAGGTTATTTTTCCTGCTTTTGATAAAATACATTAGCAGATTTGTAAATCCAAGTCAAAAATTTTAAAAAGGACTGAAAAATGCGTAGCCATGCATGTTTATCCTTCCTCTCCTAACACTTTGCCTCGAGCCTCTTTAAATAACACTTCTCATATCTTTAGGGGAACAACTGTTCCAGAACACTTCACATTATAACACAAAAAAGTTCTGTTCTGCACACACATGTTACTGTTCTATGAATACATAATACATACATGTGATACAGCTACCTTTTAATTAGGAAAGATGATGATGGGTTTTTTTTTTTTTTTCCAATGCTGATGATTTATTTCTCTTTATTTTTATTTTTCTCACCTTTACTGAGGTATAATTGACAAAACTGTAACATACTGAAAGTGTCTAGTGGGATCTTTGGCATACGTATTCACTGGGAAAGGATTCCCACCATTGAGTTTATTATTAACGACCATCACCTCACGTATTTACTTCTTTTTTTTTATTTTGGGGCAAAAATACAAGTTCTACTCTCAGCAAATTTCAATTGTACAATACAATATTGTCAGATAGTCACTGTTTTATATTTTGTTATATTTATATACACTAGATCCTCAGATCTTACTCATCTTAGGTTGTTTTCATACATTGGCTATTGTGAAAAATGCTGCAACGGACATAAGAGTGTAGAAATCTCTTTAAGGGAGTGACATCCTTACCTTTGGTTATATACTCAGAAGTGGGATTATTGATGGCTTTTATCTTTACCTGTATATTTTGAACTGAAAGCACAATTTCATCAAAAAACCTACTTTTATAAAATTGAGAAGGAAAAAAAATTAAGTAAAATCTGCTTTTAGAAAAATCAGAGATATCTAACTTAAAACAAAAAAGACCACGGGAAAATATTTCTATTTATGTAATATGATGAATAATTTCACTTTCTACCAATTAGTCATGACTTCTTCACTTTGGATGAAAAAGCCCAAAATACTGTAAACAGTTTCCTTATCAAGAAAGACACTTCTAAAAAATGAATTAAAAGTGATAAACTCCATAAAGAAATCCTAGGCCAGAAAGAACATGAATACACCACACACAGCTCAGAGGATTGGAGAGAAATCAAATTCTAATTGCAATGAGTACACAGAGAGCTATGAAGTCAGCAGTTAAGAAAAAGATACAGCCACATTATTAATAGATCAGGAACAAAGTACCCCTTTTCCTTGTCTGATTAAAAAGGGAAATCAAGATAAGGCAATATCTAAAAACTTCTTTCTTTTATTGAAGAAAGAGCCAATGTCTAAGCTCCATATAGAAAAAATTATGTATAAATAACCAATCAGTCTGTTTGCCCATCTGCTCTGCTCCACTGTAATGAGTGTTAATAGAGCAGCCCACTGGAGGGAAGAAAGGCAGCAGAAAAGTAATTTCTAATCTTGTAGCTTTGGTATCCTTGGGCTACAGTTAACAGCATTTCACATTTCATTGTGAATGTTAAAAATAACACATAAGGAGATGTCACATTTGACGTGAGGAAAATGTGGAAAAGTCAGATATTCCCATCACAAGCAATTGTTGGCATCAGAAAAAAAAATATTCATCCCTCGCTTCACACTCATTTAATGGCGTGACAATCGACAGTGTGCTATTAACTCCAAAGATACAAGAATGCTGCTGGCTTCCGCTTTCTTTATGAGGAAACTTTCACTTCCACCAATAATAATTACACAGAGACATCTGGAAAAACAATAAGAAGTCCTATGCAAGATGATACATTTCTGCTGGATTCTCCGCAGTGAGGTGTAGGGACGAGGAGGCAAGGTGGCAAGTGGAAAGAGCACTGGAGTGGGGGTGACAGTGACAAGTTCTGGTCTCAGGCCACATGCCTGCCTCGGCACCAAGGCTGGACTTCGCCTCTCTGAATATATGATCTACCTGAACATGTGTCCAAGTGATGCTAAAGATGAAATTACCACTTACAAAAAGGCCATTTTAAAAAATCTAGACTCAACTTATTTACAAACTTGATTTCAACCTTTACCCAATTAGAACATATTTGCAAAATTTTTTTTCCAAAACCTCAGGAAGCCCTATAACTCTAAAGATGACGACCAATGATGCTTTGGCTCAAGGGTATTGATTTCAATTGCGTAGAGAGTGAAAAAATGAACATAGTTTCGCTCTTCCATTTCCTCTTCTCTATCCAGCTTTGAATGACTAAAAATACATTGAATTTCAAAAATATTTCTTGTTGGGAGCTGGTTAGAAAAAGCTTATGAGAAATAATTATTCTTTAGCTAAAGGTTGAAGAGTTCGGTGGCTCATCCTGCACCTGAAACTCTACGCCTCCCGTATCACCTGCATACGCTCACGCAGGTCCGTGTAGCGGCTGACACTCTCTCTGGGGAGCTGAGAGAGGAAAACGGCAGACCCGGATTAAAGTCACCCACCCGCCAGGGTTCTACTGTTTCTAGATTTGCTCCTCGCTGGTCAAGGCCAATGGCAGATGTTCCTGGACCCTGAGTTCTCTGTCTTCCTTCCATTTCCAAGACTCAGAACCCCAGGGGTATTTGTAGGAAGTTGTTGACCAGTGTCAGTGGGAACCAGCCATGAAACTTCTGTATCACGACACCCATGACTGGGATTCCTCTACAACTGTGATGCTGGTTCACCATGTCACTGTAATAATAGCAGTTTCCCCTCTTTTTAAAAAATTGCTTTGAAAATCTAAGTAGATAATGAAATGCTTTGAAGAACACTTACAGATGCAAGGTGATACTCTTCTGTGCATACTTCGCTATGCCAACTGCAGGACACTCCCTTTCTAACCCATGGCTTTTAAACGAGCATTGGGTGGAACTGGTTGGCCCAGAGGGCTCCTACAGGCAGCCCCAGAGAAAACGAGCAAAAACAGATGGAAAGAGGAAGATAAAAATCAAGAAATAACTAGGAAAGTGAAAGTAGAATACGAATTACTAAAAAAGCACAATTTGATTTTAATGTAAGCCAATTAAGTCCTGATCCTTTCTGAATGGCCAGTGATGACATCTTGGGTCAGGTGTTCCCGACCTCCAGGCTGTGTTCTGGTATTGGTCTGTGGCCTGTTAGGAACTGGGCCACACAGCAGGAGGTGAGCAGCGGGTGAGCCAGCGAAGCTTCATCTGTATCTGTAATCGCTCCCCAGTGCTAGTATCCCCGCCTTAGCTCCACCTCAGAGCATCAGGTGCTAGATTCTTATAGGAGCACCGATCCCTGGTGCCAGAACGCTGGGGACCACTGTCCTAGTTGATCTGCGTATTGAAATATATTGTGAAAAATATGATTCCTGCTCTTGCAGGCCTGGCACTCAGAGAGGACTAACAGATCATAAACAATAAATAAAATTCCGATGATTAATGAACACTGCAGAGAAAGAAAGGACTGAAGATATTCTTAAAAGTCAAAAGATATTTTGAATTAATTAAATTAGTGCTTGTCTCAGCTTTATTTTATGCAACGAGATGAAGGAAAATCCAGCATAATGTGCTACTCTTAGCAGACCCTCAGTGAGCAGTCACTGACGAGGACAGTGAAACAGATGTCATGTCAGTTTTGAGTTGCTGATCCTCCTTAATACCACAAAGTACAACAGAATTGCAGCAGGATTAACCCCTTGGAAATCCCAATGTCACTTCCATGGTGTCAAGGACAAGAGTCGAGTGCTATTGATCCGTGTCTGACGTGCACATACGGAAAGCACGTATAATGTTGTCATCACTCAATGAAGCACCTCAGCCTTACACAAGACCCCTGTGTTCCACAGTTTTGATTCAATTCAGTCTCTGAACTTAATGCTGCTATGGCTCATACCTCAGCTTTAAGCTGGTTACTATGGTAGATAAAAATAGATATGACCGTAGATGCAAAAGGTACGAATTACCTAAACTAATCATTAGCAGTAAATGTGAGAATCGTTTGAAAACAAAAAAAGCCTGCTTATATTTTATTTGAAGAGTTTGGTACTAATATTTGAGCATGGGCATATTTAATAATCTCAGAATTATAATAATTCTAACAAAAGTAACGTAGTAGCACTTTGAAAAAATCTGAAACTTAGAAAATAAAAAATCCTGTTTCTCTCAAAATCTAAACATATATCCCACTTCCCTCCAAAAATAACTCTTTCCTTCTTGTTCCCCCTCTTACTAAAATATATGAAATCGTCCATGAGAGACGATTTGCTACAAAACTCTTGTCTAAGACCTCTGTCTTTGTCTCTCGCACACATGCACGCAGCACATGTGCATGCACACACACGCGCGCGCGCACACACACACACACACACACACCACATCCCATAAAAGTTCCAGAGATGCAAAGATTATACCCAATATTCTGTAGTTTTGCAAGTGAAAGGAGTTGTGTGGCAAGTTACTAACTTCACAGTTGCTTTGGGTCCTCATTTGTAAGATGGAATAAGATACATGAATTTTGAGAAGAGATGAACTAATGTATATGAAGTGCTTAAGACAGCACCTAGCAATTAGTAAATAATTAATGCATGATAGTTATTGTCATCATCATCATCACCATCATCATTATTACTTAAAGGGGTGGGGATGAACTTTAAGAAAGGGACAGAGGCAGATTGGACAGAAGAGATGGGAAGAGAGATGAGAGGCTAACTAGCAACATGGAGGTTCTTGGGAGGTGCACCGAACATAAGCAGGTAGACCGAACCTTCTGTAGCAGAAGCTCATGGCTCACGAGCAGCACCTGCGGGGGGAGCCTGGGGCAGTGCCTGTGTCCTGTAGGGGTGGGGTGGGGATGTCAGCCTCTGTGTGGCACAGGATGCTGAGTGTGCACAGGCTGAAGGTCAGCGAGCTCTCCCAAGCTCTGTCACAGCCTCGAAAGATGTGCAGCTCACAGCTTCCTGTCTTATGTGTTATGTGTCTGTCTCTCCTTCTCAGGCAGATTTCCAAGGTCACAACTATGCCCTAATTATCCTTCTCTATATTCCCTCTGGCACAAGTAAGGCACACAGTAGGTATGCAATAGATGCCGAGTGAATGAATTCTTTTAAAAACTCTTCACAAAGAGATGTCAGGGGCTTTGAGGTAAGGGTGCTCTCTTCATCCTGTGTCCTAGGTCACCTTCGTGGACAGTGACTTTAGGATGTCACCAGCAACTATAGCCTGCACCATCATAGTTTAAAATAGTGTTCAGTATATACCCCCTAAAAGACAGAAAGGGAATAATATGTAATATTATACTAGTATAATGTAATTTTGAAAGCGGCACTTACACCTTTGGCCTTAGTCTGCCCCAGAAAATTACGCTAATTATTTACTTCAACAATCATTTTTTTTTTTTTTTTTTGAGGGGGGACTTGTTTAGCGTTCAACATTCCACTAGGGATGAGAGATTCCAATACGGATAAGTCAGCCATACCCTGATATGCATTTCCCGACTTTCTATTAGAATCTAGGGATGTTTAGCAGCGTTTCTGAAACTCACCCACCTGAAAAATCAAGGTGTTTTGGTTTTTATTTGGGTGGGGAGGAGTTTGCTAAAATTTAAATCTGATTAGCTTTCTAGAAACTATTTAAGAATGATGTCCTCAGAAGGCCAAACAAATGGAAGTTATAAATATCATTTCCAGATAGCACAGATCAATGCCCCTTTAGCCTACCAAATTTAAAAACAAACAAACAAGCAAACGAACAAACCCAAAAAGCATCTCAGTTCTCGCGCTGCTCTCAAAAAATGCACGCGACTTCTGGGAACGACATCGATTTTGTAGACCTAGTTCAAAAACACATTCTGCGCAATCATCAACTTAAAGAAAACTAAAGTAAGAAGCTGAGAGAACAGGCCCAGCAGGACAAAGCAGAGTCAGCTGAGCGATGGCCGTTTCTTCCTAACACACCCGCCTCTGACGAGTCCGCTCACGACTGTACCGAAGGGCCTTGCTCTGCACTTGCCATCATTCCCGCAACGTGCAATGGGGTTTGAGGTCACAGAAACATAAAGGGGAGGACAACAAGCTCTTCTTCAGCCACTGAAAAGCTGTTAAAGAACATCACAGGGTTACAGGTCATGAGCTACTGTGACCTCGCACATGTTACCACAAATGTGCAGTCCACTCTGAAATAATTACTTAAAATCAGCTCAATGGTCCCCACTTGAAGTAGCACAATGAGATCATGAGAAACACTTTTCTTGGAGAAAGGTGTAGCATCTTCTATGACATTTAGGATTTAACCACATTCTATTCTAAAAAGGCCTCCGCCCAGCTGTTGTCTCCGTGGCACCTCCAGTGGGTGGCCAGGCTGAGGCGGGTTTGGTCCTGGATGTGACAAAAGCACATCTGGCAAGCTGCTTCATATTCCTGCATCTGGGAGGATGTCACATCACTGCCATCACCGCCCCAGGCATGGCACTGCAAAACTAAAGGATGTAAATTTTCCAATTCTAAGTTGTCCCTGAGAATTTTGAAGAATTTCTAGAATCCAAATTAAAATTCGTATTTGTAGATCACTTTCTGGACTCGGCCTCTAAACCTCTCACTTTTTCATCAGGCTTTCCTGGGCTATAGTTTGTTTGTTTGCTTGTTTGCTTTTTTGAGGAAGGAAAATCTCATGGGGCATCGGTCCAATGGACATCAGGATGGTCCTACTGGCAGTTTTAAAACACCAGAATGTCATGAAAATTTTTAGTAAAAAAAATATACTACTTACAAATTAGTAAGTTTGCCATTAATGTTCCACAAGAAAGATAAATTAAGATTCTTACTTTACTGATTCCATCAGGCCCTTCCCTGGTCCCAAAGCCTCCAGCACTCGCTAATGCCACTCAGGTCAAGATTCTCAATGTTACAAACGGAAAAAATGGAAGGCCAAGGCGTCTGGGTGACTTAGACTACCCCAAGACTCAGACCTGTTGACCTGCTGCCACCACTTCTTACTGCTCCAAGGTCACCAGCATCCTCTTCATCATACCAGGTGGTCTCACAGAAGACTCTTCTCCGTCAATATTCTACTCATATACCCACCTCTCTATTTCTGCTTAAGCCTTTACCTTTTCCAGAAAGGTAAAGCCTTCCTTCCCTTTTCTCTCTTTCCTAACTCTTACTTACAGAGTCAACTATTTGGTGTTTCTTAGACATCTCTGTATAAGTAGGTACACTAAGTGCTTTGAGGAGAGAAACCACCTCCTGTATTTGTTCCCCTTACTATATTTGATGCCCTACTAAACAGAGAGTAAGAACTCTATAACCCTCTTCAAAAAATAGTGAGCCGTGGGCTGACTTGGTCTTCCCACCCCTGCACCTGCTACCCGCTGCCTAGAAGGCTCTCATTCCTCACCTTTGCCTGGCTAACTTCTAGTCTGTGTTAGCTGTCCCTCCAAAAATGTCCCAGTAAATGATAAATGTCCCATTTATCAAGCTATGCAGGATATTCTTAATTCCCAACTGCCTGTCTATTGCTTCCACAACTCTAGAGTATAAACTCCTTGACCACAGGCTATATGTTTCTTGCTCTCTATTCTATCTTCAGTTTCTAACAGTGCTTAGCTCAGAATGTGTGCTCAATAAGAAAATAAAAAAATGAATGCCTGCAGAATGAATGAATGCCTTTCTCGTGGCAATCAAGACTTTCCAGCTATACCTCCAATTTCAACTTCCTGAACAGGAACAAAATAATTCTCCCATGTTGAAGGAGTGGAGGAGAGGGAATCAATCTCTTTTTCCTAGTTTGCCATAAACATTTCTTTATAGTTATTTTTTGATGTATTGTGTCTATTTTGTTTTATTGATTTTATGTATCACCAGCTTTCTACAGGAGCACTGCTCCAGCCAGGCTAGTCTTTAGCTGTTAACCCCTGAACAATGGTCATATTCTAACCTTAACTGCCTCTGCTCAGTTCCCCACTAATTTCTGCCTGTTATTCAAATTCTACCCACCCTTCAAGGTTCATACCAAGTCTAATCATCTCTAAGAACCTTGCTCCAGGACACACAGATCTTCCTTCTCTAAATTCATCAGCATGTGGTCGTATGGCCCATTCGTCACCTACCCATGTTGCTATCTTTCCATCTCAGGCTAACTTGGTCTATGGGAATCCTCTCCCTCTGAAGTCTGCATTTACCGCTCATTTAGGAAATAATTATAGACAAAGTCTTGGGACATCTGCTGTATCATTGTTTTATAGTATGAACTTCTGTGCATTTTTGTCTTGGCGTCCTAATTTATGAATTTTTCAAGGCAAGTCATGCTTTTGATATCTTTGCGTCTGTGCAATTCTTTGCACAAAGTAGGAGATTAATAAATATCTGTTACCTGACACGTTGGCTAGAAAGCAGAAGTGTGCAGGATGAGAGTACTGTGGAAATTATGAAAAAAAAATAGCTTTTGCCAAAAGTGCAGTTGAAAATTTCTGATTATTAGAGGCTGTTTAAAAAGGTCAAATGTTGAAAATATAATTACACCATAAGTTAGTAAAATTACTCTCTGGATAAAGGTTATTTTTAAATAGAAACTTTTGTCCACATGATAAAAGAATTATAAATGGAAGAGAAAAATTAGCAGAAAAGGAAGGAAAAGGGAAAGAAAAAATACCCAAGGTTAACACCCCTACCCCTACCCCTGGATCCACAACTGGCTGCAGCTGACTTTTGTTACAAGGTCTAGTTCATGATGGCATCACCACCACGGCTCCACAAAGGCTGGCCCCATAACGTCCCGAACACGAACAAAATAATTCTCCCATGTCGCAGGAGTGGAGGAGAGAGAATCAATCTCTTTTCCCTAGTTTGCCATAAATATTTCTTTATAATTATTTTTTGATGTACTGAGTCTAACTATTTTGTTTTATTTATTTTACATATCACCATGCTCCCCACTTCCTCGCCCCAAAATATGTACAGCAGCTGCTTTCAACCACAAATAAATTTTTGATCATAAATGCTCTGTTCATGATTCAGGAATTCAGGGTTCAGTAACCTAGCAACAGATAGTCAAGATCCCCTAATCTGTACCCTCAACTGCCACACATCTGCATATCCCCTAAGACATGGGCCTGTAAACCTACTGCTCAAACCAGGTTTGGTTAATCACAAATCGATATTGGCCAGCAACGGAAAGATTGCAAAACACAGGAGCCTTTTTGCTGGTTTCCAAATGCCTAAGTGACAAGGAATATAAATAGGAAGCACATATATTACTAGGGACTAGAGGCCATAAAGTGGCCAGTTAGGATCTGGCCCTGGGAATATCCAAATTAGCCAGCATCTGTCACCTGCTCACAACCAACACCTCACACGTTTTATGTGCCAAAAGCTGAATGCGTGTTTTTAGTGGAAATAAACAAACATACCTATTATCAGGAATGTTCCGCCAGATAAAGACAACAAGAGGGAGAGAAAGGGACACTTTGATGTTTTATGTTAATGTATTAATAAAAGTTGACTCCTCACCTCTAAGACATATTACATAAAATGCAATGTAGACATGTATCTTTCTCCCTACTATTTAGTTTGGTTTGTCACGATCTTATCTACCTTGCGCTAATGGATCTGAGTGTCTAAGGGTCCTTCATTTCTTAAAAATATATCCATATTTTATTGGTTCTCTCTCCGTATCCCCAGTGAAGGTCATGATCAAAGAAAGCAGTATAACAATGTGCTTTTCTGTTTTCTAATCAACACTTCGAGCAGGAGCAAAAATAAATGAAACGTGGGTGGCTGTTTATTTGTATGTCAAAGAGAAAGTGAAATTCTCTATAGGGTGACATGATCATTTGTTTCCCCCAGTGAAGCAAACAAATCAAATGGGACTAAAACAGCAGCCTACCCTTCATCATTCATGGTGTAATGGATTCTTTCTAGGTTAACCATTCTCCTTCCTTGTTCGACTCGCTCTGAGAAAAACAGATGTCCAATGACATCAGCAAAACAGCCAAAGATCATCAATCTGGAAGACAGGAAGTACACCGGCAGACTTGCTTCCTTTTTAAGCATTAGCTGACTCCTGGCTGGTGGCTCTGGCTCTGCTGCGCAGGAAATGGGCTCAGCGAACAGACAGGGCTTCGGGTAGCAGCGACCATCGGGGAGATTTATCAGTAGTCGTTCCCCAGGACTCGGAGACCCAAACCTGCCAAGGCCTTCCAAGGCGGGTGGCTGCCTACACAGTGATGTGCTTAACGTCAAAATTCACAGGCCCACTGAATCCACTGAGAAGTACCCAGTGGTACTTTTCTCCTCTCCAACTCAACTGCCCATATCAGAAGCTGGACAGCACCAACAACATCTCATCAAGAAGATCAAAGACAGCGTGGAAGGCATGAGGAGCCCTGCCCGCGGGCACTGGTACAGTCCATTAGATGGACAAGGCCACCATGCTGCACAGAAGGAACAAGCCGGCTTGAGCTCTGGCCGGCTGAGCACTCTGAGGTCCTAAGCAAGAGGCCAGGCCAGCACGGTGAAAGATGTGGGTGCCCCTGGGTCACGGGGGTGGGCAGAGGTGCCGATACTGAAAACGCCCCCTCTAGCAGTAATGCTCGGATGGCGGCAGGCACGCGAGCATCAGCATTTCCTGTGGAGAAAATAGACACGAGGAAGACAAAGGAAACAGGGGCGAGGTGGAGATAAGGAAGGACACCTGTCCTCAATGTCAAACGGTGATCGAAAGCGACGGGATTTCCGGGCACCCGATGGCATCGCAGATACAAACACATCTGATGTTGACACACTTTCGGAGCCTTTCGCACACACAGGCTCTGTCCCCCTGCCAGGGTCTTCGCTGGATGATTTAGAAGACACTGACAGCACAGCTTAGAGGCCAATAAAGTTAGTCCAGATTGAGGGCGCCCCTGGAGAGATGGAGGCCAAGTGTCAGCTTTGGAAAAGGGGGTAGTCGCCCCATCTTCATTCCCACTGTTTGAGAATAACAGGATTTTAGTGAACAAAAAAAATATATATATATATATCAATAAGACCGTCAGAGCATATTCGATGATATTTATAACATCTCCGACCTCAGCCCCTCTCGCTGGCACATCCGCAACTCAATTCCTGTCAAACGTCAGTTTCGTCTGGGATGTAAACATCCACAAGGAGGCCCTGCCTCTCCTGACAACGGTGGTGGAACGGGTGGAGTGAACGCTGGGATTTGGGGACCCACCGAGTGGCTTCTTCCAGCCTCTTGCTCACTCCCCCACCTTTAATCTATTTCTAGCACTACTTATCAACATGGCTTTGAATTAAATCGGTGGCAAAGATGTCTAGAGAAAAGCAGTGTCGGCTTCTAATCTAGCAGAGAGGAAATGTGTTTTTGTCTCAGGGTGCTGGCTCACTTGGCCTTCTTTGTTTGGGGTGTGGAGTGGGGCTGCGTGTGGGGTCCCAGTGCAGAAAGGTCCTGAAGACCAAGAAAAAAAAAATGGGGTATCAGAAAAAGACATGCTGAGCATCTGGGGTGTGTGGTGGGGGTGGGGGGTGGGGGTGTTGAGGGGACTGGAAGGAAGCAGTCAGAGGAAAGAAATAAAAACCAAAGAGAAGGGGAAAAGATGTGAAAGCTTTTACAAACGCTTTCCCTGCCAGGTCAACTCAACTTCTAGATGGCTCAAAGTGTGAAATTTCAGGAAGCCTTCGGGGATGCTGGTGTCTGCTCCCCACTCCTGTGCTCTTAGTGCTCCCCACACTGCATCCTCACTGCCTGGTTATGTGTTTCCAGAACGAAATAGACCATGAGTAACAAACACAAGGACTCTCTCATTCACTTAAAAAAAAAAAAAAATCTGTCCGTAAGTCCCAGCACGGTGACTGATGCAGAGAACATGTTCAACACACGTTGGCCAAACACCATGAATCTTAAAAACGAAGAAGGTGTTAATAAAGGAATCTTGGCCATAACAATCCCAGGGCAGCTCTGGGATCTTAAAATGGATATACAGGACAATAAACTGTAATAAAATCCTTTTACAAAAAAGGAAAGTCATTTAGTCACTGGGAAATAAACAAGGAAGCTGCGTGCAGTTTCTCTCGATATTCCACCAGGCCAAATCAGGCACTTTTATAACCGGCATCAATTCCTATGGGGACAGGTTTAACAGTTTGTACTCTTTGACCTAAAAGTGCTAAGGCAAACCCTAAAAAGAGTCTGAATTACCCTACACCTTCTTCAGGAACAACTTACATGTTGGAAAAATAGAGCCAATTCTGTCCGAGTGAACTTCTTGAATGTCAGGCTAGTTAGTAAATAAATTACTTCCCGGACCATTTTCTAATCTACTTTTCTAGTGAAGATGGGAGGAGATGACATTAAAAGTTAGGGCTCTGGAAACGTCTCTATAATATTAACATTTCCAAGAAAGGGATCAAGATTCAGACAAAAGTACTTCATAACAAACAGCGTTAAGGTAACTTAATAAGAGGCAACAAAATAATGTTTAAATAAATATGATTACTACTAAGATATTGTTTTTTTTTTTAATACGCTTAGTTTTATTCAAGGATTGGGAAATGCCTTGATAGAATTACCTCTAAAACAGAGAAACTTTGATAAAAATACAAATACTACTCTAATTCATATTTATTTAAATTTCTCACAAACTCATTTATGCAAGAGTTAATTTCTCACTCTTTTTGAAGTTCCAGCATTCTATCATCATTTCGTTTCCTAAAGCAAATTTTAATGCACCTTAAACTCTAAGTTAATCTAAATTTGATTATTTTTATGGTGTGTATTTAGAAATGAATGAAAATTAACTTTGTTATGAGAAAATTTCCATTCTCTCAGCAAAAACTGGCAACGAGCCAGATTGTTGTAAAAACCAGAGTTGGTGTAAATAAATGAAGATGTTAAACTCGAATACTATGGAGTCGCTTCAAATTATAGCAGAGTCAAAGCTATACCCATTCATTATTCAGTACACATGTGTCAGGCATAACACATAAGTTTTACTGCTTCAACAAGTCTAGATCTAGTAGTATATACGTTAACTCCTTCTCTTTTGCTGGTCTCCCCAGTGGGACGCTGCACAGATGAAGAAACAACTAGGAAATGGTGACAAACCTTTTCCCCCTATCGATCCTCAGTTAAACTCCTGAATAGAAGCAAATATTAGCAGAAGATGGACAAAGGGGCAAACACCATTAAAACAACCTGTATCCTACACTGCAAAATAGTAATACTTCCTTTACTGGGATCACTTCATCGGCTCTTAAATACAAGAATCCTAGGCAGCGCTCCTTGAGGGCAGGAACAGCGTCCCCTGGGCTACGCATCCCCCACAGCTGGCAGAGGACACTCAGCACCACCTATGGAGGCAAATTGGGGCATTAAAAGAACCTAAGTCAGAGTCAGACAGACTGGGCAAGAGTCAGGCCCTGCTATTTAGCAGCTAGAAGCCCCAGAGAAGGTTAATCTCTCAAACCTCAGTTTCCTCTTCTATAAAATGTGTATAACACCATCTACCTTGTAGGATAGTTCCGAGCAATTGAAGCAAAGTCTACAGAGCAACTGCCATGATATCAAGCACTGAGTAGATACTTAATAGAAGACAGCTATCATTACAAATAAGGGAATACTGTAGCACTATCATTAAAAATAAGTGAAATTAAGTATCATGAAGTACACAGGCCTTCTGATAATAAAAATGACTATTATTGCCTAAAAGTTATTTATATTAAATTACGCTTCTGTAAAAAAAGCCTCAGGACACTCAAAGTTGACACCATCACACCTTCCCTTTACCTGTGTTGTAGCCCATAACAAATCAGACTGAAAATGCTGGGATCTGACAATCGGCCAGATCAAAGAGGCACAAAGGAACCATGAACAGATGCAAGAATCCAGAGAAGTCTGGGCGATACAGTGAGATGCCACAGCTTTCAGTTAGTGGAGGCCCCAAAACCAGAATTCACGTGAGTGATCACGAAGAGCTCAGTCTGCCTGCAGAGACTGAGTCCACTTCAGAAGGCAAGAGAGGTCAAATCTGGGTAAAAATTATTCCTATCCAACTCCTTAGTCTCTGCTCCCTCCCGCTGGAATCCGTGTCTCTTCTCTTCAAGGTTTCACAGCGTTTTGCTTTCTACTCCACGACCTGCTTCCTTCCAGTGTGACTGGTGTTAGTCTACATGTCAGTGGAGCATAAGCACCTTGAAAGCAGGGAACCAGTTTTATTCATCTTTGCTCAATAAGTATTTGTTGAATAAATGGATTTTCCTTCCAAGCTGACAGATGCAATTCTAATCACTAGAATATCCCCAACGAGTTCTTTCCTATGAGTAAGAATTAAGTTCAGAATACTCTGCAATTATCTTTACAGGTTACTGCTTCTGCAGTAATGCTCTCTTCCTATGGAGTGTTTATTTACAAATCTAAAATATTGGCAGCAATATTATCATAATTAGAAGGCAAGAGATATTGTCAAGCCCGACGATCACCATCAACTTCTCCAGGAAGCTGCCTCAAATAACTTCTGCCTGGTTTGGTCTTCTCTCTCTCCCCAACTGCTCAAACCATTCATTCATTTTGTTGAGTCGACATTTACTGCTGCTGTGAGCTAGCACTAGACCAGGCACACTGGACATAGACAAAAAAGTATTTGTCTGCAATGGAGTGATTGTGAGGGGGAAGAGCTGAGCGAGTAAGAAACTGTAAAACATTAGGGTGACTGACAGTTATCATAAGACCAAGTAGAGGAGGTAAAACTACAAAGTATGCCTGGATGGATTTAAGGAAGACTATGCAGAGGGTAGGGTTTGGGTTGATCCTTGGGAGGATTTTAACAGAAAAAATATCAAATCTGGGACTTGCTCTATCATAACTGTTTCTAAAGAGGAAGGATGAGGATATCTTTCCTGTGAAAGAATAACGACATATCATAACCTCTATGAAGATCATCAAGTTTCCATCTATATGTAAACTTTCATACTGCCTTTAAGCTGTTAGCTATGATAAGGAAATCATCTAACTCGGTTCATTAAAGAGGAAGTTACATTTAAGCAGGAAGCAATGAAAATAAATCAGGTGTCAATCTGATAACTCACAGCAAATAAGAACCAGGTCTCAGGATGGACATAGTCTACACACAGACATAGAGAATTATGTAACTTCTTGATGGGTTTTCACGGACTATTTAAAAATTGACAGCGGAAACCCAAAATGAAAGTACCCATAATATCCCAAAGTCTGAATGTTATATATTCACCCATTCATGACCTCATTCATCAGATATTTATTCATGGCTCAGCACGAACAAGGAGTCATTTGAGGTGCTTGAGATATGATGGGAACAAGAAAGACGTTGAGCTTTAAGTGGTTATTTTGAAAGAGTTTTACAGTAAATCTTAATAATAACAATCCCAGAAAAGTAACGGCTTATGGTTTTATTTTTTTGTTGTCCCCAAAGAGAAAATGTTGGAGCCAGCAAAATACTGTGCAATGTATAAAATCAGAGTTCTCAATGTGGGGGTCAAGGGGGTGGCTATCTCACAGCTAGCTACTTACTAAGACTTTGTTTCTCAAAGTATAATGTGGGGACCAGCAGGATTGGGGTGCATCTGGGATCTCATTTTAGGAATGCAAATTCAGGCTCCACCCTAGACCCAGAATCTGCATTTCTGATGAGATCTCCAGTGATTAGTACCGTTATAAGAACTATTATTTACAAGTTCAATTACAAGACACATCACCTTAGGTTTGTAGCTGAATAAGGCCTCCAAGATCCCTTCTAGCTTTGAGACAATACTATGACAATGGCACTGGAAATCTAGAAAGGGCTCATTTGACCCCTTTAAAATGTCAGGTCAGAAGGTCAGGGACAAACCTACAAATATCTTTGTTATCTTTAATAGTGGAACTTTGGGAAATTCAAAATTCAGATGACAGCATAGTTAAAACTCATAAACAACCATAAGACATCATCATACTTCATTAAACTCTTAATTCCTACTTTCAGAATCTAGACGGTTTTTGAAATAAGGATATAATCGACTATTTCAAAATGGCCTATACAAAATAAATATATTTTCTACTCCTTAATTTCTCCAAAGAATTCAGGTGTTGAAGAAGAGTTTCGCATTTGCTCAAGATCAGTGGCTCATGATGCGAAAGGAATATAGGGGAACCACGGTGTGGTACTGGATTCCTTCTGAAACCTTATTTCTTCTACACGTCTCTGACTAGTGGGTTAAGTCGCCCACTGCTGTTGGATCTACCATTAAATTTACCCCAAAGTATCCATGACTATACTTCTTGATTCTATTTACACCTACTCTGATAACAGATTATCCATATAAAATTAAAAATTGCCAATCTACTCAACCATATCACACTGAAGTGTATCGAATAGATCAAAAATTGAAATATTTCTAACCTTTTCTTTGATTCTCGGCTTCAGTTCCTGGATAAGAATAAAGTTTTAAATACACAAAATTCCTCACTCACTGCCTTTCTGAATGTAAATAAAATAGAAAATTCACCTTTGGTTTGTATTTTTGAGTGTTTTCCTAGCATAAAGCACACCTAGCATAAAGCACTCAGAGCCATGTAATCTGGCTGTCCATACAACGTTGTGTTTCTTGTTTCCAAGTTTAGAAACAAATTTCGCTCACTCCCTCCAACCACTGGAAAGAAAGTTAAATATAATGTCTCTTTTGGAGCTGACTTTTCAAAATTGTAATTTAAAAACACATTCTAGGAAAAGCAGGAGAGCCACACTTCATTCGACCTTAAACTCTAACTTACAAAAGCCGTTAAATATCTGACACACAGCTTTCCTCAATCCTCTAAGTTTCACACATGAAAACTAACAGCTATTTCTTGAAGAACAAGTCAAACACAACAATTACAAACAAAATAACCCAATGAAAACCCAGTTCTGGTGGAGATTTCTTGAGAGATTAAACACCACCATAGGTGGTTGTGTCAAGCAAAGTCAAGGTTTTGGAACAAGACGGGATATTAACCTTTGTACATTCAGCAAACTGATGAAAAGATGAAACACTGAAACATGGGCCAGTGTTTACTCTGGGTTATCTCCTTCAGGAAAATGAAATCCTCGTTTCCTGAGAAAGTCAGATCTAGTAAAAATGTGTTGCTAAAACTGTATGTTAGTCAATTCTTTAGAGTTTTATGGAAAACAATGAAGGACTTGCAAAACCAAATCAGGAGCACTGCTTTCTGCTTTACCTGCACTGGAGCATCATGGATGCAAAAGACAGGTGAACGGATACTGCGTCTTCTCTGCTCCTGGGATATCTGGAGAAGGGGATGGGGCTCAGCTCTTCAGGATAAGCTTGGCTACAACACAACTCGGCCTTCTTCTCCCCGAAGTGATGTGGGCTGTGGTCCTCACGACTTGGAGACATTTCATAGTGTGCTGCCCACCCCTAAGATTTTTCTGGAAACAGGTTGTACCTCCTTGTCAGACAGTCTGTTTGCCATGTAGGAGGGAATTAACTCTGGTTGAACAGAGATCAGCGGCCTCTGGAAGATGCCACCCTCCCAGCGAAAAGCTTCACGCTTCCTTCTGAGCAAATGTGTTTCCCTCGTGAAGTCAGGGAAAGCTTTGATGGCGCACGCAACAGAGGTGAGGCAACGCCACGGAGGTTTTCAAACGCCTTAAAAATTGCTCATCAGATAGAGCTGTTTATAATAAAGCTACGCTGGGGCACAAGAAAGATAGAGAATGCTCAAGAGGGGCGAGGCAGAGGGATTAAACAAGCAAGATACAGATTTTGCTCCTACCCAATAGAACCCGAACATTGACCCTGTGTGACAACACCATATCTCATCGACCCTGTGTGACACCATAAAGCGACTCACAGAACTTCTCTGTGTTCTTTAGCTTCAGAAAGGCCAACCAAAGTTTGTCCAGAGTCACTGGCCACACAGACGTCTTACAAATCACCACCTTCGACACATGTGGTCATTACGCCCACCTCTTGCCACCTGGCCACGCTGGGGTCAGGCTGATTACAGGAGGCAAAAAGGATCTTCTTTCATAAGCAGAAAAACACAACATTATCCAATTGACCCATAGCTCATGGCCACCCCACCCACAAGATGAAAAGTGTAATCTCCCCTCGGATGGACAGGAGAGCTGGTCTCGCCCACACTTGCAAAGAAGGGGAACTTTGCTCTGTCTCAGAACCTGGGGACTCTAGAAACCAACTATTTTTTCTAAAGGGAATAAGCCCTTTGTGGGAGACATGGTGGTGACACCATCATTGCTGCCAACCAAACCTATATTGTCAACAAGAAACAAGCTCCCTCCAAGAAGCATTCCAGAAAATTTTCATCAGGAACACGCACATCTTCAAGAGTTTAAGAAGCATTCTGTATACTACCTGGAGAGAAATTTCATTTAAGTAGTTGGCTTTGGCTGTGACTTCTGATTTCCATGTTGCAAAATATTTCCCCTTCCAGGGAAAGCAAGAGATCACTTGAGGCTTGATTAGCATTTCTATTCATCTTCAGTAACAAATTAACATTAACATTTATTTCTAAAACAAAATTATTTATAAAGACTGTAATCACTCAATAGAGCATTTGCTCTTGAAGTTTATAAACATGGAAAACTTCAGCTTTCAGATGCTTAAAATCTGCTAACGTCCTTTGTGTGAACTCAGAGAAGAGACTGCCAGTGTGCAAGACGCTCATTTGGGTGGGGGGAATTCTGACACTAATTTTAAATTTATTTGTTTTTGAGCATGCTGTGCAACCACGCCTACGTCTTTGGAGAAGTGTGTGTGTGTGTGTGTGTGTGTGTGTGTGTGTGTGTGTGTGTAATTCTTTAGAACCACAAAGCAGAATATTACAACTGTTCATTGGCAGAGATTAAAACCAATGTTCCCAAAGTGAGTAAAAATATAAAAATTTAAAAAGAACAGTCATGGTAATTATTTCTATGTGATTCATTATTTGAAATCATAGCTTTATTTACACTGGGGAATTCAGAGGTGACCTGAAACATCTTTTTCCTCCATCTTTATTTCTGATTTTAAAGAATAAAAGAACTCATTAGTACACACACACAAAACGAGTTAGTTTTTCTCCCTGACCTTTATAAAGCTTTTCATCCATATAAAATTTAATTAAGTTTAATATTGACATGGACATAGAAGACAGGAAAGTTAAAATGAAAGGACAGGCAATTTGGCTATATGTTTAGTTTGATAACATTTATCTAGCTGTGTGTGTGCATGCGTGTGTGCGTGTGCGTGTGTGTGTGTATATACACCTTTTGAGCATGCTATAATCTACCAGGTAGATACTTCACTGGGACTATATCACCTCTACTACTGTCACCATAGAACAGATTCCTCACATCCTGTATTAAGGCATCGTTGATATCCAGTAAAACGTAAATATTGTTGGGCAGACAACATAGTCTACCATTAACTCTTTCCTGATTTAGTGCTACAGCTGAGCTGGTTGACTTCTAGCAATTCTGGACAGGGGAGTGTAGAAAAGAGTAGTGGTTAGCACCCTGCCTGGAGAGGCGCTGGGCCTGTGGGGCTCCTTAGGTCTGCATACAGTAGGTGGCTGTGCTTTCCACTTCACTGACTCCAGCAAATCCAGTAAAGGGACACTTCTCTGATTGAATCTGGGTGACAAACTTTTCGTGCAACCTCTCTGCAAGGTAGCTCACCCACCATCCCCCCACTGGCAGGACCAGGCATTCACCTATAGCCTCACTGTGTTGCCTTCTTAATAAGTGACTGACTCATATGCCTAGAGTTGAAGACACCACACACCCCAAGCCTGCCACAGAAACACCTCCCTCCACCTTGTGTTCTATCTTTTACCCGTACCCCATACACCAGGCAGGTACTTTCCAGTAACTTCCAAAATCCAATGTAAGCCCTCTCGTCCTGCTTTCGGGACTAAGGGCTAGCAGACCCTGCCTCTCCGACACAAACCTAGCAGACGAGGTTAGTAAACAATGAAGGAGAGCTACATGGAGATATGTGATCACACAATTAGAAACAAACACACAGCTGCTGATCTAAGGGCTTATAAATATATTAGAGATAGAGATCTTAATTTTGACTGGCATAATGCTAAACTCATTGATGAAGCCTCTTCTGACTACAACCGTTCTCAGAAAATGTAAATCATAATTTACTGGGAAAATGGATCTACTATCAATATTGAGATCAGCGGTTCCTGGGTAGTAAGAAATCTATTTAAACCCCTGTTTTCTTTGCTAAAAATACTACAAAATAAGTTAAAAATAAAATTCAAAGGAGTTTAAGAAAAGAGTAGTCTTATTTCAAATGCTTTACTCACGTATTTTAAAGGGGTCGCTAAGAAATGGGAGAATAGATGAAGTGAGAAAGGAAAAAAAAAAACAAGTCACCAAAGAAAAACTTCCACTTGAAAATGGCCTCTCACCTACCCCTACAGTGGCCATTCAGAACACTTCTCCTCCCTTGAGGAAATGCTACCCAAGAGAAAGAGGAGCCCTATGGTCTCCTTGCCACTGTCTCCATGAAAGAGCTCGAAGTGGCACCCACCTGCAGGAAGGAAGTCCCTGGAGGCCCAGGTCAGCCTGCATCAGTGACCACTTATGAAACACTTATGGCCTCAGGCATGGGCCACAGCTAGATAGTCTCACACGTGCTATGAAGGTACTAATGCGTTGGCTTAGAGCCCTGTAAACAATAATAGGGCAATTAAAAGGAACAACACTTAATGGCAGTATGTGCAAATGGCAGAGCGGGGATTAGGAAAGAAGCTCCCAAGTGCTCCAGAAAACTGTCAGGGAAGTCTCTGAGAGAAGGGCCATCCTTTAGACTTGGGAGAGAAAGTGGTTTCGCATGGTGTCAAGGTGAGAAGGTAGGGTGCTGGAAAGGGGGGTGGTGGTTTCCAGGTAGAATGAATATATAAGCAAAGCCTAGGAGATCTGAAAAATATTTCACGCTCTAAATAGGTCCAAGGAGAAAATGACACTGCTTTAGGTAGACAGGGGCTGGATGGTGAAGGGCCTCGTAAGCCACTGATATCAACAGAAAGGTGAAACAACTAGATTTTTTGTTAGTAACATTATTTCTGGGAACAGAAGGGATGGGGCTAAAGGCAAGACGATTGGTCAGAAAGTTTTATGGTCGTAGTCCAACAGCCAGCTGAGTGATGGCGAGTGTCCAAATTAAGGCGCTGTATCAGGTAAGAAGAGGACACAGAAGGTATCATTTAGGAGGTAAAGCGATGAGTCTGATGACTATTTAAATGCAGATGTTCAAGTAAGGAAGAAAGTGAACTCTAGGCTAATTCAGACATATTTGGCATGAAGAGCAATTGGGTCAACGGTGAAACCATCCCCCACATGTGTCATGTTGGAGGTGTAAGTGGAGATACAGCACAGACACACGAATGGGCGAAGGCCGGAGCACAGGCCAAGGTTGTGAAACAGAGACGTGAACATCAGATCGAAGAAAAAGCCGTGACTGTGATGGTTCAGCACCGCGTGCGGTCAGGTGGTTCTTAGCCTTGAATCGTGGATCCTTGAGAGTCTGATACATGCGCAGCTGCATATAGACACAATGGGCTCATTTCAGAGGGAATATACATCATTCAAAGCTCATCTACGAACTCACAGGTCAAGCATTCCTAGTACAAAGCTGGCAGAGGAGGAGGCTTAGAAAGGAGAAGGCAAAGAAACGGCACAGAAGAAACTGCCGTAGCTGCCAAGGAGAACTCGAGCCTCCACAGTGGCCGTGGACCACTCTTTCTAGAAACGTATGTGAAATAACGTGCCACATACAGACAGGGCTGGGTTTTAATGTAGTTTTGGTTTCTTGTTTCAAAATTCTTTTTCTTATGTAAAATTTCAAACATGTTCAAAGTACAGAGGATGGTATAACGTAGCCCCTTATACCTCTGTCTGAACTTCACAAGTGATCGACTCATTTCCTTTCGTTTATCACAATGATCATCAACTCATTTCACTGCATTCACATCGACTCATATCATTTTACTCCTGAAGAGCAGTATCTATCCCTAAAAAATCACATCTTAAAAAATTAACAAGAACTCCTTAAAATGATCAGATCCAGTTAATGTTCAACTTCCCCCAATCGCTTCATATATTTTCCTTTTGTTTTCAGTTTGCCTCAGTCAAGATCCAAGGTCCACACATTGTTACTGGCCGATGAGTCTTTTTAGTGTCCTTTAATCCCCTTGCATGTCTCCTTTTTTCTTTTACCCACTCGGTCATTTATTCTGTAAAGGGTTTTTTTTTGTTTGTTTGTTTTGTTTTAGGGTTTTTGTTTGTTTTCTTGACTGCATCCTCGAAGCATCATTTAACTTTCATTTTATTTCTCTATATCCTGTAAACGGGTACTTGGATAGAGAAGTTTGATTAGGTTCAGGGTGAAAAATTGGCAAGAATACTTCCTAGCGGTCGCTGAGTTCCACCAGGAGCCATGCACGTAGGGTTTTCAAAAAGATGGGGCTGACAAACCATGCTTTTCTGCTATGAGAAAGAAGCCAGTGGGAAAAGTTAGGTTGAAGACTAGAAAAAAGCACAGCATAAAAGACGGTGGATGGTGAGAAAAGAAACAGAAAGATATACAAAGCAACTGCACAATCTACTCTTAAAGCACCACACATCTAGGACAATCTCAGTCAGCCCCGAGCATCTCTCCATAGATGCTGAGTAATAACTGGCACTCGTTACAATAATCCTAAAGGCATCAAGAAGACTAAATTATTTTGCATTTACTTCGGTTGAAGCATGAGGCATTTCCTGAATTTTAAAGTCTTTCATTACAATGTTCAGAATTAGAAATTTCTGTGCTTAAAGAGTTAATCTTCCAAGAAGTATCTTTACTGCATCACCCATATGGGTAACTATCTAGTCTTATAAACACAGAGTCCATATAATCACATCCTTTGACCCACAAGGGAAATATTTAGCCGATAATAAATATTGATGTAATCATTATGGTAAAGCAGTAACAAAGAGAGGTTGTGTATATCTTCTTAATTAAGTTTCACTATTATCCTCACATGACCTTTTTTCTGGGGACCAAAACTTTCCTTTGATAAAAGGCACCGATAAGAAATACAGGGCTCCATTAACTGATGCCCCCTAAGTAATACATTCATTCTGTCCACTTGCCTGCCTGGGAAACCTCTCTCATCGTCTGTAACTTTTCTCTTGCCCCTGCCTCAAAAAGGCAAACTCTGTTTCAACATCTAGAGCAAGTATGTTCCGACTCACTGTGCACTATCATTACTCCGCTGTTAGAAACACAGGCCAAGTCTAAAAATAAAGCACGTTTTAATTTAAAGTGCAGTAGTACCAGGTTAAAGAAAAAGGACTCAGATAAATTAATAGGTTTTTCATTATAAAGTTTTATATTCTAAAAAACTTGCATCTGAAAACAGCCTGTTTTTAATGTGTTTATAAAGACATTGGTGAGGTGATTTTATTAGGATGAACGGACAAGTTCAAAATCAAGGCATGCTTCCTGAATGCCAATCTGGACAGTCCACTGTGAAATGCAAAAAAAAAAAAAAAAAAAAAAGGCAACATATTAAAATTTTCACAAAACTTTATTGATACACCAGGGCCTGACTCAGATGTCACTTCTGCTGGGAGGTCTTTCTGCACCACGAAGCAGTAATCAGCCACCGCACTAGTGTCCCATAGGGGGTCACATATAATATCACAATGCAAGTCACACTACCCATGACTACTGAGCGGGCACTGTATTCATACCAGGTGTTTACGTGCTGAGGGTATGACAGCTGAGAAGAAATCTCTGCCTGGAAGAGACCTCTCTCTTTATCTCGCTGGATGGGGGATCACGCCATACCTGGGTACTCGGCACAAACCCTTGCTCAGTGTTCGTGTTTGCCGCGAGCCTGGATGAACCACTTTCCTCATTTTCCTCATGACAATCCTGAGAGGCGGGCGGGCAGGATGTAGATTATATATTTATTTGTACATAAGGAAATTGGGTTTGGAGGTAATGTGATTTCCCCACAGCCTCCCGACTGGCAAGCAGGCTCCCGGAACCCAGGCGCTTTTGAAGAGAGATGAGTGAGGGCCCACAGAGGGAGGGTCCACTGCAATCGGGCCCTGGGTTCTCTTTCCAGGATCGTACTGACTGGAAGGCAGAGCCCTCCCCAGAGATACAGGCTGAACAAACTGGGATGAAAGACATTTTAGGAGGCGGTGCTCTCCCCGCACCCACCCAGAAGAAGAATCTTTTCATCGAAAGGATGTTCAATCACCAGCTCATGCTAAATGGCTGCGGTTACTTCCGATCACGAAGGAAACGCTGCCCACGCACATCCTCACCGTCCAGCGGGGCCACCTCACCTCCTGCCCAGGTGAGACAGAGGGCTCTAAACGCGGTAGAACCTGGTGACTTCAGGCTTCGCTCGGATTTCTGTGCCTGATGCCCCCATTTCGGGGACTCCGGGCCAATGTGACCCCACTTTTCCCCTGCCATCTCCCCCGCAGCTCTCGAGCAGGGAGCTGGTTCAAGGGCTGCAACGGAATAATCAGGCGCGAAGAACCTAAACGCTGTCCCTCAGGGACACGTGGAGCGCTGGCAAGGGGGACCATGGACCCCAGAGGAATAATAAATCACCAACGGTGTAATTAGCAGGAAAAATAACTGGGGTGAGGAATTCTCTCAATGCCCCTTAAATAACACCAAGTAGGCAAACTGTCTTTTACAGGTGTTGTGTTTATAAACTAAATTTTTGCCCGGAGAGCTCCAGGAGCCTGCCACGGGGCGTATGTTCACAGTGATTGCTACTGGAGATAAGTTTTCTGCAGAGAAGGGAGGAATGTTAAGGCGGTATTTATAGACTTGCTAGCCGGGTGGGATATAAAATCTGGCATCCAGTGGCTAATGACAAACATTTCGGATTTTAAAACCAGATGACAATTCACATCGGAACAGCTTTTGCACTCCCAGGTCCAAAGCATTGAAAAGCGGGTTAGGTAAGATCTAATATTACACGTAATAATCTCACCCAGAGTTACTAGCGCAGGACACACAGGAATAGCCCACAGAAACTAAATAAATTTGCACATAAGGAGAAGAAATGCTAAGTATGTGATTAAGGATTTAGCACTTAAACCTCAGGGATGATCCTGCAAGCAGGAGAACTCCCTCTGGGAAAATGCACAGTAAAATTCTTTATTTAGCTGCTTTGTTCACATTCAAAGACCAGCAACTGCTATTGTTATCATGGACTTCAAACTGTAGCACTTTGTATGAAGTTAGAGAGAATAGAGCAGAGATGAAACAAATTAAAACGTCATACGTATATTCATAATAGCGCTATTCACAGTGGCCAGGACATGGAAGCAACCGAAGTGTCCTACAATAGATAGTTGGCTAAAGAAGCTGTGGTACATATATACAATGGAATATTACTCAGCCATAAAGAAGAGATGAAATACTGCCATTTGTGACAACCTGGATGGACCTCGAGATAATCATGCTAAGCGAAATAACCAAGACTGAAAAAGTTGAAAATCACATGATATCACTTATGTGGGATATAAACCTAAAAGCAACAAATGAACAGGACAGAGACTCAGGGACATGGACAATGGACTAGTGGTTACCAGAGGGTAGGTGGTGGGGAAGGAGGGGAGAGGTAGATAGGGTAAAGGGGGTCAAATATAGGAAGGTTAGGGGAGGGTGAAGTGGGTAAAGGGGATCAAATATATGGTAGCTGAAGAAAATTGAACTCTGGGTGGTAATCATACAATAGAATATATAGATGTCAGATTATAACGTACATCTGAAAATTATATAAAATTATATTAACATTAATGAATGTTAACCCAATAAACTTAAAAAAAAAACAAAAAACACACACAATAAAAAACAACAACAAAAGTGTTGAACCGAAATGAGCTCTAACCACCCAGATTGTACTGTGGTTACGTTCTGGTCCAGGGAAACAAGGAGAAGGAAGAACACCTCCTGACTTCTCTGGAATTCAATAAAATAAAATCAAATAAAATGTCACACGTGGCATTAAATTATCTACATGTCGATGATCTCAATATTAAATTGTGAATCACCAGCAACAGCCACGCAGAGCACCGAGCCACCCAACCCAGACTACCTGTCATAGTCCTTTGATTTCAAACTTTTTTACACATACACAAATATTTTTGTCCAGCATAGAATGTATCCAGGAAGATGGAGATAAATATCAGCTGTAGAAGAATAATAACTTTAATCTTAACAATCAAGTAAGTCGGTTAGGGTCCTGACAATATTTCTGGATCTAATCAAAATCGTGACCCAGAGAGTAAAAATAACTCTCTCCATCACTCAGATCATGGGATTAGAGCCAACGTGGTAAATGTCACAGAGAAACTAATATTCAATGTCAATAAAGTTCTAATGATTCTTGCTCCCTAGGGAAGCTCTGTCCCTAGAGGTTGTCAACCAAAGGAAGGGGGACGCCACAATTTACGAGGCACGATTAGTGGTAGACACTTTACAAATGTCACATTTCACATAGTTTTTATCATAATCCTGTGTTAAAATTATCTCCAATGTCTAGATGGGGAAATAGAAACTCAGAGAGGCCAATGGCTTGGCTGTAAGGCTAATGCTAGTAGCATCAGAATTTGAACTAAATCCATCAGACTTTCATTGAATATTTATCATGTGTAAGGCTCTAATCAATTTACATGCATTTTCCCATTTAAAGTAATTACCACCAAAGCAATATGAGGTATTATTATTCCCATTTTACAGATGAATATACTGAGGTTAGAAGGATTGAGAGGTTTGAAAGATCATCCAAGAGTAGAGAAAAAGTCAGAATTTGAATCAAATTCCATTTGACCTGAAAATCCATAATACACTCAACTATAGGGCTGTTCTATCCACTTACCACAACATAACTGAATGCAGTCCAAGAGTTTGGCCGTGACATTCACTGATATCGACCTATAACACTACTAATGAACACCAACCCCTTTAAACATGAATACTTGCTATCCATGAACCACTAAAAAATGGACCTATATGTTTCTTTTATTATTGTCAAATTCTTTGACATGTTTCTAAACCAAGCCAAAAAATATTTAATAGTATCTTGGGTTTACGCCAGCTTTAAATAGACTAATAAATTTCCAATTAGCTCAGAACTGTACATTTACTGGGCAGTATTACCAGACAGGGTAAACACAGCGGTTAAGATTACCAGGTCCACCTACTCATCTATACAATGGGCATGATACCACCTGTCTTACTGTGTGAGATTTAAACGAAGTCATGAATGTGTACAGCGCTGACACATGACAATCCTATGACATTGCTACTGCCTCCTTATTTTGGAGTTGGGTCTTTTAGGTCAAATAAGACTGAAAGGACTAAGAAACTAGTGACTGAATTCAAACTGCATTTTAAGACACAAAAGTACAAGTTAGATTCAAGCGTCTGATTTGAGGGGAGGTCTAATATCTAATTTCTAGACAAAACAGATGTTTCCCTTTTTTTTAAAAAAAAGGAACATAAAAATGTTAAAATATCTCTCAGTGTAGGAAAGGTTTAAGAAAAGAGTTGTGGAAACTAATGAATGGAGAAGGAGAAGTAAAAGGTACTGCACAGCTAAACAGGAAATGAGGAGAAACGTGGTAACTCACTAAAAATAACTCTATCGCAAAACCCAGGAAGCTGCACCGAGGTAAAAATGCATATGTATCTTGGGAATGGAAATTTCCATTAACCAAAAGAAGGTTTTTGCTATTAGAAGACTCAGCATTCTAAGGAGGTACTTCTCCCCCTGACACCTCTCCAAAGGTTGTAAGTGAAATTTGAGTTTAGCTAGGACGTCGGGTCCAATGAAAAAATGTCCAACAGGACCCTTCAGTTCAAATAATAGGGAGAACACGGTACGATTTCCCCCTGGATCTGGGATGTATCTCTGGCACCAACGTTCAGGAGGAAAGGAGACCTTTCTAGGACTTGCTTTTCTTGGAAAATGTTAAATGTGGCCGGTCTCTCGGCCAGGTCTGTTTGATTGGAAAAAGTAAATCAGGTCTCCTAATTTTTTTTACATGAATATTTAATGTATAACTTAGAACTACATAAAGTGACATACACTTCACAAACTTTACAAAACATTCCTCTCTCTTCTCTCCTTCTCCCTCAGTCTGCACGCTCTCTCTCTCCATAGATTTGTGTGTCTCTTTTTTTATTTTTGCGTTCTGGCCTTTCCAGTGTCAGAGATATTTCCCCAAACTTACTGTATGGGAACATGTTTGATCAACATCTTAGTCAACTTCTTTCAAAGAAGCTTTCAGAATTATAAGATTTCCTCAGGCAAATATTTAGACAGGTTCCTCTAATACCAAAAAAAAAGAAAAAAAAAGAAAAAAAAATTTGACATATTTTCTGATACGTTTCATCTTAAAGCCCATTTCTACCCAAAACACTCAATATCTACTGTGGAAAAATGAGATATCATTTCTACTGCCCTCTCACAACCATTTTAAAATCCAGCTCAGTGTCCCCTCACACCCATGAGACCCGCCTCCAATCAGGACTCCCCGTAGAGGTGAGAAACAAGTCTAACATTATTTCTTGTGGTTTGGTTTCTTTAGAGAAACTAATCTGATATCCAGCTGAATTCTTACTTTGTTTTAATTGTTGCTAGGTTAACAACCACAAAAAACTTAAGAAATCATCAGTTTCACTTTTTAGTCCTAATTTTTCCAAAATAACACCTTTGTTTTGACCACCTCTATAGTTCCAAAACACAAGATGATGCCCAGGAATGCACGCTGAGTGAATGATCGCAAGTGCTTTACAAGTCTAGGTACTGTTGGCCAATATCTATTTTAACTAAACCAAGGAATCTTTAAAATGGACTTTCCAGGGTCTTATAAATGTGGTTCTGTTCATAAAGGCTGCTACATAGGAATTTTGATGAAGTGATTTAGAGCAAAGGCTTTGGAGTCAGAGAGCTCTGGGATGGGGTCTGGATTCTGTCTCGTACTAGATAATATTATCATCCTCCTTGTGCAGAGAAAATCATGGCCTCAAGAGATGGAGCAAACTGCTCAGGACGAAACAGCCAGTGAGTAGCAGAACCAGAACTCAGCCCCAGCAGTGTGACTCCAGGCAGGCCAGTGGAGCGCCTTTAGTCACCCATGCAGCGTAGAAAGAATTTTCTGTAGCTGGTTCTCACTGAAGATACCTTTGTTGCATTTAAAGCAATCGCATTCATGGGCTCTCTACCAGTTTCAAGGGCCTGTGGTATTAACTGATTGTATAAATGTCTAGCTTTTTTAATTTAAAATGAAAAAAAGGAAAGATAAAATAATATAAAAGATTTACAGACACACACATACACACACACGCACACGCACACACACACACACACACACACTGACCAAACACACCCCCACCTCTCAAGGGGCACGCAATCCAGTAAAGCCGTCCATCTATCAACAGGGCTTCCTAACCAGAGGGCCACCACTGGCTTTTATATGCCAAGATATCATCCCCTCTGCTCAGTGCACCCCTCCCCATCATGCCGAAGGTCCCCCCCGCCGGTCATCTCTGGCCTCGAACAACCTTGTCTACTAACCTTGACATGCCTGGCCAACTTGACCTTCTATCGTACTGTAAAGTAACAAAGGCTGGGACGTACCGCTCCGCGAGGCTGGAGGGCTACGTGGCAAGGTGGCCCAGGCGGCTCTCCTGGCAGCAAGTTATCTAGGCAAACTTTGCCACAGAAGGAGAACCCAGGGTGGCCTAGACAAGCTCCAAGGTCCCTTCTGGCTCTCAGACTCCTGAAGGAGAAATGTACCTGGTGAGGGAAACTATTTTTCTCCAAACAGTACTTGCTCAGGACTCCAAGGATGACAAGGAGTTTAGAAGTGAGCTAAATTCCATATTACGCTCACCAGGAATGAAGAGGAGGGTGAAATTTGGAAAGCCCTTAAGAGTGTGCCCTTTTTAGCCTTCCTCTTTCTGTTTTCTCTGGGAAAAGTCCATAAAAGGATACAATGGCTGCATAATAACTTACTTAAAATGTAAGCTCCTCTGGGCCCCACCCAGCAAACACACAGACAACCTGATACCTGTGGCTCTCCAGCCCAGCTCACCCACAGATGTGGCTGTCTTTTATCTCAGGGTGTGACACAGGGGTCGGGGTGGAGAGTAAGGGATGGGGGAGGGACTCAGGTAAGAGAGGAACCACACCTACAGTGAAGACAGGAGGAAAAACAAGAACCAAGGGAAGGACTGGGTGGAAAGTCTCCCTAGAGAAAAATGTCCTTCTTTGTTGCTGGTTTGCTTTAGTGAAAGCAGAGCCCTGATTTTGAGTTTCAGGTCAATGTTCTGAGTTCGTTTTGGAGTGGTCTCGATTTGAAGATCAAATCTCTTTTTGTGCTTCCAGGATGATTTCGTTTCCTGAAATGAATACTTGTTGAAATGAAGGGAAGGGAAGGAGGAAGGAAAAGAGAGAAAGAGATGCAGAGAGAGATTCTTTCTTCCAAGACGAGACTGAAACGTTTTAACATCTCAATCTTCTGAACAAAAATTTCAAGGGGATTTCCTCACCCACTCCAACACCCACCCCACACCAAACACACAGAATTTCTCTTTTATCTAGTCTCTTCTTCTCCACAAGGGACAGGAAAAGCTCCCAATGGTCAGATTCCTCGTGGTTGGCCTCTTCCCACCCTCTAGGACTCAACGCAAAGGTTATGTCCTCAGAGGGACCTTCTAAAGTACCCTCCTCCCGACTCCCACAAAACCACCTGGTCATTCAATCTCACTGCCTCAGTTTACTGACTTTACAGCACTTACCAGCCCCTGAAATTATTGGGTACCATTATTTCTTTGCTTGATTATGGCTGCTGCCCCCTCTTAGGGCAGATGTTCATGAGATCAGAAACTTGTCTGCCTTGTTTGCAGCGGGACTCCGGGCTTGTAGATCAGTGCCCACCACGAAGTGTTCAATAGATGACCAAGTGAGATCGGCAGGAATAAGAGGTCAGAAGTCACAGGAAGAGCAAAGGGAGCAAAAGGTGGTACGTGTGCTAACGACCACTCAATTCAGTGAGGCGCAAAGCAGCGTGGCACAGATCAGGCTGATATTTTTGACCTTCAGAGAAGCATGGTGCTGAGTCGCGGGCTCCTGGGGTTTGGGCAGAACTGGGTTCCAAGTGCCACCGTGCCTGAGCCCCACCCAAATGATGATTTCTCTTTAAGTCAAATGTTTCTAACGCACACTTGACTTTGCCATACACTCCTTCTACAGTCTCTCTCTGTGCAGTTTCCAACTTTCCATTTTGACCACTTCCAATTCTTCAAGTCTCAGACTTGACACCTTACTCTCAGCTGATATCCTAATACACATCATAAAGAAAATAAGCGACATGAAATGAGAACTACCCTGTCTTCCTAATGAAAACACCGCCAACTTAGCTGTATCTCTGCCACAGACCCTGCCTTCTAACCAGCTGCAATGCAAAAAGTGTTCCTTCTGGCCAAGTGTTCCTTCTCCCCACCCCTTCTCACATACCAAGGACTTCTCTCCTGCAATTACGCCCTTTCTCCCGCATTAGCAGCTCCTCCTTTTCTATTGGCTCATCCTCATTCTCATATCCTATTTTCTTCTCCTCATAAACCTGCTGGGCTCTGGTCCCCACCATGCTGCTATCCTTAGGTCTTTATCAGTCTTCACGTAGGTAATGGGAACCATTGGAAGCATCCAAGTGGGCAAGCAGTATGTTCAGATCTGCACTTTACAAAGAGAAGTATATAAATGATGCCAAATATGCACTGCATGTTTTAAATCATGCAAAGAGGGGCTTGGGAAAGACAGCCTTCTGCACACTTGTCCTTCTCTCTCTGCCGGCCCAACAGAGAGCTCTAAGCACCATTCTCAGCAGCCTGAATGGAGAGAGAAAGAATTTTCGATGGCTGTGGTTTTGGAGCAGAGCAGAGAAGACTCCTGGACATGGATGACCACGTGAAAGCCAGCACATAAGTAGAAACACACACACACACACACACACACACACACACACACACACACACACACACATATCACCCACAGCAGAGGGGCTGTCAGACCGTCAGACCTGCTCTGCCACTGGAGGCCAAGAGGACCTGGCCATGAACTGCTGCCTCACGCTGCAGCAGACACCTGCCTGCCTAGGAAATGCCCCAAGTGAGGGCGAATCCAGGGTCCTGAAAAAAGTCTCCCCACCCGTGTCTGGGGACAGCTCAGAAAAGAGCACTTCCTGTGGTTTCCCACTCTACCAACCTGACAGGACAAATGCAAGCACCTCTCGGGTCTGACCTGGAAACCACGGATATTGAATTTCAGGGCCCAAATTCCATGACTAAATGTGGGTTTAAAAAAAAAAAAAAACAACTCTGGTATCTTTTGAGATGGAAAACAATAATGAAAAATGGCAAATCATTACGTTCTATTTTCTTTCCCGCACTAAAAACAGGAAAAGCAAAGCCGAGGAATTCCTAATAAGTTTTAAGGATTTTGCAAAACCTCTCGCGTTCTCCATTTAGTTCCTCAGCAAATTCGTAACGTGCCAAAACCTATAAATTTTGCAAGGATGTGGGGCTGTATTTTTCCTTCTTCCTCACAGAGGCACCAGATCTCAAAAGAAGGAATGATGAATGGGAATGGCTATAAATACTTCGAGGCTAATGAGAATCAAAGATGAACTGTAGAAAAATCTGGTATTTGGGGGATGATAGCTCCTGGCATGTGCTTGAGTGAACAGGTCTTGACTCCAAATAAATTCCAGCGCTATTTGATCAGACAAGAAATACAAAGCCAAAAAGGACTCATATATTAAATTCTAATTTCACTAAATACTTTTTAATAAAAAAAAAAAAAGCCTGTTTTTCAAAGTGTAAGAAATTGACTGCTAATTAACATATAAATTTTATGTCTGGACATTTTAAGGATTTTAATGAAATGGTTGTTTGTCACTTCATTAGTAGTAGAGGAAAGAGAAGCATTAATCCAAGTCCTATAAAGAGTACAATGTGTGATGCTTGAAATAGCAACTCTTCTTATGTGATGACGGGCTTAAGGCAGAGAACCTTCAGTGGGACTCAGAGCTTGATTGACTGGAGACTCTTTTATTGTCTGATATATACTTTTGTGCCTGTACCAATACATTTTCAAGAACACAGATTATCGGTGAACACTGCCTAGAGTTGCCAGAGTTGGAAAAAAAAAAATCGCCGGTTAAATTTAAATTTCAGATAAACAACAGATGATAATTTGTCAGTATAGGTATGCCCCAAAGTATATCACCCGGTATATACTAATTTTTAAAATAAATCATATTTGTGAGTACGTTGTATTTTTATCTGGCAAACCTAATGCTACCTGGTGGCTCGCTAAGCTGCTAGAACATTTCAACTGAATATTAGAAAAATAGCAGATCTCTCTAAGTACTTTGAGTTGCCCTCAGATCAAAACCCGGTAATTCTTTTATGCCAGATGGCACCAAATATGACTAAGCAGACACCTCAACACAACATCCACGGTGTCCATGGAGACACATTCAAAGACTGTCTGCCTCCTTTCCTAAATTAATTTAGAAACGTACAGTCACAAAATTCTAGAATTGGAAAATTGCATAGATGCCTTTTTCATAAAGGAAAAAAAAAAAAAAACTAGGTCATTCCCAAGTGCAAAGAACTTTCCTACAACCTGCTACCGAAAGTGATGCGGGCACCACACTGAACCGCGGGAGAGCCAAGAAGATGCCGGCGCCTCTCCAGTCCCAGGACTGATTTTTCCAATGTTAGCAACTTCAGGGCCCTTCTGACAAGTGGTGATACAGAGAAGAAATGGACTGGAATGTGAGCTCCCTGACCAAACAGTTCTTGAATTCATATGTGTAACCGAAGTGTTTGGCACTTGGTGGGCACTTCATGAATGTCTGAATTATTAATGAATGAATGAAGGAAAAGTGTGTGGAGTCTTGAATTGTGACACCAGATGTGTGTTGACTGGGGAGGGAGATGAGATGGGGGAAAGGTGTACAGAAGGGGACGTCTGAGGGCAGGGTGACAGGAGAAGGCAGGGTGACCACAGCCCCTGTCCCCGGTCCATCTTTCTAACCAGATCCTTTTGCTTGCCCTGTCCCCAACAATGAAGCACGGAGGCCATTAATCCCTGCATCCAGGTCCTCAGGAAAGCAACCTGATCTCAGCCTGGGGTCAGCTCAGCCCCAGACGATGACCTTCTCCAGGACCATTTAATCCACCAGAGGCGCAGGCGCAGGTGGTGGTCCACGGGCTCTCACCAGCCTATAGAATACACGATTAGCTCCAGAATCCAAAAGGAGATCAGAACTATCAAAGTTAGTAAACGCTTGCTTAAATGTCCAAAACAAATTACATTAAGTCAACAATCAAATGCAACTCGATGCTCACATCGTTAAGTAAATGGTATTTAATGTGGGTATGGGTGCATTTGATTAATTCTGATCCCGTGGGACGTCTGACCAGCTTTCCTCCACGTTCCTTCCTCCCGCGCATCTGAAGCTGCTCTCATGTAAATGACCTGGCAGGCCGCTGCACCACAACAGTTCGAAAAAGAATCATTTCTTCTGGTCCCTCCTTCCTTCTAGCCTCTTCCTCCCGCAAGCCGCTGGCTGCAAGAACGCCCCGATGTTACACACTTCTTCGCGCAGTGATGTCGTTGGCCTGTGACATTCCGTACACAGTCCAGGACACAGGGGTGCCCTACCCAGCGGTGTCCGTACGGGACATAAAGAATTCAGCGTCGGTCTGCTCGGAAGCGTCCGGACGGCTGAGAGATGAAGAGGCACAAATGTGAAGAATGGCTTTGAATGTAAACGTATGTAGATGACTGTGCTCGGGGAGGTACGGACACCCCGGAACACCCGCTGAGGGGGGAGCTGGGATCAGCCTTATTCTAGGAAATGGAGACTCAGAGAGGTCATGTATCAAGCCAGAGGCCACGTAGCCGAGCCAGGATTTAAGCGTGGATGGCTCGATTCTGTTTTAGATGGATCGCTCCAGTCCGAGAGTCAAATGGACAAAAAAGGTCATTGCCCAAGAGTGGTTCAAACCTATAAAATTGTCCGGATGGCCATGCTCCAAATGAGCTAAGACTGGGCGCAGGAGGAAGAGAAGAAGAAGGACCATCAAACGGATGCTTCCAAGTGAGGACGACAGGAAAGATGGAAACGGTAAGAAGCACCTTCTCAGATGGGGGCGGAGACTCTCAGCCTCTACTTTGGAGCTGGAGGGTCCTTATATCAGGGGGCGGAGCTTCCTAACTCCAGGAGCCCTGGGAGGACAGAGGGTTCATTCATTTCCACCAGCTCGTAGAACAGAGGGGGAACCCAAGCCAGGAGAGGTTAAATGACACCCCCACGACCACATGGCTGCAGAGACTCCACTCCAGGGCTCCTCGCCCCTCAGCTGCCTCCCTGAGCCCACTCGTGAGATGTCAAAAGCAAAATATCTTCAGGAAAGAAAATATAAAAAGCACCCCAGGACGCATCCTGACCTTGAAGTCTCTCAGAAATCTCTGGGATCCACAGAGAGTAGGAGAAGTTTCTATAAAGGAAAGGAGACAAGGTCAGTGTTTTTGGGTTTATTTATTTATTTATTTATTTTTTGGTGTAGATCCAGGAAAACTAAACCAGTAGAAAGATTTCTGTCCAAGCTAAAAAGAGGCTTAGCAAATTTTTGTGAGTGCCAGGCACTAACAGAATTCATTCAGAACTCGTGTCGAGTTAACTTTACGTCCTGTTTTTAGAGAGTTCTTGGTGAGTGGGAAAAGTCTGGTCTGCTCAGAGTCAAGCCTCGGGCAATCTGATTCCCGGGGATGAAAATGGCAAAATAAGAGCTGGATTCAGCTCAGACATTACCTTTTCAGGGCACCTTCGCCAGCCCCACCACAGGCCCTAAAACCCCTTCCTCCCCACTGCTAAGGGACTGCATGCTGCTCGCAGAGGTGACATCGTCCTGTGGTTCGTTTACCCGGCTGAATACCCCAGGTGCCTGCACATTTAAAGAGCTCAACAGGTGTCAGTGGAATGAGTGAATTCATACTCCTATTTCGACTGCACACCTTCAAGGTGTCAGGCACTGTGCTAACCACCCGTACGTCTGGCTTCACAAGACGGACACGGTCCCTGCCCTCTGTTAACTTAGAGTCTTTTGGGCAAATAATCATATGAATAATGATCAGTTACAAAGAGAAAGTACAAATGCTAAACGAGGAGGCGCTAGGGAAGACTTTTCTGAGGAAATGGCACTTATGTCAAGAATTAAGATAAGCATTAGCAAATTAAAAGATAAGGGGAGAGTGTTGCTAAAAGAAAGAAACTGTAAAAATCCCCAAGGCTGGAAGATGCAGGGCCATTCAGACACCCGGAGGGGTGGAGTAGCAGGGAGTGCACCCAGTAAGGCGAGAGGCCCAGGCAGGAGGGGTGGGCAGGGCCCCCTGAGGAGTCCTGAGCAGGGAGCCACAGGGAGTGTCACTGAAGAGCTTACCGCAGGGGAGTGACACAATCACACACGCTTTTTTTTAACAGACCACTCAGGCTGTGTGTGCAGAATACTCTAGAAAGGGAAAGTGGAGGGAGACCTGTTGGGACGCTCCTGCAATAATCATGGCAGTTTTGGGATCAACAGACAAATGATAAGAGCGCTGTTCTGAGGTGTCACTGTTACATGATGACAACCCAAGAGTTCATTCAAGCCCAGGGAACAAGTCGGAGAAGTCCTTCGCTGCACAGGGCCACTACTCCTTAGCTCCACCCTTGGTATCTGTCCCTTCCAACTTCTTTGTCATTTTGAGGGGTGGAGGAGGGGAAGGGGGGGCATTCCTCGAGCAGGAAAAACCTGAGTAAGGCCCAGCGCAGTGATGAGCAGGTCTGCTGGAGCCCAGGGGCAAGGCAGGCCCCGTCCACATTCTAAACCATAGGATTAGCGCTCACTTGCCAACTGACAATGCCCTTCCACATATAGTTTCATTTAATCCCAAATTCACAGTGAGGTCAGTAGGACTGATTTGATTGACATCTGAGAACACTGCTGCTCCACTCACCTGACCACCTGGGCTAGAGCCAGCAGCTACACCCAAGTGTTCAGGCCACATGCGTGAGCCTCGTTCCGCTCTCAACCCATGACGCCAGACACAACTAAGTGTGACAGTTCATGGAAAGTAAAGTAAAGACCACTATTTAGGTTAAAGAAAATTTCCATAAGTTCAGGGTAACCACAAACTCAACACATTGCTCACAAACATTATACTTCAGCTCACACGAGCTTCAATAAAGTCCATACGTAATTAAGAGATCACAGTAAATCATGGCCCTCGGTGACCTTGACTTCAGACAGGTCTCAGTTTGGTTTCCAGCACTTCCACTTGCTAGCTGTTTGGCTGTGAACTGGAAATGACTTCACTCCCAAGTGAAGTTTCCCCATCTGGAAACTGGAATACTAAACCCAAGGGTTGTCGGGAGACCGATGGTGAAAATGCAGGTAATGGGGCTGGCAGGAAGCCTGGCGCATTCTGTTAATGTTGGCCTTTATTAACTCTCATTACAGCTCTCTGCCAAGGTCAGAGCACATCTGAGACGCTCCACTCAACTTCTGATTCCACAGTTTATGACAGACAGATAGTAAAAATGTACAGAATGTCTGGAGAGGGTTATCAGAAGTTTCGAGAAAGCTCTAGTCTTACAAGTCTGGACACTTAAAAGCCTGAGTTCTTGTCCCAGTCTTGTCACTTACTAGCTTTGAGATCTTAGGGCAAGTCACAACTTATTCGTGACTCAGATCTCACCTGTAAAGTGATGAGAGTCAAGATATAAATTCTAAATAGCTTCTAAAGGCCCATTCAGCTCCAAAAGTCCTCAGGTTTTATGAATCCCTGCCTTATGAGGTCTTTTGAAGGGAAATGGATTTTCCGAAAGGAGAGATTAAGAAGCGCCATGTTATTTTCAGAACGATAAAAGGAGTCACATAAAAGAAGAGAGAATACTTAGTTTGCTCTACAAGAAATTATTAGAAAAGTAGGGCCAATTGGAGAGAGGCTCAAAAGGAAGCTGTTTTTGAGTCAGGCCAAGGAAAAAAGAACTTTCCAACAATAAAAACGATTCAAGAATGGACTCGTCATCGTTCAAGATTGTGAGATTCTCAAAGGAAACACGATATTATTTTCAACTTTATCCTCCCAGCAATTAGCCCAGTAAGTGGCACATAGGACACTCTTAAGAAAGATGGACAGAAAAATGGGTGGATGGATGATAGGTGGGTAGATGAGTGAGTGGATGGGTGGGAGGAGAAGGAGGAAGGAGGGAAGGAAGGAAGGAGAGCAGGAACTGCCTCGCGAGGTCGTGAACGTCCCCTTGCTGGGGCATTCGGGTAACAGCTGGATGGCCATCTGGGAAAGGTGCTGCAAATGAGTTCCTACCCCGTGTAGGAGGCTCCTCTTCCATGTAGGGGGTTCCGCTAAAGGCCTATGTGGTATTTATTTCCTCAGTTCTCTCCTCACTGACATCCCACGTATTTTTGGAAGAGTGAGCTTCCAAAGAACACTTTTGTTGACGTTACCCTCCTACTCAAAAAAATTCAATGGCTCCCCATCTCCTACTCAATTAAATCCACAATCCTGAATTGGAGGGCTTCTTTCTGGCTCTGCCTTAAGGACATTTATTCGTTCTTCAAAACTCAACTTGAAAATATCCTCCATCAAGAAGATGACCAATTTTCACCCCGCTACGCACAGTTTATCTGAACTCTGTCCACCGTTGTATGTCATTGCACACAATTATCATGCATTTGGTGCCCATTCTCTTTTATGACACTGTGAAGTCCCTAATGAGGGAGGAATCTTTATACCTGTACCTCTAACAAGTAGCTGAGTACCTGACTTTCAGCTATTCAATAATAATAACAATAATAATAATAATAATAATAATAATAGGAATTATTTATTATTCATCATTAACCAGGCATTCTGTTAAATTCCTGATATGTACCAGACCTTTATAACAACTATATTGTCCCGATTAAATAAACAAAGAATTCGAGGATTAAGGGAAGATAAAAAATTTATAAAAGACACAAAGGTGGTAGGGGCTGGGATCCAACCCAGTACTGCATGCCTTAAAATCCTGGATAGGAGCCCCTAGAGAGTGCTGCTTTCCTTGCATCAAGACCTTCCGTAGCAGCCAAAACATGTTATTCATTCATTCATTCACTCATTCATTCACTCACTCATTCAGAGACATTTCTTGAGCCATTAGAAGGCAGCTTTTGTATACAGACTTCCTGCCCTCAAGAAACTTACAGTTTAATGTGTGAAACAGACAAGTCAACAATTATGGCACAATGCGATAATGCTATCGGAGATATGTACATGAAAAAAAAAAACCATTTCCATCAAATTGGGGAGACAGGAAATATTTATTACAGCAATGACTTCCACTTATCAAGCACCTACTGCATGCTGAATAGGGTGCTGGAAATCTTATCACAAGGCTTTATAAATAAACTGCAGCCCAGCAAGTTTACGGTGTAGTTAGTGTCGAGACAATAGTTTCTGGAGTCAAAGCGCAGTTGCTCTTCTCTCAGAACCCCTCTTTGTAGCTGTGTGCCTTTGGGCAAGTTACCTACCATTTTTGCACCTTTGTTTCCTCATCTGTAAAATAGGAATAATAGTAGTTCCTAGAGATGTTACACTAATTAAAAGACTAAACCTATGCACGACATTAAGAATCTTGCCTGGTTTATAGTGTTGCATAAATTTCACATACTATGAAGTAACTTGACTAAGAGCATGGCAAGCAAGTGTCTGATTCCAGTGTCCATGTCCACTGCATACAATGCCTTCCTCGGGAATGCACCTAAGACAAGATGATGCTCGAGCTGAGCTTTGAAAGGCAAATGAAGGGATGAGTGGTGGAGGGTATGACCCCAAATGGAACAGCCAACGTTCCATACTGCTCTATTGCTGCTCAACTGTTTATTCTTTTCCGTGCCTGATATTCCTTCTCCAGCAATCTTGACCCACTGAAAGCCTATCCATCAGTTAACAAAGCCACCCTGTCAGACTTCTTTCATGAATGTGGCTCCGACCTTGCTCCCATGCACTGGGTTGATAGCTCTCTGGTTAGGGTTAGTCTTGTGTGCATACAATGGTACTTCTACACTTCCATTCATACACATATGCCCACACATGCATGCAGATGAACAGAAACCCACAGGGCTCCCAGAATGCCTCATACTCACGAAGCAGGTACTTTATAAAGCACCACAGACAATGATCTTCAGTTCAAGTTCCAAGATATTTGTTATACTAATTACTGTACCAAAGCTGAAATTAGAAACCATCCCCAAACTGTAGACAGACAGTTCCACTGTAAACAATATTTCCTCCTCCTCCTAACTCACCATCTTGAACTTCTCACTGGGGGAGGTACATTGGGATTTTTTTTTCAAACTGTGATTCCATCTAAGTCTCTAAAAAACATACAAGGAAGAACGTGAGACAAAAAAACCTCTACCTTCCCTAATACATATTTACCTGAAACTGTCACATTTGTTTTCTTGGCTTACTTGTAAGCTGGAGTGGAAGAAAGTGGGAAGGAATTTTATATTTAAAATGATCAGAAACAGTAAAATTTTCCTAACACCAGCCTACATCCAAATATTACTTCATTTTAAAGACAGAAGGAATTTTAATTTTCTCACAGCCAACTTTTGATCAAACACCTCAAGAATGCAATCAATCCAAAGTATAATAGCAGGTCAAAGAGAATACACCAAAAAAAAAAAAAAAAAAAAAAAGGTGAAACTATGAAGTTAATGGATGAAATGGACAATTATGAAATCCATCTCTTTGCTCTTTCAACCTGAGCATAGAAGGGGTAGGGAGATTTGTGGTCTCAATGTAGGCAAAGTGACAGAAAAGTAGAAAGATCAAGATGATTCAAAAATTAGATGATCATCCCTTCTCCACAGAATTAACTTGCTCTTTGAGTGCTGATCAATCTTGATTTATTACAGGTCTCCTTATTTTTTTAAAAAATCACAGGCTTAACAATACTTAGAAAATTAGAATTGGAGGATTAATTTGGGAGGAGAGGCTTCTGTGGCTTTTTTTTTTTTTTTAGGTATGAACTTATTTTTAACAACTTCTGGTTAAGCAACAGGGAGACTAAAAGTACATTTTGATGCCAAATAAGACATCAGGGGGTCTTCTCCAAAGCAGAAAGACAGGGGATCAAGTACAGACCACGGTAAAAAATGGAAAGGCCTCATGGGAAGGCAGATTTATCAGATTATTTTTTTCTCCTAACAGTCTAAAATTAAATACCTTAGAAATGCCATATTTCTTTAGGTAAAAATGATATGTGATCACAAACCTCCCTTTTTAACACCACCGAAGTATGTTGGTTCTGTAACTGTTTGACAGCTCACTTCACAGCTAATCAGACCTAGAGAATTTGTCTAATAAAATGTCACAACCAACCTAATGAAACCTCATTTCCTACTTGACATAGCCTATCTATACACCCAAAGCCATGTAAATAAACACCCCCAAAGTCATTTTAGGCTACAAAAATGCCTCAGCTTTTATCCCTCAAAGATACATTATTGGTAAAATAAATGGAATCAGCAATTTTACCCCCATTCTTGCATAGCCTAAATCTTGGCTCTCAGAGAGTAAAGGGATATTGTAAAGATTTCCCTGACGACTTCCTGTACTTTGGGATCTCTGATGCTCCAGGTAATACAGCCGCAGACCCAGGATTCAATCCGTGATTCCAAATTCCCTTCTACCATGAAGGGGTTCAAGGTGACCTCCAAGATCTACGCTGTCCTTCTCCACCGCTGTTGGAGCAGCAGTCAGAGTGAGCCTATTAAAAATGAATCAGGTCCTGCCCTGCCTCTGCTCAACATTCCCCCCTCACCCCCCTGCTCGGAGCCAAACCCAAAGACCTACAGTCCGGAGGCCTCACATATCCTGGCGCCTGTGCCCTCACCCCCGCCTCTTCCCTTGGTCACCCGCTCTAGACAGACTGTGACAGGATAACTCTGTCACCTTCAAACCTTTGAATAAATGTTTCCCTTCCACGTAGATTCATTTAAGATTACAGGTCCTTTAAGCTCTATTTCTTTTTCTCTTTTCCACGGTACTTAGCCCTTTCTAACAAATGGCAGAATTGCCTTATTTACTGCGTTTCCTGTTTGTAGTTTGTGTTCCTGTCTACAGTGGAGACTCTCTGAGGGCAGAGATTTATCTGAGTTATTCACTCATGCATCTCGCATGCCCAGTTTGCAGCAGGTGTTCGGCAAATAGTTCTAGAATGAATGAATGAGATCTTTTAGTCCTCTCACTGCTTATGATTCCATGAAGTACCTCCTGGTGGTGAACTGGCAACTAGTTAGTCACCCCCAGAAACCAACTCAAGAAAATGAGTAACTAAAGTCCAGAAACATTTGATTAATTGCCACGACTTACTGAGAATTTATTATGTGCCAGATACAGTGTTATACATATGCTTTCTCCTTTAATATCCACCAAAAGCAAGTTAGAAAGATAATGCATTCCTCCCTAATGTCTTAAGGAGCCTAAGGAAACAGGTTCAGAAAGACTAAGTAAATAACCCAAGATCACACCGCTATGAATGCCCATTCTGCTCCCTTCATTATAAAACTGATACATAGAAACATATAGATACAGAGAATAAATCGCTGGTTGCCAGATGGGAGGGTTAGGGGGCTGGGTGAAAAAGGGGAAGGGATTAAGAAGTACAAATTGCTAATTATAAAAATAGCCACAGGGATGTAAAGTATAGCATAGGGAGTGTCAATAACATTATAACTATACATGGTGTCAGATGGGTGCTAGACTTATCAGGACGATCGCTTTGCAAATGACATAAATGTCTAATCACTGCATTGCACACCTGAAACTCATACGATATTGTATGTCAACTGTATTGAAAAAGGATTTAACAAAATAAATAAATTCGATTCTCCTTTTCAACAGCACCCCAGACAACAGACAGACCCCAGGGGCACGTTGTGGAAAGACTCCATTATACAGAGAAAACCTGGACTAAAAAAAATAAACTTAATAAAATGTGGAAGATGCTGCACTTTTGCAATACAATATGGTCATTCTTACAAAATCATTCTACTATTATAGCCACTCTGACAATAACAGAACTTGAAAGGGAGACGGTATGACCTACTGAACTCAGCACCAGTCTCCCCAAAGAGGCAGGGTGACCTGCCTGACCCTTTCGCTGGGCCTCTACAAACTGGCACAATTTTTCTCATTTACTTGTAAAATAAATGAGAAAAAAATCATTGTAAAAACATAATTAATGCATAAAGGCAATCATATCCAGATTACGACTCCTCGGGTTGGCTGCAGCAGTCTGAGAGCCATTTCACAAAGCCCAACAGAGCAAAACCTAAGTTGAATCAGACCACTGCGCCCAGCAGCACCCGGCGCATGGCAGAGAAAGGAGAACCCTACCAGAGGCTCTGTTCTCTGAATCATCGCAGTGGTGGACCAACGTCTTGGTTGCCACCAAGCCACAGAGGAGACGGGGCTGTGAGTAAGAGTTTCCTATGGGTCAGCCTTTCCTCAGGCAGAAGGGGAAACGGTCCAAACCAGTCACCCACTTCTACGGCTCAGAATAGGCGCTGTGGTTAGGCAAGGCTGGGGTGTCCACATGAAGGCTACTGTCACCACTTTAAGCAACTCCTGGACCACGGATACTTGCGGGGAAGGGGAGGAAGACCATCATGGGTTCTGCTGATCCCCACGCACAGAGCACCATGCTTTGTGCCCCATCAGGCCTGGCTCTGTGCCAACGCAGTCCATTCCACCCACTCCCCCCAAATCACCCGGTGGTTTCTCGAACAGACACTGCATAGAAAAACGTTCGCTCATTATGCCAAGGTGAGAGGTGGCCACCTCAGCTGATGGGGGGCAGAGGGAAAGGAGAACCTAGTTGAAAACTGCCCCGTTCGAATGAAATATCTGAAACTTCAAAGTACCACATGGATAACTCAAGTTCTTCTTTCACTTGATGATTCTAAATTGTGGGCTCAAGTATCTAAAATTGGATTTCACATCTATGCCATGAATTCCTTTTGTGAAGACTGTTAAAAAACCCAGATTTAAAAATCCCCGCTTAAACTGATTGAATCGAGCTAGCAATCCTGAAGTCTTAATTTTCGAGGTCTATTATTTGCAGAAAATTTTATTTGATTAGTAATGTAAAATAAAGCGGTCGTCCCTAGGGAAAATGTCACGAGTATTCCATAACCACCCTGAGAGCTGTCTTGACACACGGAAGCTTTTGGAGGAGGGGTGTACCGAGGATCTAACTGTACTTGAAAAATAGCATTGTCGCTATGGAAGCAGCTCTAAATTTTGACTGTTTTTCCGTATGCTAGCAAAGGCCATATTCTTTACATGCAGCTTTTCTTTGCACTGCAGAGGGCTCTGGCGGTAATCCACCTCGTTTGTAGCGTGTCCTGCCCTACCCAGGCTGCCACCCTTCCCTCTTCCTGTTCAAGCACCACTGTTTTTGCTGACCTGCAAACATGAAGCTAGATTACAGAGCCATTGGAATAGCAGCATCTACCTGGTAGCAAAAGGTGACATTCACTCATTCGTTCAACTCAATTATTCCTTTTTTGAAGAAATCACAGACAAGGCCCATTCAGGTCCTTGTCACTAGATAAACTGGCCTCATTCCAATCTCTCCTTTCCAAAGGTATCACTGGCAACTTGTCAATCAAAACTGAGAAAGTGTGACCAAGTTTCATTTTAAAGCAAAGGCTTCAGAAATTTTATATTTTAGAGCAATCAGTCTTTCAGAGTGCTCACTCATTCTGGTGAGCTAATGAAGAGGGTTGCTCGAACACGTTCGAAACCCCTCTTTCTGAACTGCCTTCAGAGTCTGTCCCATTTCAATAGCTCAAGACAGTAAAACGTCATTCAATGAAGATGTATTTGATTCTGGGAAGCAACCGACAGGCTCTCAGAGCCAAGCTTGCCAAGCTTGCCAAATAAGGTAGGCAATCACGTTGAGTAATACTGGTTCTCATAAAAACAAGGGGACCATTAAAGTAATGAAACTGGTTTTCTTATGAGGATCATAACTAGACTCTACAGGCAAATTCAAAAAGAGAGTTCAAAAGTGTTTGCTAATGGACAGTCTTGTTTTTTTGTGTCTGTTTTTAAGTAATGATGAGATCTTTTAAATTAGTACAAAATCACCAAAGCTACTTTGAAGACCGTGTTTCCCATCTGGGCACACACATATCTGTATACACAATAAATTAAATTAATGATTTCTGCCAACTGGCTCCTCATCTAATATTGAGATTAATTTTCACAAAACTTTATTCTTTTCCCATTATAATTTTCTTAAATTAAGATCATTCGCTGTGTTGAATAAAAATATTAAAATATATGATCCCTTCAAGAAAAAAACAAACAAATGAATGATTATTTAGCACCTTAGAAGTGAAGTGTCTTTAGAGAGCACTTATCCCTAAGATATTTATTGAAAAATACTAAAAAAAAAAGGGAGAACGAGAGATGTTCACTTTGCCAGGAATAACCATCTAAATATCCTTTCCATAAATCACCTCGTTAGGAAGACGACTTCGCTGCTGGGAAGATGTGCTTTGTCCCACTGCCATCTTTTTGGCCTTATTTCTGTGTTATCCAAGTTTTCAATAAATGGTAAGGAGCTCCAGAGGAGAAGACTTCTTACTCTAGAAAAGGACCTTCTCGCTCTCTGTAACGATATCTAGAGAAAGCTTCCCCTGGCACGCTGGGATTGACGCTTCTGCTGGGAGCTGTTCAGGTGACGCTGTCAGTATGAAAACCCCCACATCAGGTAAATGCGCCTTTTTGAAACAACCGGCACTCCACGGAAAAGACGAATTCCAAATCTACACGCACGTAACGAGTCAATTGGCAGAGGTAGGAGTTAGTCTCCCAGATTCCTGGGAGTGGGGTGCTGCTGTAACAAACACCCAAGGATGCAGCGGGTGCCTTTCTGATGGGACTTACCTTTGCTCCCGGATATCTCTGATAGTTTCTCGTCTCCTCCACTTCATTTTTAAAAGGTTTTTCAAAACCTACCAAGTTGATTTCATGACTCACTAATGGGTCACCTCCCGTGGTTTGGAAAACACTGACCTATACCAGGTGCTTCTGACACTATGGCCCACAGACTACGTCCATTCACACAGAACAGGCAAAGAAAGCGAATTCCTGGGCTCCCACCCAGACCTCCTGCAACTGATCGCCTGTTGGTAAAGCCCAGGCACTGTCAATCCAATAATCTTCCTAGGCGATTCTGATGTGCACTGAAGTCTGACAACTTGTCTAGACCCATATCTGGTCATGAGACATAAAGGAAGTAGGTCCAAAGACGCTACATACTTTTTCAAGGTCACACTGCTAATTGGTAGCAAAGCTAACCGTGGAGATCCTTGCCTTCTGCATTGCCTTCTGCATGTATGTGTTTAAAGAACCCCGCTCACGCCCAGCTCAGGTGCAGGATCCCACAACTTCACTCCATGGTCATGGTCACTGCTGTATCTCCAATGCCTACAACAGTGCCATGTCTGGGTGGGGGTTAGAAAGAATCATAGAAATGTATGTCTTATCATTTTGAAAATTAAAATTCCAAGAAGTCAGGAGCCCCCAAATCAAACACCTGGCCAATCCAAGAACGAGCACATCATCTAAAAAGTATTCATCTCCATCAAATGCACCTCTAACCTAACAAAACAAATGGTCTCAAACGTTGAAAAATGAAATAATAAAAGCAAAGGCACTTTGCTTTCCCTCCACACAGATAAGAAGAAAACATTACATAAACGCTCCAAAGGTGCCCAAAAGGATCAATAAACTGGTAGTAAAAAGCATCAGTTTTAGTTCCTTAATCAAATAACTTACAGTTTTCTCAGGTTTTAACAAAGGAAGAATACCAACAAAAAGCAAGTCAATCCAGGACGCTAAATAAAGCTAGATGTGAGAGAATAAAAATAAACCATGAGATTATACTGCCAAATCCATGGTTCGGTTAGGCTTTCTGATTTTGTCTTTCTCTATTGATTTTTTTTTTCCATCTGAAGGGCTCCTCCAGTTAGTTCAGATGTCCGTGGTGAGGCTTCTGTGCCCACAGTCATTCCTGGAGAATGACCAGTGCTCCGTGAAGAGTCTGCTGAGTAATGTCAGCCCTCCATTCCAGAAGCTGCCCGAGGATGGTTTACTCAGGAGCTAAAATCAAATCAGTTCAGTACGCACTTATTGAACAACTATTAACTTACAGTCCAGTGTGAGGCTGCAGGGAAGTGAAGAAGAGAAATAATTAGACTCCGCAGTTCTGAAGTCATGCATTCTACTGCAAAAACCTCTCAGCGTGCATATAAATATAAGGTTATTACTAAGAATCACACAAGTAGGTACAAAAGGGCCCACAGATTTACCTGGGAGGAAGGAGGAAGCAAATGTGATGTGAATACAAAGGGACTTTTTTCAGGTTACTAGGCGAATGTGAGGCACGTGACATTCCCTTGCCTCTCCTCTCTGAGTACAAGATCCTCCTTCCTCCCTTTCCTTTAGATTCCTCTGCAGGTATCGGTGGAAAATGAGGCTTGAAGATGCCCCTCCAGTGCGCGTGTACACACACACACACAAACACACACACACACACGAGTTTCAAACACACGGGCCATATTGTTAAGGGCAGAACTACTTCCTCACAAGGCTCTCTGGGAGTAAGGGCGAAGCTGCCACACACCCCCACTGTGCTTTCCCCATCCCCCCCCGAGGTCCCCTGCGGTGCTCTCTATAAACTAACAGACTGATGAGATAAGTAACAAGGTCCACAGACTCAGTGCCTCGGGCCACTGGGCGTTTTTTTCACTCTCCTCTGGTAACTCAGGTCTGACCATTGCTGTGTCAGAGATGTGACCAGCTCAGGAGCTGGTCAAAACAAGAAATAAACACTCTCCAAATTTCAAACATTTTTATGAACCAGAAAAGAATATCAACTCTGGCATCATTTGGATATTAACACAGGATGTCCGTCCTGATCCAAAGCAGCCTACTCACTCCTTTGCTTCTGTCATCATTAATACTGTGAGATTTAGTTCAAATAAATTCAACGACTGATTGCAAATATACTGTAAAATGTTTATCAGAGAGTTAGGATGAGCTTCACCTCTGGAATTTGATGACAAATATCAGTGCTTTAAGAATCTCTCCCGTATACATTTTGTCATATATCTACATACATATCATCACAACACGCATGAAGCCCCAATCATGCCTTTGCTTGAAGAATTTAAGAAGCTACTCATGGCAGTCACTGCAGGATCATCACCTTGCAGTAACTCAAGTAACACGAGTCCATCAAAAAGGTAACAAGAAGAAAAGCAGAGAGTAGATTTCTTTCACTTGCTCTCAGAGTTTTAGAATGACTGTAATCCCTCTGCTTGTGTGATGTCTTACTTGCTCCCTTACTGCAGTAATCAACAGAATTATTATTTCCAGAGAAGGCTCAGGAAGGAATCTGGATTTTCACAAACACAGTTAAATTGTCATCATTCGGTGTTCCTTCACAAGGAGAAATTTCCCTCTGGATGAAAGCAACAGTTGCACTTGTGCAAAGCAATGATATATTTATATCTGATAACTGAATCTTGTAGCTGAGGCTGCTTCTCCTCTCAGATGGCTACAGGGACTCTCAGGGCTAGATTGGCAGATTACCCTTGAATAGAATAAGGCAGAGCCTTACAGAATGCGTTTCTGGATTTTAATACCGTTCTGGTTTCATCTGTTCGTTCCCTATGCTATTTTTATTTCTGGTTACTTTGTCTTTATTAATGTGTTTCTTTAAGAAACAGACAAGTACCTAAGCATCATTTACCCTGTATGAGACTTCCCCTAAGTGTTCACCATCGATAAGGCTGTTTCCAAGCTTGGAGCCATGTTCACGTCACCCTGAGTCTATAATTTATATCTTCAAACACACATTCCTTACACAAGAAAACCCACTGCGGGCCTGCTGACAATCACAGGGGGTGACATTCTCTCGTCTTAACAGTGGGTGGTAGTGCTGTCTTCTTTTGAGTGGTAATTAACCCGGCTTTGTAGTTTCCTAAGAAAATCCTTGTTTTATCTGACAGGAATATTGAAAAATGGGGTTTAGGGAAGTAAAATAACTAAACTAAAAATGGAGAAATATTAAAAGCATCCAGTGATATCATCTTTGTCAAAGAATCCAACCCATTACAAAACCACCTGTATATCTACAATAAAGGAAGCCAGAGTAGATGGTAATGTCTCTTCACTCAGTTTTCTTTGAAATTTTATTCGATATAAACCATAAAAATAGTTTCTAAATATGCAATTATCTCTGTATAATTTTAGGTGTCCTAACTCCATGATTAGCACCAGGAAAACATTAAATAAGCTTTGAATTATACAGAACCTGGTACCCTCTCTAAAAAAATCAAGATGAAGCATTTTTAAAAATCTGATATAACCAATAGCTTTTAGTTATGTTGGCTTTAAGAAAAAAAATGGCATTGAACTTTCCACATCCTAATTTGTAAGTAGCATGGAAAGCTGCTCAGTGGCCATATTTTACTGCACAAAAAAGGTAAATATTCTCAATTATTTTGCAACCATGAATAAGGGAGCAATAATGTCCCTCCTGGGCATCTGCTTAAAGCCAGAACCTGAAAACCAGATGGGGCCACCTCGATTCCTGAATCTGATCACACACTTTCCCACAAGCCACGTGTATTCACGTTGAAGCCTCCAGGTAGAGGTTGAAACAAACAAACGAAAAACCAATGGCAATAAAATACAGAGACTCAATAGAGCTTTTTCTCCAAATGGAAATGTTTCATTTATATTATCTCTGCAGGATTTTAGAATTGCCTGAGAGAGACAAGTCTAGTTGATGCAGACATTTAGGGGGAAAATATTTTTGGCAAAGAAAACTTTCATTACTTCAGATGACATTAATCCAAGGTACATATTAGAAGAAACTCTAAAAGCTGACCACAAGTTCTCCTTCAGCACTGTCATATAACATCAGCTGTCTTCATCCACATAAAATTCACCGTAATTCATTTCCGTTTACAGAAATATGTCCATCTGGAAATGAACTGGCTTTCATTTTTGTTTCAACTTTGACACCAAACCACACAGGTTGGATCTAAGAAAATTCTTGTACCATTACAAATTTGGTCAAAATCATTCAAGATGTTCAAAAGTCATGATGAAAGTATGAAATCCAAGATATCCACCTAAAATCCATCTTTGATCTCAGCATAACCTTTCCTCCCAAGACAAATTCTAACTTCCTGAAACGTCTTCACCTATCCAGACACAGGTATAATTATCAGGATGTTGCTTCCAAAACCATATTTCCTAAATAAACAAACTATTCACAAATCTTCACCTAATATAGTTTTTTTTTTCTTTTGCTGACCAGAACTACAAACTGTTAAATAAAAGGACTCTTGCAGTATATTTATTAGACAATAATATAAAATCTAAAGACATTTTATTTCTAGTTTATTGAAAAAATAAATTTCCTACTGTGCTTATGCTTTTTCCTCCACAGTCTATCATTTTTATTTCTCATAGGTTTGCCAATTTTTCATACTTTCTCCCTATTCTGCTGTATGTCTTTCCCTGCCATTATACAGATTTATATAAATGTTTTGAGTCTTTTCTCTTGGCAGCTACTTTGCAATGCTGCTTGAGAAAGGGCATAAATATAAGAGCAAAGCCAACCGAGAGTATAGCTTAGAACAGTAAGATATTACTCAGTAACCCACAGGGAAGGGAAATGAAACAATGAATACCCAGAGCCTGTGGGATCACCATAGCATTTCATTCAATTCTGCATGTATTTGCGAGGCCTGCAGTGAACCAGGCGAATGCTAGGTAGATGGTAAGTTACAAAGATGGGGCACGCCATGTGGACCACAGTTCTCACTCTGCAAGGAGTTATTAATTGTTGGTCTGTAAGAAACTATTAATTCATGACTGAGGGAGTCATGTTACTTTGGTAAAGATTGCTTTTTTCTTATTCCTTTTGTTATAATTCACCAAGATCCATTATAAATCCCTTTATTCCAGGACATTTCCTGAAAAGGGGGTTGTGACAAGAATCTACCTTCAGGCCATCACCTGCTGTTTGCCCGTCCTCCGTCTCACGCCCATAGTCTGCGCCCACGTCCACTCCATCCCTACCTCATCTCATGTACTTCCTCCCCAACACCAATGTGAGGTCATTTCTTTCTACAAGAGCTGAAGACTGGAACCAATTTCAATGTAAGAGCCTACTCACTACATAGTACAAATAGAACCACCTCCAGCCCCTCAGCGGTAACTCACCTGGACCAAGAAGAAGCTACAGCAAGTCATTTAGCCAACTACGGGCCTGCTGTCAACTCAACATAACAAAACATGCTCAAGAAAACTTTCTTTGAAAATTGAGTAAGGAAACAAACAAACAAACAAACAAAACAGTGCTGAATAGAAAATAGAAATGTTGGAAACTACCCATACTTCCCCTTCTCAGCTGAAATAACTCTTTGGTAGTCTGGTGGAGAAAGGATGCTGACATCCAAGCCCACTAGGCCACTGTGAAAATAGCCAGGTGATGAAGGCACAGACTTTGCTCTAAAATTTTCTGATGGAGCATTGTCAGAATTAAATAAAAGGGCTCTGAGTTGCCATTTTGGGTATGCGTGAGACTTCATCAGATTGGGACGCAAGAGAAAAGGCGGTGAAACCTGACCTGGCTTGCCACAGCTTTTTCAAAGGTCAGACCGTCCCGAAGGATGCTACAGCCTTCGGGACAACACGACTTCACATTCTACCCTATTCAGCAGCTCAGTGGCTATTCCAATTTCTAAGTGCTTATCAGGGATTCCTCATTTCTCACAAACACCTAACACAGGTAAAAATTCCTCCTGGGCGATAAATATTTTAACTTATAGCTCAATTTAGCAAAGCTCCAAGCCTTAGCAAATGACCCAAATAATAACCCTTTGTGGATCTGGATTCAACACGATAAATGATGAATAAAAAAAAATCACAGCAATAAAAACGTCCAGTAGAGAAGTGTTTTCTCACCGACAGAACGGGGCCTACTGTTGAGACAGAGAAGTCTCTTTGGGGGCAGGGTTTGCCAACAAGCCCAGACATATCATTTAGACACCTCCATACCCAGGGCTGTTGGTCCAGAATAAATTCGCTCACTTTCTCTGTTCATTTGGTTAATGAAAAGTAATGTTTCAGTTCAGGCTTTATGTTTGATCTGCAAATAAACAAGCACCAACAAAAATAAACCGTTCCCCGCTGCCATATTATAATATTAACGTGCACTTTCCAGTTTTAATAGAGCAGTTTTAATGTATTGCCAAGAGCACTGAGTCATCTACCTACTCAGTAAGGGGATGCTGGATTGCTGGTCAGGACACTTTTCTCATTCTTATCTGCCCCAGCTCAGTATTATTGTCATTGAGTTATTCATTCTCCAGCTGTTCTTTCTCGCATTGATTGTTCTCAGGTAACAAAGTTCAGGTTAGTAAAAGTAGAAATGAAAACCCAGTCTCCCCACGGCCCACCTCATGGTTTCTAAACGCTGTGAGCAGAAGGTTCTGGCTCTTTCCTCTCCTGACATCCATTAGCACATCTGTGTTGGAGTCGATATGCCCATGCAGTGCAAACGCCAGACTCTGTGTCCACCTCATCATGGCTTCATCATGACCTTGGCACGACTATCGGTACAACTGAGATATGTAACTTTTTTAGAATTCTATACACCTGATAAAAAACACAGCTCATCGTATCAAATACAATGTTCGTCTGGTATCCCAATGGCCATGAATGTTTGCCGGGGACCGGGCACACCTCTTTAAATGGCCCCATCCCTCCTTCCCACTCCACTCAAAATAGGCATGATGCTTCAGAAGTAAGCAGGTAAGAGATTTATCAAGATAACCTGAGATGACGTGTTCTATTTGCTTCGGAAGGAAGCGGTGTTTGTGGATTTCTGAAGCACGGTGTGAGCATTTGTTTAATAGATGCCTACACTGAGCTGAGTGCAGGTGGCAGCGCACAGGATACGACCCTTGGGGCAAGTTTTGTTCAGTTTAAAAAGAAAATTTTATCTGAGAGATTTTTCTGAGTTTTTCATATTAAATGTTACCAAATATCATTGTATATTCATTCAATTATAAGAAATACCATTTAGGTACCTATTCCATTTTTTCCCATTCATTTTAGACATGTAAAGTGTTATAGCTCCAGTTAGTTCCACATCGAAGACTCAGTTCCGTAGAGAAATGGGGGTCGGGGGCCATGTGGGAAGGACAAACCCCCTTCATCTCATGAACACATCCAAATTCAGGCCTCCGTCTCTCCCAGTTCCCCTTACTCTCGCACACGTGCAGCTGGCCCATTAAAACACAACGTGACAGACAGAGTGAGACTCAAGTCCTTCATGAAGAGTCCTCAAAGGAGCAATCGGAAAACACAGACTGAACATGCGTCTGTAAATTATGAGGTTGTCCCCAGGCCGTGCGGAGAACACGGGCATGGCTAACGGGAGCAGAATTTCTCTGTATTTCTGGTCCTCTGTGTCCCTTAACCTGCCATGATTTCTAACATAAATTTTATTTTCCAAAGACCAACACTTGATTATAAATGAGTGTTTCTTTTTCTTTTCTTCCGGGTACATTACTTCTTTAACCTCATTCTAATCTCACTTTTGTAACTGAGAATATCTATGATCCAAAGGAGAGCCCCAAAAATTGTCACTGTAGAATATAACCAAGTAGAAAACCGACACAAATCACACATGCATTCAATCCTAGATATGCTCCTTTTACTTCCTTGCTAATCACGGGAGTTTATTTCATTCTAATTGTTTCCTTTTTAACTTGGTTGGTCTTAGATATTATCACTTTTTAGGCAAGGCAACCCTTGGTTGACCTCCCAGATTGCAAGGACCTCGTTAGCTTACAATCCCTTATTTTTTTTATTTTTTATGCCTACAGCACCCGGTCTTCCTAGGTGGTCTCCTGTCCAAGTACTAACGGGCCCGACCCTGCTTAGCTTCTGAGATCAGATAGGATTGGGGTTGTTCAGGGTGACATGGCCGTAGACAATATCATAATTTTCTAAAAAGTGAAAAGTCAAAGAGACCTGCAAGGGATTTTCTCTTCATACCAGCATCATAAAACTCTCACCTGAGATCATATAAAGGGAAAGGTTTTTTTTTTTTTTTTGACATTAGAACATAAAGCAAACTTGGTAGAGACTCAAATATAATGAAAAAAGAAGAAAGATAATTAGATGGTCTCCGTATCATTATAAAAACTACCCTCCCAGGACTCAGAAAGGCACTTATACGTCCACAGATCACAAAATGAACTGGGGATTCGCCATCTTCATTTTTACACTGACCTTCTCATTTTGATTAGAATTTTTCCTTTTCTTTTTTTTTTTTTGCCATGCACATGCCCTTGAAACAGCAAGTGTGATAACCCCCAGTGAAAGAGGCTGAGGGGCTCTCTGAGCTTCACGGAGCTCCAGAGCCGAGAGCATGCTAATCTAAAGAGTGTGCTCTCAGAGATTCCAAGAAGTTCTGCCATAATTTCCACATAACTTTGCGAAGTCACAGTTCCTGAGTGAGCTAGGTTCCCTAGCAACCAAATGCTCATCTGAATGCTCCTTCCCACCCCAGCTCCTTCATCAGCTGTGTTTTCTCCTGAAGGGGTAGCAGAAATGGCGAAATTTTGAAGACGTAAACATGATGCTATGTCAAAGCACTATAATAATTATTAGTGCTGGGTCTGATAATAACATGCCAAGTAATGACTCAGATAAAAGACAAAATAAGTTTCATTTGCTGGTATCACAATTTGGGGTATATAAGGTAATCCTCAAGGAACCAAGAAAAAAAAAAGGTTTTAAAATTTTGACATGTTGGAGAAATAGATACATATAATCTTAATGCCAGAAGGGAAAATGGGCTGCAAAATTTTTGCACAGGCATATGCAAAAGAGGGATTGGGGAGTTTAGGCTAATCTTGAGGATGGAAAACTAGGGAAGTCTTCAAATCCGAAAACAAACAGAAATCCCGGCAGGTCTCCCACTGCCCGGTCAGTAAATTCATTAAGACCACCAAGTCTGCAAAAGGCATTCACATCACACAGAGGGTGGAAGGTGCCTGCTTAATGCTATTAAAGAGAGGCAAACCTCAAACCTATGTTACAAACCCACAGGTCTTATGAAGAACTGCCACAAGGGATTCAAGGATTTCCTTCTCTGAAATTTTAAGTGTAGAAATACTAACTTTTGGGGGGATGGGCCTCCACTGAGTAAAGAGACAGATTAGCGCCTGAAGTTCTTAAAAGATAATCTGGAATAGAAGTTGAGAACATGGCATTTGGGGCCAGACGAACCTTTGTTAAAATCCCATCACGTATTTCGTGAGCTGGCCTTTTCACATGCGTATTCCTATGTGGCTTGACCTCTCTGAGTATCAGATTATTCGTCAGTGACGTGGAAGGCATATCTAATTCTTCATGGGGCTGTTATCCAGATTAAATGAATTAATGTACACGCTGCATCTGTCGCATAGCATATGCTTGATAAATGTTTGCTGTTTATGATGGTGTCCCTTCAAAAATCTCTCTGAATAAAGTTAAAAATTAGCCATGACGATGTTTTATGTAAATGGTACAAAAAATTACTTAAGTGCTGAAGAATCCATGACTCTATCTGTAGCTATACCTGGTGATGTGTCACTTGTGTATGTAAACTACAAAATAACAATTCTGGCCACCTGACCAGCCACGAAGAGCAAATCTTTGTCTTCAGTCATTCATACAACCAAATAAAAAGTCACTGTCACCAAATAAGAAATGAAAAGAACCAGGTGTTTCGCATCTAACAGAAATTTTCTCAAGCGCAAATTTAATGACCAGTTTTAGTTCCTCTATTCCTGAATCTGGACTCTTGCTGTTGTTGTCTGTTTCTCTTCTGTTATGACACAATCACATAACACATGTACAATTTAATGTATAAAAGCAAAACGAACATCTACGTACCCACCCACGGAACATCCCAAGCACCTTTGAAACCCCACATGTTGCCCATCCTAACTACATCCTATCCTTCGCCCCAGAAGTAACAACTATCTTTCTGCACATCCTGTTAAATAGTTCTCCTGCTTTTCTTTACAGTCCTCTCATGCATGACTCAATCCTTAAAGAATACATTGCTTTAGTTTAGCATTTTTTTTTTTTATTTCACATAAATAAAACCAAACTATATTATTCTCCGGTCTTGCTTTTCCACTCAACAGTATGCGTGTGAGATTCATCCCTGTTGGTATACACAGTTGTAGGCTACTCTCACTACAGTTTATTATAAATGAGCCACAATTTTTAAATTCAATATATTGTTGATAGACATATAGGTTGTTTCCAGTGTTTTGCTACTATGAGCAACATTGTTATGCGCATCCTTGCACATGTGTAAGAGTTTCTCTAAGGCAACGCCCCCCAACCTTTGTCACAACCCAACCTGTATAGAAAATGATAATATCAGAACGACCAACTGAAGTTATTAGACAAAACTTCTCCCACTCCAGGCTTGCGATCCGCTCTGGTTTCTCGCTTCGCTACCTTTGAAGGCTAGGGAACCAGAAGACCGTTTTACAAGGTATTCCAAACTTCTTCCCCAGATCATTATATCAACTGATACTGTCACCAGTATCAAATGCATATTCCCTCTGCTCCATACCTTTGCTCAGTGCTAGATGTTGGCAGACACTTACCTATCTGGTAGGTACTAAATGGTATTTTATCATGATTTTAATGTTAAAACATATTACACTGCCTCGATGATTAAAACAGTAGGGTCCTGGAACATGCAAAGCCAGACCAATAGAAGAGAATAGAAAATGCAGAAATACAGCCAATTAATTACTTGTGCAAATTAGGTCTATGCTAAGGGCATACCTCAAATCAGTAGGGAGAAGATAAACTTTTTAATAAGTGGTTTGTGATATCCAGATAGCCATGTGGAACAAGAGAAAATTGGATCCATTCCCCATAGCAGTACACCCAGACAAATTCCAAATGGGTCACAGATTTAAAAGATAATAATCAAACCACAAAAGTACTACGAGAAAATATGAGTGACTCGCTCTATAAATGTGTGGTCCCAAATACTAGTCGTCATCCACAAGTGGCCACTGGGCACTGGAATGTGGCTGCTGTGACTGAGGAATTTACAGTTTTAAATTATTTTAATGAATTTAAATTGAAATGGAAAAACTGATACTCAACTCAGTTATTGGAAGACTTTATGTACACCTGGGATACCTTGGTTATGTGAATTTACTTTTTCAACTGTAAATATTATGAAGTCTAAATACAGATCAAGTATTTACGACAAAAAGTTAGTGACCAAATTGAGATAGGCTACAGTATAAAACACATCAATTCTTGAAAAATAAAAAATATACAATATCAATAATTTTAAAATATTGATTACTTGTTAAAATGTGTTTTACATACTGGATTAAATAGCTTATTAAATTAATTTCACTTGTTTCTTTTTACTTTTTTTTATACATGGATACTGAAAATTTACGTGGTTTCTGTTATGTTTCTATTAGATAGTGCTGCTCTATAGTCTGGAAGGAGATTTTTTCCACATCATCATTCAAAAACCAAGAGGCAATAAAGAAAAATACTGATAAAAAATGACTACTTCCAAGAAAAAAATTATATTAAGACAACAATAATTAAAGGGGAAAAAGACAAATAATAAACTAGGGAAACTTTTTTCAAACATTAGGGATAATATCCCTAATATATAATGTCCCTAATATATAAAAATCTTCATCATCTAAAGAAAAAAAAAAGATCTGAAACCCTTTAACATTGAGCAAAAGGTATGATGAGACAGCTCACAGAAAAAGAAAGGAAATGCTCCCTAAACATATGGAAAGGAACTCAAGCAAGGTCACTATAAAAGAGGTGCAAATTAAAATTATGCTACAGTATCATTTCTCACCATTTAGATGGCAAAGACCCAAAGGTTTTTTTTACCACACACCTACTGGCGGGTTGGAGTAAGAAGGTATTCTCATACTCCTCCAGCGGGAATGCAAAGTTATAGAGCACCCACAGAAGGAACTCGGGTGATATCTAGCAAAACTGCAAATGTATTTATCCTTAGACCCAGGAATCTCACTTCTAGGACTCTGTCTCTGAGATAAACTGGCAAGAATGCCAACATAAATATTCACAAGGCTGCTCACTGCGGCACTGCTCGTTCAGCTGTCCATCTCGTTAAGGAACTGTAATGTTTCAGTGCAGGCTTTAGTTTTGATTTGGAAAGAAACCCCCACCAACAAAAACACATCATTCCCACTACAATGTAAAAAGCAAGACTGGAAACCTTTACACATTTGAATGAACAAAATTTGGTAGATTCATACAATAGAGTCTCTGCAGCTGTAAAACACAATGAAAGATCCTTAAAAATGGCTCTAGGGTGATCTCTGAAATACAGTGTTAAACGCAAAAAGCACGGTGCAGAACTACAGTATGCTACTTTTCTTAAAGGAAAGACATACAGACACATTTGCTTACATTAAATTAAAACAATATGCATATATAACACATGCCGTATATACATACGTATACATAAAACATGCCTACACACACACACACACACACACACACACATACATAATGGATATCAACAGCCAGACATATGTTCATGTATACTTTCCTAACTTCGTCCATTTGAAGAGACCTAGAAACAATGACTAGCCCAGAAGCAATAAGATCCCCTAACACCTGGACTGTGGTCTCTAAGTACCATTTACCACTAAAAAGATCTGTGGCAGGAAAAGTATCAGTCTGAAATATCTTGTTATACCAGAAAATAAAGTCATCAAAAACCACGAGAGTCACGTCAAAAAGATTCAGAAGCTAATCTGAAGAAGGGTCTCCATGTGCCAAAGAGAAATTAAAACTGAGCTTCAAAAGAAATAACTGTAAGGGACTGAAACCCATAACTGTGTTAAAATCAATGAATTCATAATGATACTTAAAACAAAACAAAACAGAAACCCTCACTGGTCTTTGGAAGATGCTAGAAAATCAACTCATTATTCTGAACGTTATTTAAAATAGTGGGAATAAAGCCGAGCATTAATTTTCCTTTATAAGCTATACCCTGAGGTAACCAAATTTAATTGATGTGGTTAATTTCTTCTTGATAGAAAAACTCTGGCTAACATGCTGAAAGGGTGACAGAATATCATTATTTTACAACCTTTACTGCAATAATATTTCTAAGCAACGACCATCGGTGGTTGCTGAAGGGCCTGGGGAGACTTTATAATGAAAAAGTTCTGGCTGACAACACCTAAATCTTCTGATTAGTCTTAACCTCGCAAAAAAAGAAACGAGAAGGCATGTGTGCCTCCCGATATGATGTCCTAGCAAGTACGTAACACTTTCCATAATGTGATCTTGTCAAACTATCTCATCGAACCACCAGTCTAGATCAAAATACCAGCATGCAGGAAATACAGGTGACAAATATAGTGACAAACACCAAGAAAGAAGACGCAATCAGCAAACTAGAGAATGCAGGGATTGTACAGGACAAATCTGTTTCCTCAACAAATAAATTGCCAGGGAAGAAAAAAAGGGGGGAAAAGACAAAAAGGAAGCCTACAAAGATAGTTATGTCTCTCAGTTGTACAAATTATTTGAATCCTAAATTCAACAAATTTTATCCTTTAAACAATTATGAGCCAATCAGGGAAATCTGCTTTCTGACTGAATATCTCCTATTAAGGAATTATTGTTAAAAAATTTTAGGCATGATAATGATATTGTGTTATGTTATGTTAAGAGAAAAATGAAGTCCTTATCATTTAAAATAGAATCTAGTTTGCATAAACAAGATGACATAATGTCTGTGATCTGCTTCAAAAAAGAACCAGTAGGTGAGGGGATGGGACTGTGTGTGCGTGGTGGGCAAGGTGAGGGGTCCATGGAGAAAACACAGTTCCCCAGGAGGTGAATCCCAGATCCTGGACTCTAATCTCAGCACCACTGACCGGCTACAAGACCTTGGTCAAGGCCCTAACACTCTGAGCCTCAGTTCTCCCTCGTCTATAAAGTACAAGTAACAGCAGTAAGTTCTTCACAGAGTTGTTGCAAACACTATAGAAAAGGCATGTACCCGGGCACAGGGGAAGCACTCAGCACGTGTCAGCGTTTGTTATCACTACTGTCAGTTGTCACCATAGTTATTCCGGGGATGAGGGAGCTAGAGTTAGAAGGTGGTGGACCTGGGAAATCCACTGAATCTAAAAGCCACAGTCTTTTCAATGCAACATGTGAAGCCCCCTGAGTCTCAATGAAGACTAAAAACAAGTAACCATCTTATTCTGCAATAAGAGTCTCCATCTAAACTGCAAACCTTTAAGGACATTGTGACAGCCTGGCTTCTGGAAGCTGACGATTAGCCTCCCTTTGTTACAATGTTATATAACTTAATGTGTCCTTCCTGTTGACGGCTCCTCATCTGGCAGAATGTAAACACTCAAGTGTTTTAATCCCCTTCTCAATCAATATGCACACACATACCTTCACAAGAATGAAACCATGTGCTATTTCGTCATCCTCCTAAAACAAGGCCTCACGTTTTTACTTGAATGGGTACCAGCATAAATGATATAAGGTAACCCTCAGAATCCCAATATTTAAAACCAACAAAATGATAAAAAAATAATCAAACTAATATAATATAATATAATATAATATAATATAATATAATATAATATGTACCCACATCTTGATACTCCCCAAAGGTAAATATTTCCACTTCTATTTAATAACCGAATTAGAAATTCTGAGAAAGCCTCTTGAACACTATTTTACTTCTTCCTGCGACAGTTCTGACCACAGGCCGGTTCTTCATCCACCCTCTTTCCCGCCGTCGCCCCGCCCGCCTGGCTCTCCCGCCTCCGTGGGAGTCCGCCCCCCGCACCTCGCAACCCTCCTCCAGCACCCTCCTTCCCACACAGCCCCGAAAGGCTGGTTTTCCGTGGCATTCACTGTTCTGTTCTCTTCTTCCGCTTCCTCTCCCTGGACAACCTCATGCCAGACCAGGGAGCGTCAGCTACATTTACAAACGCTTTCTTTCATTCTTACTGTGTTTTCATTCATTCCCCAAACACGTGCTGGGCCCCAGTTGTGTGGTGGGTGTCCTGGGGATGCGAGAGGATCAAAAACAGATGTAAGACGGTCCCCACCTTAAGATTTCTCGACTTCACGATGGTGAGAAAGCGAGACGCATTCAGTAGAAACCTTACTTTGAATTTGATCTTTTCCGCGGCTAGCGATGTGCCCTGCGATCGTCCCTCGTGGTGCTGGACAGCGCCCGTCGGCATCACAGCGCCCGTCAGCCACAGGATCACGAGGGCGACGGACCCGACATGCTACAGCCGCTGTTACCAGCGTTTTGCATTTTCACATCCCATCAGGTGTGCAAAACCCCTATCTGTGTTTCCTGTTTCTGAGAAGAAGAGGAAGGCAATTACAGATGCTCCTGCGCTTGAGATGGGCGTTAAGTCCTGATAATGGCAGCGTTCTGAGTACCAGAAGGCGGGCCAGGCTGAGCTACACGTCCGCAGGCTGGTGCATTAGATGCACTTTCGATTTACAATGTTTTCAGCGTAAGATGGTTTACCGGGATGGAACCTCATCATGGAGACTGGGAAAGGAAGATTCCCTGAGAAAATGATGACTGAACTGAGATCGAACCCGTAATTCAGCCTCAGAATTCCGTTCCAAAACAGAATTCCAGTTTATTTCCAACTAAAAGAATATAAGCACCTAAAATTCAACATACTCCAAATTGAGTTAATTATCCCTCCTCCCAATGCCTGGATTCCCCCATCTCGGCAAAAGACAGCATGCCCCATCCAGGGATTTTGCAATTGTCCTTTACTCTGGTCCCTTCATCACATTCCATTCTCGATTTGTCACCGAGTGTTTCAAATTTTGCTTCCTCTGTACCTCTCCTATCTGTCCTTCTCCTCCATTTTTGGGGCATCAGTTCCCACCCTCTCTTACCAAGTTACTTACTCTGACTCCAGTTTCTATTCCTTTCCAGTCTCTTGCCCACGCTTACAAAGGAACCCTCTATCATGCAAATTATGTCTCTCCCCCGTTCACAATCTTTCAGTTCCTCTCCCTGTTTCTATTGCGGGCAGTTAATCCAAACCCTTTACGATGAGGCCATGCACAGCTCCTCAGTCTTCTCCCTCATCATGCTCCACATGTGGGAACTCCAGGCGCAACGACCTATCTCCAGGTGTCTCCACATCATTGTGCCTTCTGCCTGAAATGCCCTACTCGATCTTCTGTCCGTCCCCAAACCCCTTGGTCCCCAAACGTTCATCCGTTAATCAGTCTATGAATCCACAGTAAAATGAGAAAAATAACATTAGCAAACCAATGTTAGTGCCCCAATATTTTTGGAAATGTCAGCAATATCTTATAGGATGCTTGTGTGGCTTTCGACTATCATCCCAAGCACCTCCTTCTTTGTGAAGCCTTCTATGACTTATGTTGGGGAACCATGTAACTTATTGTCCAACTTGGGGGTTTTTGAGGGCAAAGGGGGTGCTATTAATAACTATGTTGAACAACAAACAGACCAGGACTGTCCCAGAAAAATGCAGACAGCCCATCTTTAGATAGAATTGGTTGCTTTCTTCCTTCGAATCCCAAAGCACCTTTGTTTGTTCACCACCTATCACGTGTTTGCATGTCAATTTCCACCCTCGTCTGAGAATTCCACAAAGATGAGGGCCGGGCCTTTTTTAACTGTATCTCCGGCATCTCTCCCGTGCCAGGCACAGAGAGGACACAAAGTGTCATCAACAAAGGCAAATGTTTGGTTAGTAAATTATCTGAGTAAGAAAGATTAGATGCTTTAACCTCGGCCAAGAAAGGAATTAAAAAATTCCCATTGACTTTTCTCATCCCAGATGACACTTCCTCATTTGGTTAAAGAGGGTTTTAAATGGAAGCTAGGTCTTCACAGAGAAAAATTCTAAGCCTCAGACCAATGACCAGCTGTCAATTAGCCAACAGCTACTTACTCAGCAAAGGGCCCAGTGGGTATGATGCAAGAGCTTATAATTTGGTGGGATGACAAAAAAAAAAATGCATAAATGAAAATCAAAACTAATAATGAAATAGAATTAATAAACATCAAATAAGTGTCCCAGAAATTCGTGCAAGGCAAGGGAGACACCACTCATATGGTCAGAAAAAGGGCTGCCCAGAAGTGGTGGGATCTGAACTAAGACGTGAGTCATGGCTTGGACCACAAGAGCAGCAGCAAAAGGGAGGAGAATCCAAGGCGGGGTGCAGTGGGTGCTGGGGAGGCCACACGGGGTAAGCAGATTTGTTTCTGGAGCTGTGTCTAGACTGCCATGGATTCCACAGAAACCAGACCATCTAAATTTTCAGCAACTCACAAAGCTTCCTAGATTCACCTCCTTCCTCAGAATAGTAGTAGTACCTGCCTGAGACACATAACAAGATATAGGCTGCTTATGCCTGTAGAATATTTGAATTGTAAGAACTAGGAAAATTATGTTCGGCAGAACTTTCAGATAGAAGTGCTGAAGTCACCTCTTGGCGTGCATTAACTATCTATGTCTTTGAAAAGTTCTCTGCAAACCACAGCCTGGCAGCCTGCAGCATCTCCATACTCCACACCTGGCCTTTCAACCTTCTCGTGAAAGAAATCGTCGTGTTCCTACAGGGGCGCCAGCGCACACTGCACATAACCACACGTAGACCTCTTTGTCAGCTCTGGGGTTCCGAGAGAAGCTTTTAGGAGTGGCTGGGAGACACACTGCCTTGGGTTGGTGAGTGCATCTCACCTATACCTCTATCATGGGCAACGATGGGTGTGTAAATGGACCCATACTCCAGCCAAGACTACGAACTTCTCATTCTCCCTTCCCCATCCTGCTCAGGTGGGGAAAACCACGAGTCACCAAGTGAGGTAGAAGGCGTCTTGCCATATGGTTTGACAGTGGACTGAAATGACTTCAATAGCCTCCGCACTCAAACGAAACGTAGACCCATCAAAGAAAGAGAATTCTCACATAAAAACCATTCTTCCTTTTCTGTTTTAAAGCTCCTTCTTCCAAAAGCCCTGGAGCACACGGGATATTTCATAATAGGCGTTGGATTGACTTTTGAAGTATTTTGTAAAAAAGACCAACCCAAGTTTGTATAAAATGACTCAATAGGATACATTTTGGCAATAGGACTCCTCAGTTTAATATTTTTTTCTCCCACTGACTCTGCTGATGGGGCTTCCATGGGCCACAAACTTACAGGGGAAACCAACCATGTTAGGTCTTTGCTAAGGAATCCTTGCTTGGCATAAATGTGTCCTGTGAGCTTACAAAATTTTCATAGAAAGAAGTAAAGCCACACAAATGAGAAAAAATAGTGGTTCAAGTTACAGTTGTACTTATTTAACCAACATTTATTTAACCAAAGGAGAAAAAAATTAAGGTAATGAGGATGAAATTAAATAAACCATTCCACTTCCAAGTTAGTAAGTACGTTTCAAAGCCTTTCAGCGATGCTACTATGAAAATCTACGGAATGCTTTTTCAAGATTTGTTGTCCAAATCTTTTAAAAAAATGATAATAATCGCTGAGATATTCTTTTATCTATTATCCAACATAGGATATCATAGCTAAGTGAAATGAAAAAGCAAAGTACTTCAGCGATTATTAAATGGCTAAAGAGCCTTAAAGGTCAAAAATACAGGGGAATCGAAAGTGAAAACTGAGTCAGAAAGATCCCTAAACTTGGGGGGTGCTCTGATCCCATTTTTCTACGGGGTACAGAGCATGTGGACTTCAACGTGCGAAGGCTATAAACACACCTGCTGAGCTGGCGTGAGCCTGTGAAACAGGCAGGGGCAGGTACTGGCTGCAAGATCTAAAGGCTTGCTGGAGAGAAATGGGGGAGTTAAGAAGGGAGGTTGGAGCAAAGTAGGACAAGGTAGAGGGGCCCTGCGGGCAGAAGGGAGAAGCTGGGCCAGAAGCAGGAAGTCTGCACTTGACCGAGAGGTGGGAGGAGTCAGAGAGAAAGTGGGCCTGGAGACGTGATTAAAATGCTGGAAAAGGTCATCCGGACCCATGAAGCCCAGATCCTGCAAGCAAGGGTAAGGTGATGGGATAAGAAGCAGGAGGGTCTATGGCTGGAAATCTGTGGGGCAGAAAACCACAGAAAAGCTTCGGATAGGACAGGAAGGTGAAAGGGACACTTGGCGTCAGGCAGTGAAGAGGTAAAAGGCGGCCCAGAGAGAACAGATGCAGGGCAGAGGCCCAGGGCGCTGGCAGCCGGAGTGAGCTCTCGGCACACAGGTCTCCGCTTTCCTGAAGTTATTTTAGAGGGAGCAGCAGTGAACACTGAATCTTGCCTGCCTTGGGAAAATCTAATAAAGCAAGAGGTGGGGCAACCTGAGCTGCCCCCTCCTGGACCCTGACCTCTCCCCCACTCCCCGATCCAGGTGCATTCTGGGAGAGACCCGAGCATGGAAAGCCCCAGAGTGCTCGCCTATAGAACTGCCTCCAGTCAGGCCCTGCTACATGGAAGGACTTTGAAAACCATAAAGCACACTATAAATGCGAGGCATTGTTATTCATTGAACCCCTCAGATATGACAGATAAAGGCCATAGTCACAATTGCAAGTGAAGAAATAGCTGTCAAATATGAATATGATAGATATTCCAAATAGAGAAGCCCTAACCAGAAATTCCAGTAACCTGAGAGGACCTTACGTTTGGTATGTTTATTTTCCTGTCAAATATTTTTTATCATTGAAAAATCTTACCCAAATACTATACAACTCTCGAATGTATTCATTTATCAAAATGGAAGTCCGCATTAATGCATTTCCAAGGAGTTCTTTTTTTTTTCTTTTCTGACACATGACAGATCTTCGCTAATTAGGTTAATTCCATTCAATCACTCAACGAGTGGTTTCCAAGTGCAGGGTAGCGAGCGTGCTGGCTGCTCTGAGGACTGCACAGATGACTCTTCTCGGTTTCCATTTCGGATCGGAGAGCTGCATCTCCTTTCACAAGTGCAGGGAGAAAGCAACCTTTACATTGTGACCAGCCTACAGCCTAGGAAGTGCATTTTGTAGGAACACATTAAAAAAAAAAAAAGAGTAAAGGAACTTCCTAAGACCTGGTGGCTGCAGACACTATGGTGCAGGTTCATCCCCGCCCCGTTTACGTCCAGCCACACTTGTCAGAATTGCATAACCATGGCAAGTCAAGTTGTTTCTTGTTGCAACTGTAACTTGTAAAATTAAACTTCAGAACTGAGATAGTCGAGCTAAATAATTGCCTACTTCAAAAAATAAGTGTGTATGTGATTTACATGCCACTTCAGATAAGCTCTCAAATTATGACCTCTGAAAGTTCCAACTGGCACCAGTTTGGAATGGTTTCAGCGTTGCGATCCTCCCTGCTCCCAGGCCCTATGCCTGCCTCCTGTTTCCTAAGCAGTATTTTATGCCGATCTATTGCAATCTGCTTTTCCTGTTTTAACGAGAACATAATTAATCAAAACTTTTACTTTTCCCATGCTGTGACTTTTAAAGTTCTAAAAAGGGATCATAACATGGCCCACACTGCCCTTGTCTGTACCTCAAACGGCTCCAGTGCTACTGAGAAGTTCAAGTGAAGCTGGTGATACTTATCACACTTACGATCCTCTCAGTGAGTAGCCTCTCCTGCCCTGATGGGAGGTGCCATGCCACGGCCTCCCCCAGCCCAGGTGTTTCATTCTCTGACAGCAAATACCCGGAGAAGGGGGCCAGTAAGGGCCTGGAGCAAGCTGCTCAGGGCTGTAACACTCAAAGCTTACCTGGTCTACAGGCCAACACAGTGCTGAGGCACCATCAGCCTGGAAACCATACTCACAATGGGGTGACAACCCATCTTCCTCCTCGGTAGGGTTTTAGCATCCGTCACGGCAAATGGTACCAATCAATGAACAAGCTCTTGATGTATGCCCTGTGATTCTTCAAGAAGCTCAAACCACTTCAGGCAGTGGCCTGTTAATCCCCAGAAGTCCATCCCTGGTGATAAAATGAAGTGTGTGTGTGTGTGTGTGTGTGTGTGTGTGTGTGTGTGTGTGTGTAGGTTAAATTGGTAGCCAAGAAAACAAAATTATTAGTTTTCAAAACTATTAAAACTGAGTCAGTGCTGAAGTGGGAAGCTAGAACCTCAGAGTCCTTCTAGGATAAACTTTTTACCAGTGGATATAAGACCTCCCTACCCCCCAAGGCCATTTTCTTGGAACTCTGCCTGAACGGAGATAAGCTTGCCAGGAGACGCACCCCACTCCTCCCGGGGCATTTACTCATTCAAGTGCTGACTTTGCTGTCTCTGTTGCATTTCCTCATAGCTTTCCAGAGTTGTTCTCTGAACCCAGTTTGCACAGCAGGAAACACAAGGGGAGGTCAATTGCAATGCTGCATCTGTGATTGGTGAAGTGCCAGTCCCAGCACTGGTTTAATGATAAATCCTTAAGTAGCAAAATAAAAACAGGTGACCAAGCCTAAATTAATTTCCACGTGTGATCAATTGCATTTCCAAACAGCCAACCCAAACAAACATGTTCTATCGATCCTACAACCCAGCTCTAGATGTATGAGAAGGGGGAGAAAAGCCCCAAATTGAGCATCCTGGACTTAGAGACCTTCAGAAACATCATCTTTCCCCCTAAGAGAGCTAAAGTAGCCCAGGACCACATTCTTACTCACGAATTTTTCTACCCCGGGGACATCCTAGTTCTGCCACAGGGCAAGGTTATTCTCATTAGGTAGAAGGTGAGTCCACTGCCTGAGTAGAGAAGCGTTCATAACATCTGTCTAACGACCATGTCACTTCCCCAAACAGTCCCTACTGTTTCCTTAAAAAAACAAAAAAAACAGTACCCCCTAAACCTGAAGCGTGTCAGCCCACCTCCCAGCATCTGAGCCAGCGCCTGTGCGTCTTTACGGAGGTTCTGGGTGACCAGGGTGTTATCACTTTCAGAGCTGCTCCGATAGCTCAATTTATGGCTGTCTTCCCACCACGCACAACATAATCACTGTCTATTTTAAAACAATTTTCCTAACCCACATGCGATGGAAGAGACTCCTACATAGGTCGTCAACTTCCTCCTGGAAACAAAACGCTTCTGTCTCGCACTGAGCCTGTCATCTCTCAGGATTAACGCGCGTGTGTGTGTGTGTGTGTGTATCTATTTATCTTTGACCATGCAACTCTTGGAGCAAAGAAAAGCCACCCCCCAATTTTACCGTCGTGCCTGAGCCAGAGCAGAGCTTTAGAAGAGGAATGAATGGGCGACTCGAGCGCTGCAGCCCGGGGACTTCTCGCACAAACAGTAAGTGGTGAGGGTGGGGGGATCCCTCCGTACAGGGAGGGGGCAGGGTGGACGGTCCGAGAAGGACATGAGCGGCGGAGCAAAGGCAGCCGCGGCAGCAGCACTTCTCCAGCTGCCTGCAGAGGGGAGTGAGACCTCTTCCTTGTCCAATAACCAAGCACTCTCCGCCAGCCTCGCACGGGCACGAATGAGAGAACAACACATCGAGGTGGGCGAACCGATGCCCCGAGACCAGCCAGCCACCACCCCCAAAAAAAGGTCAAAACTTCGGAAACCTCGGGGATCACGGCACCGGCACAAACACATCCATCAGTCAGAGCGGGAGAAGGGACTCGGAGACTCGGCTAAGGGTTCTGAATCTTGTTTTTCCTTTCAAGCTCTGGCTTGCAAAGTACAGCGGCTACAGGCAAAGCGAGAGAGGCGCAGGGAGGCTGAGGGCGGCAGGGGTGCGGGTGGGAAGGGAGGGGTGTCTAACACCCGCCACCCAGGCCTCACTGTGACGAAAGCCGTCAGCAGCCCCGACCTCATCGCGGCCCCTCCGCCCCGGCGGGCAGACGCCCCCTGCAGCTCCCTCCAGCCGGCTTCCGCCCCCCGCATCCCCAACGGCCCCACGCCAGCGGCAGCCCCCCGGCCCGCGCCGCGCGCTGGCGCTCGCCTCCCCTCCGCGCGGCAGACACCCCGCAGGCCTGCCTCCCAGCCCACCCGGGCGTGCCGGGGGCGCCGAGCCCGGGCGGGCGCCGCCGCCCACTCCCCCTGCCCCGGAGCTGGCGAGGGCTCCCGCTTACCTTGGCGCTCGCGGGGGGTCGGGGGGGCTGAAGGTGGCAAGCCTCCCGCCCCCCGCCTCTTTGCTCCGCGCCCGGTGTCTTCCTCCCTCCTCCTCCTCTTCCTCCTCCTCCCCACCGTGTGTCCGGGGCTCCCCCTCCTCCCCGCGGCTGGGAGTAAACGCCGAAAACCCCGAAGCCGGGCCCGCGTGCGTGCGGGCGGGAGGCGGCGGCGCGCGGCCAGCTCGCCAGTGACTGAGCGCGGCGCGCGGCTCCCAACTAAAGTGTGAAAGGAGCGGCGGCCCCGGCGGCCGCGGCACGGAACGTCCCCCCAGGAGTGGGCAGGGAGCGAGCGAGGGAGGGGACCGGGGAGGAGGGAGGGGACCTCCGCGCCCAGTCACTCGCTCGAGGGGCGGGGGCAGCCAGACACTCCCCCACCGCCGGGCTCCCGCGCGCTCCCCGCTCCCTCCCGCGGGGAGGGGCCAGCGGAGGCCGCGAGGGCGCCGCGCGGGGGAGGAAGGGACCCGGCGAGCGGGCGATCGGGGCCGCGAGGGGCTGCGGGGAGGGAGGGGGCGAGGACCGGCGAGCGCGCGCGCGCAAGTGTGTGTGTGTGTGTGTGTGTGTGTGTGTGCGCGCGCGCGCGCGCGCGCCCCGCGCGGCGGGCCGGCGGGAGGGGAGACCGCGGAGCGAGAGCTGTGTCCTGGGCCTGTCACCCGGGCGGTGGCGTGGGAGCCGCGGGGCGGCTCGGGGACCCGGAGGGCCTCGCTCTGCAGGAGACCCAGGCCGACCGCAGGGCCCAGCCGCGGGGCTGTGCCTGCTGGACGCGGACGGAGGGAAGGCCGGGCATCCTCCGCGCGCGGCGCGGCCGGGCGGCCCCGCGCCCCACGGCCAAACCGCCCCCACCCTGCCCTGAAGCCTGAATGAAGCGGCCCTGGAGGGAAAGAGATGGGCACGCCACGGGGGCCAGACTTGGCGTCCTGCGCCCCCTCCACGCCCTTCCCTGCCTCCTGGGACCCAAGGGCTGAGACCGCCCTTCTCGGGCGCTTCTGGGATGGTTGGGGGTCCGGAAAGATCGCCATCCACCACTTCATCTGTTCAGTCTTTTTTCTTTCTTTTTTTTTTTTTTTGTGGACCCTCATAAGAAATCAACCAATTTCCCACCCTCTGGAAGAAGGTATTTTTCTCCTCTTCCCGATCATATGGGGTGTTTCGCTTGCGCACTTCATGGATCTTTCAGCATCGATAGCGGTCGGATGCCTTTGTGCGGCTTCCCCGCGCTTCGCTGCCCCTGCATTGCCCTGGACACATAAGGAATGTCAGGCCTCCAGGGTGAACACGCCCGAGAAAACAATAGGGGCCAAAAGATGCCCCTCGGTCCCGCGGATTACACACAACCCGAACCATTTCTCACGTTCAGCCCAGATGAAGTTGGGAAATAGAAATGGACACACCGGAGCTGATACAGTGATGATGAGACACTTCAGAGCAAATTCTTGCTTTAGTTTAATGAAAGGAGTTCATAGCCACCCACAATGGCTAGAAAGTCGGCCTTTTAGGGGGGAAAAAATGGTTTTCCAGTGCGCTCCCTTTTTCAAGTTAAAAGGCTGGTATTACATTTTTTTTTTTTTGAAACTCACTTGTATTCCATTTTTTGAATTAGCCATGGTCTAATTCTTTTTTCTCTTTGGAACCAGAACCCTGTAGTCCAGCCTCCTGAAGGGAGTAGTTAAGAAGGGAAGGTAGGCCAATTAGGATCCCATCAGGGGCTGCCAGCCACTGACAACCTGTTTAATTTCCTTAAGCCTTCCTTTCCTCATCTGTAGAGTGCAGTTGATGACACTGGCTCTTACCTCATTAGGCTTGTTGTCAAAGTAAAAGGAAAATAAAGTGACGTGGCAATGCGTGTAAAACACTTTGCATGATGCCTGACACATGGCGAGAACTCAATAAGTATGAGCCGTTATTTCAGATGCAAAGTTTAACCCCAGATTTAGCAGACTTTTTTTTTTTTCCTCTTTGCATTCTTCCTTAGTTGGTGGGAAATACCAACTGCTGGGTTTATCCCAAATGTAGTCAACCCTCCTTTGGAGTTTTTAGACCATGCCTGAAGCCTTCTATGGTAAAATGAAAGAAGTATGTAACTAAGATGTGGGTGTGTTTATCCATCTACCTATCTATCTATCTATCTATCTATCTATCTATCTATCTATCTATTAATCATCATAGATAAAAGGATCGTTAAAGACAGCGTCTGTCTTTCCCCACCTTTCTCCTTCCCTCTTCTACATAAGACCACCCTGAACAGACCAAGCTCCATAAATGTGGACCTGTGTTGTATACTCTATGCACTCAGGGCTCAGCGCGGTGACTGGCACTGCAGGTTTCTGAAGGCAAGGCACTGCGGGTCTTCTTTGACGTAGCATCCTGAAGATGAACAGAAAACCACAGAGCAAGCACTTCATACATACATAAATTAAAGAATATCCATCTCTGCCCTTTGAAAGCACGTTTTTAATGATTTAACATAATGCACGCTCATTGTAGAATACAGTTGACCCTTGAACAACACAGGTTTGGACTTCATGGGTATTTTTCCCATAAATACCTCCACTGTTTTCGACGATCCGTGGTTGAGTCCACGGATGCAGAGGGCCGACTGCACTCATGTAGCCATTTTATAGGAAACGAGTATCCCCAGGTTTTGGTATCCACAGGGGCCCTGAAACCAATCCCCCGCAGATACCAAGGAACAACTAAGTTTTGGAGGCAGTCGAAGGTATACATGGGTTTTTGACTGTGCAGGGGTTGGTGTCCCTACACCCAGTGTTGTTCAGGGTAAACTGTATTTTAAAATTTCAGAAACTCAGCCAAGAATGAAGAAAATAAAAATCACCATAATCCTACCATCCGGAGAGAAGCACTCAATATGTGCTTCAAGTATATCCATTTTTCCTTCATATATTTCACTATTATTCATGTACTTAACATGTATACTTAACATGTATTAAGTACATGTATTAAGTACCTAGTTTGGGACTAGCCAACTTCTCAGGGCCAATGTTTTCTAAGGTAGTAAGATTCTCTGGACAGTCTACAAAAAGTCCATTAGATGAATTCTGTAATTAAATGGAAGTGTTGACTAGAAACAATCTAAGTTTTGTAGGGTTTGAAGCACTTACAATTTGGGGAGCCATCTTCAAGATAAGACAAAAATACAAAACCCCTTGAAAGGACTCATGTAAGTGAAGGGTCCAGAAACTGAAGCCCCTTTTGCTGCTCAGTAAACTCTCTTGTTGCTGGAATTTCTGTAGAAATTAACTGCTTTGATAGACATTATTTTAATGTGCAAAATCATCCCTAATTTTACCTGGGATCCCTCCTCTCCTGCCCAAATCTGGACGAGATGGGGGTGAAGACTCCAACTGCACACAGGTGAGTGGGGAAGGGACAGACAGGATGGAGGACTGAGGTGCTAGAGAGACCCCCTGCCATGTGGTCAGCACGAGCCAAATCTACTAGACATTTTGCCACAGAATAATCTCTGTAGCTGTTCATCATTATCAAGAGGACTATAAACATACTTACATAGAAAGAATGAAACAAGGTTCCCCCACTTCACAAGTAATAAAACCATCTCCTCTTTGCCCTTCCATCCACCGGGATCTCTGAATTCCATATCTTCAAACACCCTAAGTGGATTTTTCTAAAATTTATTTTTAATTATTTTTTTTCAGTTATACTCCACATTATTTTATATTAGTTTCAGGTGTGCAGCACAGTGATTAGACATTTCTATAACTTATGAGGTGACCCTTCCCCCCATAAGTCTAGTACCCACCTGGAACCATACATAGTTATTACAACATTATTGACTATATTCCCTATGCTGAACTTCCCATCCTCATGACCATTTTGTAACCACCAATTTGTACTTCTTAATCCTTTCAACTTTTCCCCCAGTTCCCCAACCCCCACCCCCATCTGGCAAGCATCAGATTCTCTGTATCTATGAGTCTGTTTCTGTTTTCTTTGTTCATTTATTTTGTTCTCTAGATTCCACATATAAGTGAGATCATATGGTATTTGTCGTTCTCAGTCTGACTTATTTCACTTAGCATAATACCCTCTAGGTTAACTGTAATTTTAAAAAATTATCTCTCTTTTGGTTAGAAAAGCTTAATTTTAATCTTCAAAGGCATTACTATCATAATGAATTTGCTTTTATTCATAAAGATTTAACATAAATACTTGGTTCTGTAGGACCATTCATTATGGATAGGTTTGAATTTTTTTTGAATTTTTATAAGGTTTTATTTATTTAAGTCATACTGATGACATTGCCAGGAAGCGAGATCTCAAATGCTCCCTTGTTTCTTATTTTTAAGTAGAGTATTAGGAATCGAAGGCTTATATCTCCAAAATCCATATGTTGAAGCTCTAACCCCCAGTGTGGATATTGGGAGGTAGAGTCTTGGGGAGGTGCGATCACAAAAGTGGGGTCTTCAGAATGAGATTAGTGCCCTTTATAAGAAGAGAGCGGGAGCTCTCCCCTACACCCCACCCCTCACTCTACTCTACCCTCACCCCCAGGACACAGCCTTCGCAAGCCAGGAAAAAGGTCCTCACCGAGAACCTGACTGTGTTGGCACCTGGATCTCAGACTTGGAGTCTCCAGAACTGTAAGAACTAAAAGTCTGTTGTTTAAACCATCGTCTGTGGCATTTTGTTAGAGCAGCCCCAGCTGATTACGACTTTCAGGTTTCCTTTACCATTGACTAGTAAAAGGAAGCCAGAGGAAAATGCAGGTTGATTGAAAGAAGAATAGTGAAAGCAATACACACAAATATAGTAAAAGCTACACGCCTCTTATAACTTCTCATGTAAATCTACATGAATTCATGTGATTTATTTTAAAAGGCTCCAATCAGGTTTATTTTTCAGAATAATCAAGTTAAAAGTAGCTTTGGCAGGATTATTCAAAATCAAGTAAATATTCTAAAATAAGTACTACTCTGAAATGTGCTATCTGAGCAACCAGCCTCTGAATTCCTGGACTTTTGGGGTATGTGGAGTCTCCCTCACCTGCTGAAACTTTACAGCCTTACACCGTGGAGGACCTGATGTGAGTTCCGCCATCAAGAATTGATACTAGATAGCTGTGTGTGTATGTGGGGTACATGTGAGTGTCCAAAGCTTCCAATCAGGGTACCACAATGCACACACAGGTCAAGTACCCAATAAGCGGTTGTAGATCGGTAGTTGTTTGTGCATTTTGTTTATGATGGTTAATTCTGGTGACACTACCCAGCTCCTGCTGAATGGTGTGGAGCTGGACCAGAGCAGATAGTTTAAAGTCAGCGCTGACAACTTGCTAATGGTTCTAATTGATTTCTCCATAATTCTAATTGGTCTCTCCATGAAGTGTGAATTACTCAAGTAACCCACATTTCTCGATCTGAAAATTATAGCTCTTACTTTTATTTATTTCTTCATAGGATCTCTCCCTAAAGTATGTATTTTCTTTTATCTCATCTTCAAAAGTTGTGTAGATAGAAAGAAGATGAAAAGATGAAACATAATCATTTGAATCAAGGAATGGTAAGAACCTATAACCAAGGAATGTGACTCAGCCACAGGTAAAAGAGAAAGATGAAACAGAGGGCAAGGAACTTCAGACACCCAGGTGGAGCCAGCTAAGCCTCTGAGCTGTCTAATTCCTCTTCTTCTCAGGTTCACGGCCTTGCCCAGTTATCAAAAATTAGCTCTCGAGTGTGGCACCCTTTTTCCCAGGTGACACAACAACTCCACCACTGTGGGCGTAACAGATGAAGTCACCCAGAGCTTACCGATATCGCTTACAGTATCGTGCTGCCTCCAGCTTATGTGTGCTAATAGTATTGTTATTTCACGTGTTGGTCTTGTCTCCCCAACTGATTGTAAGCTCTGTGAGAACGGGGGGCTTTGCTGTTCCCATGGCACACAGGCCAGACAACAGGGTCTCCTCCAGCCTCAGAGGTAAGTCAGCAGTTAAGTTGCCATGAAGTTGCTGTGTGGGCCCCGCTCAGTAATGATGGAAAGCAAATATCGATGTCCAGAAATTTCAGCAACTATGACACAGACAGAAGGATGTGGCTAAAAGAAGAAAAAGAAGTTTTTGAGTGTGTGTATGTATTTGTGTGTGTGTGTGAGAGAGAGTGCCAAAACAACAAGATTTCCATTATTTTAATCTCTATCTCAACTGTTACTCCCTCTGAGCATGCCCTCTAATTCTCATATTCTCTTTCAGAAAGTGAAACAACATTGAGGAGATAGCAGTAAGGAGTAAAGTTGCCGCTCCCTTCACCATAATGAGCAAGAACCCCGAAATGACTAGTAGGGCATCTCATTACACCAGTTTTCAGAAGCTGTATAGATTCTGATGCTATGAACTAATTTCAGACACAATTATTGCAAATTAAATTTTTTAAGAGCTAATGGAAAACTGCTGCTATAGAAATAGAAACAAACTTCTAGTTTCAGATAATCGTCTAAAAGGGAGGAAGGAAGGAACTGAGAAATTCCAAAATACGTGTTTCAAATAGTTTTGCGGTGTTAGCATATAATCAGAAACTTTTCTAAACTCGCCTCATGTTATAACTGATTTAAGCACCCCACTCCCTAAAATGCTATGAAGGTATTGTCACTATGACTATCTCCATTTTCTAGATGCAGAATCTAAGGAATGGCAAGGTTAAGTTATCAGGGCAAAGCCAAGGTTGCCAGCTACTCAGTGACAGAGCTGGAATTTGCTCTTTGACCTGATGCTTAGACTGCACCGCACTGATGGTGGCCACTGGGCATAGAAAAGAACAATTTTATCTTCGGAATCTGCTAAGCAGTCAACGGCCCAGGTGTACTTTCCACCTTCTCCAGTGTGGTCTTGTTCACCTGGGAGGGGCCAGGAGGAGGAAAACGGGGTTAGCACTGTCAGACCATAATACCTGCTGGCCAAGCAGAAGCTTCCTGTGGGTTCTTGTGGCCAGAAGACTACTGACCAAGGTAGATTAGAGCAAAGGCAGCTCGAAGGCTTGGAATACGATAGAGCATTTCCACCCTTTGTGCTTGGTTTAACTAAATCAGACCTTGATCCAAAATAACGCTGTCGATGAAGGACAGCTTTGCCTTATGCAAAATGCCCAGGGTCAACGGAAGGCCGCCGTTAGTGTAAAGACTTAAAATGCTTTCTCTAGTTTGAAACGGCAGTTTTATCCATTCCTCCTTTCCTCCTTGCTTAGTTCTGCAACCGCAGTCCCAGCCTTGGTCTGTCTGCTGGACTCTTACCCAGTCACCTTGATTCCCGGCTCTCTGGTTGCACACTGTCCTTGTTGTCGGAGTCCTTTCTTTGAAGCATAGTCCTTTCTCTAAAACACTGCTCCAGGTTGCAAGCCTCCACCTTTTTGATGAGTCCAGCATGAGGTCTAAACGTCTCTAGCATGCACACAAAATCTCACATAATTTGGCTCCTGCCAATTTTTCAGACTGATTCCAGTTCTAATCGCTAACTGGATGGGTGGCCTGGATACCTGGCTGATTTGCTGGTTCTCACCACCCTCCACTGCTTTCTACCTCTGTGCCTTGCACACTTTTCCTCTGTGTAGACTACTCACACCCCGACACACTTCAGAGCTTGCCTCTCAGCCTACCATCTCTTTCTATGCCACTCACTCACCTCGTGGCCGTGCGCAAGCCACCGTGACCTTTCTGAGCCTCGGGTTCTTCATCTGCAACAAGAGCCATACAGTGGATATGGAAAATTAGAGATGAAGGCCTGGAAATCAGCACATTTACAGAGCAGATATGGATCCGTGGCCAGTGGTTATTATTATTTCATGGTTTTTTTGTGTGTGTGGTCTGGTTTAAATGTCATCTGTTTTGAGAAACTGTCCCAAATCCCCTTTGTCAAGAACTGAGCTCTCCTCCCTACCCACCACCTCCTATTGAAGTTTTGGGTTTTTCTAAAAAGGCTTTGAGATTTGGTTTATTTGTTATAGTAGTTAACCAATTCTGACTGCCAAATGGGAGATATGCGTTTTGTAAACTGTACAGTTTAGTCCTTTTTAATATATTCACATGACTATGCAAGCACATCACTATCTAATGATGAAATATTTCATCACATGAAAAAATAGGAGGGTACCAATTTCTCTGCATCTTCACGAACACTTATTATTGCCTGTCTTTTTCATTCTAGCTGTCCCAGTGGGTATCTCGCTGCAGTTTTAAGACTTGCATTTCCCAAATGACTAATCCTGTTGAACATTTTTTCATGCATTCTTCCGTTGAAGTTTGCTTATGGTTTTATAATGACTGTTGCTGTAGCCAGCACTTGCTTACCCTTCGTATTTCCTATAACTCTTTCCTCAAAACTTTGTAATTATGGGGTCAAAATGCATTTATTAAGTGAGTTATTTATTCCTGATATCACCCCCTAGGTATCCTGATATGAACTGACTATAATAGAGAACAGAGAGAACAAAGAAAGTATGGAGAAAAGAATAGGGGTTAGGAGGGCAACTGGGCCTGCGCTGTGCATTGCGTAGGTGCTTCATACATACTCGTTAGTTGCCTATTGTTACATGACAGAGTGTGGAATGTGTGTGATGTGTGGGTCTCTTACTCGCATGCCAGAAATGACCTGAGCTGTGAGGTGGGATTGGTGGGGCAGTGGAGGTGGGGACCGAGGCACATGGGGCGCCTCTCAGCACCAGGTGGTTACTGACATCTGTGGAGGTGAGTCCCTGGGCTTTATCCAGAGAGACCGGAAATCTGGGTGTTTATGTGAACTCTTCCCATCTCTTATGTCAACAATGAATTCAAATTTAAAATGTGCGTGTGTCAGTGTTAGCTTGCGGAAAACATGTTTGTGACTAATAGTCTCCTCTATTTGTAACTTCCCTTTGAAGGCAGACGAAATACAGTGGTGAGGTAGTTAGCATTAGTAATCAAACAAAGGGATCATAAGAGCTGCCCTTCTGCCTTTGTGTGTGTGTGTGTGTGTGTGTGTGTGTGTGTGTGTGTGTGTGCGCGCGCGCGCGCGCGCACACGCACTCGCACTGAAAGAGGGGTGGTGTCGTGTGTGCTTTAAAGCTTGGGTGAGGCTGTTTCAGAAATATTAAAATCCTGTGGTTTCAGACTATGGTTTGCTAATCTCTCTTCCTGCGTACACGTAGACCTTCATTCCCCTGCACAGACAGAGCGAGATGGGCCACGGGCCCCTTAAATGCTTGACATCACTATTCCTAACTGAACCCATGGGGCAGAAAATGTTTATTTAAAGGCTACGGTGGCAAAGTTCTTTCCAGTCTCAGCTACCAAGGAGCTGTGTGACCTTTTGTTGACAGAGACAGCCTGTCAGAAAGTCACCTTGTGACATACTGTCACAGCACCGCGTCTGTACCCCATGTCCCTGAAGTTCATCTGATGTTCAGAGTGGCCAGCCTGCTAGAGTCACTTCCAGTGAGGGCTGAGGGAGGAGCGTGTCGTGGCTGTGATCATGGGCTTTGATATAGAATGTGGGTTACCGCAACTGATCAGTACCGTAAACATCCCCAGTGTGTCACCCAGAATGCCCAGCATAATCCCGTGGGTGGGGGTTCGACGCTGATAGATCTGGGCTCCAAGGGAGTGGAGCTGCCATTTCTACATGAGGCAGTGCCTCTGAAGATGGATGAAACAGTGGCAAATGTCTGTGAGAAGAGTGGGGACCGGTGTTCCAATCACCCCTGGGACTGACCTGCCGTTGGCCCGTCTCAGGTCTTACGCAGAAGAGGACACCAAGCTGCTCGGCAGAAGGTTCAGGATTTACACCCGGGGGTTTCTGATCCCGGGGCTCTAATTCTTTCCACGATGCTCAGTGAATGAAGAGCCAAGGGGTCCAGCCTGCATGTGATGCCCACCCTGCCCAGGTCCGAGCGGACCTGGCCACTGGACGTGGAGGTCGAACAGCAGCGACTACAGCTGCTTCTGTACTGAGTCATTCCCTGTCCAGGCCTAGGGCTCAGGTTTGACCTGAGTCATGAACGTTTGACCCCCCAGCATCCCGAGGAAGAGGCACGTCATCCACTGAGTGGCCATGAGAGCACAGAGAAGCTCACGGAGTTTAGGGCCTTATTCAAAGTCACAAAGCTACTAAATGGTGATCCAGATCTCAACCTGGGTTTTTGTGGTTTTTTTTTTTTTTTACTTACATTTATTATCCTATCCTCTTCCAAAAATATGTTTTTGAGGTTGGTATTGTCAGCAGTGATAAATCATAGAAGATACTTTTACAAGAAGAAGTAATTCTAGTGGAAAAGGAGGGAGGGAGGGGGGATTCAGGGAAGGCTCAATTAAACCATGCCACTGCAGGAGTCGACACATCTAGATGAGGCTGTGTTAAAGACTAATTTAATTTGGGTTGTTAACTACAAATTAGGGTAATATTTTCCTAAGTTGCCCATGCGTGGGGTCATCAGTTACTGCTCTCATTCCCACACGTATACAATCACTGAGAACTTAATGTCCTCAGGTTTGTCCCCTTCTCTGCTCCTGCCACTGCTCGCCCGGTTCGGGTCCTCTCCCATCATCTCTTGCTGAACATGGAAGAAGTTTCCCAACACTGCTTCCTCCCTCTTCCCCTTTATTTCTCTACAAAGTCACTGGGGTCCTGATGCTTTTACTTTCTAAGTAAGTCTTCCTTTCCGTCTCTTCTCTTCGTCTCAGCTCGGTCCCCACCATCTCCTGTCTGGGTGCTGTGGCTATCTCACCTGTTTCCCAGCCCTTGGCCTTGTCCCACTCAAATCTGCTCTCCACACACCAAGCACAAAATGTCAAGTCTCTGCTTAAAATTATTTACTGTCCTCTTGTGATCAAAAGGCACTATCAACAACAGTGAAAAGGCAACTCATGGCATTCCTTCAAAGAGCATGTACAAATAGTCCATAAGCACATGAAAAGGGGCTCAACATCACCAATATTTAGGGAAACGGAAATCAACACCACAACGAGAAACCACTTCACACCTGTTAGGATGGCTACTATAAAAAAAAAATCATAAATTAATAAGTGTTGGCAAGGATATGGAGAAACTGGAACCCTTGCGCATTGCTGGTGGGCATGTAAAATGGAACATCTGCTGTGAAAAAAAATTTTGATGGTTTCTCAAAAGTTAAACATGGAATTACCATATGGTCCAGCAATTCTACTTCTGGGTGTATACTCAAAAAATTAAAAGCAGGGACTCAGGGGTACTCTCACACATGAATGTTCACAGCATCATTATTCACAATAGCCAAAAGGTGGAAACAACCCAAATGTCCATCAACAGATGAACATGCTTACAAAATGTGGTGTGTGTGTGTGTGTGTGTGTGTATGTGTGTATAATTCAGCCCTAAAAAATGAAATTCTGATACATGATACAAACAAATGAACATTGAACACATTGTGCTAAACAAACGAACACAAAAGGACAAATATTGTATGATTCCAGTTATCTGAGGTACCTACAATAGGCAAATTCATAGAGAGAGAAAGCAGAATAGTAGTTGAAAGTAGAATAGGGGTTGGAGGGTAAGAAAAAAATGGGGAATTGGTGTTTAATGAGCAGAACTTTTGTTTGGGAAGGTAAAAAAAATTCTGCAAATAGATAGTGGTGATGGTTGTACTACATTTTGAATGTACTTAATGCCACAGAATTGCATACTTAAAACTGATTAAAACGGCAAATTTTATGTTATATTTTACCACAATAAAAATTTGATTCGCTGTCAACAGGATAAAATCCGGGCTCCTTTGCATGGCCAATAAACCCTGTCATGACCTCGCCTCTGCCAACACCTCCAGGGTCACCCTCCAGCGTCTCCCTGACTATAAGGCACATGAACTATGTTTCTTACACCACTGCGTTCCTCGCCTCCTCCTTCCTTCCATCTCAGCTTACACTTCCTCCTCCAGGAACTTGACCCCTTGACCCCTCTCCTTGACTACTCATGCTCAACTCAGAATCTCTCATCTGTGCTTTCCATATCAATTAAACAGACCTCCACTCGTCCCATCCCTCAAGATGAAATCTCACTGTGGTCTCTGTGAGGCTCTCCTTCCTTTTCTCAGGCGGGGCTGTGTCTCCCAGCGTCATGTTCCTGAATCTGTCAATGCTCTTTCTCCCGTGTGTGGCTGTCATTAGTTCACCCACCTGTCTCCGTCACTAGCTTGAGATCTTCTCAAGCGAGGAGACCGCAGCACCTGACCTAACAGGCAGCAGTGTGATGGAGCAGAAGGCCCACTCAGAAACCGGTCTGGATGAATGGACCAGTCTGGATCCATGAATGGACACAACTCAAGCCCTCTGCTTTTAAATGTGGATGTGAAAGAAAAGGCCTTTGTTCTCTATGAAACAAAGGGAGAATTTACTGTACTTTTCCCACCAAAGCCATGGGAGGTCTTATCGTCAACCTATGAGAAAGTAAACTCCTAAAGACATCCACGCTTTGTTTAAGTTTTGGTTGGTTGATTCTCTTTTAGCTCTGAGGATGTGCTACGAATGCCAGCAGTTGTCATTACTTCTAGCTTTAAGAAGAAAAATACTGGGAGGGAAAAAGAAACAAACCTTTAATAACTTTCAGAAAATGTGGTTCTTTAAAGAGGGATAGTTTACTCCGACCATGTAACATACCCTTACCCCGTGCTATTTCTTCACATTTTTATTGACTTGAAGTAGCCAATCTCTGCCTTCCTAACATAAACCACTATAGCGTTACTCACTACTGTTTTCAGTTTTCCCTACCAAAATCAAATGTTTCGCATTGCCAAAGTCTCTCTTAAACATCAACTTCCATGAAAATCTAATACAGAAAGAGAGAGTAATGAGTACAGATGTTGAATGATATCATATTAGGCACAATACTCTCTATACTACGACTTTTGTCACCCATATTAGCGTGCCAGGGCTTCTGTAACAGAATTCCACCACCAGCGTGCCTTAAACTGCACAAATGTAGCATCTCAGTCCTGGAGGTCAGAAGTCCAAGGCAGGGCTGCTTTTCTCTGAGGGCTGCGAGGAGGAATCCGGTCCACGCCTCTCCTCACAGTCTGCGGGCTTGCTGGCAGACTTTCGTATTCTTTGGCTTGTAGAAACTTCATCTTGATCTTTGTCTTCATCTTCAAATGTGTGTCTGTCTTCAAATTTCCCTTTTATAAGGACACCAGTCATATTGGATTAGGGGCCCACCCTACTTCAGTATGAGCCGAGCTTAGCTAATTATATCTGCAGAGGCCCTATTTCTAGATTAGGTCACATTCCAAAGCATTGGAAGTTAAGACTTGAAAATACAAATGGTAGCGGGGAGGGGAGAGGGTCACAATTCAACCCATGAGAACACCTCATTTAACCTTCTCAGTAACTCAAATAGAAATGTGTCGTTATCCTCATTTAACACAGGATGAAACTGAGGTTCCACTGGTGAGTTGCAAAGCTGGGATTTGAAACATGATTCCAAACCCAGTCTCCTCTCATTCTATAAGCAAAAGACCTTTATTTATAGTCTCTGCCTCATTTCTTCTAGGTTTAATAAATACCTGTCAACATATTGAGTCTGGGCCTTTCCACTATTACATGATTTAGTTCCATTTCAAAATATTTACCGAGTGTCTGCTACTACTATAAGTATTTTGGGCATCACATTCAAAGATGACTTGAAACATGGACCAGGTTTCAAGGCTATTAACACTGAGTAGAAGAGACAGACACATAAGCAAGCCACTATTTCATAAGGAAAATTAAGTGTTAGGTAGAGATGCAAGAAGCATCTCTGCTGTGGAGGGATTAATATGAACCAGTGCGATTCAACCACCGATTTTTGTATCCTCAGAGAAGTGCCTTCTCTGAGACGAACAATGAACTTTCCACAAGAAAACAGGAGGACCTCTCGTCCTTGACCAGGCTCACCCTGAATGTTGGAAATCAGCCTTTTGCTGGGGGCAGGTACACAGGAGGCTGAACGAAGCCAATCATTTCTTTACCCCAGGTACAAAGTCCGTCTGCTGGATAGAGTATTTCCAATGAAGGCACTTCTTCAAAGCCACGTTGTACACAGTCCCTTGCCTTTGAAGTCACCTAATGAGCTAGTTACTATGGAACTGACATGACTCCATGTCTCTATCAAAATGTACCCACATTTTATACACACACGTGTGCACACTTCAATATGTCAGAAATGCTTAATGAGCGATGATGGAATTCTTTGAAATTCAGAGGAAGCTCTTCTTGCAGATGTGAAAATATCTGTCTTAAAAATATTCACATGATCAGATCTCGAATTCTGAAACTTCCAGACAGAATAAGCATGAGAATCAGAGCAAGAGAGAGGGAGAGTGGAGGCACTTCAATTTTAAAACGGTAGATACAATATTTTCACACTCCGGTTTTAACTAAATGTGGGAGAAAAAGTACTTAGGTTTCTACCTCAAAAATGGAGTCTCAAATATCTTCAAGTCTCTTACCCTTCCTTGATGTGCTATTTGCAAAGAATGGTTTTATTCGTGCATTCATCCACCCATTTGTTATTCAACACCTATATCATGTCGAGCACTGGGCATATTGAGAAGGTTTTGAGGCTCTCAGACTGATGGCTGTAGTAAGGCCAGTGTTAGCAACAATAACAGAGAAAAATGCAGCTGTTGCACAGTAAGGCCCACACTTGGTTGTATCTGTCTGACGTGGATGGGATGACCATTCTATTTTATGCTGATGTAATGGCTCACTCAGGTGTCCATGAAGAAGAGTGGTAGGTAGATACGATGTACTCAGTGAGACGGATCCTTGCGTAGGAAGTGAGCTGTTTCAGTAAGGGAGAAAACTAAGAAAGGACCGAGTAGAAAATCTCTCTCTCTCAACAGAAAAATCCCCAGTACTAATGTGCAAGTGTTTAAGTAAGCAGACACTAAATATAGTATAAGGTTCATTCACATCTGCATTAGTTTTGATGCTTTTGGCTGTAAGAACAAACAAGCCACCAAAAATGGCTTAGATAATGACATTACTCACTTGAAATCTGGTTTCTGGGTCTTTAATTCAACATCTCAACGAGTTCATGAGGAACCCTGAGTCTTTCCATCGTGTTTCCGTGACACCATCACACTGTGTTGGTTTTTGGCTCCAGGCATACTCCCTCGTGGTCGCATGATGGTTACTGAAGCTGTTGGCATCGTATCTTCACAAAACTATATCCAGGGGCTTAAGAAGAAACGTCTTCCTTTTCGTTCCTTTTGAACAGAAGAACTTTCCAGAAGCTCCCTTTGCAGACTTCCTCTCAGGCCTCATTAGCCAGAATGATGAGCCACGTGCTTATTCCTAAACCAATCACTGACTAAAGGAAATGCAATTACCATAATTGATCTAAACCATAAAGATTTAACCCTTGGGCTGGAGAGGAGGCTAATCTGACCCCCCCACCTTCCAAGAATATGGCTATCTGATTCCTGAACAAATGGGAACACCTATAGTAAAGAAGACAGGGCAGTAGCTCGTGGTAGGAGGGAATGGGAATAAGGCAGGAAACCAGTAGGACCACCATGGCAGGCAGAAGCACCTCCGGGAAAAAAGCGATTTGAATTAAGAGCACCTTCTCTGTTGACCACTGGACTTGACCTTGCTTCATAGATGAGCTTCTCTTACAGGAATAGGTTTTGCTGATCATTAGGATAGCTGCTAAGGACACACTGTGCTGTAAATTCTGCTGGTTCATATTACACCACCTTGACCTGAAGCCAAATTGTGCATAAGAGTTCTAAAATGGTTTATGGTGAGGGCAGGCTGGCTGATGTCATTAGTCAAATGTGGCACTCTAGAATTATCTTCCCGACATAAAACCATACAGAGGCTTTCCCACAAAATATTTATAGGAAAATGTGTTTTTGAAGCAAAGAACACCCTGCAGCTTACTCCATGGGAAATATTGGGGTAATAGTCCCAGCCCATCACAGTCATGGTGAGGGGAGGGAGGAAATAGTGACAAATGACCAGGTTTAAACTCAGCAAAAACTGAAATGCAGGTGGTGCTTCTTGAGTGGCTTCTTCCTTGTAAAACTGATCTTCGAAGTGGATTTCTCTTTTGATATTCATGTTACTCAAAGGTAGAAAAGACCATTCTAATATACTTAAAAAAATATCCCTAGTGTAGCTAACTAACACAGTGCTTTATATGTAGTACTGGGTAGTTATCTTTTGATTCATGGGCTGTAATGAGATTTCTTAAAGAAATTACCAAAACGAGAAGAAGACTCCCAGGTATTGGATACCTTGGCAATATTATCAGCACTAAATCTTTCTTTGCAGATGTGAAAACTATCCTCCAGGTGTATACCAGCGGTTCCCCACTGTGGCTGTGTGTCGACTTACCTGCAGGTCTTTCAATGCCTATGTCTTGGTCCCAACCCCAGAGTTTCTGATCTGATGTAGAGTGAAGCCTGGGGATTGACAGGTCTGCAAGCTCTCCAGGATTCTCATGGGCAGCCAGGGTAGCACAGCTGCATCAAAATCATACGAAGGGTTTATTAAACACCCCTGTTGTGCTCATGTTTAAGTTTCAGATCCAGTAGGTCAGGGTGAGTTCCAATAATTTACATTAGCAAATTCCTACGAGGTGCTGCTGCTGCTAGTCGGGGGTGGGGGTGGGGTAAACTTAAAAGAAAAACTCACCTTAGAGCAGGGATCAGCAAACCCATAAACCCATATAGGTTATGGGTCCATACAAGTTGTCTCACTAAAGGTCAGTTTTTGTACAGCCCATGAGCTAAGAGAGGTCTTACGTTTTAAAAGGGTTGTAAAGAAACAAAAACCAAAGAACAAAAACAAAGAAAAATATGCCACAGAGACTGTGTGGACTGCAAAGCCTTAAAATAGTCAATATCTGGCCTTTTACAGAAAATGTTTGCTGATTCCTGCTCTAGAGGATCATAAATTCTGACTGAAAAAAAAAAAAAAGATAAGAATCTTAAAATAAAAGAGAAAAACTGTGATAGGAGAAATTGTTCTGAGAGGCCTGCAGGAAACTCCAAACATAGCTGAAAGATGATTAATCCTCTATCTTATGCCAGGATACACAGCATAATTTCATTCGTCCTGATGACAGTGCCATTATCATCATTTCCATTTTATAGACAGGGAAATTGAGGTGCAAGTGATATTGACTTACTAGTATATAAAGCCAGTAAGTGATAGAACTATGATTCAAAGATTTCTACCAACCACACTACATGCTAGAAAAAATTTAGAATTCCATTTAGAAATGGCTGTAACTCCCAGAGAGAGTCTAACAATATAAGAAACACTAAAAATATCTATTTTCCTTTTTTTGTGTGTGTGGTTCAATTCATTATTGACTGATCATGTTTCAGGCACTGTGCTACAAAAATACGTGAACTATTAGCCCTGTCCTCAAGAAACTTACCGTCTAGGGAGAGAAACAGACGTGGGATGAAACCCATACCACGTCTGGTGAGGGCTCAAAGAACAGAGCGGTTGGCAGGGCTCCACAGGGCAGAGGTCCCAGAAGGATGCTGGTTCTCCAGGTAGACGAGGCTCGGAGAGGTTTTCTAGCAGAGCAAACAGCACGAACACACCATTACAGTAGTCCCAATTATTTGTGGTTTCACTTTCTGAGGTTTCAGTTACCTGTAGTCAACCACAGTCCAAAAATAAGAAATGAAAAATTCCAGAAATTAACAATTCATAAGTTTTAAATTCTGCATTGTGCTGAGTAGCGAGACTGAGCATATTCTTATAACTGTTCTATTTTGTTATTATTTTATTATTAGTTAATGTTGTTATTCTCTTACTGTGCCTAACTTACCAATTAACCTTTATCATGGGTACTTAAGTATAGGAAAAAACAGTCTACATGGGGTTTGGTATCATCTGCACTTTCAGGCATTCATTGGGGGTCTTGAACGTGTCAGATGAGGGTGAACATAGGCAAATCCCAAATGAAAAGATTTTACTAACTTGCAGAGTCTCCCAGGATCTCGGCTGACTGTAGGGCTCACTGTCACCTTGGTACCTGGCTATCAAATGAAACAACTAAGCAGCTAACAGAGAGAACCCCCCGGCTGGGAATAGTCAGTGACCACAGCAGTTTAGTGTGTGACAGTAAATGTTGGTCCGATTTCAATGAGATGAAAAACTATACTGTTTCGTGGTTTTGTGCAGTCATTTCTAAGCAAAGTTATTAAAAGAAGGGCTTATTTAACTTAGTGATTAGTCTGTTGGCAGAAGGGAGAGTCGTAAGCAAACATGTGATAATGATACCAGGGTTGGGTTTCAGATAGCCACTTTTGGCCAGAATAATCTGAAACCACCAATTTTAAGTATATGTGATATGCCACGCTAAAATGAGGAAGCCGGCAGGATTCAGCATCGTTCCCTGATCTTAGTTTCAGGAAACCAATATTTTCACTTCTTGTTTGAACTTCTTTTTAATGGTCGAGGTGCAGATGAAAGCATTAGGCAAGAAATACTTTCCTGATTGACCAAGTACTGTGTTCTGAGCTACAGAGATAAGTAAGACTTGTGCACAAGGAATTCCCAACCTGCCTGGGCCCGAGAGGAGAAAGGCATGTGAACAGATTATCTCAGAACAATGCAGTCAATGCTGAGGCCAAGTCAGGTCAGCACAACAAGCCAGAAGTAGAACACCGAACCGGAACCGACCTTGGAATCAAGAAAGGCTCCTGGGGAGGCAGCCCTGGGCCGAACACTTGCTTCTGCCGTCTGAAGGGGAGCCCTTTGACTATTTCTCTGTGACAGTCTGTCTTTTTTTTCTTACTACAAACCACACATCTGACCTGTGAGTTTTGATGTGGCTTTTAGTGATTTAGGTATAGTCTTAGAGAAACTGTATCATCTATCCCTTAAGCACACCTGGCCCCTGGGAAGGTAAGTCGAGAATATCTTAAGGGCATGAAATTCCAGAACGCAGAGGCCAGAGGATGTGCTGGAGATAACTCATCTAGAAAAAGATGAATGTTTGTATGGAAGCATTCTAGAACCTTCCACTTACATCGGGCATTTAAAACTTGAAAGAATAATACGTGGTGATTGTAGAAAGTTTTGGAAAATAAGGGAAAAGGGCAAAGAAGAAAAAATCATTTATATGAGTACCACACCAAATTAACATTTTGGTATGTTTCCTTATAAACTTTTTTCTATGCATATACAGATTATAGGTTTTAAGTAACTGAAATTATACTGTGTGCATAGCTATGCATATAGGTTTTCTTGTCATTTAATACTATTTCCTGTGAATTTTCTCATGATTGTGCAATTTCATCAAATTTTTTTTTCCATTTTATGGTTTAATTATTTTAACCATTCTCTCTTTTTTTTTTAAGCATCTAACTCTCCCACCCACCACCACAGTTTTTGGCCATTATAAATACTGTGATAAAAATGTGGTACTTACAACCTTGCCCTGGTTTGCTTGGGAACTTTAAACGTTTTTGGTACGTGTCACCAAAATGCTTTCCAGAAAATGTATACCTTTGCCAGTATCAAATAATATTACTTCTGAAATATGTACTAAAGTGACAGATCAGACTGAGTAGCTCATTTTAATTTTCATTGATGGCCATCAGTGCTGATGCTTTATCAATAAAGGCTATTAAATCTTTGCATATTAATGGGAATACATTCTTACCTTTTGTTTGCCTTTTTTTTTTTTTTTACTGTGAGAAGACTTTAACTTTTATGTAATAAAATCTACATTTTAAAAATGATTTTATTCTTAGGTTATTTTCTTAAGTATGGGAAAGGTAAATGTTCATCTAAATTTTCTTTTAGTGTTTTGCTTATCACACTCACTTTCTACATTTACCTCTTAAGCTTCCACTACTTAGTTTGGTTGATGACATGTGGTGAGGACCACATACGTATCACTGAGAGAAGATTCCCAATGAAGGCATCATTCCAAGTCCAAGAAATGTCTTTTATTTTCTCTAAGTGAAATTCAGTAAGAAGCAAATAACACAAAAAATTAGAATTAAGAAGGCCAGCATTGTATAATACTGATCAGAAAATGAAAATTCTTTATTATCTAAATGTAAATGGTTTAGTAGGCAACTCTTTCAAAATCTGGAATTATAATCTGGAATTATAATTGTGTTTGAGAAAGGGGCACCACTATGTGCTACACTATTGAACTGAAAAACGTTGTCAATTTAATATGTTTCACATGTTTGTTTATAAGAAGCAATTTTTCTAAAATATAACTAGTTCAGAAACGCCTTGTTACAGGACATAGCAATGTTATGAGGGAATGCAATGACAGAAGTTTCTGGCAAACTCTAAACGTTACTTAAAAGGAAGTGAGGAAGAGCAACATTTTATCAAGGCTTACCCAAGGATGACGCTATTTTTTTGGTATTACAGTCATTAGAAAGTTATACCATGTTGTGGGTTGACAGTAATATCCTAAATGTAGAAAATATTCTGCAAAACTATCAAATCCCCTTTGGGATTATCCACTCACATTTCTCAGTAGTCTAGGCTCTTTTTCTGGTATCAAATTAGAACACATGATCTTGACCCACTATATAACTACCTTATGAAGTTTATTGCTACATCTGCCATAGAATCAAGGATACTGTCTAACAAATCACTCATTCCCAATGTGACATTCCATTCAAAAGCTTTCCTCCCCGACTTCCCTTTCTTTTGCTCCTGTCCTACCTCCTTTCTCTTTTGAACTTCCAAATTCAGTTAATTAAGTTTCTAAAGAAATTAACGACACAGAGCCATGCCCCTTGGCCATCTTGACTTCCTACTCCATTTTGTAATTCCTTAGTTCTCATTTGTTTTCACTCCTGTTATTTTATTTCCTAATTGTATTTTTTTTTTTTTGGTAATAGGTCATTTGCTCTGATTCTGTTCTTACCAAATAATATTTCAATAAATTATTACTTCCAAGGTGCCTTAATAGCAGGAGGGATAGCAAGGGCAGCAAAGGCTTTATCGTGCGTGCCAGCACTGAGCACAGAGCAATAACGACGGTGGCCTGGACTGCTGTGTGAAGGAGGCAGGGAGAGCTATGCTCACTTAGCAAGGTCCGCTCTGTGCACGTATGAAGGATGATTGGCACTTCTACCAGGTGTTTGACCTCTGTGTCTTAAACAGACTACACGAATATTCTAATAAGAAGAAAGCATAAACAAGTTAATACATTGCTTTCTGATTTATAAAAACAGCTATCTGTGAGTTTCATTAGCCCAGATTCATTCCCCAACACATGAGTATGCCTCTACGAAATGAGAAGAAGTTGAGTTTCTAAACTTTACGTAAAAATGGGGTCTTTTTCATAAATCTTACTTGCACTGGTTGAATGAGTAGTCAAAATGGGCTTCTTCCTAGAATGGGAGGTAGGAGGAATCTGGTCCCTAAATCTCCCTCCCACTTGCTGTTCAGTATAGGAAAGTTTACAATTAGAGATTCATTTCTTTAGCGTCTAAAATATAGCTCTTAATGACTCCTTTACTGTAAGACAAATAGTTCTATAGAGGAGTAATACTTTATCTCTTACCAGCTAATTAATGGCTAGTTAAGAAGGAGACGGGAGAGAAGGGATGGGGAAATAGGAGGATATGAACAGCTGTTAGAAGGAGGTATGGCAGAGCTAGATTTTGCTTGCTTCACAGACTTGCTTGGCTTGGCTTACTTAGTCCAACAGCTCACTTGAGATAAGCAATGAGTAAGCTTATAGATGCACCATTATTGGGCCTAAATAATGAGGCATGCAGTAATTCTCTAACAAAGAGTTGAAAGGAATATACAGACAACTGTTAATGACGCAATAACAACTTGTCATACGCAATTGGAGAATCCTTGAAATTCTTAGCAAATAATTTGTTTCTTACATCTCTCAAATGCAACAGACATGTTCCTGGGAGGAGCTTGTTTTTTGTTTTTGTTTTTTAATTGGCATATTAGGAAAAATGGGCAGTCCCCCTCATTTATTCATTCATTCACTGCATTCTCTTAATAAACTGACAAACGTTTTTCTGTGCTTAGAGGGGTCTAGCACAGTGCAACACTATTCAGGATGCAAATGAAATCGAAGAGACACAGTGCTTGCCTCTGAAGAGGTTACATCTGGGTTTGGAGATGAATTTCATAGACATGAAATAACTGGGGATAAAAACCAGGTTGGATAAAATCAAGTGTTGGGGTGTTTGGTTCAGATTGCAGGCTCTATCGAAATCCAGAAGCAAGAAAGATCACGCAGGAGAGAAATCAAAGAGCAGTCGCTTTGAAAGAGATCGCAAGAAGCTGCTCTTCCTGTCTCAGGTGTCAGCAGTGAACTCTGAGGCTGTTGTCATCCCGGGAAAGGCTGAAATCAAGACTGTGTGATATTCCACACCTGCCCTGGACAATTCCAGCACATCTCCCTGTGAGAAGAACCTCAGAATCACCCAGAAGAAGAAATCAATCACGGACTCTCGAAAGTTCTAAAATAATTCAAAATCACAAAAAGCAAACATTTCTTATTCTTGATGTGTAAATCCTTTGTGCCGAATTATGAACTTCACTATTCTGATTATGACTGCCCCGGAAAAAGCATCATGCACGAGGATGTGGGTGTGGCTGTAGCAGATACAAACCTCAGTCCACAGTCAGGTTCTTTTTTTGTGCTCAAATTTCGAGAACCATAGCTGCAATCTCATAATCTAAAATGCAGAACATATCTGAATGGATGGGCCAGTTGTTTGGCAGAAAGAATTTCCCTCAGTATGAGTTTTACCAATTGTTTTCTCATGATTAGTTACTTTATGTTTTATAACTCAGTTTCTATTTTATGCCCTTCGTCAGGCCAGTCCCTTGGGTTGGGCAACTGAGGTGACCATTTCAGATCCAAGATTGAAGGGTTTATCATGTGGCACTGCACCTTACCTATGTTTCCTAAGCACTGGTGAAATTAAATGTTAAAGATTCTTTCTTCAACAATATCCCACAGAGCTTGTGAAAAGTGTTTACAGCATGGACCCTTCCAAATGCACCACGCTAGCTGTATCCTCCCGGATCCTTCACCCTTTCAGGGGTGGCCTTCTGACATGGTGGGGTTCCACTTGCTTCTCAGAACCCAGAGATTTAGCAAAGTATGTTTCTTGGGGAATACAGAGGAGTCAGAGAAAGGGGGTGGATAGGACGGTCAGGGGCAAGTGAGTGAGCAAATGCTTCAAGAGTCAGTTTCTGTTTCTTTGGCGGTGGGCACTTTTTGTCATGTTTGGGGCAGAAGGAAGAAGCAATTTAACCCATGAAATCTTGCAGTTCAACTTTCGGTGACAATCACCCCAGATTTGAGAAGAATAAAGAGTGGCCACCATCGTTCATTCTTGCTCAGCTTCATTTAAATCTACTTCCTGCCTGAAGCAACATCAAGGTCACCAGGCCCTCCATCCCATTTATTTTTGTTCTTTACTTGGTCTCCTAAAGAGACACAGATTTTTTTGTTTTGCTTTGTGTTGTTTCATTACCACAGAACAGTTACTTTACATCTTCAGGGCACAGCCACACGCTCAGGCGAGGAACCATTACAGAGATCTGCTTATTCCACATTAGGTATTTTTTTTCTGGATGAAATTCTATTTTGTTAAGTGGCTCATATGGTTCTGGATGAAAGTACCTACCAAAGAACATGCTGAATATCAGTTACCATAATTATTTGGATGGTTCAGCATCATTTATGAATACTTCAAAGCCTTGCTATTATTAGGATAGTCCTGAGGGTTCCCAGGACCCAAATAGGACTATTTCATTTAAGGCAAAATTGCAGAGACTTCTCTGCTGAAACAACGCCCTCCTATAGCCGCTATAGAGATGGGTGTGAATTTCCTTCCTTACCCTTGTGCTCCAATAGAATAAGGTTTCTGGTGCTCTTCAAATACTTGCTGTGATTTTCTACCTTCATCTCTTTACTCTCCCCAGTACTAAGCACAGCACCTTATTCTTCATAGGCACTCAGTGAATATTTATTCTGTGGAACTGAATTAAAATAAATAGTAGAAACTTCCAATTAAAGATTGAAATGAAGACTTTGCTACTCCACTCTTCTCTGTGAAACCACCAGCAGCAGCAGCAGCAATAACAACACAAAAAACAATAACCACAGAGAAGAACATAAAATAAGGAAGGAACAATGCCAGGAACAACAGCCTGTGAGTAACGGCTGTCAAATATAGCAACATGTGGGACAATCATAGGGAGCACAGAAAGAACGGGCACATACCTTGGCAGACCTTGAAGAGCACATGGATTTCTTCAAAGTAGTTGGCCATGCTGAGGGCCAAACCATTATTCACTTTCTTAAGTCAGTAGGTCTGGCAGGGTAAAGTCCGGGTTGTGGGAATATCCCAAACCTAGTTTAAAACCAAAGAGAGGTAGGAGATGAGGGGCTGAATGATAATCTGCGTGGATCTACAATTTCTACGAGAAGGGGATGTCATTTTCACAGGTAGGTGAGTGGATGGACCGTAAGTGACAACCAGGCTCAGCTGCTGCTGATAATAGATAAATAAAATTATCAGGAATGATAATCACTAAATCACTGTTTTAAAAACTATGGCATACAAGAGACAAGGGAACTTTCTGCTAAACCCAAAGGTGGCTCCAGAATATTAGAATTTGAGAACAGGCCGTGTGGACATGTATGTAGTGTGAGAAAGTGGCCCAAGCTACCTTCTGTCTCTACCAGTTGGTGAACCCGTCTCAGGCAACTTTTGGAAGTCACTGGCCCAGAAAGAATCGGTTTCATTCAAAGCTGAGTAATAATCACAAAGCAGCCACAAAGAAAAAAGTACATGACAAGCAAAAATCAGATAAAAATTTCTATCAGATGAAGACACAGGCTACAGAATGTTTCCTCCTGACATCAACTAAAGGAAATGTGGTCTCTAGAAATAAGAAATTAAATAAATAAAAGTATTCAAATACAAGGTGAAAGGAAATGAAGAGTGAGCTTTGAAAAGAATGAAAGAGTAAAATAAAGCCATTATAAATACAGAAGACACAGAGAAGCAGCAGAAGGAATCGATAATAAGGGTAAGGGAGACAGGAGAGAGACAAATAAAAAAAAATGTTAAAAAAAATCTCTATAATTAAGGAGACTCTGAAACAGAAAGGGACACACAGAAGACAATATTAGAAGATGCTATATTAGAAGAAAATAACAGATTAAACAGAGAAGAGAAGGCACCAAAGGTACAATAGAAAAAACTTAGAAAGGTAATGAAGACAGGAATCTCCAGACCTCACCTTCCTCAGGTCTTTGCCCAAGTTTCACCTCAGTAAGGTTTTTCCCTGATGGCCATATTTAAAATATCTACCTGGGGTTTATCTCCCTTCCCTACTTTATTTTTCTCACTGCAATATCTGAAAAGAAAATTACACTTAGTAGGATTATCAGTAGCTTAGAAACCACAGAAAAAGTATTGTGATCTTTGAAGACATAGCATTAGAAACTTATCTAAGATAAAAGTCAGAAGGGGGGAAAATCTGGGGAGGGGGGAAATGACCAGACTAGCAGCCTTGTGAGACACTATCAAGCCATCTAATAGATGTGTAATTGGGACTTTAAGAAGGGGGTAGGAGTCAGCAAAACTATTTAAAGAAATAATGGCTGAAAAATGTCTAAATTTGAAGAATACTCCAAACTTGGAAATACAAGAAACCTAATGAACCATAAATGAAATACAGAGAAAATCATGCCAAGACATATCAAATGGTTGAAAACTTGTGATAAGTAGAAATCTTAAAAAGAGATAGGGGTGGGGGAAACACAATATTTAGAGAAGAACAGAAATAAGGGAGAGAGCAGGCTTTCTGTCTGAGCCAGAGGACACCAAAGTGGCATCTTTCAAGTACTGAAAGAAAAAAAGCCTGAACCGAGTATTCTATAAAGCACAAAAATCTCTTTTGAAAATGAAAGTTAAATATAGATACGTTTTAAGGCAAATAAAGTCTGAGAGGGCTAAGCTACAAATAGTATTAAAAGAAGTTCTTCAGGCAGAAGAATATACTAGAAGGAATTTGGATCAACACAAAGAATGAAGAGCACTGAAAATGGTAAATATGTGGTTAAACGTAAGATACTTTTTTAAACAATCTCTTTAAAGGGTAATTGACCGTTTAACATAATAAGCATGTTGTGAGACAATATATGTTTTGGTCACTGCCCCCCACCCACCCCCTTCCTGGCACAGAGCTCCTAACAACCTGGTAATTCCCTAAGTGATAAGAGCACTGGGAGCACCTTTTGTTCTAATTGGTCTTTGACCCCAGTTCCTGACACATGGTTTTTTAAATCCCTTGGAATTTCCAGGGTGATAGCAGTGTCTTTTGTTCTAAATGAGGTGACTCTGCGTGGGCTCCTGGATGGGGGCTGGTCACCAGAAAGACCAGTCTATGATTAGAAGCTTCGAATTTTTAGCCCAGAGAGGGGGTTGGAAATAGAGTTAATGATCGATTGATCGTGCCTATGTGATGATCCCTCCATAGATACCCCCAGAGCGCAGGGTACAGAGAGCTTCCAGGATGATGAACACGTGGAGGTACTGGGAGGTGGCACGGGGGAGAGGGCATGGACACACACAACTGTTCCCACATGCCCTGCCCAGGGCATCTCCTCCATCTGGATATTCATCTGTATCCTTTAACATCTTTTACAATAAAGTGGTAAACAGTAAGTCAACTGTTTTCCTGAGTTCTGTGAGCCCCTCTGGGAAATTAATGGAATCCAAAGAGAAGGTCGTGAGAACCTCTGATGTATAGCCAGTCAGTGTGAAGCCAGGTGACAGCCTGGACTTCGGATTGACATCTGAATTGTGTGTGTGTTGCTGATTGGGGGTGGTGGGTGGGGGAGGGCAGTCTTGTAGAACGGAACCCTCAAGCTGCAGGATCTGACACAGGCTCTGGGTAGATAGTGTCAGAATTGAGTTAAATTACAGGACACTCAGCTGGTGTCACAGAATTGCTTGTTTTGGGGGAAAACCCCTCACACATCTGGTGTCAGTAGCATGAGAGGAAAGAAAAACACAGGAGGAAAGCTGGGTTTTCTCCTACTCACATGTATTATGGGATTTATAACATATATAGAACTAAAATATATTACAACAATATTTGAGGGAAGAAGGTGGAGTACACCATTGTAAGGGTTTCAAAAATATATGGGAAGTATTGGAACTTATCTGAAGGCAGACTGTGCTAACTACACAAAAGAAAAAGAGGTGTCTCTCAAAGCCAGGATAAATAAAATAAAATACTAAAAAAAAAAAATTAAAGAAGGAAAAAGGAGAAAAAAAGAGCAAGGAATAGATGAGACAAATAATAGAAAACAAGTAGTGAGAGGGTGTATTTAAACCTAACCATATTAATAATTGCATTACACGTAAATGACATATCAGGTTTTTATAAGAAATCCATCATATATATATATATAAATATATGTATATATATATATATATTTAAAAGCAGAAAGATAAAAACACTTACCTAAAGAATATGCTGAAATGACTATATTAATAGTAGACAAAAGAGACTTCACAACAAGGAATGAATGTAACCAAGAGTAAATAATCTTTTTTAACTTTTTGTATGCTTTGACTACTTTCTAGGATTTAAAATGATTGATTTTGACAATTTTGTCCAGTTTTATTGCTTTGTGGGTATAGTATTTGCTGTCTGCCCTCCTGGAAGTCCTACCCACTAGCTGAAGAGTTAGAGAAATGATTGTTGAATTAATTAAATGCCATTTCCCCCTGTTGCTCTAATGAAGTACTTTGCCAGACTTCCTAACATACAACCACATTTGCATTCCTTGAATAATTCCTAATGATTCATGTTCTTTTATTATTTAGTTAGACTGCTATTTGCTTTAAGAGTAAATAATAAAATGTTGAACTAAAGTAAAAAAAAAACTAACTACTTGGAAATTAAGAAACATTTCTAAATAGCCATTAGATCAAGAAAATCTTAAAGCTAAAATTCTACACTCTATGGAAAACAATGATAAAGAAGACCACTTCATATATGAACTTTAAGACACAAAGATGTATTCAACAAAAATATCATAATGATACATAGTCATAATGTTTTTATTATTTTAGTAAGAAAAATAAAACAATAAGAATCTTGTTATCTAAGAAATTCAAAAAACATTAGAAAAACTTTTTTTTTTTTTAAATTGAACCTAACCAAATGAGAAATAGAACTTAGTAGAACATTCAATGAATCTAAATGCCGGTATTTTGAAAGAATTAAGGTTTATAACCTACTTACAAATTGATTACGAAAATAAGAGAGAAAGCAAAACTCTAAAAAAAATATAAGGATGCTAAAAAAAAAATATAGGAGAGTTTTAACAATATTATAATATGGAATTACATGCAACTCCATAACAACAACTTTACAAATTGGAGGAAATGGATAGTTTCTCAGTAAAATATAAATGACCAAAATTAACCCAAGAAGAACACATGAAAAATTCTGAATAGACCAATTACCACAGAAGACACTGGAAAGGTCAAAGAGATCTTTCACTAGAAACGTTACCTACTGGTTTCATAGCTGAAATCTAGCTAACCTTTAAACAACACCCAGTTCTTATGTCATTTAAATGATTCTAAGCCATAGAAAAAAATACAGACGTTCCTGTCTCATTTTACAAAGTCTACACAACTTTAATAGCAAATTTTTTGTTAAAAAAATACATAATCTCACTTACGTGCACTTTTGGGAGTTAAATCAGTATACAGAGTTAAATATCTGGTTCCAACACTCAGTATTTACGTCACCTTGGCTATGTTACATAATTTCTTGTTTTTAATTTATATAGAAAATAGCAATAATATTATCTCTTTCCTAGGGCTGTTATGAATATTAAATCACATAATGCATCTAAAAACCTTGGCACAGAGCTTGGCATATAATAAGAGCTAATAAAAGCCCTTGTGACTGGAGAATAGTGAAGGGACAGATATTAGGTGAGATAGGATTTCAGTGGGGAGACCATGTCCAATTTTTTAAGCCATGGTAAATGGTTTTCAGTAAGAGGCTTAGGGGCTTTTTTATAGGGAGTAACATTACTAATAATATTGGCAGATTATTTAAGCATTAGCGTTCAATATTGTTTTCTTTTTTCAGACTGTAGGTAAATAGTCTGGGTTGCCGCAAACACCAAAAGAAACAAACAAATTAAAAAAAAAAAACGAATCCTATGAGAATACACTTAGAAATTATAATAAATGGAAGCATTTTTATCTGGCAGGCATTAGCACAGTTCTGACAATCCTCGAATCTGCAGTGTTATCAAGGGCTTCTCTGCCAGTTTGTGCACAGTTCTATTTTGCACATTGACTGTTCTTGAGTAGTAAGCAATCAGACCTTAGAGACAGCTGGCATTTTGTAGCCAAGCAGAGCTCCAGTCCCACAAAGTGAAGCATCAATGCTTTATGTTCACCATACTGCATTAACACAGATGCTGAGCTCACACGTTGCCCAGCATCTGAGAAAATATCTTCATTCTGATGCATCCCATGGCTCATCTGTATCCAGTAGATAATGCAGGGTTTCCGAAAGGGTTACCTGTCATAGAAGAACTACGGAAACATCTAGTTATGACACAAAAACACGAGGTTGTTTAATGTTTGGAGCAGGCATGCTGAGGATCACCTTAAATGCAGTGAGGAATCATCGGCAGCCCAGACGCAGAAGCTGAGCTGGGGACCTTGGTGGTTTCGAGTTCGCATTTCTCTTTATTTATAGACCTGATGTAACAAGTGATGATGGGTCTCCATAATTCTTTCAGCTGTTCATCTTTCATTAAACCCATGAGTGGGACAATTATAGTATCACATCTGGAATCCTAAAGAGAAAGATTTCCATGAAGCACTGAAAAAAAATCCCAGTGTGGACAAAAATGGGAATGCCCTTTGTTTCCAGTTACCTACTGCTACAAAACACCCCAAAACTTAGTATTTTAAAACAAACCCCTTTTTAATTACATCTCATGATTTTGCGCATCAGGAGTTCAGGCAGGGCTCAGCTGGAATTCTACTGCATGCAACGTGGTGTGGGGTCATTCTGTAGTATTGATTGTGGGGTTGTCTGGTCTGGATGCTTTAAGTTATTTTCACTCACCTACATGGTGTCTTTTGGAGAATGGCGGGAGGCTGGCCTCGGCTGGCCTCTTGGGCTACTCTTTGAAGTTCGAGGGCCTCTCCATGTGGTCTCTTAGCCAGGCAGGGTCGTTTGACTCCCTGTGAGGCATCCAAGAACCAATGTCAAAGTTGCCAGTCTCTTAAAGGATCCCAGAACTGGGACAGTGCCATTTCTGTTTTACTCTCAGGATTCAAGTGCCACAGGACAGCCTAGATTCATAAGAAGGGGCATAAGGAGCCACCTGTCCATGGGAGGAGTGTCAAAGAATTTTAACCCACACAGTTGGGGACAATTTTGGGGGGTTATTATGGAGACCAAAGAGCCCTGAAAGGCAGCATTAGCTAGTGGTGAGACCACAGACCGTGGAGCTGGATTGCCTGGTTTCAAATCTAAGCTTTACGACTTTAGCCGTGTGACTTTGTAATTTTTTTAAAATCAGTTTTATTCAGATATAATTTATATGCAGTGAAATATAATCATGTTAAGTGTTCATTTCTATGAGTTCTGAAAATTTTATATACCTATTTAACTACCAATATTGTCAAGGTAGAGAACATCTCCAACACCTTAAAATGCTTTTCAGTTCATCTGAAAACCTCCAACCCAAGCAACCACTGATCTGCTCTTTATAAGTATAGATTAGATTTGTCTCTTCCAGAGTTTTCTATATAAATGGAGTTATACAGTATGTACTCTTTTGTATCTTCTTTCTTGAGTATGTTTTCGAGATTCATTCTTTTTTATTTTTTTATATGTCTCACTATTCCTTTTTATTGTTCAGAAGTATTTTATTATATGAATACACCAAATTTTTTTTTTCCATTCTTCTGTTGATGGACTTTTGTGTTACTTCCAATTTAGGTAAGTGTGAAAAAAGCTGCTAGGACTTTCTTTGTACAAGTCTTTGTGTAGACATACGTTTTTATTTTACTTCAGTAAATACCCAGGAGTGGGCATGCTAGATGTCACAGTAAGTATGTGTTTACTTTGAAAGAATTTGTGAAAATGTTTTCATAGTGATTTTTAATGGTACTGGAATAAATAAAAATTATTAAAATAAAACCATAAGGTGCTAACATTAATAACAGACACAAGGATGAGACAAAAATTAATAGACATAATAACAGACATAAGGATGGGAGACCGTCAGACCCTTACCAAGTATATTAATTTCCCATTGTTAGTCTAAAAGATTACCACAAACTTAATGGCTTAAATCAATGGAAATCTATTATCTGGAGGTCAGAAGTCTGAAAAGGGTTACACTGGGCTAAAGTCAAGATGCTGGTAAGGCTGTGCTCCTTTCTGGAGGCTCTGGGGAGAATACATTTTGCTACCTTGACCTCCTTGTCTTCTTTAGCATCTAGAGGTCACCCACATTCCTTGACTTGTGGCGCCTTCTTCGATGCTCAAAGGCAGCAGTCCAGCATCTTCTCTCCTCCAGCCTTTGTTTCCAGCCTCACATCTCTGACTCTGATCGCCTGCTTCCATCTCACAGGGTCCCTGTGATTACACTGGGCTCACCTGGGTCACCCACGATGACTTCCTCATCTCAGAACCCTTCACTTAATCACACTTGCAAAATTCCTTTTGCCATGTAAAGCAACATACTCATAGGTTCTGGAGATATGAACGTGGGCATCTTTGGATGTCCAATGGTCACCAAGGAGACCACTGTGCACTAAGGTTTTCCTCATGGAGAAGCAGCCAGAAAGAGCCCTGTCCAGTTGAAAGTGGCAAAGGGACTTGGAGAAACTCCAAATCTCCCAAGCCTTAGTTTTCTGTTTTGTAAAGGGTTAAACATGTACTCTACTATACATGCTGTAGGGAAAATAAGAAAATATTTACATATGCTACTCTCATTTTTACCAAGCACCCTTAAAGCTCTTAGCAGATTACAGGCAAAGCTCGTAGCTGCCCATGGCATTTCTTTGAAATCTCAGGTTTTGTCTGAGATATTCATGTGAATTATGCATTACATTTAATAATAGATGCGTGTTTTAACATAAAATAATATTTTAAATGCCTTACCAGCAGGAACAATAAACTGATGCTCTCTATCCTTTGATTGTGCACACTCCTGTCACATCTCTGATGATCTCTGTTTGACAAACAACATTATACAAAAGAAAGCACATTATCAACTACTATGGGCAATGAAAACTTATATTATTAGATTCAAAAAGCAAATACTGAAAGCATCACATTGATCTTAGCTCCATGTGGTGAATCTAAGAAGACAGAAACCACATTTTTAAAAAAAGAGTTAGGTAAAGGAGAACTCTACAAAAACATATGATCTCTGGAATTTACCTTTTGTTAATACAGTATGACCTGATTTTCAAACTGTGGTAGAGTAGGTTTTTCCAGTTTGACTGATTGTCAGGGAGTGGCCGACTGATGTTTTCTCACTTTTTTGAAAAACTTTGTGCAGCTTCAAAAATAATCACCTTTTTTACCTCAATCATTAGAAGTTCCAGTGCCATCATTGAGAAATCAATAAGACTAATTTTCACAAGAGCATCATGAAAAAAGGATCTGAGTTCCCTAAGACATCTTGGTAATGGCAAAGAACTAGATGACTAGGAATGCTGGAAGCCCTTCTAGAGATCTGTGCAAGACCCGAGTTGTGCTTCCTTTGTTCAGCTCTTAAAACGGCCTTGGATCTGTTCACCATCGGAGCCTAATAAACCAGGAAAACAAGTGAAAAGAGCAGATTTCATCAGGGGTCCCAGAAATCATTCCATAGTTAACACCACAGGAAGAATACCTCATCTCCTTAAAATTTCTTTTTATCTCATTCATTTCTATTAAAGAGTGTCACAAGGACTTGGAATATGGCCCCTTCTCAAGAAATCCTTAGGGAAAATAACACTCCCCCTGCCTGACAACTGTATGAATGTATTCTAATATCATCCTTAGAACGATATATTTTTTTTAAAACACATATATATGATGCAGACGAGTCACAACAATTGTATCTTTTATTAAGGAAGTGACCATCTAAGTTTGGCAAATAGATGAGCTAGATAATATTCTAAAATGTGTATTCAGGGTTTAAATGGCTGAAACATTGAAGTCTAATGAAGATTTGTTACTGGAGGAAAGGAGGAGTTTGGTCAGTACACACAGAATTGCTAACGAGACAGTGTCAAAACAAGCATTCATGAGGGCTGATTGAGAATCTGCAGAATAAAACAAGCAGACACAGGCCTTTGTGAGTTCATGTGATTAAACAGCTATAGAGGAATCAGTCAGATTTGGAATAAGAGGCCAAGACTGCTTTAAGAAGGTAAAAACAAGCAGCTTAAAGCAGGAATTAAAAAATAGTATTCCTGTCCCAAACATCCTTTGCTTATTTTTCAAAACAAGAAAAATGTTGCATGCTTTTATTCATGCTATGTGAGAAATTCAATGCTGATTCTTTTGCCTTCGACTCTCTAAGAAATTATCTTTTTGCTTATGTTTCTTTTTGGTAAAATAAACAATTTCTAAAAATGCTTTGAACTCCATTTTGGTTTAAACTCTGTTCTGAAACAAAAGACACTCATCCACTCTTTGTCCTCCAATAACCTGACCAGCATCTATTTTTACCTCTTCGCCCTGAAATGACTCCAGCTCTTAATCTGAATTGTCTTCACCTTGTACGTGTTCTAAGTAAACTTAGAGATGTCTGCACTTGGTTCATTAGTCACAATTCTTACCAGTCAGTGACCCCTTTGAGCTTCACTTCAAATTCCCATTCTTTGTATATCAAATTGCCTCTAAGGGTATGACACTTTGGATGTGACTGGAAGGCCAAGTGAAAAATATTTGGCAGTGTCACATGACATGGCCACTTGGACAAAAGGACTATGTACATGTGACTTCACACAATGGGAAACTGTGAACGTTTTCTCACCCTGTAAGTGGCCCTGTGCCAGAGTAAACTTAGAAGCTACCCATTAGCATGAGTCTGGAAATCTTTTTGGATATCTGGAGTTTTTACACTAAAATGTAAATTAATGTTGGGATAACTTTATTATTCTCCATGGATTAAAACTATATAAGTCCCTAAATCTTGTTCAAGGATACTACCCTCTTATAGGCCAGAAATTTCATTTTTTAACTAACGTTTTATTGTTTATGCAATATTTTATCACATATAGGAGTGTATATAAACTAAAGGCATAACAGTGCAATAAGAATGGAAAAAAATAAGAGTAGATTTAAAGTCATTGTTCATTTCAGTAAATGTTGTTCTTACAGAGAACATTCATTTAAGCAAATGTCCTTTCAGAAAACAATTTTTTTTTGTATTTCTGAAATTCCCATCAGAGGTTCTGAACTGTATTGGGTATTATGGAGAATATACTGGATCAATAGTACATAGATCCTACTTCAAGGAAATTAGTCCTATAGAAAGAAGCAGTATAATAAAATTAAGAAAGGACTGGAAAACTGCAGTAAAATTTAGTACATGTCAGACGTTTTTCTATACTTTCGCTCTCATCTTCATAACAATTGTACAAAGAAGATATTTTCCTTTACCATTTAAAAGTAAGGAAAAAATGATTCAGGAGGTGAGATGATTGGCCTGAGGTCAGTGAGCTAGTAAGCTGCCAAATCACAGTTCACAACCAGATGTTTCAGAGCCTGCCCCCCTCCTATTTATAGGACGCCACTTTGTTGCTTAGAACAAGTCACTCGATCATTCTGTTATATTGGTTTCCTTGTCTATAAAATAAAGAGGCTTCTTCCTTGAACCAGTCATTCATTCTACAGTCTCGAACCTATTAAGCAAAGGCCAATACCAGCTGGGAGGTCTAGGTGGAGCCATGGCTGGAACACACTCAGGAACAAGACCATCGAATTGCCCTACATTCGATGGGAGACACACTGTTCAGAGAAGCTGGGTCCTGAGGGAAGGTAGGATTTGGATGGGCACAGAGGACATGGAGGGTCTTCCAGAGAGAGTAGCCAGAGCATAAGTACAGAGCCAGAGCCAGGAGATGCTGGCCTGCTTGCCAGCCAGTGAAAGGTTAGAGAGGTTGCAGTGTTAGGGAAGAAATGACATCTCAATGATAATGAGTCTTCTCAGACATAAGCAGAGAAACTTTCTCTCTTCTTAGATTTTTAAAATACCTTTAATTACATTTTTATAATTTTCTTCATATAGTTCTTGCAAATCTTTTATTACATTTGTTCTAATTTTTATTGTTATTGTTGATGTTATTTATTTTAAAACTACATTTTCTAAATGTTTATTACTGCTGTATAGGAATGTAATCTTTATTTAATATTGACTTTATACCTATCAACTAATTTTGCTGAAGTCAAATATTAATTCTGATATTTCTGGAGCAGATTCTCTTAGATTTTCTGTGTAAACAAGTATATCATCTTAGGGCAGTTGTTCACTCTTAGGGGCAATTTGGTTCACAAAGGGACAGTTGGGCATATCGAGACATGCGGGGAGGATGCTCAAAATTTTGTGGTCATTTACTCAATAATTGTTTAGTAAGTCCTATTGTATATCAGGCCCTGTTTGAGAAACTAGGTATTCAATAGTAATCAAAATAAACATGTTCCTATGCACTGCAAAATTTGAATTCTAGTTTATACCTTGCAAATAGAAAGTAAAACTTCTTTCAAAGTATTCATGGAGATAGAGAAAATATAGAAAGCAATCATATAATAGACCAAATAAAAACTGACAAAGTTCCAAAAGGCAGCACTTATATAAATACACTCTTTTACCACTATGCTACAAACATGGAAATTAATAATAAATGTTTAAACAACCCCTTGCCAACTGGAGATCAAGTGTCCTTAAATATTTTATGTATTTTTTTAAAAGAATAAAAATAAATAAACCTAGGATTTAACTCAGGAGGTTAGAAAAAGGAATTAAAACGTAACTACAAGCATGACAAAAGAATTAATCATCATAAAAGCAGACATTAATTACATAAGGCAAAAATAACAGTGGAATTGAAAAATAAAATTTTAAAGTTCCTTGTTTGAAAAACATAAGTCGAAGGAAGAGAAAAGAGGAACTTTATAGTGCAGAACCTGACAAACACTGCTTCAGCCTGGTGACCAAGGTCAGCATCAAGAGTAATAAGTCATGATGATAAAAGGTATCCTTAATATAATGTGGTGAGAATGGTACTTTATCTCTGTGGTCTTCATTGCCCAAACCCATAATCTCGGTCTAGTCATGAGAGAAAAATCAGACAGATCTCAGCTGAAGGGCATTCTAAATGATACCTCACTAGTATTCTAACTGTCAAGGTCATTGAAACCATGGGTGGTCTGAGACACAGTCACAGACAAAAAGAGCCATGACAACTAAATGTAATGTGGTATTTTGGATGCAGTCCTGGAACAGAAAAAATGCATTAGGGAAAAAACTAAGGCAATCTGAAGAAAGTATAGACTTGAGTTAAAAATATTGTCTCAGTGTTGGTTCATTCATTATGACAAATACGCCATACTAACGGTAAGATACTAACAATAGGGGAAACAGAGTACAGGGTTTATGGAAGTTACTATCTGTAGCTTTTCTATTAATCTAAAACCATTTCTGTTGGTTTCATACTATTGCTGTAACAAATTAGCACTGATTTAGTGGCTTAAAATAACATAAATTTATTCTCGTACAGTTCTGGAGTCAGAAGTCCAAAAGGAGTCTTAGGGGGCTAAAATCAGGATGCTGGCAGTGCTGATTCCATCTGGAGGTTCCAAGGGAGATGCCACTCCTTGTCTTTTCCAGCTTCTAGATGCTGCCAGCATTCCTTTACCTGCGGCCACACCACTCCCATCTCACCTTTTGTTGTCCTATTGCCTTCTCCTTTCTCTGACTTTCCTGTGTTCCTCTTAGGAAGACGCTATGATTATACAAGGCCCACTCAGATAATCCAGAATAACCTTCCCATCATAGAATCCTTAATGTAATCACATCTGCAAAGTACCTATCACTGTATTAAGATAACACCTACAAGTTTTGGAGATCAGAAAATGGACATCTTGGGAAGCCACTATTCAGCTTACTACACTGTTCTAAAATAAAAAGTTTATTTAAAAAATGACAGAAAAGTACTGAGAAAATCAAGTTGAGATAAAAGGTGAGTACATAGTTAAATACCAAAGACCAAGAGAGATATAGCAATAGATATGGAGATATTAAGACTTTAAGAGAATAGTAGATAGGACTATGAACACACACACACACACACACACACACACACACACACACACACGGGTGCTCCTCAATTTACAAATGGATTACATCTGATAAACCCATCACAAATGTACTTAATACTCTTAACCTGCTGAACACCGTAGCTTAGCCTAGCGTAGCCTACCTTAAATGTGCTTAGAACACTTATATTAGCCTACAGTGGGGCAATTATCTTGAGTTTCATCTCATTGCCTTTCTCTTTTTCTCACCAGAAGTAGGAGACACAGATTGGCATCTTTTAGACACGATGCGATGCGAAAACACAAAACACAATATCCAAAAAACACTGGCAAAGCAGTACACTATGAAGGTTTTTTACCCTTGTGATCCCATGGCTAACGAAAGAGCCTCGCCTCGCTGCCCCTGCCCAGCATTATGAGACAGTATCGTATATTGCTAGACCTGGAAAAAATCAAAATTCAAAGTACTGTTTCTACTAGATGCATATTGCTTATTTCATTATCTAGATGAAATGCATGATTTCCTGGGGCAACAGGGTGTTATGGGAAAATATATTAGAAAAAGACCCAGGCACAAACGGAAAATGTTGTCTAAGAAGGCTCTGGGATAAGATATTTTTATAATGACTATAGTTTCAATTTATTAAGTGCTACTAAGCGGTAGACAGAGCTGGAAATCAAGCCAGCATTTGTCCATTTTCACAGCATCATTTTGCCTCCTGTACATACACGAATCAGACTTTTCCTTTTTCAAGGAGCAGATTTTTCCTATTTCATGTACTTTATTCCAACACATGGAAAGCTTCCTGACTCATATTTAATGCTCTAAAACTATGTAGCACAAGCTGTAGAGACAGGCTTCCCTCTCAAGCTGTATGATCTTAGCCTCAGTTAAGAACCTCTCCGGGCCTCAGTTCCTTATCTGCAAGATAGAGATAACACTATATCTAATTTGTAATTGTTGTAGGAATTACAAGAGAAAAGGCTACTGGAACATGGTATGGCCTTTCAAAATGATCACAATTGCCATTATTGTCAATAATAACACCTAACAAAGATAAGATAAAATATCAGAATATATTAAAATTTTAAAATTCTACATATACTTACATATAGAATTCTAGAATCCTAAATAATTTAATAGCCAATTGAACTAAAAATATTTTAAAAGGATAATCCACCATAACCAAGTGGAATCTGTCAGTTTGGTTTAATATTAGAAAATGTATTGTTATGTCATACTGACAGATCAAATAAGAAAAAAAATATGATCATTAAATTTTGAAAAGCATTGAAATATTATAAAGTATAATCATTTGTAATGGGAAAAAAATCTTTATCTATGAAAAGAAGAAAAATTTCTTAACACATTATAATTTTACACCAATGGCTTCCATCATTATTTATTACAAAAATACCAATAGAGATATTCCCATTCACATCAGGAACAAAACAAAGATGTCTGCTATGCTTTCTATTGTATAATATTATTTTATAAGTTTTGGTCATAGAGGATAAAAATAGGAAATATGATTACTGGAAAAGAGGAACAAAGATATCACTATTTGCAGATGATATGATCATATAGCTAGAAAAACCTTGGAGAATCAGCTAAAAAATAATTAGAAGTGAGCTTGGCAAGATGAATGAATGTAAGTATCAATGGATACACCCCAGCCACAGTCAGAAAATATGAGGACAAAAATCTCAAACACCTAGAAAAATGAGCTTAATAAGAAATGTCTCAGACCTTTGTGAAAAATACCACAGAACTATACCAAGCAACAGAAAATAAGGCTTAAATAAATGAAAAGACATACAATATGTCTGTGTGGAGTATTAAAAAGATATCAATTTTACACACATTAATTTTTAGGTTTAAAGCAATCCAATACTCTCTCAATGGAATTTTTCTTTGAGATTTCGCTGGAGGAATAAATAAATGAGAATAAAAGAAAATTTCGAAAGGAAAGCTAATGAAGGGGAGTGAACTGATTCTACCAGAGAAAAGATATATTACAAAGCTACAGCAAAGAGTGGGACAGGCACCAGTATGGATTACTAAAACAGAACAGCCCTGAAAAAAGGAAGCACCTTATTTTGTACAATGGCCTTAAATACTATAATTTCAGAAAACAAAGGAAGTGATGAATTACTTAATAAATGTAATATGGAAAATATTAGGCTATATCCTTACCTTATCACATATGTCCCATACCGTAATCAATTCTAATGATTGATGTCTAAATCATACAATGTATGTAGCAAATAAAACAACACAAATATTTGAAGAAAATAAGGGTGATTCTCAAGAGAAGGACCCTTTGAGCAAGAAAATTTCACTAGATTCAGTGCCTTAAAGTTATAAACTGCGTATCAAAACTCTCATTTCTTAAACTAAAAAGAAAATATCATAGAAAACATTAAAATGACAAACTTGGAAAAATGTTTGCACCAATGAAAGACAAAGAGTTGGTAACATCTGTTTTCAGAGCTTTTATGAATCCGTATGAAAATACTAACTTCTAGAAAAAGACATATAATTTATGGAGAATTACAAATAGTCGATAAAGATGCGGAAAAGTTCAACTTTCCTAATAATCCTACAAATCTCAACATCACCTTTAACCTATTTAATTGTCAACTCAGGGCTAGAGAGGGTCAGGCTGTGAATACCACCAGGTAACCCTCGGGGGAGTGTCCAGTGCCCAGGGCCACGTCTTCCTGGGAAGATATTTACAGTGTGCTCCAGAGGCCTAAAACCTTCTGGTCATTTGACCCAGAGATTCTTCTTCTAGAATTCTATCATTAGAAACAAAAAAGAGAGAATATACAGAGACATGTTCTTTACATTCTATTTTAATATCAAAAACTGGGAAGAAATTAAATGAAAGATTGCATTGGACTGGTTGGACCTAAGGTACATTGATGATTCCGAAAAATTCAGATTCTGAAGAACTTTCATGACGTGGTTAATGTTCACAATGTAGTTTTTAAGTAAAAGTGTGGAATCCAAAACTGCATCCAAGAGAATTTTTTTTCTGGAACTTGCAAAAGGGTATTTTAGTTGGAATCTTTTGCGTTTTTAAAATGTTCATGTTTTCTTTAATAAACAGCATTACTTCCATAACCTAAAAAAAGGGCAGATATGGATCTGTGTTTATTTAAGATGCAATACGTGTAGTTGGTCAGAATGCTCTTCAAGAAATTAATCAAACTTTAAAAACTAGAACTGCATTTTATTGATGTTTCAGAATGCTTTTTGTTTTATTTTGAAAAATGTGCCTTTCTCTTTCCCTCCAAACTTCCGGTTTCTCCAAGAAACATGGTTGAATCTATAGCCTGTTAAACTTATTTCCCCCGCTCTCCTGTGTGTGTGTGTGTGTGTGTGTGTGTGTGTGTGTGTGTGTGTGTGTGTGTGTGTTTTCTTTAAGGGAAAGATATGTTTTAAGTTAGCTTTTATTTTTATAAGTTTATTAGAAGATTTTAAGATTTCACTTTGCTAAAAATGAAGATGTTAGTGTGTTAGTGATAGAATCATACTTTGTCGTCTAGGGTTAGAAATAAAGGCACAACACTATCAAAGATGAGGTTTCTAAACAAGCCGATGCCTAAATTAAAGTCTTATTTCCAAATGGTCAAGAAATTAAAGGACCTGGGAAAAGCTGAAGAGGAGAATCAGGGAGCGAGCGACTTGGAAAGAAGAAGTACTGGAAAGACGAGCAGGTCACATTAGGAACTAACACTGGGGAGAATACTTCCTGGAGCCTCCTGAAAACGTGTTTTGTTAATTTTTTATTTTTTGTCAATTTCTAGAATAAATATAGAAATTTGAAAGATACAAGAAAATACAGAGAAAAAGTAATCACTGATAATCCTGCCATGTATTTAAGTGGAGCTACTTCTGATTTCTATTCTCTCTCTCTCTCTCTCGTCACATCCTCCCCCAACACGTGTTATTTATAAGTTATTTTCCTATAAATCTATCGAAAATGTTGTGTCTCAATTGCTTTTCAGAGTGAACTCTCTGGAGAGAACTTGGGTGTTTGTGTCCTAGTGTAAATTCTTCTTTAACCTTTCATCCGAAAGTCCGCCTGTGCCATGGCCGGCTCTACTCATGGACCAAGCTGCCCATACGCTCAGTCTAAAGTGAAGTCTGACAGTTTTCAAGCCCTGCACATGCAGATGGCGCTTCTGTGGCCTCTTTCTTAAATATGAAACAAAGACTTATTTAACAAATGTTTATTAAATACCCACTAGATACTGAAGAGTTCTTGGCATAAACTAGTGAGCAGAACAGACCAAAACCCCTGCCTTCTTGGCTTTCATTCTGGTGATGGAAGAGGGGAGTAAAAGTAAGTGAATTATTCAGTATGTTAGAGATGGTTATGCGCTATGGACAAAATAAGGCAGGAGAGGATGAGAGGTTGAGCGCTGAGGCTGGTCTGCAGCTTCTCGTGGGTGGTCAGGGAAGGCCTCACTTAGATGCTAACGCCTGCACAAAGATACTAGGGAATCACACATTTATAATTGAGACCCCACTGGACGCCAAGAAGAGATAGTGAAGGGTCCAGACACCTAGATAAACCTGTGTGAAATCCAGATGTGAGATCATAAAGTTTCCCTCAGTGGGAGAAGAATTGGAGGGTGATGGAGAAGTGAAATACAAATGAATAAAATCCAGACTGGCATTAAAATTTTTTTAAAAAATAACAGTGAATGCTAAAAGAATATAGATCAATGTTTTTGAAGTATGAGAAAAAATATTTCATCTAGAATATTCTGCTCAAATGATCGATCCAATAATAAAATTTATTTGAACATATCTGTACGTTGAAAATCTACCTCCCGTGCACCCTTCTTACAAAGTTACTTAAAGATGTGCTTCTCAACAAAGCGAGAGTATAAACTAATAAAGAGTACTAAAGGAAAAATAAATTTAGGCATATTTAATAGAGGAAATAAAATATTATATTAAGGTTCTCCTAAAAACCAAAAACAATAGGCTACATCTTGAAGTAGATTTGCTGCAAGGTATTGGCTCATGCAGTTATGAAGGCTGAGAAGTCCCATAACCTGCTGTTTGCAAGCTGGTGACCCAGGAGAACTGATAGTGTAGTTTCAGAAGGAGAAGATGGATGTTCTATATCAAGCAATCAGGCAGAGAGAGGGCTAATCCAGCTTTTCTCTGCCTTTTTGTTCTGTTCTATTGGGGCCCTGGGCCCTCAGTGGATTAGATGAGGCCCACTCACCCTGCAGAGAGCCATCTGCTTTACTTAATCCACCGATTCAAATGCTGATGTCTTCCAGAGACACCCCACCTTGAGCCCTCTCAGAAAGCAGGCTTACTCAGGTATCCTGCTATCCCAAGGGCCAGTCAAGTTGACAAGTGTAATTAACCATCACACATACACAGAGAAAAGGACGATAAGAGGTAAATTATAGGCCTCCTTCGGCAGGGAGCAAGTAACTAATTTAATGTGAATGTCGATCAATCAAGAAATAATGGTATAAGCGAAGAGAGGATGGTCACGGCTCCATCTCCGGTGTTTGTGATCTCAGCAAAGGACCCTGTAGGGCAAAGCTTAACTTCCAGCTGGCTGTCAATAGAGAGAGCAGATGAAGGAGGACACACGACAGGGATGAAGCAGAAACTTTGGAACCACATCAGGGCTACATGCAGTTGAGTAGAACTGAGAGAACTTCCTGAACTAGAAGGGAGAGTGCTTACAAGAAGCTTTTACAGAGAGTGTAAGGCCCAGGAAAGGAAAGAGTAATTGAGGGCAGCTTCCCCGCCAGCCCAGCACGCGAATGCGAAGGCAGAAAAGATAAAACACACTCAGACATTTTATTTTTTGCTTGTAGTTTAGATCTACACAATACTGTGAAAGCTAATTTATCAACATTTCATTCATTCATTCATGATTTTTTATGGGCCTACTCTATATCAGGCAGTATTGAACTGATGAAACAATAAAGATAAAAAATTTTCTCCCACTAAAGACAAAAGTAATTGTCTTAGAGATTCACAGGCCAGAATCTGGTGAGAGGAGATAGGCATGTAATGATTAAATTCGATAAAGTGTTATAGGTGCTGTGGCAGAAATATGTTCAGCATCCAAAATGGACACCAAGAAAGGAGTGGTCAATTATTGTGGAAAGATAAATTTAGGATCTGTCTGATAGATGGAGTGAGAATGAGGCTACCTTGGAAACAAGTTCACCTTCACAGTTTGGTAAAATGTAATTATTCCCTTGTGAATCAAACCGAAGGAAGCAATTAGAAAAAGAATTAAAAAATAAAACCAAAGCAAAGAGTCCAACAAAACCTTTTTGGGTGAATTAGCTTGAAAAGATCCTACAGCCCTCATCCCCAAATTAATTGCCAATACTGAATAATTTTTGAGCTAGTGCAATTTCTTCATCAGCATATTAGAGATAAAAATGCTAATCCTGAGAAAGAGAGTATGAATTAGCATGTAACAGATACTCTGTGAAAGTTCCTGAGCTGATGATGATGATGATGAAAATTTGTGTACAAATCTTTGCATTGATGCAGAAATGTCAAGTTTGAGTGAATCCAGCAGTCTATTCACAGACTTTTCAGGGACTCATAGGAGCCTAGAGGGCTGGATGGAGCTGGCATGGTGAGTCATCAAAGGGGACATTAGCAGTATAATAGAACTTTTAGAAAGAAAAACATTATAAAGTCTACTATCACCTTTTCTTTTGCCATATCTGACAAAGGAAGAAATTAACTTCCATTCATATTAATCCAGAGTCTATGCAACTCATGGGTAGAGCTATAACCTCTTCTTTACAGTACTGTAGTCAAAGCATTTAAGAACTGTGAATCTGTCACACACACCCTTTCTGCCTTTCTCTTACCCTGTGGTCCCTTCAAAAGGAATTCTGCTTTAATCAATGCTTCCTTTCTCCAATATGCTAAAAACGTATGAGTTTACATTTTTTGAACTTCAGTTTCCTCAACTCTAAATACGAGATATTAATATCTTTGTTAGTGGCTTCCTGAGATAATTTAGCTAGTTAATCTAAATGGTAACATCTACTGGCAAAAAATATATGCGATAAATACTACTTACCTTTCTGTCCCTTGTTCCCTGCTCCCTCCCTCTCTCCCTCCCTCTCTTGTTCACTGTTTTCCCTTTTCTTCCTCCTGCTATCTCCCTTTTTTACCTTCATCTCTACGCTTCCCAAATACACTGATCCTATATCCAGCAGCCTACAATGATCCTGGGTGACACAAGTCACAGTTCCTGCTCTTTTTGTCAACTAGAAAAGAAGCATCGTTTAGACATTTGGACCAAGATCCTTCTTCCATCTCTAAAATTCGAAAATTCTTTTCTCATGGCACCAAACCATCCAGTCTTTGTGGCAGAAGTGTTTCTAGGGAGTGTTTGGTTATAAAAAGTTTTGCTTTGGGACTTAGGCTTTAAACAGCTTTTAATAAAAATCAATCATTTCTTTTTCTTAAGAGAGAATGAGAAAGTCACCTAGGTTAGGAAGAACACACATTTCCGATGGTGATTTTTCATACTGTTCTGAAGGCAAGAAACTAAGACTGATTTATATTTATTTGTTTTCTAAAGAGAAGGATGAATGTTTCATGTGCTCTTTTTAACTACCGCTGGTTTGAGGCTGAAATAATTCTTCAAAAAGATATATGTCTTAAGAATCAGCCCAGAAGCTTGCTGGTATAAGTGGATTGTATTTGTACCAAATTTTCCATTATTTCAAATTCCCACTGAATTATGCAGTATTGCACTGTGGTATTTAATGTTTCACTATTTCCTTTTCCTCCTTAATATTTGAAGACCTAGAGATACAAAACAAAATGAACAAAAAAGAAAGAGTTTCTTAGAAATAGTTTCAAAATAAAAAATCAGGTTAATACTATATTTCTCTGGACCCATTTTAGGAAAAGAACAGAGACTGAAATATATCATGGCAGCAGAAGAAGTATCGTACGTGTGGGAAATGAAAAGGGGGCAAGGAAGAGACAGAAGGAGAAGGAGAAGGAAAGTGACACAGACAAAACAGATGGATGAAAACATATTCTTTCCTAGGCTCACAGGCATGAGAATCCCAAACCATCAAAATCCTGAGCTTTGCTCAGGGAAGATTTCTAAACTCACAGTAAATATTATTTACCTTCTTCTCACACTGGGTGATTGCCTAAATTAATGTCACACTGAAAACTGAGGTTTAAGGTTTGGTTGAGGCTACTACTGTTTAGACAATACACTCAATACAGAAGAAGGAAAAAACAGCAAAAAGAGCTGGATCACAGAAAGAGGTGGGAAAATGCTGAGGACAACACAGCTTTGTCCACCCAGCACTAAGTTTTTTCCCTCTGGTCCTCAGCCTCCCCCATCACCAGAATGAGTGGCAGACATCCTTTTTGAAAGAATATGGTCTCGGTTACATTTTTGCCAAAGCATCCGTACAATCAGAATGATCTGTCCAGCCGGCTGTATGAGCAAACTGCAGTCTACTCATGCAATGGAATATTTTACAGCCTCAAAAAGGAAGGAACTGTTGACATGTGCTATGACGTGGGTGAACCTTGAAGACATTATGCCGAGGGAAATAAGCCGGTCACAAAGGGACAAATTCTGTATGATTCTGCTTCATAGAGACAGAAAGGAGGGTGGTGGACGTCGGGGGCTGAGGGATGGGAAAGGGGAGTCAGTGTTTAATGGGGACAGAGCTTCTGTTTGGGAAGCCGAAAAAGTTCTGGGGATGGATGATGGCGAAGACTGTATAACAATGTGAATGTACTTCATAGCACTGACCTGTACACGTAAACATTGTTAAAGCAGTAAATTTCATTTTATGTGTACTTTTATCACAAGTAAAATGAATAATAATATTATTATTATTAATAGTAAATTACCTGTCCAGGCCAGAAAAAGCAGCAATGGAGAAAACTGCTTTATAGAAAATAAGCTACCTCTAAATGAACTAATACAGGGAAGTATAAAAAAAATAATTTTTTACTGTAAAAAGTTCCTACGCTCTCAGATATTATGTCACTGTTGTCCTATTTAGCAAAAACTCTGTAGGGCGAATACCATCAGGAGATGGAGACTCAGAGGTTGCTAGTGCCTCTCCTTACAGCATGGCGGTGGGTCACATAAGGAACTCGTTGTCATGTCTGGCTGGGACAAAGCCCACACTCTTCTACACTGAGCTTTCTTTACAGAGCTAGTTTTCGCCAAGTTTGAAATACTGATGAGCATAACTACACATAGGAACGTTTAAGAAAATGTAAACCTTGCTCACTAGGGGGAAGAAAAGCAGAAAGGAACGAAACCTAAGCAAATGAGAGAGACGGATAATCTAGGGCAGGATAAGAGAGTTCCTTAACTTCTAGAGATCATTTTGGGGCTTGTACCTCCTACTTTATTTCTAAGGCAGCAAAGGGTGAAACAGAGACTAGCAGGAGTCTTTTCTGGAGATCTTAATGAGAATGAGGGGTTTGGAATTAGTTCTGATTTTTAAGAGGAAAGCCAGTTCACATAAGACAGCATAGCTCGAAACTGAATAAAACACAGGGAAAAGGGCATCACCTTTATCCTTCTCCTTAACCCTATCAACTATTTTCCAGATCGTCTTCACAAAATGAGTAAATTGCCCTGGGATCGGAAGAACATTGTCCCTGGAATCACAGAATAAGGTCTGATTTTATTAACTGCTTTCTGATTATGACACCTTGAACTCCTCTCTTAACCTCTGTAAGCCTCGGTTCTTATAGGTAAAATGAAAATAATAATAACTAATTTACAAGATTATTGAAGGATTGAATTACATTAAAGAAGATGCTATTTGTTAGAGTGCCTGGCATACTTCAATTTAATATGAAATGGTTGATCATCCAGCGTGAAAAAGATAATTTATTTTTCAAGTAACTGGTCTCGGATGTATCGGAATAAGGGTATGCAAGTTCAGGGTAGATCTCAAATACAAGTTACTAGTAAGGAAGGGAAATGCTTAATAAAAAATTAAAATCCTTCCATGCTTTGAAGCAAAAAGGTAACTGGAAGAACTTTAACACCAGATGGAGAGCCAGTGGACAAAATAATATCGTGCTCTGCTTTAGGCCGGTTATTTACAAAATCTGCCCATCTAAAATCTTTAGGAAAACTGGTGGATATTAGTTAATCATATTGATAAGAAAAATGCTTTATAGTACACGTATTTTATTTACTAGCATTCCACAAGCATAGCCAGGGAGACAGTTCACTTGATCCAATGAGTAGTGAGCAGATTCAGAACACATCTGTTAAATGTGAGATTAATAATTAAAAATAAAGCCACCACCTAATTTTAAGCTACAATTACTGGCTTCAGTGGAGTGAAAATTCTCTAAGCAACTGGCCTGTAAAGTCTCTCATCAATTGCTTTTTAGTAAATGAGAGTGGTTTGAAAAACTAGTTTTGAACTCCTGGTCGGTCAGTGTCATTTGGCCAGAGTGAGCCGGAGAATGGAAAAGCTGGTGCTATTTTCTTGCTCATACGGTCTCTGTCTGTATTTCCACTTTGTACACCAGCACTGAGATAGGCAGGACTGCGGGTTCCACCCAGCACTGCCAGGCAGGCCGTGGGCCACATCCCTCATTACCCATCCTCCTTCAGAGGTGGGGACTATGGGTGGGCAGGAAAATCACACCAACGCTGCAGAGATACCAGCAAATGGGTCTCCAGCTCCATAAACGCATAGCTGTTTGCACATTTACAATCATAGAAGACTTTAGCCATTTTGTAGCTACATGTTTTGTTTTATCGCCCTCCTAGAAGATAATAATGCTATAGGGCATCCTAAGTGCGAGGCAAAGCCAGCTCGCTACCATATTTAAGAAAAGATGAAAGTTTAGACACATTGAACCTCTGTGTTAGAAGACAAAATTGGTCTAAAAGACAAAATAGCAGTATTTATTTTTTCCTCTTTGTCAACAAACGTTTAGCATTGGTGCCCATTATAGGGATGAATACAGAGGTGGTAAAAGTGCTCCTCTGTGGATTATGATGAAACTGCGATTTATTTGTTTGCTGGTAACGACATTAAAGAATAACTAGAAATCTGGCTACACGTCATGAGCTATTTTTTATGAAAGTATCTTAGTCATTTTCAGTTTTGACTTTCCTATTTCCTAGGCATCATAGGAAGGGAAGAAAACAAGTGAGAAATTAAAACTGCATGTAATGTGTTCCCTGATGTCTAGTTTTAATGTGTCAGAATGTTCCTGATAAAATCAGGCCCCTCTCTTTCCCCCTCACTCCATGTCTGCTTCGTGCCCAGAGGTTGATGGTAACAGCTCAGGACCTGAGTTGAATGTGACATCTTAATGGGATCATCCAAGTCATCTGGAATGTGCTGACTGCCAAAATTCCAGTGACGATTTGGTATGAGTTAAAAAGCCACTGAATGTGGAAATCATTTCAACTACTTCTTATTCTCCCCTTTCTCTTAACCGGCCACTCAGCTAGTGGCTTGCTCATCTGTCTTATTCTAAAAACTAGAGACACACCAGAAGCTAACCTCTCTGAGCTCTCGTATTCCCTTATTTCACACTTAAGCAGACTTTGGTGAATCCCCTTCTATATCCCTGAAAGAATTTGTGTTTTTAACTAGACGCCAAACGATGAAACTTAATGACACCCCCCTTTCTTTTCATGTTAACTGCTCATTCCTTATTGTAGTTTGATATTGTTATTCAACTACTGTAAATAAATGCTAATTAACAAAATGTCAGTTGACTTTCAAAGCAGCTGCAGATGGCTTTCACTTTTCAAAAAAACAGTTTCATCTTTATGGGCAACAGATGAAGAACCACCCTATCTGACAACACAGTGATCCATTATGGCTCTAACATATGCATTTTAAATTAGACTCAATACAATGTCTACTGAATGATATATTTTAATTGATTTAATAATGCCTCATGGGATTTTAATAAATGCGCCTCACTTGATGGATTCTAAATATAGTTAAAAGATATTTTTTAAAGGAGTCATAAAAGAAAAGGAAGGATAGCAAAGAGCATATGAACAGATTTTCACAGAATTGTCTCATGTTTTCCTCATTTTGAGGCATTCTGTAGCAAAAGTACAGGCTCAAAAAGGATCAAGAAATTACTCGAGTCAAACAATGTTTGCAGAATAAATAAAGAAACTCCATCTTGAACAACAGGAAGAACCTCACTAAATTAGAGAAATTTAGAAATTAGCAGAGATTAACCTGAAGCTTGAAAACACAGATTAAGAAAATACATCTTCATAGACATTAGACTAGAAACCCACACCTCAGGAAGTATGTGACAGCCACATTCTTTTTACTGGAAGGTCTGGGCATATTCAGAAGTATGAATTAAGTAGGCTTTGCCCTAAAATAATGAAGCCATAAGACAGTCGAGTGGTATTAGAGGAAGATTCTCATATATCTGAGAAGGGATCAAGAGCCAAATTTTTTTGTACCTGACAAAATAAGAAAGATAGAAGCAGAGATAAAAATTTTATGTTTCTATTCTAGGAACCGTGTCCTACTACTGGTCATAATGGAGTATTTCACGGCAGACCAAGTCTCCTGTTGAAAACATCTAGAAAATTCATATAAAACACAAAACACATATTTTTATTAGACATCAAAGAGCAGCCAAAATATCCAGGACTTGAAGGGGTCAAGATCTCAGAAGAAAAAGAGAAACTCATTAAGCTGAGTCCAGTATTCTCTGAGCCTGTTCAGGGAATTTGCCAATTTTTGGCATGGAGAGAAAGGCTGGTAACTGGGCAGAAGGTGGGTGCTAAGAGACAGAGAACCCAGCAGAGGTTTGAGCAGTGTCACACAGCTCGGGAGACAAAAACTGGTGTTCAGGACTATCTAGGGAGATGGGAAGCCAAGGTGCCTGAGATGAGAGGTGTAGAAGATACTCTGGTTTTCACTTAGAGGCATTTGTTACATTCTTAAGGTATACAGATAAGAGGCTACAAAGTCAAGTAGAAAGCAGATGAAAACCAAAAAGAAGTATGGGGGCCATCTCGTGAGGGTGAAGAGATAAACACTGGAGCTTAGGATCTGCTAGGGAGGACCTCTAATAAATGCCCGAGGCTCTCAGTTGATATGCAAAGTATCTTAGAGGTGTACGAATCCTTACCAGGAGCACAAGTTGCCTGAATCAGCCTAGCCTCTGGTTTGCTCTAGCTGTCTGTCTGAAGACAAGATAAATTCCTTCGGGAGAAAGGTAACACATACTGAACATTTGTAATTTTTCATAAACGATGCTGTGTATTCAATAAAATATTACTAGACACACCAAGAATTTAAAACACAAACTGACCACAGAAACAGACCTATAGTTAACCTAGGTATTAGGATCATGAGACATAGATTTAAAAAAAAAAAACTGGTTAATATGTTTAAGAAATACAGATGTCAAGGAGGAGAATTTCACTAGACAACTGAAGTCTATAAAAGCACGAAATGAAACTTTTACAACTGAAAAACGTAATGACTGAAATTAGGATCTCAATAGAGGGCTTAACTGCTCGTTGGATATAACAAAAAAAAGAAGGCTTATTAACAGGATGACATCGGCTGAAATATTCAGATTGAAGAACAGGGAGAAAAAAGATGAAGAAGCAGAAAGTCATGTAAGAGGTACATGAGACATGGAGAAAAGATTCAACGTAAATTGAATTGGAGTCACAGAAGTGGTGGAGAATATTTGAAAAGATAATAGCTAAGATTTTCTTTCCAAAACTGATGAAAGATATCAAAGAAGTACTGCAAACTCCAACCTGAATAAATACAAAGGAAACTATAATTAGGCTCGTGTTTGTAAAATATCTGCAAACCCACATCTTAAAAGCATCCAGAGAAAATAGGCACATTACCTTAAAAGGGACATCAATTAGACTGATAGCCATTTTCTCAAGAGAGGAATAAAAGCCAGAAGGCAAAGCAATGACTTTTTTGCATTGCCAAAACAAAACAAAAAAAATGCCAACCTGGAATTGTTTATCCAGTGGAAATATCCTTCAAATATGAAAGTGAAATAAACATTTTCTAGACAGACAAAAGCATATAATTCATTACCAGGAGATTTGCACTAAGAGAAATGCTAAAGAAGAGGAGGAAGAACATTATCCTAAAAACCCAAGGAATGAAGAAAAGTAAAAGGAATGAAGAAAAATAAAAAATAAATCTAATGCATATTGGTGGTCTTGTGGGGATTAAACTATAGAGAGAATTAAATTTCATAAAAGCTATAACACAAAATTAGGATGGGCATGTCAAATGGACTACAGCATATTAGAGGAAGCCAAAAAAAAAAAAATCCAGTTGAACTGGTTAAGTCCTCGGGATTCTTGTGAAGGCACCTGGGCCGAGCTGTCACAGGGAAGTTGGTTACAAAAGGGGTTAGGGAACTTTAGAAGCTGCAGAGTATCAGGCGAAGGGCAGTGCCCAGGGCTGTGTGTGAAGCAAGATTTCACAGCCCTCTCTCTGAAACCGCTGGTGTAACTAACATTATCATCATATTTAGGCTTTTAAATAATTTTAGACGAAGAAATATTTTTGTGAACACTTCTTTCACTTTTTTTTTTCTCTCTCAACTCTCAATTTCGTCCATACTAATTATTAAACACAAGGGCCCTTTGATCAGTAGCAGGCTGTGCTTTTTTCTTTTTATTATCTTGAACAAACTGAAACTAAAGGTAAGAACTTGAATTCCGTTGTGGCAGGTCAAGTGAATGTGGCCATGAGACCAAAATCCCTGGCCAGGACAGAGACGTCCACATCTTGGTGGCCTGTTCGGGTGTTTGTCGTTAGGAGGTAGGTAGACCAGGACTCCAAAACTGGATTGAAAATGATCAGTTGAATGTGGGTAGAAGATATGTTTTCCTCTCTCTCTTAGCAATATAAACACATATTCCCACCAAGCTGGCCATGTCCTGAAAAGTTTGTGGGACTTTAGGTCCAGAGATGTAAACATCGTTTTTTGGATACTTGCTAATTGTCAGATGTTCTCCTCTCCTCTTATTAATGGGCCTCTCTTCTTTAAAAAAAAATGAGGCTGCTAATATCTAATTCTCTGTTTTGGTATGTCTAATCTGCTATCAAAAACTTGTATTAAGTTTTTAAATTTTCGATCGTTTCATTTTCCCTTTTAAAAAGTTCTGTTGGTTCTTCAAAGAAAAAATCATGCTGTCACTTTTTATGGTTTTCAGTTATCAAGCTTGCTTCTTTTCCTTTCAAGAATAGTAAACATTCATGCTCTATAACCTGTATCTGATAATTCTAATAGCTAATGTGTTTGAGTTGACATCATGGTGCTTCATTTAATTATGTACCTAATTTTCTTGACTATATGCTAGGGTCTTGTGCATGGGAAATCATTTGTAGGAGTAATTTGAAGCCCAGGATGAATATGTATCTCCTTCCAGAGAGAATTTTTATTTGCTTCTGAAAAATATCTGGAAGAATTACCACCTTAAACCAAGTTCAAGGCTTGAAGGTCCTTGATCCACCTGGGGATAGAAATCCACCTGCTTATTTGCAGAAAGGCTGCTTCATGTTCAGCTCTGTTTTACCCCACAGGTTATTCCTTTGAGGTTCAAGTTTATTGTAGGGATGATTTCGTAGTAGACTTTCTGGCTTGTAGAGGTCCTACACTTTGATTTCTGTCCCTGATCACTGCATGAAGTCACCAAAGTGAAATTTTGATTTTGCCAGGATCAGTAAATATTATCAGGGCAAAAGGTGCTTCCATGCTTCCTTAAAATTCTCCCTCCATTGAGGTCTGGTGGCTCCTTTCTACTTTGTTAGCTCCTGGATGCTTTTAGGTAGATGCTTTTTGTATTACAGTCAGCAGTTTTGGTTGTTTTCAGTAGTTTTTGGATGGATAACTTACCTGCTATTCCCAGAAACAAAGTCTAAGATAATAAATGATATGCATTATGATATTATTTCATAGAATTCTCAATTCGAGTAGATAATATATAAGCTGAAAGAGCTATTAAATTGTCAGTTATAATTATTGTTAGAAAGTAGAAGAAACCCAGTTTTTGGGTGGGGATGCATTTTGGGTGGGGATGACCTTCAGAAGAACTTTGGTTTTGTAAGTCCTCCCCAACCCACTCACTGTTTAGCCAAAGAGGAAAATGTATTAGGGCTTTACTACAAAGCAGAGGTTGGCAAGCTATGACTCCTGAGCCACACCTGGTCTGTGGCCTGTTTTTAAAAATAAAGTTTTATCGGAACACAGACATACTCACTCACTTACACATTGGCTATGGCTGCTTTTGTGTTATAAGGACAGAGTTGAATAGTTGAAATGGAACCCACATGGCCCAGGGAACATACAATATTTACTCTCTGGCCCTCTACAGAAAAAGTTTCCCAACCCCTCCTGTAAAGTATTATTCCTCGGAGGTCTTGCCTGACCAGTTTATGTGCTGAGAGCGGGTCAATGCTACCCAATTATTTTCTGCATTACTTTCACGCGATTTTAAAATACTTGGATGATAGCCTCTTTAGTCACGCTGAGAACTTTAAACAGGAAATAGTACTAAAGAGCAAAATAAGAATATCTTCAAGCAGTAACATGATAATTAAATCATTACTCTTAAACGACTCAGAAAAACTTTTCTTTTTCCCACACAGATATTAGTTCGCTTAGTTTCTGCTTTTGCAGACAACGCAGTTTCCTCCTCATTCATAAAGTCGAGCTCTTTGTTTGTCACTGACGTGTACTTCTTGGGCCATGTAAAGCAGAGACGGCTTAGAGAGAACAGAAAGTCGCGGGGAGCGAGGGAAGACGAAGCCAGGCACAGACCATTTGTGACGGACTGGAGTTTAGTAGATACACGGCTCTCTCCCTCTTTGCTGGACGAGCAGGGCTTGTGGGGAACGGGGAGCCTGCAGGGGTGCACGCCAAAATTCCGAATCCTTTCTGAGACGACTCCTGTCCCTTGGGAGTCATAATACAAACCTTAGCATGAAAATCAAGGAAGAAGTAACTGGAAGAGGAAATTACGTTCAAAGCCCAGTGCCACCTTTCTCTCCTCAGTGCCACCTCTAAGAACAAATGCCCCGATTCTGTGCACGACGTCAGGTTAGCTACCGCTCTGGCTCCCAAGCCCGCGTGGGCCTTCTGTACCTAGACAGGGGTGACGCTGTGCGTGCGCTCATTACGACTGCATCAGCGTCTCTCTGCAGATTTCTGGCTTCACGGCGAGTGCCCCTGAGTCAAGGTGACCAGATTGAAATGCACCTTTCTGAGATGGCTCAGGAGTCATGAAGAGTGCATTTGTCCCTTGGCGAAAGTGTTTGTGTCGCCAGATTAAAAACAAGGAAGATGATGCCTTCCCGTGCCCCAGAGTCCCGCTGGGCAGATGCCTTCCGAGATGTGGACAGTAGGCACAGGGTCCAGGAGGGGAGCATAAAGAAAAGAGTCTTTAGGGAGAGTCCGCTGCCTCACAAGCACGCCACTTTGTTTATTAATCCGTCTGAAATCCCCTCGGGATTCGGAGCTGGCTCTTTGCCTGCTGCCGAGTCTGTAACTGTGACAATTAACTGTAATGACTTCGAGACAGACCCTTCTAAATCACCGCCGGGCCCCGGGCTGCCAGAAGCCATCTGCACCTGGGTGGCTGGCTAACAGCACCCCCATTTTAGTGCGTCTCATGTGGACTCTGCTGTCCTCTGTGCTCGCTGGAGTGCCAGGAGGGCTGGAACGCCCTGTGTGTGGTGTGGCGTGGGAGGACAGGGCAGCTGCAGCCACGCCACGGGGGCGGAGTGTGTGGGAAAGCGCAGGGGCTCTCTTCTCTCAGGCCAGGGCACAAACGGCCCTCTGTTCCCGACCACCTGGGCTCACCAGGCTCGTCGTGTGAGAAGGCGAGGGCCGACCAGGCCGGCGGAGGACCCAGCAGTGTCGGAGAAGACAGCTCCTCTGTGGCCAGCTCTTGGGGCCCGGTGGGGACGGTATGAGGCCGCTGGTAATTTTCCGGGCAGGCAGCATGCCCCGCGGTGCCACTCACACAAGCTCAGTGGCCACGTGGCTGGGAGCCAGATGGGCTCTATTCTGGGCAAAGGTAGAAAAGGAATGACAGGGTCTGGATTTGCTTAGTGTTTTAGCCTGGCTGCGGGCCCTCTGTCATCCAATGCTAGATTTACCTTTCAGTGGTCCCCAAAGGGAGGACGCATCCCAGCTGGGTCCCCTGGAAGCTGTGGATTTGCTGATTTCCACCCTTCTTGTGCATATTTTTATGTGGGCTGGGAAAAACAGATGGCTCCATCCAAGTTGCTGAAAACCCAGCTGGTGTTACTGCAGCAGAATGACCCGAGCTCGGGGAGCCGAGCTTTCCTTGGCAGAGCCTCGGGCGGCTGGGGGGACATGTCTGTCTGAATCTGAGCACAGACGGCTGAGGTCAGAATCGCTGCATCCCACCTCTGTCCTGTGTGCCGTGGGGATTCCAGGAATGGCGACGAGGAGCACGGCACACTACACCCAGCACCCCTCTTCCTTACAATTAAAATATTAATTTTAATAAAACAAACCAACAACAGCCATCTTCCTTTTTCTCCCACTTTTTATACCAAACCTATAGCAACCCCCATTCTAGGTAATAATGAAACAGACTTTCATAAAAGAAATTCAGAAATAATCTCAATCCAGTGTTTACTGAGTACCTCTTGTATTCTCAGAATTCTGCTAGGTGCTAGAAATATAAAATTGAATAATACACGGCCTCTATGGCCAGATTGCTCATAGTATAGTCGGAAGAGATACATATAAAAAAAGATATCTGTAAAAAAAAAATGGACGTAAATGCTATTATAGAGGTAGGCGCAGAATGGCATAGAAACATACAGAAAGACAGAGTGTCTTTCCTTCGGGAATAGCAGGACCCAGCTGGGACTGGTGACACTAGAGGGAAAGTGAGACTGTGTCCGGGGCAGAGGAGGGGAGGACAGTGGCAGCGGTGAGATGTGGAGCCTGCATGGGACTCTGCTGGCTGCCACACAGTGTCCCGTCCTCACAGCTCTCCCTCAGTCAGGTGTCCCCCTCTGCCCACGTGACTCTGGGGAAGGTCACCTCATCTCCACCTTGGGGGAGGCCACAACCACCAGGGGGGGCACCGTCCTATGAAGGCTGCACTGAGAAATGGGCACGTGACCAAATTCTGGCCCATTCTGGCCTCCTGTGGGATATCCAGGAAAGCTTCCTCCCTCCTAAGGAAACAACACATGGACAGATGCTCCCCCTCCTACAAATGTTGCCCCTTCTCCTCTAAGCAAAGGGAAGGTTTTCCGCAGGGGAGAGGCATTGTGTAATTTTGGGGTGCAGGTGCAGCCGGGGCAGGAAGCATCGCTGGGAGGTGGCTAAAAATATCTGCTGAAGAGCCTTGGATGCACCCAGGGCTCTGCTTCCCAAAACAGGTGATGGGATTCTTCCTATAGTCACGGCCATGGCACAGTGACAACGAAGCATCTTGATTCAAGGTGACCTCATGTTGGGGTATAGAATGTAGTGCAGGCAGATGAGGTGGTGCAGCTGTAACTGTGAAGGTGGCTCCTTTTTAGCAAAGATTCTGCCAAAACGACACCCTCTCTGGAAACTCTGAAGGTGCACACTAGCCTTTCAGCCGCCTTCGTTGTAATCACTCACTGCCGAAGTCATGTGTGAGGTGGTTACTACAATATCAAAAACATGGCAAGTGCTTAGTACATGTTAGCTACCAGCATCCTCACAGATAGCAAAGGCTCCTTTCTGGATGCCAAGAATAGCAGAATAATCTACAAAAACGATGTGGGGGATCTATCTCCCCATCTCTGCCAGTTGGGAGGTTGCTTTGCCTCACCGTATTATTTTGTTTATGACACTTTTCTTCTTCTCGTAAGATCTTTCTTGTATTCTTGGGCCCATCGGAATGGCGATGCTGGCTGGCCCTTGGCTACAGGCTGCACTGGGCCTCACTGGTCCAAATCTTCACATTTAGGTTGGAGATTTAAGCGCGAACCTCCTGGCTCCGTGTCTGGGCCTCTCCGCTTTCAGTTAGACAGGATACCAGGGCTGGGCAAACCTCCAGGATTTCAGATGGGCCTTCTGTTCAGATAAGCTTCCAAGGATGTTTCTGCCTAGAAACAGTGGCAGCTCAAGTTCTTTCCTGGATTTTAACTTGCGCCTTTGTGACATGCCGACAGATTTAGAACTGATGTTATAATTGGAGTGAAAATGCCCACATGTGACTCGCATTAAGCAGACCTCCACGGATCAGAGACACAAGGCTAACTAATCTCTGGGTGTTAAGCTGAAATTTTCTTTGAGGCACCAGAGCCATCCACTTCGTGAGAGACCAGTCTCTGGCCGTGTGTTTATTTCAAAGCGAGCTCAATGTCACGTTGGGATGCAAAGTATCTAGAGAAGTAAGTAGCTCAGTCGTGGGAAAACGGGCTTTGGAGTCATTCTGCTCTGGGCTCAGATTCCTGCTCCATCCCTTGTTAGGTGGGGCCGAGTTATTTGATTTCTCTGACCCTCCATTTCTAGTATTTTTCTTATAGGATTATTGTGAGGATCAAATTAGACTTGTGCCAAATAACCAAAACTCAGTACATGCTCAATAAATAGTGGGCATTATTTCTAAATCCCCAAGGAGAGGAGATGGCTATTACACAAATTTATTTTACAAGTTCATAAAAAATAATGTTGGTAAAAATAATGAAAGCTAGAATTAACTAAGAACTTACTATATGCTGAGCTCTTTTCTAAGCATTTATATGTCATTGAAATCCTCACAACCCTCTTGATAGGTGAGGAACACTGTTTCTTACATGAGGAAACTCAAGCACTGAGAGGTAAAGTTACTCCACCAAGATGGATATTTGAAATATGCCTCAGCTATTCATCCTTTTGATGGGCCAGTTTGCTCAAGAGAATAGGGTTTTCCAGAGAACAAATTTTTCTAGACATTCTCAATATACTTGATTTTTTCCCAGATCTTTCCTATTGGTTACCCAGGCTTAAGAAATTCCTCGCGTCCCCTAGAAACAATATACTAGAAGTTCTTTCAAACATTATTGAAACTAATAATCGCATTTTCCAGCTCAATTTGAAAGAATGAAGGTAGCCCTGAAGAACAGAAATTCTTATTTTATGCTGGCAATCAATTTAGCTTTATCAAAAACACGAGACAACAAACTAACATTCAAAAAAAGTCGGATAATTGTGAACAAATCAATAAAGAGAGAATCTCTGTCAGCATTCATTGTTTGGCAGGTGCCCTGGATAAGCACGGAGGTCTTTTCATCCAGCATTGTTCGGATTCACTTAAATGTGTGAAGTTGGAGTGTCTGTGAGGATCTGTTCAACAAATGATCTTTGGGCACGTACTACGCACATGACATTGAAGGATTTGGTGATGGTTAGAGTAACAGCCTGTGTCTTAGGTCGGATCTGAACTTGAGGGACTCTGAGATGAAGCATTTCCAGCCAAGAATCTAAAATTCAAGATTCGAGATTGCTCACTCCCAGGAAGCATGCATGCCCACACTCCTGGGCCGGCACTTTCTGAAACGTGCACATGAGCCATCTCTCGCCCCTTCTTTTCACCTCTCCTTGCCTTATCAGGGTCCTTCAATTTTATCTGAGAAGTGGCTCTCAAAATATGATCCATAAGACTCTGATGTATAAAACCGATTCCTTAAAGTTTAAAGTGTTCATGCTTCAAATCAGACAGTGACAATACACTTTCTTCACATGTAATGGTTTATTTTATGCTGTGCTTTCAAATTTTAAGTAATTTGTTCTTCTTAGCATTACTACCCCACTCCACCTTCTTCCTTATCCCTCAATACTCTACAAGGTCCTACTTCTTTCCTGGATCAAAGCCCTGATTCCATGAATACTTCCAGAAGCCAAAGCCAACGTAAATTTTAAAAAATGTTTAATTGCTCTTATATTACTCTAGTATCCCCACCAATTTAAGTGAGGTGTTGAAATGCTTCGGAGACATGGCTGCATCCCCTCCCCCTCAAATCTGTCTGAGGGTGGACACCACAAAGGACCACTTATCTAACTCCGCCAGGCTCCTCTTCAGTCAAGGTAATCCAACGAGCCTCTGCGAAACATGACAGGAGAGCTGCGATGCAATTATCGCTCATCAGGTTGTTCTAGCTGGTATCTGGGCACGGCCGGCTTTGTTTATGGCTCAGATGAGCACATTTTAATGATCCACAGAAAATGAATGCAAGTTGCCATTTCCAGTAAATATTAACTCTGAATAAATAAATGCAAATGGAATTGTTGGTGAAAATAAATTCCTTTTGATTTTGGCCTCTCTGACTTCCTTTTACTTTCATGGGCATGTTTGCCAAAAGCTGAAAGATGGAGATGATAGGCACCTTTCACCTCCAATCAGTTTAACTCTAGAAAGTGCACATGCACCCCTGTTCGGGCTCCAGACGCCCAGCCCCACAGATGAAAGTACATCCTGTCCTAGCCAGGAAACACCAGAGGAGATATGCATCCTCAACAACATGCCATTTGCTTCTATGACAACGCTGGAAACATGCAAATATTATACATTTAGCAAAATCCCACACACTAGAGAGCAAACTCCTGGCTGTCTGAGATGTTCGACAGTTTTCCGTTTTATTTGACATATTTCTTTCAAGTCTGGCTTTTCAAGCAAAAAAGGAAATTGGTTGCCTTAGGCCAAGCTTTTACTTCTGTGACATCCTAAAGGGACTTATGCCACAGAATTCTGCAAGAATCTGCAATCGGAACTTTGCTCATAATTTTTCAATGGCTTTTTCTTTTTTAACATAAGAAGTTCAAATCCTTGAAGCCCATACGATTGGGTACCAATGAACCTTTCTACCCTTCCACGTCTTCGGCCTCTCTTTCCCTTTTCCCAATACATTTTGCTCCAACTAAATGGTGAATGATGGACTAGTCTTTAAACACATCCCGCACCTTCAAAGTCCATGCTGTGTGCTCCTCTGAGCACGATCACTCTACTCCATCCCTCCCCTCATCCTCCAACAGTCCGCAAGGTTCTGCCCTCTCCTTTTAAAAATTAGGGATCCTGCATCTAGGCCCTGATTCCATGACTCGTTCCATAAACCATAGATCAAAATGCATTTTTTTCAATTATTGTTAACCTTATCCATAGTCTATGTGCTAATGTTATTATCTGCTTAAAGTTTATTTGCTTTTGTGTTCCACCAACTCTATCCCCACCACAACCCTGGCACGTGGTATTATACCCATTAAATGTTCTCCTGTGTGCTGAATTGAATTAAAATGGTTACAGTTGTTATTATTACTATCATCATCATCATCATCATCATCATCATCATCATTATCATCATCTAATCGGTCTAACAAGTATCTTACTTAAATAAAAAATAATCATATACGCAATCTTTTTACGTGGACAAATATTTTTTCCTAAATAAATTCAGAGCTTGTTTCTTGGTATTTTATATTCTCCTGATCTGGCTTCTCATAACATTCTCACAGTGAGGAAGGTTTGTTTTCTTTCTTAAGAGATGATAAGCATCAACAAGTTCGCCAGATGCATTATGATAAGCAAAATGAAGGATACAAAAGAAACATTCTGATGGTCTCAGAAGCTTACAGTCAAGTCTGGGAAAGACACAAAAACACATGGAATATTTAGGGAACACTCAGCAGTCATGGTACCAGCTAGTAATGGAAGAGGAAACCAGAGAAAGGAGAGTGGAGTGGGGACTGGAGTGGTAGGAGCCGAGATGAGCCTGGGGACAGGCAGGATATCGGACAGACAGTGGATGTGAGGGGGCATTGTCTGCTGAAGAAAGAACTGAACAGGGCCCACAGGGCATGTCGGAACGAGTGAAGGGAAAGGGGTGCGGCTGTGTGGGTGGGATGAGGAGGGAGACAACACCTGAACTGGAGTGGACAATTTGCGTTGGGTGGGTAGAGCAAGAAGGAGAGCAGCAAATAGAGTTAGGACCAGTAGTTTGGATGAGATCAGACAATGAATAAAAGCAGCATTTTAGGGGAAAATGAACACTAATGGCAGCCCTTATAGGGTCTTGAGTGAGTGCAAGGCAAAAGAAAGCCCTTCCCTTTGTGAGGATTAGTGTGGAAGCTGATTGCAAAACTGGTTGGAGGTGAGAGAGACTGCCAACGGCGAGGCACGTGAGGAGGCCAGGATTGCGCTGTAACGGGGAGGGGAGGAGATGGAGGCAGAGGTAGGACGGTGGGGGAACACGTGGGCACTTAAGAACCACCACAAGGCTGTGGGAAGGAAGAAAGAACTTGCTGCAGGAAGAGGGGGGAGTCAGAGAGGAACCACCATCCCTGCCTGGGAACTTCGTAGAAACGAACAATGACTTGTTTTGTTCTTTAGGACATGGAGAAAAAACTTTTTCTCTGAACATGATAGTTTTGGATGATGGCTAGACAATTCAATATCAAAAAAATATATATATACACACACATATACCAAAATACACTATATCAAATATATATATAATATGTGTGTGTGTCTGTGTGTGTACATACACACACACAGACACACACACGTGTACACACACACCAAAACCTTATCAAGTGTCTATTATCTCATAAGTGCTGTGAATTCAGAAGTTGATGGGAACAATTTCTGTCCTCAAGGAGTTCAGATGCAGTGGCGGGTGTGGTCTTAGAGGGGAACAGTAGATATTATCAGGAACTAAGCTCCTAGGTAGGTTTTCTGAAGGAAATGTCTTGAAGAATGACCTGGAGACGATGAAAGTGGTTGCCAGTGAAGCCTTTCAGGTAGAAACAGAGCTGGAACAAAGATGGATATGGCAGAGAAACAGGGGTTCTAAGTGGGCACTGATGATTGGCGTAATGGGTTTTGCAATCTGCATGCCAGCGCTGTGCTCTGATAGCCTGCACTCCTGACCCATCCATCTTCCAGCACCTACGGAAGAACTGCCAAGGAATATTAAATAACAGCAACAACAACAAAAACATAGCTTTCAGTGGAATCACAGAATCCAGCTTTGAAATTTGCCTTAAACAGTAAAAAAGATTGCTATTGCTCTCTTCTGCGATTGATCTTGCACTATTTAATGATGCATATATCGCCAAGGTGAAAACACCCTGCAGTGCGAGCCCTTTGTCTGATAGATGAGGTAGGGCAGGAAAACTGTAGATGGAAAATAGAATCCTGTAAATCTGTGTTATAGCCAGTCGCTCGTATGGATAGGGAACGTTGATTTAGTGCTACGACCATTCTAAGTTATGAATAAATTACTCGAACACCATCTAAGCACCACCCGGGCTGAAATTCTCAGGGGCAAGATCAAGGATTGTCCGTTAGTTATTAAAAACATACTGGGCTCCTACTAAGTGCCAGGTGCTGTGACAAAAATCATACTGGTTGGGAGAAACAGCAATAGAATCAGCGGAGAGCAAAACTGATGTGTAACTTTTTTTTTTTTTTGCAGACTCACTAAGGGCAGACGTTCTTCGTATATGTCAGATAATCAGAGGTGATCACAGGATATTGCATAAAAGCATGTTTGGCATAGTCATGAACGAGCACAGCAGCTCCACGACAAGAGAGCTTTTTAAGGAGTATTAGGTATATTGGAGACACGGTATTGTAAGCTGAGATTTTTCTATTCCATTGTGATTCTTCCAATGTTTTGTGTGTTTTAAGTTCATTTGTCCAAAGCATACAGAGTTCATAGTACAGTCTAGAGTGTAAGGAATTCCCCCTGAAATCCCAGAGATCCTGAACAAATGGGAGGCACAAGCTCGAGTTCTGTTTTCCAGCTTTTATCTCAGATTGTCCCATGTTTCTCTGACTCTTCCTTCCAATCCATAGTTCCTCTGGAGAGGAGGTGGAGGATGGACTCGGGGTAGAGCTTTGAGGCCAGTACCTTGAAGGGAAAGTCACCATTCTGGGCTTCTTGGAGACAAGCCAACTGCAGCTGGCAGGCAGCCTGCAACTCAGGAAGCATCATGGAAGTGAGGGCAGGGCTTTCCCGTAGGTGCTCTGCCCTCCCATCTTTACCTGGATTTCATGCCCTGTCGTGGTGACTTTGTAGTCAGTGCATACGAGTGCAAATTACTGGCATCTCTTTGGGAGCAGATAAGTTATCCCATCTCCCCTGACCCAAGTGGAGGAAACTAGAAACTCTCCTGGCAGCATGGAGGGGGCAAAGGGTAAGGGCTCCAGATGGGGACGTCTGAAGACATAAGAACTGAAATCTCATTTTAAACGAAAACTGTCAAGGTGAGCTCCACTTATTTTTCTGAATTCTGCTCCGTCTGTTTGGGGAATGCCCCCTACTGCATTGCTTTTGTTTCAGTAAAATATCTTCACCTACAATCTCAGCTTTTATTCTCTCATTCTGGAACACAGAGAGGCACATAATTAACGTTCATGATGAGGTTCCCGCCTGGCTTCCTCTCCTGGACTTCAAAAATACTGTGAGACCTGGGGGGACCCGAGTGCTCAGCCAGGCCACTGTCCTCGTTTCACAGAAGAGGAAACGAGAATTGAAATGACTCATCTAAAGTCGCACAGCGAGCTGATGCCAGACCCGTGTCCTTTGACCTTCTCTCGTAGGTATTCTTTTCCAGCCTTTCAATCATCCTGACAATTTTCCTCTGAAGCCTGTCCAAATCTGACTGCCCTTCTCAGGTGAAGCTTCTGCAGTTGAACACATGACCCCAGAGGAGGATAATTTTATCTGTGTATAAAGAGGAGAGCGTTTCAGCGTTCCGACATTCCAGGTATGCACACAACCCCACGCCTGCTCCGGGGTTTATGGCCAGTGATGACCCTCTGGCCTGCTCGGACATGCTCAAGCACATTCTCCCACCTCACGTGTCTTGGGTCTGGTTTTCTTCCTCAAGTGCAATGATGCCCGTATTGAGTCACACCCTGCCAATGGTAAAACCTCAGATTTTCAAAACATCTCTCTTTCTGGAAACACTTTCTAAGACTATGAGCCTCCTTGATGCTTTTGTAAGGGGTGGGTGTGCTAGGCTGCCAAATTCCAACCTTGTGGACATACAAGCTAAGCCCAAAGTTGAAGTGATTTAGCCTGAATCACCTATGAAGATGGATGAAAAGTATTCCAGAAGGAAGACAGATGACTTTATCCAGAGTCAGCACTGAGCGGATTAGTCTACACTTCGGGCACCCCACCCCCACTGCCCGACCCTGCCCGCAAATGCCAGCAAACGCCTCTGTGACTATTGTAGCCATTCTACCATCTGCAATATCCACATGGTTTCAGCTCCATGGAAGACATGATGCAAAGCAAATCGAAGGGCTTAATCTTTGCCCTTATAGGAGTTTACTATTCTGCAATTTTTAAATAAATCACTGGAGGATCTGTTTATTGTCCCAATTTCACCAAGCTACATTCCTATTAATAGGAATTGGGGACCCTTTCAGGAGGGATCAGCATGGACTGCCACCTGCACTGCGCTCCCTGAGGGTTTTATTTCCTGTCACTGCCCTGTCCCTCGGTCCTGCACTTACTGGGCTGTCTCCCCTGCAGCCCTCCTCCGCCCCACCCCAGGGTTTGCACGCAGAGTGGCCCTACCCGTCCATGGATGTATGCCCCACGAAAGCCCCCTCCCTGGCTTCGTTCCCGCTGGTGGGTGCAGTGGCTCTGCTGTCTGGATGTGTCCCAGGAGAGCAGAAGGGCAGCGCTTCCTGCGTGGGGCTTGTGTGGGGCTGAGGAGTTCGGATGCTGTTTCATCTTGAGCCCATGAATCGGTGGTGAACTCTTTCGGAAAGCAGCTGTCTCCAACACCTAGGGCTGATGCCTATCCCTGTTGCACACATCAAAGGGTCTCGGGATGAGCTGTTAAGCAATTGTGAGCACAGAGAGGAGCAGGGAGTAAGCAGATGAGAAGCTGACTCCATGGACTGGATAATGTCAGCCCCCAGCGAGCTGCCTTATAGAAAGGATGCGTTTAGTCAGGGTTTATTGGTCATCATGATGACGACGTCCTCATCACCTCCCTAGGAACTCTGAGGAAGGCTCCTGTCTGCTGCAGCTTCTTCTGCCTTACAGAGTCTGACACCAGACTGCTGAGGACACAGCATCCTAAACATTGAGCTACCTTGGGATGGTACCCAGGGCAAGGTTTTGGGAACACAAAATATTTCCTTAATCCTCCAGGGTGAAACTACTGATGGGAACTACGAAAGGTGAACTCTCAGCAGGGGGGCATGTGACCCCCAGCCTTCTATCCCCTCCCTTCCAGCAGGGATACGAGTAAGCAGGGGCAGGCCCTCAGGATAGCCGAAGTCATGAACTAGTGCTCAGAATTGCCACACGTTTGCATGTGAGAAGATAACGTCCCTACAACAATCCTGTGACCAGCTACACTCATCAAGCAATTGTTTTGAGCCAAGCTTGTCACATGGGCCACCTTATTTAACAACCCTGTGAAGTGGGTGCTTTAACTTCTGAGTGGCAGGTGGGCAGGGTACATGGCTTTCTCAGAGTCTCACTCAGTTTAGTACATTGTGGACTCGGAAATTAGAACCTGGCAGAGACCAGGGGCCCATGGAGCACCCTGTTTGCACGTCACAGGAGTGCCTCTCTGACAGGGGCCCAGGGAGCCTCGGGAGAATCAGGCTAAAGGACTCACCAAGGCGGCAGGATGGAAAAGGACCCGAGAGTCAAGAGTTCACACAGAGAACACCGGGAGGGTAACGTGACTGCTTCACCCAGCAGAGCCTCCAGCCCCCGACAGTGATGCAACACTCATTAAGCTTCTTAAACAATAAAAAAGTTCTCAGGGGATTCTCCACACATGGGGCGCACGACCGGCAGGCTCTCCGGGAATCCGAGATGCGCACGCGTGCACACACACACACACACACACACACACACACACACCCCGCAAAGCTGAGTTCACTGACATCACAGGCTCACGCAGCCTTCTGTTCCCTTCTGCTTTCTGGATTCCCAACAATCTGCAGTGTGTCCCAGACAGAATTCAACAGACTGAACCTGTAAAGCTGAAATCAGAGCTAAGACCCAGAGCAGAAGTTTCAGAAGAAAAAAATCTTTGCTTTTTTCCTGGAAAGTACCTTGAGAGAGAGAGAGAGGAAAAAAAATCTTTTTTTTCGAGCCATTTGAACCAAACTGAGAGGCAGTGGACAACTAGACAATGCGAAGCATCAGATGTGAAGACAGATTTGGCTGACGGCAAAGGGCCACACGCCACAGCTTGTCCCCCATCCCCTACCTTAAAAGTGACCATTCTCCTTGGCTCCCACTGCATCTTACAGATTCTTTTAAAATGATTCATATAATACTTTATTGCACATATTTAATATGCTTCTCTTGCCTCTTAGACCATAAGCGACCTGTGGGGTGAGCTTGCACTTTTAATCCTTCACATGGTGAAGACAGACATAGGAACTCAGGAGTCATTTGCTAAATTAATCTATGACTTGAGGAGGGAGGTGACGTGCTTCCAAATACCAAGCTAAATAGAATACACTGCTTCTTCCTGTACCCGAGATTGGTATTTCAGTCATCGTGAACTTGAACTGATGTGAACCCGAGAGCTCTCTTTCCAAGGCCATCATGAAACGCGTCTGGGCTTGGAAGTCGGACAACGCCTGGTTTGGTTCTGACTCTGGGCTCTGTCACTCAAAGGTTACTTAACTTTTCTACTCCTCAGCTTCTCTTTTGTAAAATGGGAATTCCAGGGACCTGAGAGAACCACTGCAAGGTGGAGTGTTATTCTCAACACAACCATAGGGATACTTAAAAAATCTACATTAGACTATGTCATGCATCTGCCCGGATTGCTCCAGTGATTTATCATTTCATTCGGAGTGAAAGTCAAACACCTCCCACTTCGCCTGCAAGATGCTATAGGACCTGGCCCCTGGGTATGGCTCCCCTTTGCCCAGCGCACTGGCCTCCCTGCTCTTCACCCTCCGCCTTCGGGCCTTTCTGTTGGCTGTTCCCTCTGCATGGAGCCCTTTTGTCTAAGATACCCAAGTGGCCAAGCTCCTCAGCTGCTCCAAGCGTCACCTTCTCAGTAAGGCCTACCACCACCACCACTTGATTTAAAATGGCAGCCTAAACCACAGTCCAGACCCACTGTACTCTGATCTATTATTTATCCAAAGCACTTACCTGCTTCTAACACATTCTCTACCCCTCCCTGTGTTTAAGTGCAGTGCCTGGAGGTCCTCAGCACTATGCTCACTCCCAAACCCTTCGCAGGAGCCAGGATTTGTGTGTTTCGTAAGTTGATGGATCTCAGGTGCCTGCATTCAGCTTGGGCACTCAATAAATGATTTTTGAATGAATAAAGGTTGCAAGAAGATGGTATAGTATCTGGCACACAGAAAGTCATGATAATTGGAGCCATCATCACCACCATCACCGTGGGCGTCATCGTCAACATAATCATCATCATTATCATCATTATCATCATCATCATCATCATCATCATCATCATCATCGGGACAGTAGTGCCCCTCTTACAGAGCCTTGAGGAGAATCGCGAGTTAAGGTATATGCATCAAGCACAGTTGGTATATATTACATGTTTGGTAAATGTTATTTCTTTCCCTTTTCTCTTTTGTGGCTTTTTATGTTGCTTTTTATGAAGGACCCTCAGGACACAGTTGAAGAGCAAAATCAACCACCCAGTCCACATGTAAGTGTCACGTAGGGCCACTTACAGAGCACTCTGGAACTTCTGACTTATCACTACTATTATTAACTGAGATCAAAATTGAGTTCATCTGACTTTGCATTCTCTTAATTATGATTCTCTGTATTAAGCATACTTTCTGCTACTTTTTCTACACCTCATGGAGGAGGAGGAAGAAGAGAGGGGGAATGAAAACACATTTTAGTTTGCATAATGCCTGGGTTTACGTATATACCAAGGGGAAATCTACCTACAGGAAAAAAATTACATAACCAGTTTAAAGTTAAGCATTCTCTTAAGAAAATTATATAAACATAAAGATGATACTCAAGAATGGAAAGGTAGGTATTTCCATGCTGGCAGCTGGAAATATTTTCAAACCAGCAGAAATATCCACTTTTTGTTTTACCTTTTCTTTTTCTTTTTTCTATGTCAGCGTGAAGGGAATTATTTGAAATGTTAAGCGAGTGCTGGTACACAGATTCTGCCTATCGATAGCTAACATAAAACACAAAATGACTCATCTTCCCTGCCTCTTGAAAACAGAGAATGCCCCGAATGCAAATGCAAAGGTCTTGGATAGGACCAAACACAAGGACAGTTCCCTCTGGTTATCACACCCCAGGCTCCCTCCCCACAGGCAGGACACAGCCCGCCTTGCTCTCCTTCCTTTAAAGCTCCAAGAACTACTGTATGGCTTGCTAGTCTTTCTACTTTCAGATAACTTACGTCTTATCATTTGTTTTTTCCAAATCAAGCAATCCTGGAATGCTGCTGGGAACAGCTCCATCGGTTGTTGATGGAATTGTCTTTACTGTCAGCCTGTTGTGCCATTCCGTTTTTTCTATAAAATGCTTTTTTCACAAGAAGGCTTGCTCATCACGTCACATTAGAATGTCAAATGTCTCTTTGATAAATCCTATACTTCTTTGATTGGAAATCATGCCAGATGCCAACTCTATTGCCATGTCAATGAGGTTTTCTTCTGCATAAAATGTGAATTTTCTTGACTTCCTACTCACCATCCCTTAATTTAGGGGATAGCCGGGGTTGGTGAGAGAGTCAAGTGTGTTTTGTCAGGAGCAATTTCCTGGGGACAAAGCTAGGGTGGGATTCCTACCCAAGTTTAGGTGCAATCAAGGTCCAAATGGTTAACAAATGCAAACATTAGTCCCAGAGGGCAGGGGCAGGGCTGCAGTTAAGATACAAAGCCAGGAGCCCTGGGATTTTATTGAACCAAAGGAAAAAGGGTCTGGCCTGGAGGGACAATTATCTCAAAAGCTAGAGAATGCGAATGCCAGTGAGGGAAAAGGTCAGGCCAGGTCAAAGGGCCAGAAGCTGGGCAGCGGTGAAGGCAACACCCATGGGGCAGTGGTTAAGCCTGAGAACAGACAGGTTATAGGCCTCATTTTGTTGTTTGTTTGTTTGCTGTTTGTTTTATAAAGAAACAGTATTGAACACCATACAGAATGGATTAAAGACTTAAATGTAAGACTTGAAACTGCAAAACTCCTTAAAGAAAAAAGAAGAAGAGTTTTAAGACATTGATCTTGACAATGATTTCTTGGATATGACACTATAAGCACAGACAATGAAAGCAAAAAATAGGCAAGAGGGACTCTATGAAGCTAAAAATTTTCTGTACAGCAAGGGAAACAATTAACAGAGTGAAAAGGCAACCTATGGAATGGAAAAAAAAATATTTACAAACTGTTCTGAGATGTGCTGGACAATGCTGTGCCTGTAGTAAGTCTACTATATTGGTGGTAAGAAAGATCAGGAGAAAAAACAAATGGAACTTTGCCTCCACATTACTATACTGGTCCCAGAAGAGGGAGAGGAATCACATATGAAATTCCTGGGCAAATCTTAACCTTCTAGTAGACAGCCAAATGGAAAACTGTAGCTATCATGACAAGCAACCCCTGATGATCTGTGTGCTAAGTGCAAAGGAATCCCAAGAACAAAAAGGATGACTTCGTTGTTATAAAAGTTCATGTTTCTGAATACTGGTTAAAGAGAGAGAGAGAGAGGGAGAGAGAGAGAGAGATATTACAAAAGATGCTGCTGAATCTCCTGTGCATATTTTCTGTATAAACTTATTTATTCTGATTCTGGATCAATGACATTTCCTTTTTCCCAAAACCTTTTCTTTCATAGAAAGAAAACTGACTCATGAGCTACCACAGAAGAGGCTAATGATCTGGTTTCACTGCTTCTCCAGGAGCACGAAGAGGAGCTCAGATGAGTAAAGAGATGGTTTTCTTCAAGACAGCACGCATGCATGGGACCTAACCGACAGAAGAAGGAAAATAAAAAGCTTGTTATGCTTCGCGTCCTCATCAGCATTTGTCTTTCAAAGATTGAAAAGAGACTTCTTATGAGAGCTCTACAGGGTCAGGAAATGTCAAATGAAATAAGAGTTGGTGTTGATCAACAGTGTGCTTCCTTCCAGAACAATCAGTTTAGTACGTACGCAGCTCCCCTGGCCCTGCACCCCTGTCCCTCCCCCAGTGTAAGTCTGTAGAATACATGCGACACGATATTAATGAGGTTTTTATTGCCTATTTGTACATGTAGCTCAAGCTATTGGGTGTCCTCTGTGTGTCAGGCAGAAGCAGGATGTGGATGTGATGGATAGCTCCGATTCTGGAAACAGGCAGAGATGCGTCTCCTCCAAACTGTGGGAACTCGGGCCACTTACATAAACCTCTCTGAAATTCAGCATTCTCATCTATAAAATTGGATTGTTTGCATGGATGAAATGAAACAATGGATAGGAAGTGTTTACCACCTTTCCTGGTGTCTAGTTATCATACAAAAAACAGCAGCTATTATCACTGTTAGTATTATCCGGTACTGAAGAGAAAACACGGTTCTTGCCCCCGACAATCCTAAAATCCAGTGGCAAGACGAGGCTCGGCTAAGTACTAGGATAACTGGAAGTGGCGCTGCATGAAGCCTGCTGCAGGTTATTTGAATGAGGCAGAGGTACATCTTGCCACAATATCTGAAAATTTTATGCAGTAGCAGATGGAACAGGATCATATGACTATTATTATTGCAATATTATTTCATCGCTTGGAATTAATAAAAATTATTCCTTCCCTGGAAACTTGGGGGTTGGGTGCACCTTTCTTACTTTTTTTCTGACGTGTTCATACATCTTTTCTCCTAGTTCATTTCAGTTTACTGCAATGTGGCTTGAGTCACTAGATCATTATACCAAGTAAAAAAGAAATGCTCTCGATTAGATGTACTAGCATAATAAGAATAAATAAAATACGTCCAGAGAGTTATAAGAAGAAAGTATATTCACAAAGCAAGAATGGAATGCTCTGTCCATCCTATTCTATATAGTCTTCTGAGAAGAAAAAGCCAAGATACAAGATGAAGTATAAGCGATTGGGGATAATGCCTATGAAAGACAAAGGGGAGAGGGGACATGAGCAGGCAAGGAGAGCCCTCAGTCTGCGATGCAGGTCTAACAGCTTTGAAAGGAGAGAGGGAAGGACAAAGGATTGGAAATAAGAGTTTCAGATTGCAGTGCAGTCTGGGAAAGCCTTGGCCAGCCCATCTGGCATTCCCAACTGGCAGAAATGACCGGGCTCTAGAGTCCCCACGAGGCTTAGTCATTGCCTGGGAACCTCCGAGAGAGTAAGGAGGGCTTGGGTTCAATGTTGCAGTGAATTCCAAAGGAACTCACATGGAGTCTGTCAGTCAGCCGTGCTCCTTCCAGCAGGTTCTTCCTGAAGGGAGATCTGAGGGCTGACCTCCAAGGTCACCACAGAGAGTCTACAAAGGGGACAATCAGAGAAGAAAGAGCTCTCAGAGACTGAAAGAGCAATGACTAAAATTAGATATTCAATGGAAGGACTGGAAATTAAGATTGAAAAAATCTCTGAAAATGTAGAATAAGTTGGAGATACAAATATATGAAATTTTGAAATGAGATATTAGAAGAGCTATCCAAGAAAGCCAATATTCTATTAATAGGAGGCAGAAAGTCCTAGAATTGAAAACTAGGTACAGTGTTTATACAATGAATTTTTAAAAGACCTACACCTGGATACATACTTATAAAACCACTGAACACTAAAAAGAGATCGCCAAAGCTTTGAGAGAGATACGGAATTCACCTGCAAAGGAAAGACAATTGTGTCAACCATCAGACTTCCCAAGAGTGATGCTGAATGACAGAAAACAAAAGGTGCAGTGCTTTAAAGGTGTGAAAGAAAATTATTTTCATCCTAAAATTCTCTACCTAGCAAATAATGAGAGATTAAAGCATAAAAGCAGTTTTTAAAAAATGCACTTTGCAACCAACTTGCCTTAGTTATTGGAGGAGGTACTCCAGCATAATTGGAATAAAAACGAAAAAGAAGACACAGTCAATTCAACCAAGGAAAACAATGATGGAGATTTTCAGGATGATATTTAGAGCAGATCTAAAGAACAGATCTAGAGGCCTCAGTCCAGACTGAGCACGAGGCCAGATGTGACCAGGAGGGACATCTTAGTGGAATAAAATGTGCTATTGAAAGTAGGAAAATTGAAGACAATAAAAAGCTGAAATGCTCCCCCCTCCTATAAAATAAGAGAAGGGCAAAAAGAACTCTGGGAAAAACGAAAACTCCGTAAGACCTGTGGTGCAAAAAGAGGCAAATCAAAATGTCATGTTGATTTAAGCAATTATACAGTAGAGAAAGGGAAACTCTATTTGGTTTTGATGCTAGGAACAGTCTCTTTAAAGTGGCTCAAGAATCCTGCCTGGTATGGAACATATAGAAAATGAAAAGTAATCCTAATACACTACTTGGCCAAGCAATAAACTATATTTATAGTGTTATACGAATGTAGACGCTATTTATTCATTTTCAAATTTTAGAGTCCATCCATGGACAAAGCAAGAATATTAGTAAAATTTCAGGACAAAATGTAATTGTGAATAAATATTTGACAAGATAAAGTGATATATAGCTGAACAGATGGGAATGTAGGGTGGGGATACACAAGGGAGACACAGTAGAAAGCTGGTGAAAACAAATAATCTGATCATATTATTTAATGCTACAAAAATAACTAATGAAAGAATTAAAAATATATGAATACTAATTATTGGAAAGAGGATGAAATGTGAGATAAATTTTCATTTCTGACAAGTTAATTGATAATGACTGTAAGTGATCATCGAGATGAAGAGTTATAATTATAGCAACCAAACATGTGGAAATAACTAGTCAAAAAATTAAATACAGAAACAATTAAAAGAGATGAAAATAAATCAAGAGCTGGCTGGGAAAATATCAGTTTTCATGAGTTTTTCTGTATTTGATCTTTACCAAGGACAATTATTGTTTTGATAAAAATTAAGATTAAGAAGGAAAAAAACCATAAATCTTGTATTAGTTAAGGCAACAGTGGTTGTCACAGCAATTTGGTAGCATATACAAACTAGAAGAGCAGATTTAAACTCTTTTAAGTTCTCTATTATCACTTCAGTGGGGCATAAGATCATGTGACTCATATGTTCAATTCTTCCCTTGCTACACCCTCCTCCCTTTCTCCTTCAAACTCTCTCTCTCTCTCTCTCTGTCTCTCTCTCACACACACACACTCACACACACACACACACACACACACACACACACACACACACAATGCCAATGCCAGAATGAATAAAAAAATTGGCACATTTCTCAAGGAGATACAAATATAGTAGCCACTATTTTTAATTGCCTGTCATAATTAAATTATTTTTTCATGTTCAAAATAAAATGTGCAGACATTGGCATATTGCGACCATTACATTTACAGTGACATGACAATTAGAAGAGAATTCTGCAACCGCTGATCTGGACACCATCCAGGGCTCAAGCCTGTTCTTTCTTTAGTCCTCTTTCTGGGCTTTTGAGAGCTCAGGGGGAAAAGCGTATAGTTCTAATCTCACTTTGGGTCAGTGGTCAACTTCGTTAGGGGAACGGCTTCAAGCATAGAGAAAAATAGAAAGAATTAGACAGTGAACACCCATAAACATATTACTACCTAGATTCTATTATTAATATTTTCGGTTATTTGCTTTATGGCATACCTATCCATCTGTCCGTTCACGTATTCATTTAAGGCCCTCTTTACAGCATTTTATCTTATTTACGGTAAACCCAAACCTTTTATAGCGAAGAACCAACTGACAGAGATCTCAACAACTAGGATTTGCACCAGTCTTTCTTGGTTGATGCTTTGTATAAAAGTTTTTTTTTTAAAAAAAGCATTTGCTTTCACAGAAAGTAACCATCTGTTCTTTCTGATGGGTTATTTGACTCCTATCATTTCTAACTATGTCTTTAAAACAGATTTTTCAGAGAACTGCTTTTGGAATGATGGGGATGAGTTCTCTGGGAAAATTCACTGACTCGACCCAAATCGAGAGGAGTATGAAAATAATAATAATAATAATAATAATAATAATAATAATAATAATAATTAGGTTTTGAAAATGTTCAAATTCTGTTGCACAATTACTGCAAAGATTTCCACATCACATCACCAAATCCCGGAGGAGCCTAAGAGTCTAAGACCCTAAGAGAAAGACTTGGGATATTGAGAATCAGATAAATGCCTCAGCTCCTGAGGGCTATTGGAAGATTAAGATAATTGACCTGCCCCAAGCTACATTCCATTCTCCTAGGCTAGATTTCACTGTGAGATCTGCGGTTCTTGTTGAAGTCTCTGAATTCAAGATTCGAACACCCGGGTTTCCTCTGATTTGCTTGCTTCTTGAAAAAGGTTGTTGAGGTAGTGCTGGTCAGATTTTAGGTGTGGAGATAATGAAGCAGAAGAAAACTAATATAGCTATTTTTGAAGTGGAAAGCCAAGTGTTTTATATTCGACTCTAAAATATGGATAATCTACTCTTGGTGCCATTTGTCCATGTTCTGACATGGTACTTCACTTCCACATGACATCTTAATGAGTGAGTAGAGATGCAAGGGTGTGTTTTGGGAATGCTAGGGAAGATGGAATTAGTACACAGTTGAGAAAACTTGTTGGGAAAACAAAAAACAAAAAAAGAGAAGGAGGAAAGAGAAGGTCTAATCTGTACTGTGACAGGTACTGGGGCATAAACAGAATCCTAGGAAAAGAGGAAGTAAAAAGTAGCTAAGGTAGAGAAGTGTGAGCAACACCCAGATAAATTCATAGAGACTAAAGGGAGGGGAGGCATCTCTGAGTTCAGCTGGGAACTTCTCAAGTAACCAGGTGTGGTAAGGCCTGGCCTGGGTGATAGAATATGATAAAAATGAAGTAAGTAATAAGGACTCTGAAAATCCCGAAGGAGAAGATGATCTGACCCACAGTTCATTTGCTTAAGCCAATCACAGAGCCCGTCACCCTAGCCACAGTCACTGGCTCAGAGACGGCCATGTGGACTTCACTGAGATGCTTAGAAAGAAAAGTTCTCTCTCCCGAATGGTGTGCTCTGTGGACGTGAAGCTTGGAACCCCTGGGCCACGCTGACTCCGTGAGGGAAGTGTACCGTGGAAGGAAGAAAAATCAGGCCATTGAGGACAACACCAAGCTACTGGATTAACCTCCTTTGCAATTTAAATGACCCCTGTATTTAACAAATGTGACCTCACCATTAGCTGCAAACTTGATAGTGGTATTAGTGTAGCCAGGAAGGCCTCACTAGCCCAGCTAACAGTGCAAAACTTACTCCCTTATTAGAAAATAATCTATCACATCCTCCGGCACACAGACAACGGCCAATTCAACTATAGGATGAAAGGGGGAAAAAAAATCTCATTTCACCAAAAACCAAGGTTAGAAGCCAAGGTAAGATATCACGTTTGTGTTAACACAAGCGAAGGTGGTGGTGGTGCAGCTGAGGCCACGAGAGATGAAGAGGAGCTGAAGTGAAAAACACACCCGCTGTGCTGGAGATAAAATACCTGAGCAGGTAGGGACAGTGATTTGCAAATAGGTTTCCTCATGTTTTCTCCACTGCTCTTTTGAACTCTGTTTCTGACAGCCAGCAGCTCACAAGGGAGGCGGGGAGGTGGTAGTATATTTCTCTTATAATTTTTCCAGGCAGAGGGAACTAGCTAAAAGGGAAAATAATATCCAACAGCATAATCTCAGAGCTCTGTTCTGACACCGATCCTTCTGAGGAACCACTGTATCCCCAAATGGTTTCTTTCTACTCTTGGTACTTCTGCTCCCCCTTCTAACGTGGAGATAATAAACCAGTAACGGTCTTGCTGAGATGCTCAGAAAATCTTCAAATGTAAACTATTTGAAAAATGCTCAGGTACTAGCTGGGTAGAGAGAAGAAGTGACAACCTAGAAGAAATAAAAACTGCATTTTCTTTAGTCTTCATTTCCAGGGCTTGAGTGCAAGGCTGGGATACAAGCTGGCAGTGAGTGACACCCAGAAACCCTTTATTAATGACCCTGAAACAAATTCCGGAGATCAAACAAAGCACTATTCTTGTTAATAAAATTGGAACACGCCAATTTCCAAGTGACCACTGTGTGTGGGGGGAGATGTTTTCTTTATGAACCATACACATTAACTTTTATGGCAACTGATTTTCTTCTGAGAGCAATAGTTTATCCCATTTATCAAGGCTGCGTGTTGCCTCGAGATGTATGTGGCGTGTTACTGGGAGACACAGAGTTAATAAATATGATGCATTTAAAAAAATATTTTAAAAAGTGGCTCACCTATGGGGAGGAATAAATGAGATGAACAGGGTGATTATAGAAAAGCAGCAGCTTCTTCAGTGCCTGCCTGTGTCCTGTGGTGAGATCCTCTAAAGCTACACAGAGGCATGAGTGTAAACAGCAGAAAGGTCAGGAATGAGCCACCAAGTAAATATCTGGTGACTTCCAGGGCTTACTCAGCCCCAGAGAACATGGGTTAAGGCTATCACTGAAGCCATCTATGCACAAAGTACATAAAGAGGTGAATGACAGAGTGTCTGCTCTCCTGAGATTCATGCTCTCTTTAGAGAGACACTATACGCAAGAAAGCTGGGACAGTGTGCCCAATACTGACACATAAGGGCTGAAGGAGTCACGGTCCTGATGTTGCAGGAGCTCAGAGGGTGGCAGTGGGCTTGGGAGGTTGGGGAGAAAGAGGTGGTTTTAACTTGGGCTTTGCAGAGTCGTGCCGAATAGGTCAGGTGGGTAAAAACATGGGAAAGGACATCAGAGGCAGAAGGAGAGGTAGAGGTAGAGGAAGACAGACGAGGCCGCTCCCTGTTGATTCTGGGACACCCACGGACCCCCTGCAGCCCACAGGTGATCCCCTCAGCTCTCTTTTTCAAGCAACAAATTTTGTATGTAAAAGAAAATGATTTGAATAAGTGAAAAGACAAAGCACCAAAGAAAACTTCCAGAAGTCAATAAATATAACAATTCTATTGAAGCACTGACTTTCTATTACTTCTATGTGTAGAATTGCTTTCTAAATACAGAAGATACAAAGAAAAAAAAGCAAAATGTGGACTCTAATTATGACTGTAGTCAGCAGGATAAAAAACCCCACCCACCGCCCTTCTCGAGAACATCGTCACCTGAGATCTGAATTCACTTCAGGTACAACATAAAATATTTTAAAACGAGTTTTCTGAACATCTACTGAGAAAGAGGTTTCAGATGAGAAGTTAAATTGAAATATTAGTCATTAAGCTCCAGGACAAATCCATTTACATGTCAGTCTCTGAGGTCATCTGCCGTATTGCCAGCACAGGCCTCGATGTCACCATGTAGACAGAACGGGAAAAAATGATACTATGGGAAACGATGACTGCATCTGCTATAAGTGTCAAAGATGCTGGAGACCTTTCCTGGAATTGTGGAATAGTTTCCATCTCTTCATGAGCAGCACCTCTTCAGGAAGGCAGCAGGTGATGTCATCTGGACTGTTGAGTTCTATTAAAGTGAATTCAGCATCATCTCAACTGCCTACTAAGGTAATAAACTCCTCATCACTTGTAATGTTCAAGCCATGTGTATGAAGCTGAAGTCATGGTCTTATCCTATCTCTGTCCTTCCTTACCCACAGAGCAACCTCTGGTAACCTCCCAACTTAGAGAAGGGTGGTACCATCTATCCAGCGACCTAAGCCAATAACACAGACGCCTCTGTGTTTTCCTCACTGCAATTCCTGCTTATTTCATTTCTACTCTCTTAGTACTTCTCCTGTCTGTCCTTTCCACCCTCCCCATCCCTACTGCTACTGCCATTGATCAGGTTCTCACCACTGTCCAATAGGAATATTATGACAGTCTCCTAACTGGTCTCCATGGCTCTTCTACAACCGATTCTCCACAATGAATCAGGAGTTATCATCCAGAAACACAACTCTGTTCATGTTACTCCCTGAATTTAAATCTTTCACAGCTTCTAGGATAGGGTTCAAACAATTCAACTGGCATTGAAAAATCTTCATGATCTGACCCCTGCCTATCTCATGAACCTTATCTCTTACCACATCCATTTTTTATCGCACAGTCCACCCTGGCTAAATTATTTTCACGCTCTCTGAATGCATCCTAGTATGTCTTTGTCCAGGCTCCACTTGTGTGGAATGTTCCCTTAGTAGCCAGGTCTACCTGGCCAACAAAGCTCACCTTTGATGACTCAGCTCAAGAATTATCTATGGAATCTGTCCAGTCTGATCCCTTAAGAAGAATCATTTCTAATTCAGCACTCCCTTCAAATCTGTACAGTCTCTGGTATGGCACATATCTACTGTGCTTTCTGGTTTCTGTGTCTGTCTTCACCATTCGACTGAAGACAGGGATAAGGAGGCCATGTTCACCCTTGGGTGATATTCACATTTGTACTGCCAACTGGTTCCATGGGAGTCTCTGCCAAGGGGAGCGCTGGGAAGATGCAAGACTGGAGGAGGAGGGGGCCTTGCTCTTCCTGTCTGCAGCTCTCCGACTTCCTGTCTGCAGCTCTCCGGCTTCCTGTCTGCTCCCTGTTCCTGTGCTCGCACTCCAGCAGAGCTTCTTCACCTTCCCGCAGCAGCTGCCAAATCCAGTTTCCGATTTCTCCAGCCCTTGTGGAAGAAGCCTCATTGTACCCCACAAAGAGACTAGAGCATGGGCCTGTGCTCCCTCTTCTGAGGGCTGGGTTCTGGCCCCAAGGGACCCCTCCTCCAAGCTTCTAAGTTTTAATTATTCCAACCTATCTCCTTGTTCCTGACAGAGGTGGGAGCTGCTTCCTGCAGTTGCTACCTCATGATACTGTAGAGTTCTATTTTTACACTTTTAGTTACCTGGTTAACAACTGCACCTGGTTAACAATTCTTTATACTAAATTTACTCTAACTAAATTTACTAATTTATTTACAATAACTGGTGTGGTTTCTTTCTTCTGACTGCACCCTGACTAATACAGTGGTTGAACCAAAGAAATCCTTTGGTGTGAGGGTACGTAATTCAGATTTCTTCCTGTAAAAATATCGATGGATTAAAAAATACTTTACAAACATGGATCTGTCACAAAAAGTGTACCTCCGAAACAAATCACTGGATTTGCAGTGTTTTTGCTGGTAACTTTGTTCAGTATTCCTTCACTCTCTAGGTCTTAATTTGACATCATTGTTTCAGAGAACTCCTGACTGGTTAATGCTGGTTACTTCCTGCAGGGCCTAAACCAAACCTTTTATGACAAGTCTCACTTTTTACCAACCACACCCTTACTTCTCATTGCAGTCCCATTGTGACTGGGCCCGCCATCTGGAGCATCTGATCATATTCTCTACTGGTTTGTCATTTGTATGTTTCCTGTTCGTTTCTCCCCTAGCCTGAGAGCAGGACCATTTCATCTGTTTTTGTGAATCCCACACAGCTCAGTTAATGTTATACAGCAGAATAATAATAATAATAATAATAATAATAACAACAACAACAACAACAACAATAATAATAGTAAAGGCATAAAGTAAATAATCAGGCAAAGGGAAAATCTATTTGCTTTGAGTTACTGCTATTTATTGAGTGGGAAGCCTTGGGCACAATAGCACTAAATAGAGATTGCTGGTCACTCACCTGTACAACTTATGACCCTAGTTTCTCATGAGTGTTCCTGGCTGTTTGGCTATTGTTATATGGATCTAGATCTTTTATAGGAAACATTATTTTAATTTCTATGAGTTGGTGACAGAGACAGTCATAGCAGAAAGAGTATGAGTCTGGAGTCAGAAATACCTAGGTCCACATTTTGAATCTGCTACCCACTTACCGGTATGACCTTGGGTAAGTTACTTGACCTCTCAGGGGCTCAACATCTTTGTTTGTAAATTGGAATTACAATAGTAACAATAAACATGTATTAAGTGCCATATGCCAGGTGTGTTCTAAGTGTTATACATATATTAACTAATTTAATCCTTGCCACAACTCCATGAGGTATTTACAGTTATTATTCCCATTTAAGGGAAAAGGAGACAAGCCTCAGAGAGGTTAAATAGCTTGCCTAAGATCGCCCAGCTAGGAACTCTTGGGACCAGAGCAGAGCCGGGCAGCCTGGCTCCAGCGCCCTAACCATCTGCTCTACGGCCTCTTCCCTTCCGAGGTCCCCAGGAATCTCATTCAATGAGCAAATATGTGTTGAAGGTGTGGCCCACCTAAACTCTGCCTCAATGGCACTATTCTGGCACCCGAGCAAGGAATTCAGAGAGAGCTTAGATCCGGCAATTTAGGTGCAGGTTAGATTTACCTTTGAAATGACCTGGCCGGCGCGACTGTCATTTTGTTGTGAATAGTCTGGCAAAAGCCTATGCCTCAAATAGTAGCAGAACACTTTCCTGCCATCCTGAGCGGACAACGTGGTGAAAGGTATTTGGTCCTGTGATGTTTATTCTGTGTTCCGTTGCTAAGGAAAAGGTGATGTTGTCAGATAAAAAGGCGTGAGAGAAAATGGAGACATGTGAAGGCAGCTTCCTGAGGCAGCCACTGACACAGCACACGTTATCCCTCCACCCTGCTTTGTGCTTCTTCCTGGTGCCCGTTGCTGCCTGAGAACATATCTATTCATTTAGGGGTTTTCTGTCCTACAGAAATATAGTTCCCCACAGGGCCAAAACTTTATCCGATTAGTTCCCCTTGCCCAAAACAATGTCCTGCTCAGAGTGGGTTCTCAGCCAGCACTTGCTGAATGAACAATGGACAAGGTCTTTAAGACCAGTTTTCCATCAAATACAAAGATTCTTCATATGCTATTGCTTATACCCTTTCTGACAGGAATGGAGGATATAATCTTAAAATGTAACTTAGGAAAAGCAGGTCCAGATACAGAGCAGAATCAGTGCTTCTGTCTCCTGTAGCACCTGAGGATAGGGTGCAGTCTCAGGCGGGGCAGCCACATAAGAACTCTTGGAGGATACAACATTTGGGGACAGATCTGAATGAAATATGGCGGTGATGATGATGTTAGCACCTTGAATAAGGTCCAATCTGAGAAATTGCTTTTGGAATTTAGTACCAGGAAACACATTGTCTTTCTCAAAAAGAATGAGGACCAGAGATCTCTGTGCTGTCCTCTTTTTGCTTTGGCTGCTTGGAAGCTCAGAACCAAACTTAATGCTCAGTAATAGTGGTATTGGCCTAGGCCTCAATTTTAGAATCAATCTCTCTCTCTCTCTCTCTGGTATGTACATTTCTATTTTAATATTAAGAATTTAACATATCGTTCTGATATATACATAATCTGTTTCTATTTTAATAAATTTGTTTCTTTCATTGAAAACTATCTCAAATTTAGAAAGTAAATAAATGCAAATATCCAAACAGAAAGAAGTCAGGTTAGTCCTACAGGTCGGGCTGGTGGCCTGGAAGAAACTTTCCCTTCCTTAGTCCCCTGCGTGGCCTTCGTTTCTGCCCCTCCCTGCACCGCCCTCATCCCTGGACCCCCACAGTCACACCCCTAGCTCTGATAGGCCAGGAACGTTCTCACTCATCCCCTTCTACCTCTTTTTCTGACACCCATCCCAGCCACACGTCCAACAAATTTTTTCCTGTGCTCTTCTATTTAAATTGTGTCAGGACTCCTCTCTGACCATTAAAGAAAACTCTATTCAGCCTTATAAACTCTCCAGCCACGTTCTACATCATGACCCCCTACAAATTTACATGTCATCAATGTTCGCTCATGTCTGTGTCTTCAGGGTACAGAGGGGGGACACACAGTGAGTGTCGATATATTTATATGTTTACATGAACCTAATAATTTTGAATTGAGGAAATTAAGGACAACACGAGAAGAAAAAGCACTCAGAACAGGGCCTTTCACATAAAATGTGCTCACTGAATCTTTGGTTATTGGAAGAGAAGATGAGGTTCAGAGATACCTAGTACCTGGGAACAGGTGAGAGAAAAGGATCCCACGAGTGATAAATGTATGTATGTGAGAATCACGTTTTGGAAGAAGTAATGGCTGAACCTTTGGATGTGTGTATTCATTTTGCTTCAGTAAATGTTTTTTGAACATCAGCGATAAATAGGCAGGCTGAGCAGCTGGGGTTTGAGCAACCAGACACGCTGGCACACACCTGGGTTCAAGTCCTACTCACAGCTCCACCAGTTACCAGCTGCGTCACTTTGGGCAAGTTACTAAACCTTTCTGAGCCTTGGTTTCTTACATAAAATAAGAATAAAAAAATACCTAATTCATAGGTTATTATGAGTTTGATATGATTCATGAGGTAAGTAAGGTACACAGCAAGGATAATATAAATGCTCGTTATCAGTCCTAATGGCTAAATAAGATATCAAAACTATGTTCCAGATTTGTTGTCTAAGACACAGAGCCACATTAACTTTTCACGTGAGTATAAAAACATTTACCAAACCCCAACATGTTTAAGTTGAACCATCAACATTCGACTATTTCTGACTCATTAAAATGGTGATGTAATTGGCCCAATGTAGAGTACAGCTAGCTGGTCACAAGCCACTCAGAAGCAGATTCCTCAGATCTCCTCTGTCCACTCTGAGCTCTTATCTCTCGGCCAGCTTGTTCACTTAAGCGCATTTAAACACCTGCTTCCTTCCACAAAGGACGGGAGTGGGCTCCTCTGCTGTCAGTGCAGTTCACCTGACAATTAGTCATGTTCTGTCTTGTGGCAAATCCTCTGTTGCCTTGAACTGTTATGTAAATCTTGCACTGGCGTTTGCTTTTTGCAGCCCAAATGCTGTTTAGGGATGGAGAACCACCAGGCCGCCCTGGAAGCGGAATGGAGGAGGTCCCCCTGGTGCTGCGGGGTGTGGGCTATCACTATCGCTTATACCAGGAACAAGAGCCTGGTGAGAAGGAGATGCAAGAGCCACCGGGCAGCGAGGGGTCACCACATTCAGACAATGGGCCCAAGGAAGAAATGGACCTGTTCTAGTCAACTTCGAGATGCAAAGCAGCAAGAGCCACAGGCTCTTAAGCGAGAGGGTGGGAGGTCCTTGACCTGAAAGAAATCTGGGCATGTGGTTGTTCTCACCTCGGTTAAGAAGAGAGAAAGTCTTTGTCAAAGAGGGGTGTCAGGCAGGGGTGTCACCCTGCCGGGTGACGTAAGGCTGCCCAAGAGGACATGGCATCTCTGCAGGTTAGGAATCTGTTGGACTAGAGAATGCTGTTTCCCACTCGTGCCTTGTTTTCTAGTTACTAGACTGTCCATTCCCCAGGGCCAGGGATTGTATTCAATCTGTTCATATAGCCTCCGAAAGGCTAGCTGGTGGTAAAAACATGACGGTACTCATGACAGGCCTGCAGGCGCGATGGACTGGCACAGCCCATCCCTCTAGCGCAGCAACTCCTCATAGTTACGATAACTAGGGATAATCATGGTACCTGGGGGCCTAGTGGTTTCCACGTCCCTTAAATCAGCTTGAGACTTTAAAGGTATACCCAATGTAGCTAAATAGAAAAACGTCATCACCATCATTCATATTTGTGGAACATGCTTTCTATGCAATATTCAGTATCTCACTGGACCCTGCATCAGAGATAAGATGGGTATTATCAGTTTCATTTTAATGAGGACTCAGAGGCTCAGAGAGGTTAAGAAACTTGCATAAGGCCACACAGCTAATAAGAAACAGGCAGTACTCTGGGCTTCTGACTTATATCTTTGACCTTGGATAAGTTTTTTCTCATGAACACTCACAGAAAGCCATGTTCCACAAAGGGGAGAAGCAGAAATGGGGAAGTGGGGGTGCAATTTGTCTCATCATTCAGCATAATTTCCAGGCATGTACATTGCTCTCGGGCTGCTCCGTGCATCCGTCCTCGCTCTCCAGGTAGCAGGCGAGCCTCCCCCACCACTGGGCTCAAGGTCTACAGAACAGAGGATGAGAAAGTACGCTCTGGCCTGAACCCAGCAAAGGATAGCATGTGTGGGGAAGGAGGAAGATGTGCACCAGGAGGGCTGGATGAGGGTGGGCAAGATGGTCTTATTGATTCAGTCTCAGTGTCTGAGCCTAGAACCTGCCTCCTAACTCTTGACCAAATCTCCTTTTAGCTACTGTCTTTACTCCTTCCTGTGTGGCTGTCACAGCCACACATGACCGCTGGCTTAGAGATGCTACATATGCTCCCGGTATGTGACGTGGCGTCTCACAGTTACAACCGCAGCACTGCTGGGGCTGTCTCTCCTTAGAGTGAGAGTCAGATGACAAGCAAGCTTTTGTCTGTTATACGCCATCTAGACTGTGACATGCCCCAGTGGATAAGCCAGGCATCACTGGTTCTCTCCCTTCAGTGAGAGATGTGACATGTGTCAGGAAAATGAGCTGGCTCCCTCTTCATTTTGAAAGCTTGCTTCTTGCCCAGTGTCTGGAATAGCTACCAGGTGGCTCACTTTTTCTGATGGCTCTATAAGGGTGAGGCAAATTGTCCAGTGCTGACCCCAGGGCAGGTAACTGGATCGTAAAGATTCAGGTGTCAGCTTGACACTGAATTTACCCTGTGGCCTTGAGCAAGTTGCTAAACCTCTCTATACCTTCTCGAATGACAAGACAACAGTTTTGGAGTTTGTTCATTGTCCTGGGAAAGAGTTAATAAAACGAATTGTGATACACACCCATAAATATTAATAGAAGCTAACGATGACGATGATGATGCTTTTGCAACGATGGGAGCGCCGTAGGAAGGAAAGCGTGTCTGATTCTTCTGAGTGATTCCATAAAGCTGGGCTGGCTCCCAGATGATATTACAGAACCGTGACACACAGAGACTGGTATTTGCAACTTCTTCTCTTAGCTCATCCTGCTTTATATTTAGATGACTGTCTGAGGGAATGCCACTGTTATCCCATTAGTCACTGCTGAGAAAAAGGTGTCTCTGTGTCAGGTTATGTTATCAATCTGTAGCATCCGTGTTACGGCAACACCGGATGGCCCACCAACCGGGATGACAGAGGAATGGGCTCCGGCCCACTGCGGGATGTGGTGACCGCACACGGACCAGACGCTTCCCAGTCCAAGAGACGAGTGAGCCCCAGAGGCTGAAGGTCAGGTTCTGACAAATTAAAGCGGAGCTCTGCTCCTTGAGGAGAAACACGTACTACGAGTTCAACACCTTTTGTCTGCAGTTTTCTTAAAGTTCAGGAAATTCTATTGCTGCTGAATTTAAATGAAGGAATTTTTTCCGAGGCTGAAGTCAGCTGTGCAGTCAGTAATCTCTAATTGAGCACATCGCACGTCCCTCCTCAGCACCAGAGATGCTAAGGATGAAAAAGACACGGTCCCTTCCCTCATTATCTGGTAAATGCAAATCAGAACCCGGATGAGATACCACCTCGCACTTGTCAGAATGGTTATCATCAAAAAGACAACAAAGAATAAGTATTGGCGAGGATGCAGAGAAAGGGAATCTTTGTGCGCTATTAATGGGATCGGAAACTTCTGAGGCCGCTATGGAAAACAGTATGGAGGGTCCCCCCAAAATAAAAAATTCAATTGCCATATAACCCAGCAATCCCACCTCTGGGTATTTATCTGGAGAAATCAGAAACACCAATCCAACCAGCTCAAAAGGCAGAGGCACCTCTATTTTCACTGCAGCATCGCTTAGAACAGCCAAGAGATGGAAACAACCTGTGTGCCCACTGGCAGGTGAATGGATAAAGACGACGTGGTACATATACAATGGAATATTACTCAGCCATAAAAAAATAAAATTGGGACATTTGCGACAACATGGATGGACCTCAAGGGTATAAGCTAAGCACAATAAGTCAGACAGAGAAGGACAAATATCATATAATTCCACTTCCGTGTGGAATCTGAAAAACAAAAAAATGAAGAAACAAAACAAAATAGAGGCAAACTCATAGATACAAAGAACAAACTCATGGTGGCCAGGCGGGTAAAGCGGATGAATAAAAAAGGTGAGAGACTAAGAAGCACAAACTGCTAGTTACAGAGGATGTGGTGAGTCACTGGTGTGTAAACACACAGCATAAGAAAGACAGTAACAGCGTAATAACCACGTTTGGTGTCCGGTGGGTACTAGACTTATCATGGCGATCACTTTTTTAAGGTACCTAAATGTCTAATCCTATGTCGCACACCTGAATCTAATATAATATTGTACATCAACTATAATTTTAAAATAAAATTAAAAAAAATCTTTAAAAAAAATAAAAGACACAACATCTGAATTCAAGGAGCTTACAGTCTAGTCGGGAGAACCAACCAGAGACAATCTCAGTCCAGGGTGTCGCATGCCATGGAGAGGTAGGTCCAGGGTGCCACGGAGGTGGCAAGAAGCATCTGAATGCGGCCGAAGGGGTGACTTCTGGTCAAAGATGGTGACCAGTCGGCCCCACTTCTCTCTCTCTCTTATGAGATTATAACCACTGATTACAACAGAATGAAACTGTGCATCTAAACCCACGATGATGGAAAAAAGGGACAAGTGCCTTCAGATGATGGACCGGGGAAGCAGGATGCAGGGGCGACTGCCCAGAGCACCGGGAGGCAGGTACGAGAGGGGGGAAGGAAGGCGAGGATGCACCTGAGGGGCACGGCTCAGCGAGGCTCAGAAGCTAGGAGTCAGGCTGACAGAACTGAGTGCCAGAGTGTGACAGGTGGCAGGCAACAGGAGGATGTGCTGAAAGCCTTTACGAGACCACCTCGCTTCCCTGCAGTAGGTTCAGCGGCTGAATGCCAGTCTCCAGAATAAACCGGGCTGTCTGTCCTTCAAAGCGCTGATGGCTCCAGGGAACAGACCTGCAGCTTGTAGCATCTGGAAATCCTTCCAAGGATAGTGGGGCTTCTGTTCCCATCACCCTGATGTGACGGTTCTCAACAGTGAGCATTCTGCACCTCCCTCCCCCAGGGGACATCTGGCAGCATGAGTAGGAGGCATGTTTTGGTTGCCCAAGAGAACAACCACTTGGGGGAGGTGCTCCTGGCATGGGAGGGCAGAGGCCAGGGATGCTGCTAAACACCCTGTAATGCAGAGCAGAGAACAACACAACAGAGAGTTCTCGGGCCCCAAATGCCCACAGTGCTGAGTTTTGGAAACCCTGCTCTAACATAAAGCCCTCCAGTCTGTACACTTCACACCCACAAGCCCCAAACAGTGCTCCACACCGTTTCAGCAGGTCCCATTTCAGCCACCAAAGACCTACCTGACCAAGTGCCTGGCCAGTGCTGGATGCTGAGGGAGACACTGCACGGCAGACCCATGAGATGGTCACTGGGGGCACGGGAAGATGGGGTGTTCCACTGTTAGGAAACGCTGAGACAGTACAACCAATTTTTTTTTAAAGAAGAAGGAAAAGAAAGCATGAGAATGAGAACAGCAAAGAAACAGCTCCTGGTACAGGTTACGTGAAAAAGGGTTGATCTCAGTTCCCACCGAAGGCCAGCAGGGGGCAGCTGGGGCAACAGAGCAGGAGTCAGAATTTCTGCCCTCCAAGGAGGCAATTGCAGGGATGAGAATTCAGTACCAGAGGTCAAGAATGAACTGGAATTAAAAGCAGGTGACAAAGAAGACGTCGCTCACTGACTCCGGGACAACACATACTGCATGTGGCCGGGAGATCAGACCAGGGAAGAACGGGAACCAGGGGTCACCGGCCAGGGTGCATCGGGCTTGGGGTGAGAGAGCCCCAAGCAGTGCGAGGAACTGGGATCACCACAGCGCGAGGGGGAATGAGCCTCTGACGGGCTGTCGGGTGACACCTGGCTGCTGGCAGTGTTTGCCTCCTTCTCTAACTGGCCTCTACTTTGCTTCTTATAGGCCCCACGCCCACTAAGGCGGTCAGAGGACAGCTGGAAGGACCGCCTGCGAAGTGTGCGGTGATGCGCGAGCACCTGGAAGAGACAAACATAGAGCTGCTGGGAGAGCGCGCACCTGGCTCTGGCTGGAAGCGGCTATTTTGCGCGTGAGGTCCTGTCAACCAGACCCAGGATGGGCCTGAAACCCAGCATCGTACCCTCCAGTGTGTTTTGACAGCACAAACCTCCTTAAAGTCACTCAATATCGAGGTACTTTTTATTTTGTAGAAATAAAGCAACAAAGAAAAGCTAAGACACGTCTAGGGGAGTTTTCAGGGAAGGCTTGGGAGATATTTTGGGGCAACAAAGGTGAAATTCTGACCATCAACAAACAGGGCCACCTTCCAAAATTCATTTTTATCATCACTGATAATAGTTACTTCTTCATTCTCCAAGTTTATTTCATGGAAGTATGAAACAGAATCAAGTGTCACTATCTCAGAAATCTCACTTGTTTACAGGTATCTAGACAGGTGGGTGATGGGGAGAAGGGTGAATGGCCAGGATGGGCTGGACCTGATATAACCTCTACCATCCCTGTGGGACACAAAATGCTGACCTAACCTGGGAACCTGATAAATCTGACACACAAAATCCAAATGTGCAACATTCTAATTTATTTGCTGTTTCTTTTTGTTTTTGTTTTTGTTTTTTACAAAAAGCTTTTTGCCTGATGTATATCAGAACCAAAAATAAATACCCCTTCCACACCTAAAATGTAGACAAACGAACCCCATGTTATTTAAATGCTGGGCACTGTCTTAAGTGCTATATTTGTCCTGGTACTTACTACTTAGAACAGCCATGAGTTTGTATCCTTATGCTGCTTTAGGGACGAAGAAACCAACGTTCTAAGATATCACTGGAATAAACAAGTTTTCTTAAGTGTCTTCTATGTCAAGAACTGAGCTGTACTCTGAGGGAAATAGATGAAATGACAGTCTCTCACCCCTGTCTGTAAGGATATAGACATGAATGTGGACGATGACATACCAGAAATACTATAATGGAAGTGGGATCTGCCTGGAGGGGTTAAGGACAATGTCTTAGTGAGGTGACACCAGCTCAGTCTTGAAGCAATAGGGATTTTCCAGTCCTGCCTACCTGATGCTGTACGCCTCCGCTGTTACAAAGCGAGGAAGTTGGAAACTGCAAAATCTCCAATTTCCATGGAAACTCCCTGCTGACTAATTACAGTTCAGTTTACAAATTTAAAATAGGTAGACCTTGATATTCTCTGAAGCATGTCAGGGTCTACTTCCTGCTCGTAGAGTTCTGCAGCCCATAAAGAACCTTTTGGGGATCCTCTAGATGAGACAAGACTAATAGAATAACTAACTGACCAGCTGGACGTCACCACTATTTCTTCTTCTCCAGCAGCTGCATTCACCTGAAACACTACATGGGCAACTGAACCACGATCTCTTCCACTTGCCCTAAACGGTTGCCACTTTGGGGGCTAAAGTGCCTTCTGCCCCTTGGTAGGTGGTTCTTGGACCAGCCCGGGGCCAGCCTATCAGCAACCTCGTCTGAATTTCCTTACTGGAGTCCATTTCTAAAGGACAGTCAAAGAAGAGAGGCTAACGTCAGTGAACTGAGCGGTGCCATGTTGGCTGGATCTCTGCTAAGATTTCTCTTTTTATCACCATTCCCTTTCAAACATCTATTGAAGCTGAAAGGAAAAGCCAGGGCTGTAATGTGAGAAAGCAGAGTTTAGTCCTGGATGTTACACGGTGACAACTGCCACCATCACAGAGCCAGTTCGCCATTGTGTTATTAGCCACAAGAATATTTACTGTCACGGCATATGGCGAAACATGCTTCTCGTTCCACTAGGTTACTTTGAATAAAGTGTTAGCTCATAATCTGGGCTCTAATTCCTTTTAAAGACTTTAGTCAAGGCTTATTGGTGAAGAAGTTGGGGCAAGGGCAGCAGCCACATGGTTAAGATGGCTCATGGACTCTGACTCTACAGAAATAACAAAGAGCCAAAGCCACCTTGGCTTTCCTGGAGACCCCACAGAATATTAATGTAATAGGTTCCTAATAGGCAATATTGCTCATTTTAATTAGGATCCCACAATTAAGTTGGAACAAGATCTATTAGGTCGTCTGGCCTATCTCCTTCCCTATCCCCCTTCAGTGCAGAATTGTTCCCTGGGGTCTCCTCACAAACGCATGGCTCAGTCTAAATTTAAATGACTACAGCTAAGAGGTTTACGTCACTCCCCTTGGGAAACTGCTACACAGTCTAATGGATTTCACCATGATTATTTTTTTCCCACAGAGATTCAGCCCAAATTTCTCTTTGCTTAAGTTTGTCACATTTTTCCTCATTAAATACCCTCGGATTCAGAAAAATCACAAAAATGATGGTGAGAATGACCAAATCTCTATTTTTTTGACTCTGTAGCAATAAAGTCGGGAGTCTCGGCCCAGACCACTTGTTCAGTTTCTTATTTATAGGTGAGCTGGGAAATTCCTAACCTTTTGCACCCATGTAAGATATTCTTCTTTCCTTAGAAAAGAAATCCACAGACCCATCAGGCTGGGAACAATTCTGAGTTCCAATGGTGGTGATATGTCTGACACGATTCATGCCACCTTGCCTTGTCTGTCCTCCATATAAACAAGGACACATTTACCAAGATGTGAGATACTCTCTGTATCTGTTGAACAGAGGCAATCATTCTGCCTTCTGCAGGATGCAACCTAAGACTTTACCTTCATTAGCACCATCGCCAACCAAATTAGCTACTGGTCCCGGCTACGTTTCCTTGGATGACACTCAAAGAATCTTAAGAATTTCAAGCTGGCTGAGTAAATAAAGAGATCTGAATCCTTTGTGTTATATATTTCATCTACGGGCACACATACACATACAGAGAGAAGCAGCAGCACCGGGAGAGGAAAACAGAAGAGAAGCAGCAGCAGGGCTGCAAACGAAAAGATACCTCCCGTTCACAATCTCCAGTTTATAAAGGAGAATTGAGTCCCATGCGTGGTGGGACTGGCACTCATTAGATCTCCTTAATTAAAGAGGAAGGCCTCCCTGGTGATTTTGCTGCCCTGGGTTTGTTTTTGGTTGTTGTTATTACTATAATATGAGAAAGACAGCAATGTTCTGCTCTGAGGCGATCATTCTGAGTACCACATGATGCTGGGGGGGGGGGAACACTAATGAGATGCGAGGGCTGAACTGCAGCTCATTGTTGTCCTGCAGTGGTCCCCAAATTCAATCCCCCTGAATTAGTACACTAGATGGCAGCTCAGGTTGAGTGAGATGGATGGGAAGGAAAGGACTCTCCAAGTATGATTTAATGATAGCAAGGACACAGTGTACATATGACTGGGCCTCTATGTCCAATGACAGGCCCATTCGTTCACTCATTCCTTCATTCTTTCCATCACCATTTGTCACATGCTCTTCTGGAGCCAGGCACTGTGCTAGGTCCTAGAGACAGCTGTCCTGCCCTGTAGAAGGTGGCTGGTCATATACGAGCACTTTGACAGCAAACAATATACTTTCACCTTCCTTTGTGTTGGAAGTAAAAGCCAATTTAAAATCTTAAAACCTCCTCTAAGCTACCCTACAGGTAGTCATCATTCTAAATTTGATGTTTATTGTTCCCGTTCATATTCTATACTAACTCTTCACATCTTACGTGTGAATCCATAAATAATAAAGTCCTAAGAAGCAGGGCCGTTTTATATGCCTTTAAACTTTATACAAATGTCCTCCTATTATGCCTATTCTCCTGTAATTTACTTGTCATTCAACATTATGTTTTTAAGATTTACATATTTTAATACATGTAATTCAAGTCTATTAATTTTAATTCCTACATAATAGTCCATTGTATGACTATACAGTAACTTATTTATCTACTCTTGATGGTCACTTAGGTGGTTTCCCCCCTTTTTTTGGTTCTGTAACTACATTACAACATTCTTTCGTAAGTCTCCCACATGATTTGACAGAGTTTTATTAGATTATATGCCTAGAGGGGACTCTTTGGCTCAAAGTGATTACAACTAGGTACAAAGTAGAATGAGAGAATTTTCATCTAATATTCTTGCTTATACTTATTATGATCACACTTAAAATTTTTTGGTCAACATAATGGTATATTATAGATGTTTTGTGTTTTAATTAGTTGCTGGGGAGCTTATTAAATATCTTTTCATATGTTTATTGGCAATTAATGACTACCATCCTACATTTTGTCTGTTTCCTTTTTTTTTTAAATTTCGTATTGAGTTGTAGTCTTTTTTTAAAGTCTGGATTCTAGGCCTTTATCACTTATCTGTGTTTTCAATATTTTTTCATGGTCTTAAGCTTACCTTTAAACTTTGTTTATGGTGTCATTCACTAACACAAAGTTTCAAATTTAATGTTAGAGTAGTCATATTTGTCACTATTTTCTTTAATGGTTTTTCTTTTTATGTATTGTCTAGGAAATCATTCTCTAGCCCTTAAGTAAAAGATGCTTTCCTATATTTTCTTGTAAAAGTATTACATTTTTGCTTTCGAGTAGAGCTTTCTAATGCACTTGGAATTGATTTTTTGTGTAATGTGTGTTTTATTCTCTATATGGAGAACAAATTGTCCATCATTTTCCTGCTTTGTCACATCGCATTTTCACGTATGTATGTGGTTTTGCTGTTGTTCTCTAGTTATGGCTTTATTTTTTCTATTCCTGCACCGATACCATCTCTCCTAGGTGCTGCAACACTATAAGATGTCATGATATATGGTGAGGCACGTTTCCTACGTCATTCTTTTTAAAAACTCCTCTCATTACCCTTGTCCTTTGCTTCTCCATATAAATTTTAAGATCAACTTGTCCAATGCCATGAGGCAATGAATAGACTAGACCCACAACTGTAGACATCCGAGCAAGCTCCCCTTTGCTCTGATTGCTATCACCATAGCGAGCACTCAAGAAATGCCGGACACAGGCTACGTCTTTATATATCATTTCAACCTCACAACAACTCCACGAGGTGAGTATTAGTTATTATTACCTTGCTCTAGTTGAGGGCCTGGGGATTGATGAGATTAAGCAATTTGGGCCAGGTCCCTGGGTTATTATGAGGCGCAGCCGGATCACACCGGATTAAACCAATTCTAATCATATGTCGGGGCTGATTTGGACCTTTGAAAACTTAAAAACCATTTTGCACTTACTGACAAGGCAAGCAAAAGAAAATTAATATCCTCTTTATTTTACCAAAGAAGAAACTAAAGCACAGACAAGGCACACAACTTGACTAACGTCCTGTACAATGTTCCCTGCAGAACAGAACCTAAGTCCTCTGACCTTCTGTGTATGAAAAGCCTTTCTTCCACACCCACCCCCTATTCCTGCCCACCAGCTCTGGCCACTGCGCCCTCCCAGGGCAGACAGGTGGACGGCAAGACCAAGAATCTCCAGGGAGGTCCCCGTCCCCACTGAACGCCCCTCAGGCCTCAGTGGGCCATGGCCCTGAGCGAGTGGAAGTCAGCCCCCAAGATGAAATGGCTTCTTCGGCCTGTGGTTTTGGGATGGTGAGTAACCACCATCATTTCTAGAAACGAGCGGCGATATGGGAGTGGAGATGGGCACAACAAAAAAATCTCTCTTACCTACGACAGGGCTTGCCAGACGGGCGCCGGCCCGCGCGGTGGGGACTCCCCCTGCAACCTCGGCCCTTCTCAGCCCCAGATTGGCCAACCACGGCTGAGAGCAGTATCTTCGTCAGAGGATGGGAAGCTGCTGCTGGGAACGGGAAAATACTGTTTTCACGCGGTTGGTTGAATTCCGGGGTGTGAAGCCCACCGCAGGTTGGGAGGGCCTACTGTACTGATTGACAATCCAGGTGTGCGTGGACCGGTGCCTCTGAAACCTGGGTTGCTCCAGGGTCACCTGCAGGTAAATAAGGAAACGCTGGTTGGGAGCTGTCGAGGGAGCCCCGAGAAAAGCGTGTTTGTTGTAAGGAGATGCTCGCGCCCCAGGCTGGTGGTTGCAAGACTGACCCCATCAGCAGCAGCTTTCTTATGAGTCTTGCCCAGGTCACCTGTGTGTTCAGTGACTTTAAGCAAGTCACTCCAAACAGCCCGGGTGTCTCTGTTCCCTTATCTGGGTAGCTGTCCGCAGGGACGGTGGGGGGAGGGGTTCCTAAGGGAAGGGACGGGAAGCAGTGTGGTCTGTAAGGAAGGGCTGAAGCCCCTCAGTGGGCTCTCGCCCTGCTGAGCATCCGGGGACATCAAACCTTCCCGAAGGCTCAAAGTGAGGGGGTGAGGCCGGAAGTGGAGGAGAGTCCCACAAGGAGCTAAGTGTACTCAGATTCCCCCGGGGACAGTCTGTATGCCTGAGGGCTGGGTCTCCCACGTTTTCCCTCTATTTTTATTTTTATTATGTGTGTGTATAATTGAATCTTATTTAAGCTAAAAAATAACCAAAACCAATTCACCCATTTCTCCTCTTCCTCACCCCCACCGCTGACAACCACAAATCTGTGCTCTGTATCTCTGAGCTTGTGATATTGAGATATATATATTTTTCCACTTATCATAGAGATCCTGCTGTATTTGTCTTGGACTTATTTCACTTGGCATGAATGTGGTCCATCCATTTTGACGCACCCCTTTTTTCTTTCACTGTCACGTGACTTTTGGCAAGTCACGTAATTTCTTCACATGTCAGGGCTTCATCTCTAAGGTAAAAATTATAGTGCTGCCGGCTCTAAAACGGGACGACAGCCATGAAGAAGGCTAATAGGAGGTACGATCAGGTTAGGGCCTAAAGTGATTGATTAGAGGAAGGTGCGGAGTGGAGGTGGTTTGGGGTGGGGGCCTGGGCAGCTGCAGGGGCTGGGGAAACCTGCGAGGCAGCCCCGCACCTCTGCGGGATTGGCGTGCAGGCTGGAGGCCCCAGCAAGGAGCCCGGCCCAGTCCCGCCCTCTGAAATGAGCCTGTTTCCTCCCGGTTTTGATATTAATGAGGTAATTAATGTGCGTGTGTGTGCACCTGGGCCTTCATCTCAGCCTCTCCACATTCCTTCTCCGATCCACGTGGTTCCCTCTGCCCTTAACTTTCTCTAGCAAGAGAGGATTAAAAGGGAAGGAGATGAAAGGTGTTCCTTTCTTTAATGTTGGCTTCAACTTCTGACTAAATATCTGGCCATCCTATTTGTTGTTTTAACTACCATTATTAGTAGCTACTATTGACTGAATTTCCTGAGTATATACTCAGATCACAGATAATCTTCAAATGAAGTTTTAAACCGTCGTTACATGCTCCACGCTCTTCTGTACAACCTATGAGCAAATGAGAGCGCCTGGCCTGTGGCCTCTGTAACCGGCAACACACACGCAGGCTGACTGGGCGTCCTCCTGGGGCACTGGGCATTGGACTGGGGTTCTCGGAGCTCTGCATATCGTGGGAGCTGTGTCCACATGACAGGTTGCCAATGAAACAGTCAGAACCAAGGTCACGACTATGATTTACCCAGTCATCCAGCCAGGAGTTATTCAGCATTAGCTCTGCACAACATCGCAAGGCAAGATATAAAGATATACAAGATTGAATCCCTTGCTTCAAGGACTTTCTTTGCTGGTAGTGGAGATCACACACACACACACACACACACACACACACACACACACACGTAAACAGACACCCTAGAATGTGATGTCTCATATGTGGCACAGACTAAGTGCACTAGAGCTGGAAAGCGAAGAGGGGTCAGGGGCTACAAACCTAGTGAAAAACAGAACTCGTCATCACTAAATGCTGACAAAGAATTTTCAAAACATTTAGGCCGATCGAACCTCACAATAAAGCTGTGGGTAAGACTATCGGATGCTCTACACTCTATCAGCTGCTATAACGAACACTTTGTAATGTCCTCTTTACTATTAAAAAATGAAATTCACTGAAAATGCAACTTCTATACACATAAGACTTTTAACAAGATAGTTCTGTATCTTAAAAGAAAAATTACTCAAATTTTTAAAACATGGTCATTAAGCATGGTTTCCGGAATGCAGCCCAGTTCTTCTGATGCCACTTCCCTATATCCAGAATCTCCTAAAGTTATTTTTAATTACAGACAATATTTAAGAATTTCCTAATGCCATCATTTTTCTCTCCTCAGAAGATAGGAAAACATTGCTTTTTCATCACAGCACCCCTTCCTGGCAAGCTTAGTCTTGCTGTATTGGTCAGCTCCACTACAGTTAACAACGAATCCCCAATTCTCAGTGTCTTACAGTGACATTTATTGTTCATTCACATTGCTGAAGGCTGTGGGTCGGCCGAAGCTCTGTTCCAGTGTGTGACTCAGCTCCAGGCTGGAAGGCAGAGGCTGGTCCGCTCCATATGTTCTTCTTCTGGGCTCCAGGCTGAAGGATCATGGAATGTGCTATTCTCAAAGCAGAGGGAAAAAGCCAGAGAGCTGTGATAACCGACGATGCCTTTGAAAGCTTGTGCCCAAATGATCGTCACACAGTCACACAGCAGTGGTCAGAGATGTATGGTCCTCTTTTAGAGAAGAGGAGGTGGATAATTTCACACTGCGATGCAGCCTCCCGGAGATGCTCAGATTCACTGTGGCACTACAGGCTGTCCTAACGGACCTAGGTAGGCACGTAAAAACTGTGTTCAACATCCTTCTTGAGACCAAGGGTCTCAGAGTCAACCATTAACGGGAGTGGTGGGAAGGGTGGCAAAGTGAAGAGACCTCTCCTCATTTAAAAGGTGCTGCCACTGTCAGCCCCCGTAAGTGATACAACATGGAAACGACAGCCCAGAGTTTCCAGTTTTCAAGAGAAGTCATAAAATCAGATATTCATGTAAAACTTCCTAATGTTGGCAATTGTTTTCATTTTTAAAAATAACATTACTCCGCAGGCCAAATAAAACACCCAACATCCAAATCTGGACCACCACATAAAAAAAGTTTTCACCCTCTGCTTTAAGAAAAATTTTAGGGGTGTGGCAAACTGGGTGGGGGGCATTGCTCTGCCAGTAAGGGGCTGATAGTTTTTTCTTATGCATTTCAGTGACTCAGAGAGAGTCATCATTCCCGGGGCTCAGAGTCACTCCATTAGCTGACTCAGGACTCAGGTCAGGGTCTCACTCGTGGCCTTCAGTTTTCTTGAACTTGACTCTCTGAGCTGGGCCATCTCCCAGGAGAAGCCTTTCAGGTTGATTGACTTAAAAACCAGAGCTCAGATGGTAAAAGGAGAAGGGAATAATAGGGCGAGAGATTGCACTCATTTGCCTCTTTAAATTTTAATACGGAGTGCGACTCGTTAACCAGGGGGAGGTCCCGAGGTAGTGAGGGACATCAATAATTCAGCAGAGGCTGTCAAGCTGCAAATAGCCCCGTGGTGCCCAGCTGATGCTTGCTCCTGGGGGTGACAGGCATGGGCTCTTTCGAGCTCTAAGAGAGAGAGAGTCAGGTTTCCATCATCCAGCTCATTTCAGCCCTGTCTTTCCTCAGCTCCCAATTCCTAATGGAACTGGAGACCATTTTACTGCAGGCTGTGACCACCCACAGACCCAGAAGCTAATAGTCTGTAATGCTAAGCTGGTCACAGGTGGGACATAAAAGTTCTCTGAGGACAATGGCGGATGCAGGAGCCTCTCCCCTCCCCCGACCCCTTGGTAGGGTCTTTAGTGTGGCCTCCCAATCAGATGCATGAATCCCTACCCCCACCGAATGTCACTCTTCTCCGTTTGCCAGATGTTGTTCTTTTTCTTCTTCGAAATCAGATTCAAACCTCGCCTGGCCCTGGGCACTGACTTTCCTGGATGATAGCACTTTTGGCCACAGGCAGACGAACGTAATGGGACCGAGTCTAGGATATTGGAACTTTTAGGTTTTGAATCACATAAATCCATAAACCTTCTCTACCAACATGACGTGACTTGAGCAAGTTTCTGTAGTCTTTGAGCTTTAGTTGTCTCATCTGTAAAAGATAAAAATGGCTACCTTACTTTAGGATCAAACGAGACAGCACATGTAAATACATTTATGATTCTTTCCACAACTTTCAGAATGGGTTTCCAGTGGTCTCCTTCCTCACCCATCTGTCCTCTCCATGTTGCCATTTAAGACCAGATGTCACGTGGGTGAGAATGGGCATCTTTCTGCCAAAGTTTCTGTTTCTATGATGAATAGAAATAGGTGAAATTAATGTCAGCTGGATGGTACCAGAAGCTGTCTAGGGCCTTTGTCTTAGCAAAGCAGTTGATAACCAAACTCCGAATGTCAACAAACTTAGCTTTCTTTGGAAGGCCCATCAAAGCATCAGTCCCAGAAGGCAATTAGTAACGTCAAGATGACATTCGCTTCTTGTCACTGTTGCTGGGCACACACAAAGCTCTGGACCCTAAAGAGCCTCTTCACTTAGCAGGACAGGCCCAGTAACGTGGAGGCCAATGTTAACCCAGTGGGTTCTGCTTAATGCACCACATTGTCTGGAAAGAATTTCATAAAACATTAGCAGTTGATGCTGTTAGCTGGCAGTTAGGTCTGGGAAATGCTGTATAATAGTTTTTCCATTTCTGAGTGGGAGCTGGAGATTAATACTGTGGTAAGAAAAGCTTTGCTCCTGGGAACGGACATGTCCTCTCCTCCACGTTGTTTGGTCACGTGCTTGGGAACAGGAAGCAGAAGCAGAGCTGGGGACGAGGGTGGAATGAAAGGAAGCATTTATCCCTCGGAGCAAGGTAAAAATCGTTGTCTACAGTTTTAATCATTTAAGCTTTACTATATTGTGATTCCCTTTGACACAATATAACACTCCAGTAAATGTGAAGTCCTGATATCACTCTGAGAAGTGGTGTCATGTAGAATAAAGAGATGAAAAAAACATCAGAGCGTTTTCTTCACCCCCATTCACATCTCCACTGACCCCTTGGTCAGGAAGGCTGACTGTCACCTACCGGGGCAAGAACTCCAGCCAGTGAACGGTAGTGAGATTAATGGAGGCCCATAGCAGGGCTGAGAGTGGCAGTTAGAAATCTCAGGAGAGACAGACAATAACCCTCTGGTTTCCTCACACATACGTGGGGAGGTAACCAGCACGAGGGATGAGGGGCGGGCGGGAGGAGAAGGGAGGGCGTGCAGGCTGATGCTTGAGTTACGCATTCACAGTCTTCGAAAGAAAATCAAAATATGAAGGATGGAATAAGCATGGTCAGAATGTATAATCATTTGGTCCTTGAAATACTGTGACTTCTACTTCACCTAGGAAAGTTTTCTCTGTGCAGAAATATCTCTGCTGGCCTGTCACAGTACCTATGATTCCATTAAAGTGATTTTCTAGTTTACAAAGAACTTCCTCTTGGAAAAACACTACGTAGTGTTTTTGCCTCTCAACAAATAAGAGTGGTGGAAAGGCCAGCACAAACCTCTCAGTCCATCTGGTGGGTCCCTTTCCTCTGCCACTGCTTTTGTCACATTCCCTCCACCTCCTTCCTAGGGTAGCCAGTGGCCCCCCCTGCCACAGACGGGACCCTGCTCTAGCCCCTTCTCCACCGAAGGGGTCTCCGTCACAAGCTAGCCTGCACCTCACGCCCCTGCTTCAAACTTCAGAGGCTCTCTCACGTCCTCAGGAAAAAGGCTAAACTGGGCGATACAGGCTGCACCCGTCTCTGCCTCCCCTCCAGACGTAATTCGCTTGTTTGGGGAACTGTTGGCAGTTCCTTCCTCTCGCCCCCATCCCTGTACCCGCAGCTCCAGCTGCCCGACGAGCCCTTCCCTTCTCTTACCTGACCCGGACAAGCCCTCGGAAACCTCCTCGTCTGGATGTGCGTTTCCTCCCACAGATTCCCATGGGACGCTGCACCAAAGTCCATGACGGCACATGCCATTCTCTGTTGTCATTGTTACATCTGCTTCATCATCCAAATCTCCCATTAGATGATATGTTCTGTGAATGTTGTATTCACCTATGTCTCCCCAGCACCTAGGAATGGCATCAGGAGGTTTACAGCAAATTCATTCATTGCTTTGATAAGAAAAGTAATGCTCAGAGTACTGGTCCTACTCAAGGTCACTGCGACTATTTTTTACCAGGGTCAGACGGGCGTCGGCAGTTTTTCTAGTTAAGATATTAATCTTTTCTTCCTAAACAAGACACAAAACCCAGTTACGAAGGAAATGTTTGTTTACATGACAAAAGATACCAAAACTGGAGTTCATACAGATGTGACAGGTTGGAAGAAAATGTTTGCAACATATATATTAGGGACTTCTCTGTAAACACATAGAGCCTTGAAGGCTGCGCACTGCACTCAACAGTGACACTCTCTGGGACGGGGAGTGGGGCAGGGGCTTGCTGGAGAAGGGGCTTCATTTATACTTCAGTTGTTTGAATCTCTTGTATGAGAAAGTATAGGTGAATTATTTGTGTGATTTTAAAAAGCTAAGGCAATCAAAATTCAAATAAAAAATCCATTCAACTGTATATAGGGATTTTTTTCCAACCAAACCAAATTAAAAACAACAACAACAACTTGTTTTAAAGTTACAATACCAATGTATGAATTTATAAGAAGGAAGGTTTATTTCTAATGACTGGAATACCTATTTCCACCAGAAAGAGAATATTTGCCTAATAGAAAACCATGTAAGAGACCAAATTAGCGAGCAGAAGGGATGTGTTAAGCATGAAATCAGAGCACAGAAAGTCAGATGTCCTTGAGGGACGTTTTATCTGAGCTGAGATTTTAACTCCAATGAATTATCCAATTGACCCTGACACTTGGGCCTCCAGGCACAGCCTCTCTTTCTGATCATAGCTGTTTCTCTCTGCTCTGAAGAGTCACTTGAGAATTACTAGCAAACTCTCACCCTTCCACAGCCATTTTGAGAATCTTTCCTTTTTATACAAAGAAGAAGTATTAGATCCACCTTCGCTCTTTATACAAAACACGGCACCTTATCCACTCCCTCTTTTGACAGATTCAGATTTGATCAGACCGTCTTTCATCTCTTTTGGTGTTTTTCTTTTTCTGGCAGTGTATAGAAGGTCATTTGCATTCCCACAGTAAAAATAGAATAGAACGGGTAACCTCAGAGGCATTTTTTTTTGCTAAACAACTGAGTCCATTCATGGAGGGGCTTTTTCTTGGCCTCCCCAACTTTGTCCCTAGATGTATAATTTTAACTTACTTTGAGGAGCTGAACTCTTATTGACTACACTGAATTACCTTCCTGCCTTTCAGACCTCGGATAATGTCATTATTCTTTGCCATTTTTTTTTTAAATAGAAGATAAATAGGAACCTAACTTCTGCTACCTAATAGGACCATTGAGAGGTCAAAATGAGGAATATCTACCCATTCAATAACTATTTGCCGAGATACTTTACTCTGCCCAGATTCAGGCTTGGTTCTTGGGATACAGAAATAAAAAAGGCAGTTACTGCCTTCATAGCGCTCATGGTCTTGTGGGAAAGACATACGCATGAACAATTACAACACAGAATAATGAACGCTAACAGCGTATGTCATGTTACACTTCTGGAGTGGCGGGTTAAGAAAGATTTGGAAAGAGAGCTCTTGAGCAGAATTTTGAAGAAAGAGCAGGAAATAGGACAAGACGAAGAAAGGTGTTCAAGACCAAAGGGATGGTGGTGTGAAAAGACATTAAAGCAAGGACAAGACTGCACGTAGACTGTGGTAAAAGGTAGCCCTAAATTCTTTGACACTCCCCATAAAGAGGTGGGGTTTATGTTTACGTGTGTGTGTGTGTGTGTGTGTGTGTGTGTGTGTGTGTGTGTGTGTGAGGGGGGCTCTGTGACTGGTTGGCCAATAGAATAGAGCAGGGGTAATGCTGTGCCTGTTCTCCGTCTTGGGCCTTAAGAGACCTGTACGTTCCACTCCTTGTCTCATGGAATACTCTTAGAACCCAGCACCATGCTGGAAGGAAGCCCAGGGAGCCCCGTGAAAGTGCTCAGATGGGGAGGAATTGAGGTTCCCTGGTCAGCTACCCTGCGTAAGCTTCCCGCTGACAACCAGCAGCACCTTGCCAACCATGTAAGTCATCTTGGAAATAGTTCCTCAGTCAAGACACCCCAGCTGATGTCACATGAGCAGAGCTGAGCCCTGTCCAAATTCATGAGCAAAATTAATGATTGTTATTTTAATCCACTAAGCTTTACATCAGTAATTAGCAGGAATAGATAAGTGAAACATGGAGATAAAAAAAGAGGGGAGAATCAGGGATGACTTCCAGGCCTCCGGGCTTGGGTAACATGATGAAGATTTCTTTCTCAAAGGTAAGATTTAGAGGTAAAGCGGGTGTAGCGAGTGGAAGGGGTAGAGGGGGGAATTGGAGGGTGATATGAAGCTCAGTCTGGGACCTAGCAAGTTTGAGGGGCAAAGGGCTATTCAGTAGAGATAGACGGTGTAGTTGGACATATAGAGCTGAAGCTGGAGAAAGGGAGGGAGAAAGAGTGAGAGAGAGGGAGAGGGAGGGAGAGGGAGGGAGAGAGAGAGAGAGAGAGAGAGAGAGAGAGAGATTGCAATTGCCCTGGACTGGAGCTACACATTTGCGAATGAATATTGAAGGGAAGAGGCACGATGGTGGCTACGAACACCTAGGGGAGAAGTGCACAGTGAGCAGAGGACAGAAGAGGAACAATCACAGCTAAGGAGTGTGCAGCAAAAATCTATGAAGAAGCCTCAGAAGAAGCAGGAGTAGGGAAGTGGAGCAGAGTTCACTATTTGCTCCCGGCGAGCAGTGCTTCCAGTCACAAAGGGGAGGCCGCATGGAGTGACCCAGGTTCAGTTCTTGACAGTGACCTGATCCAGCATCAGAGAAGCCTCCATGTCAGGCAAGCCTCCATCTCTGTGCCCTGCTCCATTGCTGATGGGGGAGAATAAGCTCAGGCTGAAACTAGGAGCACATCAACCAGCGAGCCAACCTTCTCTCTTCTCTTCAGCTACTTCAGTTTCCTTAGATGGGTCCCACGGCTTCTCCCTATCTAGGGCCCCCAGGGAGACAGCCCTGACTGTGCTTCAGGAAACAGACAAGAAACCAAGGAGTACATCGGTGTCCTGTCTCTCAGTTAAACATGGAAAGAGGCCTCTTCCATTTCGGGGGAAGATTTTCTCCTCCAAGCTGCCCACCTAAACAGATGGGGGAGCAATAATTTGTTGATGCAGCAGAGCCATAACTGTAGGAAAGAATGGCTGACTATTTCATGGGCACCAGTGCAGTTAGTGATGCTGATGAGTGGGCCGCCCAGTCAGCCCTGGATAATGGTTGCTCAGCTCTGGTCGAGTGAGGCCTCCTTTTCTGGCACAGCCAGTCGGTCCTCAGTGTATAGAGAAACTTGTGTGTCTTTTCTGTAGATCTTGATTTCTTAGTCCAATGTATACAGAGGAAGAATAGCAGTTCCATCTTTAGCTATTACCAATTAGATGAATAGGATATAGGGTAATTAAGAGAAAATTTACTTAGGAATCAAGAGATTTGGCTTCTGGTCCTAACTCTGCTGATGGCTGCTGTGTGGCATTGGACAATGTACTTAACCTCTCTGAATAATAGTCCTATCTCTGGAATAAAAGGATGGAGAGATGGGTAGTCCTGATTTTCCTGTCAGTTTTACGATCCCATGAGTCGGTGGGTTTCCTGAAATGGCTCATGATGTGAAGGGATCCGTTTCATAAATATTTCTTGCAGACGTTTCTGGGCCGTGTGCTCTGCTCACACGGAGCATGACGACCTTCCGTCTGTGTCCAGGAAACGCACCTCCATGCAGTCAGGCCTCACTTTTCAGAAAGAAAAAAAAGAGAGAGAATAAAAGCAAAACCATCGGCCTACTCAGTAATTAGCTCTGGAAATAAATACAGAAATGATAAGCATCATTTTGCCAGATAATATTTGAGGTCCACTTATTTATCTATGTATGATTTAAAACTTTAACTATATCCAAAAACAGTTTTAGCTGATTGCGCCAGTGATGAAAACAGCAACAGCTGGTTACATAAACAGAAGTCTCAGCCGTGTTAAAATTGCCAATTTTAATAAATATAATGCTACCACTATGGAATGTTGACTCTGTGCTAACCCTTATATAGAAGATTTTACAAATATTATTCTAGTTATTTCTCATTAGTCCCCAGATAATGGCACACTGATAAGAAAATTGGGCTGAGAAAGATGAATTTCCTTGTTCAAATCACCCAATTAGTGAGTGGCTGTGATGAAACTCAAAGCCTAGCCTATTTGATTCCAAATACATGATTATTGTATTATTAAACACTAAATAATAGCTCAAACTTATATTGAACTTACTGTGAACCAAAAACTATTCTAAGCAGCTCACCCTCCTAAAATTATCTCCACCTCTCATTGTTTTTGAGCTATTTTATAACCCTATAAGTTGTAAAACATGGGTAATAATACAAACAATTCTTATTTATAGAAATGCAAATTAATTGATCAATGTACTATGGATGGACACATCTTACATTTATTATTAAATTCATTTCTGTGTGGACCTCAGAATTCTTTAACCAGTTATTATAACGTCTTATTGGTTCTCTCACTTGTTGAATTCAACACAATATTGGACATGGGATCATGTTATAATTGTCAGGCAGCCATGACTTTACTTCTGAAAAAAAGCCTTTCACTATCTGTTCTCGGAGAGGGAGAGAGGGACACAGCTCTGAATGCAGCTGCCGCTGCTGGTGGGCGTGGGCACGGAAAGCGATAAGAAGGCCAGGACACCTACCCACCCCTCCCCTATGAGATGACAGTGGGCCTTGCTTCAAACTAAGCCTGGATGCTCTGCCTGTGGGTGGCCTGTCTGATGACTGTTCCTGTACTTCTCACCATGGCAGCTGCTGCCAGGGCATCACCCAGCTGCCTCGTACTGTGCAACGTCTTTTGCAGTGTCTTCCCCTGGCCTTACAGAGCCCTACGGTCTCCAAGGGCACTCAGGACAAGGCAGTAGAGCCTGAAGGACAGAACCAGCCAGCTTTCTAGAGCCATTCGTCTTCTTTTCTGCGATTGCCTTTCAGATTGAAAGATGGTGGGGCCCCACATGGTGAGCATAGAACTGGGGACCATCACACTCAAACCTCCCTGACAGTGTTCCTCATACTGTGTGCCTTGGAACACTGGTGTTCTGCGAATAACCTGCAATGTGCTGTGATTAAAGGGAAAACCACTTTCAAGTCTTATGATAAATAACCATTTAAGCATGATAAATAATGGAGAAGTTAAGTATCTCTCTCATGGATGCTCATGACACCCAGTGGCCCACTCTGTCAAAGCCCTTTGCACACTCTATTAAAATTGCCCATATGGAGACAAAGCATGTAAGAGAAACCTATACTTATTACCCTAGCATTTTCTTATACGCTGACTATTCCCCCACTTAGAGCTGAAGGGCAATCTATACTTACCACCCTCCAGAGTCAAACTTAAATAAAAAATTCAGAGAGCAGGAAATGAGTTAATACCAGCCAGTTCAGTTTCCCCAGATAGATTCAGGTTGGCAGTTCATTGTTTAAAGAATATTTTTGAGAAGTGAAATCCTAGGTCTGAATGTCATGCAGCATTCCCCAAACCCCTGATGTGGAAGATCCTACGGACTGGAGCCAGACGGAAGACGGAAGACGGGCAGAAAGCCATGGCAAGTGCCTCTGAGGATGGGTGAGGCCGCCCGAGGAGAGGCTACGGGAGACACGGCCCAGGAGGGAGAGAGAACATCTCAGTTTTATTTCCCACATACAAGGAAGGAGCAGAGAGATGGGAGGGAACCATGTGTGCAGCAGAGATTGGTAACTGGAAATCGGATATGAGCCCAGACACGACAGCAGACACCCGCAGGCTGGACAACGATGTTCTTCCCACTGAGGTGGAAGTGACGGGTTCTAAATTCAGCCCAAGAGAGAAGGGCAAGGGGGAAATCCTGATTGATTACTTATTACTCTGAATTAATTTCTCACTATAAGCGTACTGAGAGGTCAATATAGAAATCACCCATGGTTATAGACAAAACAGGTAACCTCTTGCCATCCTGCATTTCTGACCTGGGACTCCCATCTGTGGTACCTATTTAAAAGCCAGCTTTCTCCACTGGACTCAGGACTCCTTGAGGACAGTGACCAGTGTGCATTCATCTGTGTAACCCTAGTCCAGGCAGAGAGACAAAATAAATGTTGGTCAAAGGGGGAAAAAAAAGAATAGGAAGAAAAAAAAAGAAAAAAAAAAAGAACGAATAAGCCAACCTGGACAAGAAAGGATGAAAGAGTTTGGACAGAGTCGAGGTAGAGTAATTTTCCTCGGTCAAATGTGGGAAGCGTTGGATGCAGACACCCACACCTGATGGAGGCATTAGAAAGACAAGGATAAGCCTCGTATTAGGGGTTCAACTCCTGACTCAAGGCCCGCTCTGGATATTTCAAACCTCCAGCTTTTCCCGGGTCACCACCCCAAGCCATTACTGCTACCACCACCATCACCCCAGTCACATCGCTGGCCAGTCAACCGCAGCAGCATTTCCTGCACACGCCCGATCATCGGAGTCATCGGGGGAGACTTACTAACAATATACATCCTCAGGCTCCTCCACTGGAAATTCTAGGATGGAGCCCAGGAGCCTCTATTTTTATGAAGCATCCCCAGATTGTCTATAATTGGACAAGCTTGAGGACTCCACTGGAGCAGTTGTAGAATTTTATTTAGTTAGCAGCAAAATAACCTGGGTGCTTGTTACAAAGCAGATTCCTACCCCGCTTACTCCACAAAAGATTCTACTTCAAAAGCCCTGGAGCAGGACCCTACGAATCCGCAATTTAATCAACGCTGAGGGATTCTGATAGAGGGCCATGGGCTACATTGGGAGAAACATAGTTTTAGGGAGAAAACCCATCTTGTTTCAGACTCTCTGCCTCCAGCCAGTGTTATCTGAGAGTAGCTTTTTTCTGTTACATTCTGTGATGGGTACGTGAGGGAAGGGCTTTGGCCCTTGGAGAGTCCCAGCAGCTCAAAACCAAAAGCACAGGGCAGGAGAGGCAAAGAGATGAGAATGGTCACAGCAGCAAAGGTAGATGTTGCACTTAAACAAAAGAAACAAGACAGCTGTATTTAAATCGGATGCGGGTAGACCAACCTTTACATATAAATAAACAAGACAAAAAGAATTGCTTGCTGACATGCTGAGCCCTTACTGTGCACTAAATGCCTGAGGCACGCTATCTCATTAAATCACTGCAAAATTTTTCATTTGTATTTTGGAGAGGATAAGAAACTTGCATAAACACATAGCAGGTAAGTGGCAGGGCCTAGTCTCAACTGTAGGTCTTGCTGACGTCCGAGAATGTGGTTTTCACCATCATGGTGTACTGTAGCGAGGAACACAGATTATTTCTGAAATTTTGAGGCTGAGAAATCCACAAATGTAAAGTTATATACACCAGGAGAATGACGGACTCATAAGAGGGACGCTGAATTTGATCACAAGATCCCTTTGTGGTAAAAAAAATAATCCATCCTCATAATTTACCCATTTTGTAGGCTCAGATTTTAATACATTGTGTAATATTAAAATTACAAACCTGTATGGCCTAGGAGGACAATACAGAGCTCCCCCAAATGTGCAAATAATTGAAAGACACAGAAATGGTGTAAGAGGAAACCAGCTAGGCATCTTAGACTAATTAATTTCTCATTCCCGTGGAAACAGAGCCACTGAAGAAAATCAGACAGCTGTTGGCGCTGGCACGGTCCTCCGCCTCAGCACTGCATGCAAGGAGCCTGCGAGGAGCCTGCTCGACGCTTCCTCATGCATCCCCTTCTGCATCCGCACTGCAGAGGAGGCCTCTCATGTCCCAAAGCCTCCAGGGCTCAGGGCTGTGGTCCCCACGCCCCGCCCGGTACCGATTTGGTCTCGCATTAGTGACCCCGACTGCACCTTCTGGCTGGCTGTGCTGTTTCCTCCCCAGCAGCAAGAAGGGGTAGGGTCTGACCTCTAGTTTTCTGGGAATTCGTGAGTTGAAAGCAAATAATTATAATCAAAATACCTCCTGTCAGCTTTGCAAAGCTTCGGAGGAGTTTACAAAGGCTCAACACACGTTTCCAATTCTCATCTTCGAAGCAATCCTTTGAGATACTAAAAAATAAAACAAACAAACAAAAGAGTAACAAACTCATAAATACAGAGAACATTTTGATGGTCGCCAGGTAGGAGGGGGTTGGAGGGATGGGTGAAAAAAGGTGAAGTGATTAAGAAGTACAAACTGCCAGTTATAAAAATAGTCACAGGAAGGGAAAGCACAGCACAGGGATACAGGTGATAATATTGTAATAACTGTGGATGGTGTCATATGGGTACCAGCAAGGTGGTCACTTTGTAAAGTATATAAATGTCTAATCACTATGTTGTACACCTGAAACTAACATAGTATTCTATATCAACTGTAATTGAAAAATTTAAAATATATTCAAAAATATATAAATGTATGGGGGTTGGAACGGGGGAGTGGAAGAACAAACACTAAATCAAGGTGTGGGGCTGAAGGCTGAGGGAGAAATGACGCATACAGATGCGTCCCCAGCCCCACTTCCTGCCCTGACCTTCCTCCTCCACAGTCCCACACCGTAGTTCTTGTCACGGAAAGGGCTTGGGATCCCTGAGAAAGTGCTTTATTTTGCATTTGGTCTAATCTGATCATAAACACAGAAAAAAAAAAAAAAAAACAAGCACTCTCCAAAGCACTAAGCATGTTGCCCTAAGCTCTTTGAAGACGGATGACAAGAATGATGACATTCAAGTACTCCCCAAACTGCAGGTAACCTCAAACCTCCCTCCTGTCAGGGAGCAGCCTGAATAATTGCTTCCTAAAGAATTGAACTCTCTGGTTCTTTCATTAGTCACTTTATTAACAAGTATTTATGGGATACCATCTGTAAACCCATCACTGAATCAGAAACACGAGACCTGGACGGGCCTTCAAGAAGCATGTTGTTTAGGAGGGAAGGCAGTTCAGATTAATAATTGGGGAATAACACAAGACAGTGGGATTCAAGTGCTACTTTGAGAACTCGAGAGATGGGATTTTCCGTCAGTAAAGAAAAATAGATTAAGGTATCAAGGGAAAAGCTTCGTGGAGGAGGCAGGCTTTGAACTTAGCAAATAATGCTGAGAGCATCCCAGTAGTGGAGAAGACAGTGAGAGGCATCTCTTCTTTCCACTTACAAAAATCTTTTGCAGACCAGCTCAGGTCTGGCTTGTCCTTTCAGTCTTCCTCTATGAGGACCGTGAAGATTAATCCAGTAGGGTTTTTTTTTTGTCTTCAGAGAAAGCAAGCCTGCTGTATGCCCAGAGTTACATTAAGCATCAATGAGATTATATTACAGCATTTGCAGTATTATGGGCTTTTAACAAAAGTTACATCCTCTCTTCTAAACAGCTTGGAATTAGAAAAACTAAACATCAAATACCTTTCACCTTCTCTTTGCTTGGACACTTTTAACATGTTCACTTTTAGAAGAAATAGCTAATGGTATTGATAAGAACAAAAAGCTCCTTTTTATATGTGATGATTTATTTCTTCTGTACTGTATAAACTAAACAGCTGCATTTAGAGCAGCTCTAGAGGATTCCATAATTACAGACATTTTTACCTGACATTTTTCTGAACCTCTGAAACACTGAAATGTAGCTGAAAAGACAGTTTGCATCATATCTGATTATGAAGAGGCGACATTATGTGATGTTAGGTGGAAGGTATATTGAAACCCTACACCTGCTTGCAAATAGAATTTTAACTGGCAATTTAGCTTCAAGGTAGTGTATTATGACCTGTAAAATAAATTAATCTTTTTCCTTTCATAAAGAACACAAGTTTGTCCCTCGCAATTTCTTGGCAATGTTCCCAGATGTCCCAACAGCTTGTGGCAGAAATGTGCCATCCTATTTGCTAGGTGGTGCTTTTATGTTTTTCTTTCAGTTTAATAGTTTTCAGTGTGTCCCATCCTTCCTGGTATCATTGGACAATAGCATTTTCCACTCTCTCTTAATGTCTTATTTTCCCAAACCTGAGGTTTGCCTAACATTGACCACGTGGTTACATTACTCCCTTAAACAGGTAAATCAGATCTTGTAGATTCTGATTCAACTTGAAAGGTGTTTCCCCTTCATGGACTGTATAAATGTCTGACCACTATGCTGTACACCTAAAACTAATATAAAATAATATTTAATGTCGACTGTAATTGAAAAAATTAAAAACTGAGAAAAAAAAGCAACAATAAAAAAAGGTGCTCCCCAAAAGGTCAAGTTTCTCAAGCTGTTAATAGATATTCAGTCAGATAAAGGTTCTGATGTCAAATAAACAAAAGAAATGCTGCTGACCCTCAACGGTCTCTATTTAGGGATTTATAATGCACGTTAATCAAGAAAAACGTAGAGAAATCAAGTAGAAAATATGTTTAATTTGGTTAAACAAAACTAATTTGACTACAGAACCCTTTCCTTCTTTTTTTCTTCCTCTCTGTTTCCTTCTTTCTTTCTATAAGATTCATGAAATATAATAATAATAATAATAACAACAATAATAATAAAATAACAACAATGATAAAAGCTAACATGTATAGCTATTTCTACTCCTTTAATGATCATCCCAGAACTTTTAACGTGTATAATTAACAGAGTATCATACTAATAGTTTTGCTCTTCTTCTGAACCGTGTAAGAATCTTAGAATGCTGTCACACCAGTCATCATCCTCCCTGAGTTACATGCTATTCTCTCTTGATATGTAGCCTCACACATCTGACATCAATTTTGCCATTGTACACAATCGTTATTTCTGCCTTCCATTTTCACGCATCACGAATCTTCCTTCTGACATAAAGTGCTACCAGGAAAATGTATCCTAACCACATCCATTTTTTGATGAAGTGGGACTATAAGAGAGCTATAGTGAATAGTAGTTATTGCTACATTGAGACTCATATATTGGCTTCAGGATAGGTATGAATCTTTCAGGATAGGTATATGAAAAGGTTACATGTGTATGCTTAAAAAATTATAGGGAATATAGGAATTACATAGGCAAAAAATTTTAAACTGCTTTTTTAGTAATAATAATTGGCAGTGGTAGTATTAGCATGCTTTTCTGTGACTAACATGTATGTCATATGAGACAAAGCAAATGAATAATTGTAGGATGTTCTAATTGTATTTTCCCCTTTATCTTTGAGAACCAGAATTCTCTATGTGGAAGAAAGGAGATAAAGATATAATATAAAAGGGGTTCAATTAAAATCCTATATTTCTAAATTGAATTGGAAATATCAGAATAAGCAGCATAATTACAACATATTCTCTCTCTCTCTCTCTCTCTCTCTCTCTCTCTCTCTCTCTCTCTCCATCCATCCATCCACCCACCCATCCATCCATCCATCCATCCACTGAAAAGGCCTAAAAGCAATGACCAAACAGTAACATTGTATATACTGTAAACTTAAAATGTCGTTTCTTATTCAAAGACTTAGTGTATTTTAAATAAATGGCTGGTTCCAAGTATGGTGCAGGAAGTGAACAAGATGAACCCAGAACATCTTGACATACCAGATGTTAAGGAAACTATTAAACACCACCAGGGTGTGTCAATAGGACTCAGGGGCAAATTTAAGGAAGTCTCCACTTTATTCTATTCCATTCCATTTCATTCCATTCCCTTCTCACATTCTTCTGCCAAAGATAGGACAACAAGAATTTCATCAAGGGTAAGTACTGCAATGGATTGGAACCATCAAATATTTTAAGTCCAGGTATTTCCAATGACATTAAAAATAACTAAATGGATGATAAGCAACTGAATAATTACCTTAAAAACAGGTTAAATAAAAGAAAATTATCAAACGCTTACCTTTGCTTTTTTTTTTTTTTTTTTTAAGAACTATACCCCTGGAAAACTAACCATCAGATGAAGAGAAGCTTCTCTTTATAAAATCATTCCAGCCAACAAATAATAGAATTAGAATATCATCATTTCACTAACATAAAATGACAATAAATAGACATTATGTGTCTATTGATGAAAGAAAACTTGCCATCCTTTGATTCAAAAGGCATCAAACCTGAATTTGATCAAGCTCCGGGATGCTTCCAATTTGCAAGAAATTTATGGGTCGTGTTTAACCAAACCATCGGTAGGCAACCAGCAAAATCCAGGCTGTAGGAAACTACAGTTCAAATGGTCTTGATTCTTCAAAAGAGGAATGGAGAAGTAACCTATAGATTAAAAGGCACTCAAAACATAGCAACTTTAAAAAATGACTCTCACAGTATGTATATTTTTGTGTCTTGATCATTTCACTCAGAATAACGTTTCTGAGAGTCATCTATCCTGCTGTGTATATCAACAGTTATTTGTTATTTCTGAGTAGTAGTAGTTCACTGTGTAACTATATTACCACTTATTTATACATTCACTTGTTGATGGGCATTTTGTATTGTTTTCAGCTTTTGGCTATCGTGGAGAAAGTTGCCATGAAAATTGGAGTACATTTTTGTATGCTGTGTAATACATTTTCATTTATTTTGGGAAATAACTAGAAGTATTGGTTTACAAGTGCATATTTAACTTTATAAGAAACCGAGGATATTTTCCCAAGTGGTTGTGCCGTTTAACTTTCCCATGAGCGACGTACAAGAATCACAGTTGCTCTACACTCGCGCCACCATTTGTCAGTCTTTTTGGTCATTTTAGTGGTTCGTGACAGTATCACATTGTGGTTTTAATCTGAATTTCGCTGTGCACCTTCAACTCTGCGTAAGCATTCTCTGAACAGCTTTGTGCAATTTCGCTTCACGCATGTACAACCCAGTACTTACCAAAAATTCAGAAACCTTTTGCAGATTTCTGGAGTTTTTTTAAGCTTCCTCATTTCTGGAACTTCCAAAACCTGATTTTAAAATTCCATAAGTTAAGTTCAAAATGACCGTTTCTTAAAACGTACTCTGCAACAAACAACTAACCTGATGGTCATCCCAATGATAATATGCATTACTATGTTGTACATGCTGATAACTTATACCTATATACTTAAGTCAATAAAGTAAGTGAAGAAATGAGTACTATTACTTTGGTACTTACTAACCAAGTAATTTTATTATGATCCAAATGATAAAATCCATTACGAGTCTCAGCCCTGCCATGTCGCTTCGTGCAGCTCAGGGACAGTTTCTAGGTGGCAGCAGCAGCCCCTGGTTCAGACTTTCTGTAGCTCCCAGTGCTTGCTCCCCTCGAGAGCAGGCTTAGGCCCAGGCCAAGCCAGGCCGCGAAAGGCGCCCCTGTCTTTGTTTGGATTCCCTAAAATCAGACTCTAAGAATTTCAGTTCAAATAATTTATTCCTGGAAGGTGATTCCAAGAAGGAAATTGAAGAAATAGAAAAATAAAACATAAAAAGGATAAAGCCAATATAAATTGTGAGTTAATGAACTGTGGATTAATGGGACTTAATACTTCGGTGACATTCTAAGAAAAGGGGTGGGACACACCTGAGAAGTGTCCTGGCGTGCTGGCCCCCAGCGCTGTGGGCCTGCTCCACTCCTGGGAGGCCAAGGGAGCATGGCCGAGTAGAGCTGGACGAAACCCTCTCTCACAGTGCCACAGAAATTCATGGAGCGCGTGGGAACCATTGACAGTCACCACCAGGGCAGGTGGACAGGACATGGGTGGAGCCTCCTTTTCTTGGAATCAGGAAGTCATTCACACCTCCTTTTCTGTTTACACCCCATCACGCCCAACCACACTAACACCGAAAAAGAAGCGTGATGGACGACAGGTGCTCACGAATAGAAGTTTGGCCCTGCACGACACCGTGGTGGGAGGAGAGAGACAAAACAGTTACGAACAGCTGCTGAACCGGCAAAGGTCAGCAGAACAGTCTGTGGGCAGACCGCACTCTCGGCCTTGTCAGCAGATTCTTCCTTTGCCTTCTGTTTGTCTGGCAGGAGGTCTGTGATGCTGCTGGGTCCCCAAGGCAGTCAGATTCGTGGCTATTGTATTAGTATTAGGAGGGGTTTGTGGGGTGTGCTTTTTTTAAGAAAGAAACACAGCCCTTAAGTCTGTTCCTAGAGGATAGTCATTGTAGTATTTTGCTCTCAGTTTTTTCTCCAAGGTATGTAAAAGAAAAAAAGAATGGCTTCCCATGGCCTACCAGTGGCATGAGGACTCTAGTCAAGAAAATGGCTGCATCGATCATCTTATTTTAATGCCTGAAAGAACCTTGCGTAAACCAAAGCAATGCAGTCACCTTTTTCACCATTAATTTTTAAGTGACTCCTTGAAGAAACAGTTCTCAGGACAGATGCATTTGAAGGCAGTTTCGGGACCTCATGAAGAATAATTTCATGGACACATTCACCCTCACCTTATCTGAGCCCCGAAGTTTCTTGATAGGAGAGATGCCTTTAGTTTTGCAATAAGAGGTAAGTCTGAATTACAAATTGCCTTGTGATAGGTAACAGTTTTATTTAACTTCATTTACTCATTCATTCATTCATTCATTCAATAGTGTCAGGTATTGTTTGAGGTGCTGGGGATGTTATAGTGAACAAAATAACCAAAATCCTTGCCTTCAATAAAGAAACATATAATAATCAAGTCATAATTGCCAAGGCTCACGATAAATCATGTTAAAGGGTATCGGGAATGCAGAAATGATGGATTTTTATTTATAGTAGGTTACTTCTCTAATAAGGTAATTCTTGAGCACAGTAAAAAGTAAAGAGTGGATGCCAGCCATGCCCATGTCTCGAGAAGAGTATATCAGGCCGAGAAATAGCATATTCAAGGACTCCGACGTAAGGGCATGACTCATAATTCAAGAACAGCAAGGGGACCAAGAGCAAATGCGCTAAGAGGAGTTAGAGGAGAGAGAGGTCAGAGACATATTTAGGTGCAAAGCACAGAGAGCCTATGAAATCAGGGAAGGAATTTGGTCGTTGCTCTGAGTGACGTATGAAACCATTGGAGGATTTGGACTTTACACTTTTAAAAGCCCTCTCGTTATTGTAGTGGGGCGGATGTGGAAGAACAGAGCAGTTAGGATGCTGTTATAACAATCCAGGCAAGATGGTGGAGGCTTGGACCAGACCAATAATTGTGGAGATGGTGAGAAGGCATTGGACTGTAGATGCACGTTGATAGCAGAGGCACAGGATTGATCCATATGAATATGGGATAAAGAGAGCAGTCAAGGGTGACCCCTTGACTTAAGCAACTAGAAGGATGAAGCTGCCATTTGATGATGTGGGGAAGGCTGTGGGAGAAGCAGGTTTGATAAGGAACACCACGCCTTTGGGTCACAGTAAGTTTGAGATGTCTCTTAGACAACCAAGGGAAGATGTCAGGTAGGCCACTACATATATGTGTCTAGAGTTCTGGGACAAAGTCCTGACAGGAAATGTAAGTTCAGGAATCATATTTGAAGCCAAGTAATTAGAAGGAATCACCAAGGGAGCAATATAGTTATGGAAGAGAAGAGAAGAGATCCAATGACTATCCCTTGAGCTTTGACTCAGGGAAACGAGAAGGAACCAGTAAATGAGACACTGAAGTAGCAGCCACTGAGATAGAGGAAATTCAAGAAAGAATAGTGTACCAGAAGCCAAGGGAAGAAAAAGTTTCCAAGGAGAAGAGAGACAATGATTAATTATGTCAAATGCTACCAATGGGACAAGCAGGAGCAAGATGGAGACCTGACCATTGGATTTGGCAACAGCATCATTTGGATGTTAGTGACCTTGACAAGTAAGGAACAAATGGCTGACATAGGATCTTCCCCTGAAAATAAGTTTATTTATTTTTTTTTAAAAAAAAGGTGGGGGGAATTGAGTACCTGAAATAGATTGAAGAGGAAAAGGATGAGAAATTTGTGAAGAAGGAAGTCTGAAGACTAATAAAATATATTTCAGTAACTATTCAAGATCCCTCATCTCTCTTGGCCTCACTATTGAGGAATGCCAAGTGAGAAACTTGGTCTCTATCTTCAATTTTCTTCTCTGAATAGTGGGAATTTTGATTGTACCTACCTTACAGGATTATGGCTGGGATTCAATGAGTCAAAACATGAGAAGTTTTGGAATACTTCTGGACAGAGAAAGTTCTTAATAAAGGTTTGCTATAATTATTATATCATCATCATCACATTTAATATTCTTATTTTCCCTTTAGCTTGAAAATTTTAGGACTCTGTATCATCATTGTCATCTTGCTAAAAACCAGCCATCTCTTATGGCTAGTTCTAGTGTTATACTGCCATGGTAGGATGGATTTGCTTCCTGCCCAAATATGAGTCATGGCTTCCTTATTGTCTTCACAGTAAGAGAACATTTTAGATCAGAGTAAAGTACAATTAGAAAAAAAAAAAAAGAAGTTAGAAAAGCTTTTCCTTTGGAAGAGTGGGCCTTTACTGACAATCACGGATTGGTAGATATAATAGACTTTAAATTAAGGGCTTTAATCTTAGATCCACTTGGCTTGAGATAAAACAGTCTCTTGGAAAACCAGTCCCTGAGTTTGCTGTAGCTTTGGAAATGGTTGCTCTCACAGTTTATATTTTCCTGCTTGGTTGTTTTTGAAATGTATATACACTGCCCTCTCCAGCTAAAATTGCTGGGCTGCCTTTGATTCATCTGGACTTTATATTACGCCATAATGATTAATCCACTTGGTCTGTGCCAAAGTCCGTTAGCACCTAAGTAACACTTTTATTTTCCACGTCCAATGAAGTAATTCTTCCGAGCTGGCGTTTGTACTTGATAAATGTCCAGTCCTTGTCTGCAGTGCGCCTGGCACTTCGGGTGTAACATCATAATAGTGAGAGATTTTTAAAGTTAATTTCTTGCTCTCTTTCCTCCTCTCTCCACTTTTCAAATATGAAGGATGGGCTTTGTGGATATGGGACTGGGACGGATAAAACTCAGAGGGAAAGAAAGGGCCCAAGAGAAGATGACAATTAGTTCAATTCAATCTCCTCTGAGGCAAAGATGGCAGCGCAGGACTCCTCAGGGCCAAGCACACAATCCTTGAGGGTGTGTGTGTGTGTCTGTGTGTGTGTGTGTGTGTGTGTGTGTGTGTGTGTGTGAGTGTGCGCGTGTGCGCGTGTGTTTTGAGTCAGGTATTTTTATTTGTGTTTTTCAGATGTGGAAATTGTGGTTCAGAGAGCATCAGAACCTTAGTAAAATCAGTACCTTAGTAGTACAGCCAGGATTTGAATTCAGGTCAGCCTAATTCCAAAGTCTGCTTTCTTAAACTTTACTCAGTACTGCCTCCTGATCCAATCATACTTTTTAAAGTATATAATGCAGTGGGTTTTTGGTATATTCAAGAGCTATGCAAATATCCCCATGATCAAATATTTTGGAATATTTTTATCACCTAAGAGAAACCCTGCACCCTCTAGTCATCACGCTCTGAACCCACCCTCTCCCCAGCCCTAGGCAACCACAAACCTACTTTCTGTCTATGGATTTATTTATTCTGGACATTTCATATAAATGAAATCATACAATAATGGCCTTTTGTGACTATCTTCTTTCAATTAGCATATTTTTTATTAAAGATTTTATTTTTTAGAGCACTTTTAGGTTCAGAGCAAAATTAAGAGGAAGGTACAGGGATTTCCCGTGTACCCCCAGCCCCCACACGTTCATAGCCTCCTCCCTGCCTACATTTGTTACAATTGATGACACACCACAATCACCTCAAATATGTAGTTTACATTAGAGTTCACTCATTTTTCTGCATCTATTGATATGATCGTGAAATTATTCTTCTTTAGCCAGTTGCGGTGATGGATTACATTAATTCATTTTTGAATGTTAAACCAGCCTTGCATACCTAGGATAAATCCTATTGGATTATGATATATAGCTTTTTTATACATTGTTAGATTTTATTCTCTAAAACCTTTTCGAGGATTTTTACACTTATGTTCATGAGAGGTATTGGTTTTTCATTTTTTTCTTGTAATGTCCTTGTCTGGTTTTGGTGTTAGGGTAATGCTGGCCTCATAGAAACAGGCAGTAAGTATTCCCCCTACTTCTATCCTCTGAGAGAGCCTGTAGAGAACTGCTATAATTTCTTCTGTAAATGTTTGGTAGAATTCACCAGTGAATTCATCTGGGCCTGGCTGCTTTCTGTTTTTGAAAGATTATTAATTAGTGATTCAATTCCTTTAGTAGATATAGGACTACTCACATTGTCTATTTTCTTGCGTGGGATTTGGCAAATGGTCTTTCAAGGAATTGGTCCATTTCATCTAGGCCATCAAACTTGTGGGCATAGAGTTAGTCACAGTAGTTCTTTATTATACTTTTAATGTACACAGACTCTATAGCGATACCCCTACTTCATTTCTGATATTAGTAATTTGTGTCCTCTCTTTTTTCCTTAGCCTGGCTAGAAGCTTATTGATTTTATTGATCTTTTCAAAGAACCAGCTTTTGGGGTTGTTGATTTTCTTTACTGATTTTCTGTTTTAAAATTTCATTGATTTCTACTCTCATTCTGATTACAGTTGACTCTTGAATGATGCAGATTTAAACTGTGCAGGTCCACTGACACCTGCTCAGTTCAGACCTTAAATTATGCTCAGATTTTCAGTTAATTTATACTCAGATTGTCAATTCATGAGTACTCAGATTTTCAGCTGTCGTGCAAGTTGGTGCTGCTAACCGCAAGTTGTTCAAGGGCTTGCTGTATTTCTTCTGCTGACTTTGGACTTAATTTGTTCTTCTTTTTCTAATTTTCTAAGGTTAAAACTTAAAATATTGATTTTAGGTCTTTGTTCTTTTCTAAGATATACATTTTATGCTATCAATTTGCCTCTAGCACTGCTTCTACTGCATCTGACAACTTTCGATAAATTGTGTTTTCACTTTCATTTAAGTTAAAATATTGTTAAATTCCCCTGAGATTTCTTCGACCCTTGTGTTATTTAGAAATGTGTTGTTTAATCTCCACATATTGGGAGATTTTCCAGTTATCTTCCTGTTATTGATTTCTAGGTTAACGCCATTGTGGTCTGAGAGCAGATGCTCAAAGGGAGGCAGGGAGGCCCAGCTGCCTGCTCTCTGCCCCTATGCAGTAAAGCAAGCCTCTGGCTTAGGACCCTGGCTTCACACCAGGTCGTAAAGCAGCCCCCTCATCCATGGGTGGGCCCTAAAAGACAGAGACAATGCATACCAGCTATCCATGGCAATCGGTTCAATCCTTCATCAACTCACAGGAAGGGAAAACCATTAGCAAAACAGATAAGGGCCAAGATGAGCAACAGAGCAAAGAGACATAAAGGAAACAGATCACTGAAGTTAGAAAAAGAACTTTAAGTAATTAAATTTTGTGTCTGAGAATACAAAAGAATTCATGGAAATTAAAAATATCATTGTCAAAACAAAAAGTTCAATAGAAAGACTGAACCAAAGAGTTAAATAAATCTCCCAGAACAGAAAACAAGAGAGCAGAGAGGCGAGTTAAGAGAAGAATAAAAAATATATAGATAAGCAATATAAAAAAGTCTCAATCTATCCAGTATTATTTTCAAAGGGTTAGGAATTTATCCAAGAAAAAAAAATTCAGGAAAATTTTCCACAGCTGAAAAGAAATAAGAATCTTATGAATAGAGACATCTATAAAGTACCCAGCAAAATTAATATTGGAAAAAAGACCCACACTTAAATATATTCTCATGAAATGTCTAAAGAAAAGGCTAAAGAAAAAATACTTAATACTCATGGTGTGGTGGGCGGGCAGAACAAGCTAGCCTGCTGAAGGAGAAATCAGGCTGACATCAGACTTTTTCATTGGGACAAGAAAGAAATATCTTCAGAGTTCTAACGGAAATTAATTTTGAACAAATAATTCTGCACCCAGCAGAAACTATCGACAAAATCAGAGAGTAAAATGGTAAAAATAAAGCCTTTCTCTGAATACATGACGCTTCTTGAAATAATCATTTGAGAATTAATTCCAGTAGGATAAAGAAAAGACAAGGAATTCAAATAATCATTGATCAAACCCAGCTGCTCAGCACAAAGTAAAGCTGGAAAAACATATACAAAAATTTCCTGCAGTAAACAAACAAACAACCCCCCTCTCCCCCAAGCAAAATGATATTGAAAACCAGACTTCAAAAGTTAGCAACCCAAGTTAGATTAGCAAGTCAGGAGGCTGTGGAAAGAATAGCTTCCACAAGAAAATTAATTTCCTCTTAAGTGCTGCAGATTACAGATGACGTCAGTGGGAAAGTGAAGGTGTATGATAATAATACATTATAAAAATTCAGTGCCCTACTTCCTGTACACCCTCCCTCACCCTGCCAATGCAAGCATGTATATTTCCTTTTCTTGACACAGGTTAAATGATACACAGTTACATCACTTTTTCTATGAGTCCAAACTTACATTAAAATATAAGCTCTATGCAGGCAGGGATATTGAACGTTTTGTTCATCTATGTAACCCTAGCACTTAGAATAGTGCTGGCACAGAATGTATAACCGATGTATATTTTTTTTATTTGAGTAGAATGAAATGGATTATATAATGAATAATATTCATTTGATTCAAGTATGATAAACTCTGGATATTTTTAGACTCAATAATTAACAGCCCAAACACAGAAAAACTCCGTGAGGAAGTATGAATTCTATAAATTTTGGCAATGTAAAATTAACTCTTTCAGGAACTGAAACTGTGACATTGGAGGCAGACGGAAGGGGTGGTGGAGAAGGCAGCACTATTAAATTTCTCGTTGCCTTACAGGAAAGTCAAGAGATACTGTGTAAAACTGATTGATCAAGAAATGGATGGTTGACTATATTGGGTAAAGAGATATAAGTTTCTAACAGAATAAGAGAAAATAAAATATATCAGGCAGTGGTTGTCAAAAGTAAGTATAAATGAGACAAACGCTCATCTTTCAAAAAGGGGCCCATCAGATAAACTTTGGAGTTGATATATTGAAAATAAAGAGATAGTGAACTATTATTGTAGACGTTGGGCTCAGGAGGATTAAAGATAGAAACATTTTAAGCTGTTAACCTCTGGGGAATGCCATGGAGAAAAGACCTTTGCATTTTTTCCCCTAATTACTCTCCATTATCAACTAAATTTTTACTGCCACGTGCCCATAATTTAAAAGTGATATTTTTCATTTTAAAATAGTTTCTAGAAAAAAGAAGAATTTTTAGGACAGAAAAAAAAAATCATCCAACAGTTTGCAATTACAGACTGCCTACCAGCAAGGACCGTCAAACATTTTGTAAACATTATCTGGTGGTAAGTGTCAGAGTTACGTTCGCCAGATGGAGAAACTCAGGCAGAGATGGAAGTGACTTGCCCATTTTCAGTGCATCTGTGACCAAGCCAGTGATCAAACCCAAGCCTCCCGGATTCCAAGTCCAAAGACACATTTGGATTGATTTCTTCTTAGAAAACCACCACATATTGTATGATGACAGTTAAGGAAGAAATCCAAACTAATAGATGGCACACTCTTTGTTTAGGGCTTGGAAAATGTAAGTATTTTTTCATCCAATCAATAATCTGATGCCAAAATGCACACTGCCTGTGAAGACAAAGACCAGTGCTTCTCTGAAGCACCTGAGGGGAATATGTATTATTTCAAGGAGCTCTAAAGATAAAAAATAACAATTACTATAACAACCACAGAGAATGCTAAGCCTCACTGTGTACATAAAGGTTTCTACCATTTTGTGTCCACTTTGGAAACTACACATGGTTAATTAGCTGGATCAGTAACTCTGATTATTCTGCTAGATGCCTCTATGATTAATTCAGACAACTAGCACAGGTGGAAAAGAGAAAAAAAAACAAGTTTGATATGGCATTTATTTTATCTATTGGTTTTAGTGTTAATATGAATTTTAAAAAATGGGGGGGGCTGTTTTCTCTATGCAATTAAAACTCTGGAAGGGAGGGGCGTCAGTAAATGATTAGAGTAGATTCTTCTTGTTTGATCAGTAGTTTCCTCCTCCTTCCATCGAACTCCCAAAACCATACACTAATATTTCTGAAAACAGGTCAGATCAGTGAGGAAAGATAATTGATACGGTCCCTCGCCCCTCCTATTCCAGTCATAACAGGCTTCTGGAAAGCACCAGTCACATCCCTACAGTGGAGTCTTCGTAGAGGCCTTTGCGTGGCCTAACAGGACCTGCGGGGTCTGGCCCCTTCCTACCTCCCCTTCTTCAGCCCACGCCTGCAGTCCTCATTCTCCTTGCTGGCTCACTCACCTTCCAGTTCCTTCAAAGGGCCACGACCCTTTGTACCACAGAGGTTTTCACAAGCTAATCCCCAGGGATAAAGAGCATCTTTATCATCCTCTGGCCCAGTCGACCGCTATTCATCCTCCCAATCTCACAGCAAGGATCGTTTCCCCAGCAAGGCCTTCCCTGAACCCCCACATTTAAGTTTCTCTGATACTGGGTGCTTTTTCTTGAAGGTACACAATACAGTTTATAACACCACGTTTGTGTAATTACTTGTCTCACGCCTGCCTCTCTCAACATGCGGCCGGCTCAGTGAGGACCTAAAACTATGCAACAGATCATTGGGCTAATCTTGGCCTCAGGTTCAGATAAGCCCTTTGTAGTTGGGAGACTTGTAAGATCAAACAGGAAACCCCTGAATAAGAGATTTTGCATAGAGTCTAGTCTTCTGGGAAAGACTCAGTTCTGATATTTCTGTGACTCTCTAAAGCCACAAAGGTCTATAATCCACTCTTCCCCATGACCGTTAGCAGAAGACCGTCAGAGATCATATTTACAGTCTAGGAGGTTGTACTGAAGGACAGCATCTCTTGTCATTCCTGCATTGTCATGATTTATGCAATCAAGTATCGCTTTAGTAACAGCCATTAGGAACAGAAATGGACCCAGCAAGAACCACAGAGCGGTACTGATGAAATCAAGGTACGACATTAGTCTCTTGTCACTGTGAACAAATTATCACCAAGTGGATTAAAGCGAAACGAACCTATTACATCCTCCGTGGCTCAGCAGCGTGAAGCACTGCGTCGCTGGATCCCCGCTCGAGGGGCCACAAGGCTGCAGCTGGGCCATCGGCCACCGCTGCATTTCTCACCTGAGGCCCAGGGTCCCCTCCGAGTTCATTCAGATTGTTGGCAGAATTCAGTCCCTTCCGAACTAGTCGGAATGGGTTCCCCATTATCTTGCTAGCTGTCAGGTGGAGATTGCACGCAGCTCCCACTGGCCTTGCTGGCCACGTGGTCCCCAGAGGCCAATCAAAACATGGAGGTTTGCTTTCTTCCAGGCCAGCTGGAGAGCATTGCTGTGACCTCTCCCCACGACCAGTGGAGAAAGCTCTCTCCCTTAAAGGGCTCACCTGACGAGGTTAGGTCCCCTCAGATAACCTCCCTTTTGCCGTTTAAGCATGGGGTGGATACCGCATGCCAGTCACAAGTCCCTCCCACATCGTACCAGGGGGTCCTGCCTACCACAGGCAGCTTGGACAGCTGATGGGAACTACACACTACTGAGCGCATGTTTGCTGCCAGCACTGTGCCAAGTGCCTTTCCCCATTTACTCCTTAAAATAACCTACAAGGCAGGTTCTACTGCTTTCCTTGTTTTGTCGGTGAAGAAACTGAGGTTCAGTGGCCAGGTGACTGCAATTTCACACCACCAGTGAGAAGCGTAACCTAGGGTTTGAACTCTGGGCTTTCTGACTCCAGGACCGATTCCCATCCCCTTTATCTCATCAGAGCTGGTTCTCCTATCACTGCTTTACAGCTGTAAACACTGGTCTGGGGAGAGACCACCCAGTTAGGAAGTGACAGAGCAGTGGCCACCTATCTAATCTTCTCCTTCTCAGTGCCCCGCTGTTGGCCTCCCATGGAATTGGGGGACATGTCAAATTGCTTGCTGGCTAGAAGAAAACTTAGAAATAAACCCTTCCCAGATACTGCGGAAACCAGCACACCTTCAGGCTCCAAGGAGTGATTCAATGACATAACACACGTTTTCAGTGCTATTTTTTTAACCTGCAGTGAGTGAAAGCAGAAGTGTTTGATCCCCGTGCTGAGGAGGGCTGTCTGAGCTCGGGGCCCTGGAAATCACTCCGTCAGAGGTTTCGTGGTACCTCGCACCAGACTGCGCTCCTCCCTAGAAGAGAGAAGGTAAGTGTCAGTAGCTTCCCCTCTGTGCATTTACACCACTGAATGAAAGGTGTCCCAGGGCTGAAGTAAATGATTATTCTGGGGTGGGGACTAATACAGTTGTTTTGTTTTGTTTTTATTGTTTCTGGGAGAAAACAACACAGGTTTGGCCCCGACCTGTCAATAAAGACAATTATCCATTGTGCGTGTCTTCACAGCAGCCCCACCTCGAGCTTCGGCAGCCAGCGGCCAGCTTCACCTGGGAGTGGTGTCCTCCTCATTCCTCTTGACAGTTCTCAAGGCCAAGAGTAAACCTGGCACCGAAACAGCCATTAAAAAGGCACATTGTCTCCAATACCTCAAGTCTAAGCCCCCTGTCCCGCAGTCATGGTTCATTGAGGCAAGAAACAGAAAACGAAGTTATTGGAAAAGTTTCATTTCATTTGCGTGCCCAGCCAGGCAAGGTTTGGGCTATAATCGTGTTCCTCTGTTGGCAACCCCAGATCCCAGTGGCACCTCACCACCTTCCAGACTCGGGGTGCTAATAGCTGCCCACCCTGGGTGTGGTACCATCCCTCCATGTTCTTGCAGCCCTGCCCACACCTCAACAAACAGCTCCTTCATAGAAATATTCTTAGGCAACCTCTAATTAATTAAAGCATGCCATCCATATCCTACCTGGGACCCCGGCTGATAATCACTTTAAACTCTTAATGGAGTCAGTGACTTCAACAATGAGTATAAACTGGTATTCAAAGCATTAGGCATATTGTTGACGGGTCACTGGACATTTGTATGTTGTCCAAATAACACCACGCAGTTTACTTTCCAGTCACGAGGACGGAAACATAACGCTACGATGGATGGCTGAGACTGCCGTTTGCTTTAACTGATTAGTCAGTACCAGGATCCCTAATGACAGGTCACCTGGAACATATATCCTAAGATGAAATGCAATATGAAGTCTATACCTCTTATCATATAATCTAGCGAACAAGGTTTAACTTGAATTTCTCATGCTTTGCATTTTGATTCCTTTTTATCAGGAATAAGAGGGTTAGAGAAACCAGGTAAACGACACAGCAGAGAAGTAACCAGTCCAATCTGAAGATGGGATGTGGTAGCGATAACTGGCTGTTTCCACTTAATGGGCATGGTGTGATGTTTACGCTTGGCAAAAGAGCTTAGGAAATACCCATGCAATGTACATGCCTGAATTGGTCCCTAATTGGACAAACCAGCTAGAAAGGACATTTGGAGGAGAATGATTTAGGTAATCAAATATATGGGCTGGATATTAGATAAGATGTATTGACATGGAAAGCTTTAGATCATTAACTTCAAAAACGCAATTTCCAAAACAGTATGTAACAATTGGCAAAATAGTATTTTTTCTCATTTTGTAATGCGTTAGAATGGTGGAAGAAGATACAGCAAGATAGTAACGGTGGTAATTGCTGGATGGTGGAAATGATGTATTTTTATTTTCTGGTTTTTGTTTACCTGTACTTGTGCTGCTTTGTCATTCTAAGAGGTTTTTAATTTGATAAGGAGGAAAGAAAGTTATCAGTACGGAAGCTGGAACCAAAGCCATGGGCCTCCATGAGATTGCCCGGGGGAGAGACTATGAAGGACCAGCAGAGCGCTGAGGACACAGCCCTCTGAAACACTGAGATTTCAGGGAGAGGACGGGAAGGAGGGTCGGCCAGGGGCTGAGGAGGGACCCTGAGAGAACGAAATAAGCCGGCGGGCTCCACGCAGACAGCGCTTCCAGGATGCGGGGAAGGCCAAGCGTGCCAAGGGCCACAGATGGGCAAGCGGGGTGAGGATGAAGAGGAGGCTGCTGGCTTCCGTCAGGACGTCCATGGAGACTTCTGCACATGGAGGGAGAGGGGACGAGACGTGGCTCTTGCAAGAAGCCGGTAATGGAGGGGAGCAGGGGTGCCTGTCTGTGCACGAGGAGAGGGAGAGGAGGGGCTGCCCCTCGGGCGGGCTCAGGTGAAGGAGAGCCCTGGGACACTCAGGACTCCTTCACCCGGAGCGCAGTGCGCATGCGCCGCTGGAGGACGCGGACGGAAGGTCTCTGAGGCAGGCGGAGGACAGCGTTCGGGATGGAGAGCTAACAGTGCACGGACTAACTGGAAAGTCCGGTGAGAATGAAGAGATTGAAAATCTAAGAGGAGAGGGAAGGATCATGTGTGGCGCAGGATGCCCAGGACGCAGAGGGTCACGAGGCTGGATCGTGGTGGGGAGCAGGGGAGGCTGGGGAGCCTTGTGGAGGAAGAGGCAGGCTCCCCGCGAATCAGAAGGGAGGGGGCCAGGACCGAAATCACGCAATTCTTGCCTTCCATTGGAGTCTCCGCACTGGCGATGATTAGCACTGATAACTAAACTTGGAAAGCAGGTTCTCCAAGAGGCACGTGCTGGCTTCGGAGTCCTGCAAAGCCACATCAGCAGTCACTCGATTGCCTGGGCCTCACGTTATCGGGGCAGGGGACCAAAGACCGTCACTCCAGGAACATATCTGAAAGGCTTTCCGTAATGACAGTGCAATGAGTGAACAGATAATACGAGGTTCTGAGGCAACAGATGAATTTAGGGACCGTCCCTTCTGCCACGTATGGCTTTTAAACTTCAGTTTAACTTGCTTCCATGAACATCTATCTACCTAATATCTCAGGGCCAAAAGGGCGGTGTGCTGAGGACAGCCCAAGACATTTCACTGGATCAAGAATCCTTTGGAGAATTGGGTGGAATATTCTGTGGCTGCAATAAGAAACACACAACAGTTCTCTGAGGGCCTAGAACAGAGAACTGCCTCCCTCACAAAATAAGCCTGACACCAGAACAACTATGGTGTGACGTTCGCCTCGGTCGTTTATTCTCTCTGGACTCTCCTCCCTCCACCTGACTACTGAACCTGAAAGCCCCAGTGTCTTCTGGCCTTTTCTGTCCCACAGAGTCCTGCCTCGCTGCTCCCGACCACATAGCCAAGGGCCCCAGGTCAGCAGCAGTTCTCAGATGTGCAGGAAACGCTCCCAAGCAGGGCTCCGAGGAGACCACAGCTGTCTTCCGGGGGATGCAGCAGCTGCTCGGGGTCACGCAGCTCACAGTGCATTTGTCAAAGGTTATTATTCCCACGGGCTCTGCGTGCTGTGTCAGGTGGCTCTGGGACAAGCGCTCGGTCGGGGCTTTTCTTCCCCGTGCCTGTTTGTAGACACTGGTCTTCCCGGTTTATCCTTCGAGCACTCCCTTGCAGGACAGGACCGGCACCCCCCATTTCCTTAAACAGCTTTAGGAACTCTGGGGCTTTGGACAAATGTGTTCGACGTGTACAGAGACTCCAGCCAAGAGATGAGAGAGGGAAGGAGCGTGGTGACGGGGAGAGAGAGCCGGGAGGTGCTGGGCCATCAGTTACAGCGCAGCGGGGATGCAGAAGGAAACAGTAACTCAGAGCGAAGCTCCAGAGCTAAACAAACAGGAAGGTTTAATGAGAAAGTCCCCGAGAGGAAATGACTCAGTGGTTTGGAAAGAGTGGGCTCCAGCAGGGCCGTCCCGGGGAGGGAGGGGAGCCAGCCCAGAGAGGGCCAGGCGGGGAGGGTGAGGACTTTCTCTTTGGTGCGAGGACATAGCCAGCAGCCTCATCCTCCGCTTGGTGCCAACCCCGCCCGCTGCCACATTTCCCAGGAAGGCAGGAATTGAGGAGGGGTCCTCAGGGTGGGCACAGCTGTTCCATCTGCCAGAGGACTGAGAGGAGCATCTTGACTCAGTATGGGGAGGGGGGCTGCGAATGTGTTGGAAGAAAGGGCTGGAATATTCTGGGGCTGTGCCTGTAATGAGGGTTACACAAAGATGCTTCCGGCGCCCAAAACAGAGAACTTGCTCCCTAAAAAAGAGGAAAAAAATGCTGATAAGAGAAGCAAGACGCCACGGTCACCACGATCATGTCACAGATGTCACAGACAGACCTGTGCATATCACAGAGTGTGGCATCTGACAAAGGCAGGCTTTTTTTTTTTTTTTCTGGTTTCTGAATGTGTGTCCGTGAATCGACTTAAATGGGTGTGAAATGAAATCATACTCAGTCATAAATGTAACAAAACGAACCGATCAAAGATTAAAGTGCAGCCGGGAACAGGAAGCGTCCTGCGACCATAGTGAACACTGCGCTTGGAGCCGGAGCCTGTCTGAGAAGAGCTGAGGAACAGAACTCTTTACGAAGCACGAATTTATTTGTTTCTTCATGAATCAGTGCTTGGGGGAGAGAGAGGCGAACCAGTTCCCTCTGTGGGGCAGGGCTGGGAGGTGGGGAGAAGCCAAACCTGTAACCAGCTGCTACAGGGACAGCGGGATGGACTTGGAGGCCGAGGCCAGGGCCCCGCAGTCCAGCCCTCGCTCTTCATGTCCTGGCTGTCACTCAGGCAAGTCCCGGTTCCCTGGGTTCCTGGATCTGCAAAGTAAGGACAGCACTGAGCCTGGCAGGTGGCCGTGGGCACCCAGCCTGACACCGGGCATGGGCGTGTGTGTGAGTGTCAGTTCTTTTTCTACCTGGGCCCTCCTCAGAGCTGTATGGAAAGATGCCCCAGCTCTGGAAAGAGGCCCGATCACTATTTTTTTTTTTTTTTTTAAAAAAGCACCTTGCAACTTAGCAGACACTTGGGGGGACCTTCAGAAGTGCGATGAGGCCCCGGCCCCTCTCTCAGGCTGTGGGTGAGGGGGCACCGAGTGTTAGACTGCCTGCTGCTCAGTGGCCATCTCAGAGCAGCAAGGCCCTTCATCAGCTGGAGAACAGCACGGAGAGGAAGCTGTAAGAGTCTGGGAGGAAGGAGAGTTTCCTGTTGCCTGCAGGGCGAGCAAGAGCCTGGTGATTTTGGAAGCGCAAGAGCAAGGACAAGAAGAGGGGGAAACGCAAACACAAACCAACTGCCAGCCCCGTGCATTCTGTCTGACCCGAGGAGCGGCCTTGGCAGGAAGAATGTGGGAACCTCAATTACGCTGCAAAGGATCGTGAGGAACATGCCGGCCTCGGCCGGTCCGGCAGGCAGCTCCTTCACGACTTAAAGGGCATTTAAAAGCCACTCACCAAGGCCCTCCTGCAAGGGACATGGGAGAAAATGTGTCATTTCCATCCCAACCCAGCCTTCAATGCTGTCACTCTTTCATACTCTGGCTTTTTCTAAAAAGGTCTCTGTCTTTTAAATTTCATCATTCGCACCATTTGCTTCAGTGACTCTGAACTTGGCGTGCGGCTCCCCGGTTTTGCTGCCCTTGGAATTGCATGCTTCAGCCTACATTACGCAGCCAGGCTTGGGGTCCGGCCTCAGGAGGAGGTTGCCAAGCTCCCCAGCCCCTTAGCAAGGCTGGCTGGTGGCGAGTGTCATCAGAATCACACTCTTTTCTAATCCTAAATTAGCCTTGAACATAGTTCTCAGGCTGGGCCGTGACTACCTGAGTCCAAGTCAATCAGATTAATACATATTTGCCATCTACTATGTATTGGGCATGAAGGGGATTCTGAGGTGAGGATGCTTAGTTTCTACTTTGAGTGGCCTTACTATTCTAGGGGAGTAAATATATAGGGTCTTTATGAGGTTCGTGCTGTAGTAGAGGCATTCTAGCACAATGGAAACTATTCGTTGTCCTTGTATCATTCGAAAGATATTTATTGAGTACTTATTCTGTGCGTTGTACTTTTCAACATCCTGGGGACACAGCGAGGAACAAGAACATGGGCTATGAGGTCAGACAGAACTGAGTCAAGGCCCGGCCTCCGACACCACGAACTGTGATTTGTGGCAAGTCTCTGGACCTCCCTGAGCTCCAGATGTTTCATTTTAAATATGGAATTATCATAATGCTACTACTAATGAGACGATTTACTTTATGAAGTTCTTGTGAAGTCAAGGAGGCACGAAGGCCGGGGCCTTGTCTCTTGCTCGCTGCCGGATCCCCAGTTCCTGGCACCCAGCCCGAGGCGCAGGGCTTGGTGTATGAAGGCGCTGCTTGGAATAATCTGGGTCCTCCGCCACCATGCCGACCCTCTGGCACCCACACGCCGCCTGCCCTGCCCCACCCGATCTCTCTTAGATCCAAGTGCTTCCCCCAGTCCATGTGACCGGTGTGGAAGACGGTATTTTTCAAAGGTGATCGCCGCAATTTATGTCCCAAACCACAGACTCCTCTGACCAATCGATGAGGATACTACTCCCTTTGAGGAATGAGTTTATGTTCTCTCTTCTTGAATCCGGGGTTGCCGGTGACTGTGATAGGACCATACTGTGGTGTTATGTGACTTCTAAGACTAGGTCATAAAAGGTGATGTCATGTTTACCTCATTGTCTTGAGTCTCTCCCTCTGGGAACACAGCCCCCACCTTGTGGGGTGCTCAGGCCACATGGGGAGGCCCCGTATCGTTGTCCTGACAGACAGCTGAGCTGAGCACCCAGCTGAGAGCGAGCGCCAACTCCCAGACGTGTGAGGGAGCCCTTGAGGTGACTCTAGCCCCAAGCATTGTCTGACTGTGATTGCAGGAGAGACCCCAGTGAGAACCACCCAGCCGGTCAGCATCCCAAGTCCATGGGTGATAAAATGATCGCTCTCGATTTAAGCCACTAAGTTTAAAGGCAGCTTGTTATACAGGAATAAGTAACTGAAATAGATGGAATATGGAGTTGCCTGCTAAAAGATCTGATTTCTAATCTCTATTCTGTGCCAGTCACAGTCACCAGTCCCTCTACTTTCCAAGGACTCTTTCCAATCTACTAAACTATCGTGAGCATGCAGCCGTCTCTTCTAACCTTCAACCTAGGGTTATGTGATGAAAAACTGGTCACCCTTGGGAATTGTTTTTAGAAAAAAGTACGTATGTTTTAAGCTTTTTCTATGATCAAAATTTAGACTGTCTAGATTCAGCCACTCTTAAGATTAATGAACTTCACTCCACTGTCAGTCTCCTCAGCCCCAGCCCTGTGCCAGTCCCTGGTGGCAGTTCCTTTTCCAACAGCCCTTGTCATCTAGAAAGCCAGGTTCTGTAGAGCGCTAGTCAAATTTACCTCTGCAGCGGAGGCAACCTCAAGTGCTCAAATGCTCCACCAAACAGTTCTTACTCCAGGGTGAAGGGCAAACCCAGGAACCACACTGCTTCGGTGGGCTCTGGGAGCGTGTTTAGGGGCTCCACACGGTGGCAGTGGGGCTGGATATCATGATGGTCAGAACCCCTCACGATGCAGTTAAGTATCAATTCTGGAAAGTGAGCTGAAGATGGACATTTGTGCAAAACACACAGTGTCTGCTGCTGAGACAAATAACGGAGACGGGATGGGTGGGGCACTAGAACTGGTCAGCAGGGTCCTGACGGGTCAGCGTGGTCCCGATCCTGATGTCCAGCTGTAGGTGGACCTGAGTTTGAACTCCTGACTCTACGAGTCCCCGAGCCTCTTTAAGCTCCAGCCTCTTCAGCCCTAAGTGGCACTAACAAGAGAACCTCCCTCCCAGGGGTGTGGCATGGGCAGAATGAAAGGGTGGCGGTCAAAGCCAGCTCTGAGCACTGGCACGCGGGACACCCGTGGTGAACGGAGCCGGTCTGTCAGCGACATGGACTGAGAAGGCTGTGAGGGGGCCGCGTAAGGCCGGCGGGGTCCACGGGGATGTACAGCGCTGCAGTGGGTAACTGTGAGATGCGCAAGGCGCCGTGTGTAGCCTCAGGTTGCGTAAGAGCCTTGGGCCTATATTTATCTTCCTCCCCCTCCCACCAGAACCTCCTCCGCCTCCTCCGCAGCTGCCACCCCTGGCTTCCTTTTGAGCCACTGAAAGTTCGGGCACCTGGGACTGACACCCTGGGAAAAGCCTGCCTTCTCCCTCTCCCACATCTCATCTGAAGGTTGGCTGAAGGGCCAACTCACACTTAACATTAAAAAACAAAAACAAAAAACCAAACCCAGAAGATTCACTTAGTACCCTCGGTTTCCCACAAACCAGTGGTGGAGCAGTTTAGTTGCATTTGCACAAAACGGCATGTACTAAAATAGCCATTTTGAAATATTCCTGGCAGATGGTGCTAAATATAGACACGGTGACAGATCGTCCCCCTCAGCGCTGCGCTTCTCCCGAGCACTGAGAACGTGCTGGAGCCAAGATGCTTCTCCCTTCTGGAAGACTGTGGCCACTGCCCCAGGATCTCGCCACGCCAGGCAGCTGCTAGGATTCGGGGGAAGGCAGTAGCCAGGAGTGAACGCCGTGCGGCAAGGGTTCCAGGTTCCACAGGAGCCGGGGGGAATTATTGGCCCTTCGGGAGGACCGGCTACTCTCCCTAGAGGTGTCTTCCATGAGCAGAAGTTTGCTGAATAGAAGTAGAGGCGCGACGCCCATCGGGTAAGGGTGCACCTCTGGGGACTCAGAGTGCCCAGGTTTGAACCCTGATTTTGCTCCCCAGTAGCTGTAAGAGGTTGGCCAAGTCACGCATAACCTTTTGGTGCCTCGGTTTTTGCACCCGCAGAATGGGATAACAATAATGCCTATGAAGGTTAGATAACGTAACGTGCGTAAAGGCCGTGCACCGGGCCTGGTCCAGAACGACTGCGGCTCGGCTGGCAGCTATTTTAATTAACGGACTAGGGAGGAAAGAGAGGTACCTAACACGACTGATGGGTTTTAAGGCTTGGAGAAATATTTTGGATAAAGACAAGGCAAATTAAAAATAAAGTCAGGTTGCAAATGCTTCAATAGTTTTTATATCCACTGAATGGGATGTGAAATGGGCAATGCCATCAATAGCTACCCAGAGGAAAAGGATCGTGCAGCGGGTAGGGTGCTGGCGCGTGAGAGGCTGGCTTCTGTGGGAGGGAGGACACTTTCTGGAGAAGCTCGGTCACCGTAAAAGGGGAGGAAAACCTCTCTCCATAACTGACAAGGACCAGGACTTGGAACATGGAGAACTTTTGTATCTGACTTCCATACAGTAAGACATTTCAAAATTCAGGACAACTTTCTCTTAAATGTCAACGGCGGGCCCTGTGCATCCGTAGCGACGGCGGCCCCGGCCAGGTCTGTGGCGATTGCAGTCAGGGGCCTAGACCCACCGTATCCTGTGCTCTGGTCCCGTCTCTGCTGCGCGCCCTGCTCTACTGCGGCTGCGCCTCTGGTTTGCTTCTATCCAAGTGAGTCCTCTCCAAATTTTGGAGTTAGAGTTTCTGAGTATTTTATGCTCTGTGTGGGGCCAGAACTATGACCCCATAGCATATCGCTACCACAAAATGGAGCCGGTTCTTCCCTCGCAGCCTAAGTTTCCCTGTGAAGGGCATGGTGAACAAGTGCCTCTTTTTAAGAGGAAAACCCCAATTATTCTCTAAAAGAAAGCTTGTTTTTCCCATTGCAAGACTTGGAGTTCTGCACTTTGCATGGTGGCTGAAGTTTTTGTAGAAAATGCTATGAATACACCCGCCCCCCATGCTCTTTGAACTTGTTGTATCAACAGTCTACAAAGGAACCTCATAGACAAAGGGGAAAAAGGAAGGAACACTCTCGTCGGAGAGGACCAGTCCTGGAAGGGGCGCAGAAGAGGCTCCCCAGTGTTTCAGCAGCAACTGCCAGGGGCTTTCCTCATTCCCACCAAAGGCAGCTATGCACCTAGATATAATGATATTTGCATTTTTACAGCATTCTCTTACATTTATGATCATTTATAAGGACATTAAAAATTTCTGCACTGCTAATGAAAGTAAGTCATCTTCCCAGGGCTTTAAAGCCCTAACAAAAATTCCATGATAGTTGGAAACTGCAGTAATATTATTACGTGTACAGTCTGTTGTAGTAAGATATGAATATAATAAAATGTAATATACACTCAACCCTGTGCATACTTCCACCTGACACATCTTACACTCTGTTCCATTTACATTTTTTCACTAAATGCTTTTCCATAGCCCTTATTGTGCATTAGAATCACACACATAAATTCCTGGGAACTACTCTGGGTCTACAGAATATGAGGGGTAGGATTGGGACATACGTATTTTCAACAAGTTTTCCAGGTAGTTTCAATGTGCCCCAAAGCTTGAGAACCATGTCTGATGCACCTTAACACTCCCCGGGGCTGGCATATAGTAGGCACTGAATATATAGTTGATAGATGAATGAATAAAATAAATAAAATAAACTCTTACAAATAAATGTTACTAAGTCTAAAGCAATAAAAGAAAACCCATTGGGAATTTACTGCCACAAACACTAAACACAAAATAAGAAACCATTTCATTCCTAGGAAAGCCGAAATAATAATTCACCTTTGTATAATGCTTGCTGTCATGTTTCACTGACATCGAATATTCAGATTACTCCTAGAAGGCCAAAAAGTCACAGATGGATACTAGGATCATCAAGAAAGGGTATATTATAATTAGTGGGGGACACAAGAATTGGAGTAAAATAATTTTGCTGAAAGCACAGTATCTTTAACACAAAATCTCCATTATTCCAGAGTTCGAGGTACCTGTGGCTGAGAACTATCCAATGTCAAGAACAATCTCAGGATTATCCACTTAATGAGAATTTATAATTAAGGGATAGGCACTTTACTAGGAGTTAGACTCCTCCAGAAAAAGGTGTGTCATGAAAACTGGAAGTTTTCAGAAAGCTGTCTCATACCTTCCTCAATAGAATGTCCTCTCAGCTTTCCTGCTACCTCTGGAGGCTCCTTCTCTGCTTTTTCAGACTTATCATCCTCTGCTTGGACATTACGTGTTAGATTCCTCAAAGTTTTGACTCTCTCTTCTTCTTACTTTCCAGGGCATATGATCTTTCCCTACAGTTTTAATTATCATATATTTATTTATACCTGGTGTCCAAATTGTTGTTTCCGGCCTAGACCTCCTCTCTGAGCTCCAGTTGGTTATAGAAAGCCTATAAAAACAGTTTATAACACTTAGGCCTAGCTTGAACGAGTAAAAAAAAAAAATCAGTCAATGTTTTACTTTTAGGTGATTAAGCATATAGACAATCAAGTTATTTAATATTCCAGATACATATAAAATATCTAGATATCATATGCTAAGCAATCAATAAATATCACATTCTGTTTTTTACTGATGGTGTTGTATAATATATCCCTCCAAAGCAGGGGAAACATAAAATTTTCAAAGCTACCTTAAGATGTACATCTGAGTAGATAGTGTCCGTCGTGCTAAGATGGACTGATTGATATTTGGCCGGGGTTCTGAACACCCAGTCTTGGACGAGGCACCCATGGCTACTTTTCTCAAGTTCATGAGGGAAGAGTATACGTGCAGGGGAAAACGGCTCTGTTCATTACTCTGAAATGTCAGCCCTTCTTTGCCCTCTCTACTTGAGAATTAACCCCCATGGGGCTGCACATAGCCACTTGATGCCAGGGCGTTCCTTTGCCTGGGGCAGGCTGCCAAATAGCCTGGGTCAAAATCAAGCACATGGCCTATTTCCTCAAGATCTATATGTAGTCCTGGTCCTCAAGTGCCCACCACTTTGATGACTAGAAAATGCAAAGAGAGATAAACCCAAAGGAAGAACATGAAGGGAAAGGTAGAATTTCTACCTATGGCCAAAAGCATGGGTATCCCTTACACCTTCCACCCTCTGCCTCGAATCTGTCTCAGTATTCCACTAGTATTGAGCCATTTCAGATCTCCTCCAGATGGCAGGGATGAGGAGTTTTGTACTCACCCAAGAGAAGAGTGGGTGCCATTTGTTTGGTGATATATTTATTTACCTGAGAAATGTTTGTGAGTGACTAATATGAGTCAGGCACTGTATGGTCCTAGGAATACAGCAGTGATGATAAGTTACAAAACTGCATGCTATCAAGGGACGTATATATTCCAGCATATAAGTAAAATACATACTAGGTCAGATGATGGTAAGCCTTATAGAGAATAATAAAGAAAAAAGGTGGACAGGGAGTGCTAAGCTATTACAATAACCTAAGCAAGAGATGATAGTGTTCGAAAAGAGAGTTGGAGATTTTAATACTACAGTCTCAATGGACAGAACCAGACAGAAAATCAGCAAACATATAGAAGACAACACTTGATCTAACTGATAACTATAGAACATTCCATCCAGTAATAGCACAGTAGACATCCTTTTCAAACACACATGGAACATTCTCCAGAATAGACTATGTTAGGCCATAAAACAAGTTTCAATAAATTTAAAAGGTTTGAAATTATACAAAGTATATTCTCTAACTACAATACAATCAAATTAGAAATCAAAACAGAAGGTAAATTGGGAAATTACCAAATATTTGAAAATTAAAAAAAAATCAATAATACTTCTAAATAACCCATTTGTCAAATAAAAACACTAGAAAAAGAATTTTAAAATATTTTGAGCTGAATGAAAATGAAAATTTAACATAAACTTTATGGGATGCAACTAAAGCAGTGATTAGAGAGAAATGTTTAGGTATAAATGCTTACATTAGAAGAAAGATCTCAAATCAATAACTTAAATATCTACCATAGGGAACTAGAAATCGAAGAGTTAACTAAATCCAAAATAAGCAACAGCAAAAAAGAAAATGATAAAGATTAGCATAGTAAACAATGAAATAGAAAACAGAAAAACAATAGAGAAAATCGATAAAATCAAAAATTGTTTCTAAAAGATCAACAAAATTGATAAATCTTTAGCTAGACTGACCAAGAAATCAAAAAAAGAAAAGAAAAATTACCAAAATCAGACAAAAAGAGGGACAGTCCTTACCATTCTCACAAAAAATTTAAAGATTGTAAGTTAATATCATTAACCACTTACCAAATCAGACAATTTATGTGAAATGAACAAATTTCTAGAAACATATAAATTACCTAAACTGACTCAAGGAGCAACAGAAAATCTGAATGAATAGATCTAAAATAAGCAAAAAAAATTTTTTTTAGTTAGTAATTTAAAATTTTCCCACACATACAAAGTCAGGTCCAAACAGATTCCCTGGTGATTTCTACATAATATATAAAAAAGAAATAATTCTAATTCATCACAAACACGAAAGACAGAAGATAAGAAAGTACTTCCAAACACATTTCATGAATCAAAGATATCCCAAGAAGAGAAAACCATAGACCAACATCTCTCATGATCGATAACAGATATAAAACTCCTTAAAATTTTACAAAACTGAATTCAGCAACATATAAAAAGAATTATATGCCATTACAAAGTGGAATTTATGCAAGTTTGGTTTAGCATTCAGAAGTTAATCAATGCAATAGACTACATCAGTAGAATAAAGGACAAAACCCACATGATCACTTTAGCAGAGACAGAAAAAGAAGTTCACAAAATCCAGTAACCATTCATGATAAAAGTATCAACATGTGAGTAATACAAGGGAACTTCTTTAACCTCATAAAGGTTATCTACAAATAATGTAGAGCTAACGTTCTATCTAATGACAAAAGATGGAATGTTTTCCCACTAAGATTGGAAGTAAGGCTAGCATGGCTGCGCTTACTGCTTCTAGTTAACTTTGTACCAAAGTCCCAGTCAGTTTAATAAGGCAAGAAAAAAGCTAAAGGCATACTAATTGGATCGGAAGAAACAAAACTGCTTTGACTTGCAGATAACATGATCTTGTATGTAGAAAATCCTAAGAAATCCACACATATAAAGATCAATTAGAACTAATAAACAAGTTTAGCAAGATCATAGCATACAGGATCGATGTACACAAACCAATTCGATTTCCACATATCAGCAATGAAAAATAAAAAATTGAAATTAAGAAATGAGTTCTATTGAATAATATATGTAGGAATAATATATGTAGGAATCAATTTAACAACAAAAGTGTAAGACAAGGCTTGTACACTGAGAACTACAAAACATTGCTAAATAATGGAGATACATTCCACGTTCATGAATTGCATATTCAATATTATTAACAAGGCAAGTCTCTCCAGAATGATCTATAGATTTAACAGAATCCTTATAAAATTGCCATCAGGCTCTTTTTGTTTTTCGTAGAAATTGACAAGTGTACTCTAAAATGCATATGAAACAATCTTGAAAAAGAAGAAAAAATAATTTATATTATCCAATTTCAAACTTACCGTAAGGCTCCAGTAATCAAGACAATGCGGTATTGGCGCAGGGTAATCACAGATCAATGGAACAGAACTGAGAGTCCAGAAATAAACTCTTACATTTATGGTCAATCGATCTTCCACAAGTGTTCTCAGGCAATTTAATGGGGAAAAAGATAGTCTTTCCAACTAATGGTGCTGAGACAATTGGTATTCATCTGCAAAAAATAAAATAATAAAATAAGAAGAACACAGACACTAACATCACACCATACACAAAAATTAACTCAAAATGGATCATGGACGTAAAGTAGAAGTGAAGCCATAAAACTTCTAGAAGAAAACATAGGGAAAAACCTTATAACATTGGATTAGGCAAAGAGTTCTTATAATGACACCAAAAGTATGACCTATAAAAGAAAAAAATGATAAATTGAAATTTATCAAAATAAAATTTTGCTCTCTTAAATGTCACCATTAGGAAAATTAAAAGGGACAGGTACAACCTGGGAGAAAAGGTTTGTAAATTACATATCTGAGAAAGGACTTGTATTCAGAATATGTAAATAACTCATATAACTAAATAAGAAGACAAACAATCCAATGTAAAAATGTCCAAAAGACTTGGATAGAAATTTCACCAAAGAAAATACAGGAATAGCTGAGAAGCCTATGAAAAAATGCTCACCATCATTCAGTTTCTAGGGAGATGCAATGTAAAACCAAAATGAGGTACTACTACACCCCCATTAGAATGGCTATAATCAAAAAGGCAAAAACAAGAGTTGTAAGGGTGTGGAGAAATTAAAACCCTCATATCTGTGGGAGTGGAAAATGGTAGAGCCACTTTGGAAAACAGTTTGGTGGCTTCCTGTAGAGTTAAAAAACATACAAGCCAGCAATTCCACACTGAAATATCTATCTAAGAGAGATACAAACATGATTTACATAGTAAAGTCTAGAGCGGAATTATTCATCATAGCCCTAAACTGGAAACAATCCAAATGTCCACTGACTAGTGAGAGGATAAACAAATTTGGTGCCATGCAATGGAATACTACTCAGCAATGAAAAGGAGCAAAGTACTGATAGATGCTACAACATAGATGAACCTTGAAAATATTATGCTCAGTGAAAGAAGCCACACACAAAACACTATATATTGTGTGATTCCACTTATAGATATGGAAAACACAGCACACGGTTGCTTGGGAATGAAAGTGGGGGCAGAACTGGCTATAAACAGGAACAAAGAAATGTTTCGCAGTGATGGAGATGTTCCAAAACCAGATCGTGAGGATGATTACACATTCCTATCTATATATACATTTACTAAAAATTGCTGAATTATAACATCTACTAAAAACCAATGAATTGTACACTTACAGTAGGTAGATTTTGTAGTATGTAAATCGTACCTCAATATAGCTATTTAAAAATAAAAAGAAGTGATAGTGGCTTGGACCATGGGGTCTCACAGGGGAGGTGGTGAGATGGCATCGTACGAGTGGGTGAGTAAAATGGGGAGATCAGGGTCTTGATCCAGGGTCACTGTGTTACTCAAGTTTCTCCAGGGAAATAGAATCAATAGGCTATATATAGATATATTTAAGAAGAAATTTATTATAGGAATTGACTCATGATCTACCATCTGCACCCAGCTTGACAGTTTGCTACAGTGGCTCTGATTTAGATTCACGGCCTGGGGGACCATCCAAAATATCCAACTCTCCGTCTTACCACGGACTCCCAGGCTGTGTAAAAATCCCTGGCAACTGGTTTCCCATTATATTTTTTATAAAGGCAAAAAAAAAAAAAAAAGAACAAAAGAAAAACAGAATAATTTCGATGTAAAACCCCTACATTTCTGTCCCATCAGCAAAATGTAACTTTTTTATCTTTTCTTGTATTGCATATGCTCCTCTCCCCCATCGTCCACCCACATGTTCATTTTTCTTGCTTGCCTTTTTGTAGTTAGTTTCTAATCCTAAGTACCAGATCTGGTATTGGAGATTCTGCATTCTATTTATTAGTGTCATTGAAGAAGCCATCACGTCTTCCTGAGCTCATTCATCATTCCTCCTCCTCGCTCAGCATCATTTAAAATATGCAAGGTCTCATCAGCAGCAGCATGGTCCCAGCTACAGCCAAAGCCATGCTGGTTTTCAAAAAACAAACAAACAAAAAAAAAAGAATTAAAAAATTAAATAAATTAATAAAGAAAAGCTTGCAGGAACACAACGTTAAGTCATAGTCTGCTTGGGAATCATTCGTTCATTTTTCATATATCTAGAAAATGTTTATTAAGTTACTAATATGCGAAGGTCACTGTGGATGGACTTCAAGGAATGATAAGATAGAAAACAGCCTTTAGCGTCAATGAATTTACCAGCAAGGAGTGGAAATGGGAGAAATATGAAAGAAAAGGGCAGTGGATGATCAGCACCTGAGTGAGTTGGGGTTTCACAGAAATACAAGATCACTTCGGCTGGTGTCATCAGTGGAGGTCTCATGGAGGCAGTGGCTTGGAGGTGGCATTTGAACTGTGTCCTGAAGGATGAGTCAGGCTTTGAAAAATAGGGAAAGAGAGACAAGAGGAGAAGGAATTTGAGGAGGAGGGAGCACTATGAACAAAACCACGGAAACAGGAAAGTTTAAATTATGTTTAAGGATGGTCAAGGTACTTCATACGTCAGGAGGCCACCCCAGTGACTGACCCACAAATCTGAACCTAAGTCAGCCTTCAGTGACTGGAAGCGTCTCACTGCCAAGCAACCGAACACCAGCCCCATCCTCCGACTCAGCTTTGCTAGCTTAACTCGGAAAACGAGACCTGCCAGCCTTACCAGGAAGGCCCCGAGCTCCTCGCCCATCCTGCCCGGTGTCTGTGCTGGCTCTTTTAAAGCTCTATAAAACTCGCTCTTGCCCACAATCCCTACGGAAGAGAGCTCCCCTGCTTGTGAGTCACTGTACACCCCCAAACCGTGGATTCTTTCCTCTCGAGTGAGGGCTATCAGACTCATTACTGAATTGTTTCAGTTTTGCGATTCGAAAAGGGACACCATGAAGATCGAGGGCTCCCTCACTAGAAGCCCCCAGAGAAGCGAGTGATAACACAGATTCCCAGGTCTCACCCAGAGAGTCTGCTGGATGCTCTGGCCCCCTCTCTCCGGAGGGCTAGCTCCTCTGTCCTTCAACTCTGAGGATATATGTTACCTTCTCAAAAAAGGGCTTCTCTGATCACCATACCTACAAGTAAGACTCCTTCCTGCCAATGTTATTTCTTTCAGCACCCCCTCTCTTACATCACACGTGTATTATAGTGTATAATGGCTTTGTTGATAATGTTTGTTCATTGGTCTGTCTCTGACAGAAGCATCTAAAGTCTCTAAACACTACTGGAGCTTCCTGGTCCCCATTCCCAACGTTCACACACTGTGAAACAGATTCTGAGGCAGGCAATTTCCCCCAAGCTCCATCCCTACCCTAAGCAACCGGGTTGGCATGAATTTTTAATATTAGAATCAAGCTATATTACTAGAGTGATAAGAGTCATGGCTCTGCCTCTGGGTGGGATTTGAGCAATCTCTCTAGAAAGTTCTTCTTTGATATCAGCAATGTTACATTTTACTATGAAGCCAGATGTGATGTCACAGATTCCAATGTCTTCTCAGGAAATCTGTGCCTCTGTCACCCTATTTTTAAAATGAAGGAGATATTGTATCTGTCATGGGATTGCGGTGAGAATTCAGTGACTTGATTTACATAGAGAAGAGTGCCTGGTTCAGAGTAAGTGCTCAGTAAAGGTTAGCCTTTCCGTTTTTATTGTAGCATTCTCATTCAGAGATACTACGTTTTTCTTCTGAAAATAGAAATGATATGTTATCTGCACCAAAGTCACTTACAGAGATTGTCTGAATGCAGAGCCGTGGGTCCCAGTGAGACCAACGGAACTGAGCCCAGAAACCTGCCTTGGAACGAATTTTCGAGTCTCCCTGGAATTCGAGACCCGCTAGTGTCCTGGGCGTGTAGACAGCATGGATGAAATGCCCACCTTGGCCTCCACGTCCTGCTGCCAGAATCAACCATGGAGCGTATTCCATCATCTAGACCCGAGACGTGCTAATTTCTCGAGGCATAGTGGGGCCTGGGTCAGGACAGTGGCAGCAAGATCACTCCGAAAAACACCTGGTTCCTGCTCCAGCCCTCGGTCTTGTTCTGGAAATCTATCTCGGGATCTGTTATGATCAGTTCTTGGCCACTAGTTGCTGGAGGGAGCCTCCCACAGCCGTCAGTTTTCCTGGAAGGAGATCTGTTTAAGGAGCCTGCTGATGCTTTGAATGCATCTGTCGCCGCATCCATCAAGCCATGCATACCACATACATGATTCCCGCTGCCTCCTGGCTGTGCCTTATTTGAGTCCCTGGCATCTCAGCGTATCGGACGATTCATTTTGAACCCCATTCCCCCTCGATGTGACATTTAAATTTGACCTCTCTGAGCAACCTTCCCCCAGAGCAGCTATTGCATGTCTCCTATTTTAAGTATGAGAATCTTGTCCTATCAGCATAATGATCACAATGCAAAATAATATGTCCTTCTGTTTCCATAGGACTTATGGATGGTGGTCAAAGAAATTTCACAGCTATTATCCGCAAGCCCTCACAATGGGAGTTGGGGGAAAAGACAAGAGTCCCTTCTGCTTTATAGGAAGTGAAACCATGAGGAGTTTATGTGACTGCCTAAATTCACCCAACAGATTAGAGGCTACTATTCTCCATGCTTTGACCCTCAGGGGGCGTGGGCCTGTTCTGCTGCCCTGCACTGCCTCCAGCCATCACTTCCCCAGGGCACAGAAGAAATGAGGAGCATTAGCCTGGGACCACACTTTGAATATCAAGTCTATCACTCACTGGCTGTGTGACCTTGAGAAAACCCACCTCCCAGAGGTGAGATAAGGATATACTGAAAGCACTATGCTCGGCACACAGTAAGCACTCCATAGGTGCTGCATGTGAATATCCTTGACACTATTATTAACTCCAGACAACGCTGACAGTCAGTGATGGTGGTTCTGACCAAAAATGGCTAAGATTCGATCTGGAGCCTCTCTACCCCCTTATATATTCTTTATGAGTAAGAGAACAAAATGGTTATTATTTTCCATTTTTGTCTCTTTTTTTGTTTTGATAAAATAGAGAAACAAGTTAAAACTTATTCCCCAGTTTTTTAAGAGCTTGAGACTAAATTAATATTACATGATCTCATGTTTGACACAGGGAATAGAAGTTTTCTGCCCCAGAGAACTAAAGTTAAACTCTACTCTTGTCCCAAATAAAATGACTTCAGTTCTTCTATTTTGTTCCATTAACTTTTTGACCAAATTTAAAATAAATGCTTCAGAGATACACACAGGATCAGATGAGGGCCTAAGCTATGACCAGCCAAGGAAAAGACACTTTATTGAATGAATTTTTCTGGTACCTGCTTAGCCTGGTGAGTTGGTCACTGACTAAATTCTCAACAACACCTAGAAATCCAGAATATAATATTAAATAAGGGAATAAATAGAAGTGTTGACACTCAGAGAACAATTTGCCTTAGATGATATAATTTTAACTTTCAGTTAATTATACTCAGAGATTTTATGCCTCCTCTCATAATCTTTTCCTGCAAACAACAGCTCAATTCACTGTCACCACCTTACACCTTGTGGTTCCACACACACACACAACACTCATCAAGAACTTAACAAGTCCTTGAGGGAGACTGTGAAGTGAGGGAAAGCTAAGGGCCACTGAGGTTCTGAATGCAGAACAAAGCCTCCAAAGAGACAACACCCTCGAGGGTATATCGTATTAGCATAATAACCTCTACTCTCTGCACTTCTGATGAGGATGATGTTCTTCCTGCTGACCCCTCCTTTCTCCATTCAACTCCCTATAACCGTGGGAATTCGCTCCCACTGAGGCGGGACAAATGAGGCTTGACACAGCAGAAGGCCGTGAGCATCAGAGCAGCCATCTGCCAGTCAGGGAAATGATCCACGAGGGGAATGTAACCCAAGAAGTAACTCACAGAAAACAAAAATATTCCCAGCAGCACTACTTTTAAGGATAAAAACTACAAAGGACTAAAAAACCACATTAGTGCAGAGAAAGGCCAAAAATACCATGATGGAAAACATGGTGGAATAGTATGCAGCTATTAAAAAGACAAGTCATGGACTACAGACATAGAAATGTTTATAGGGAGCAGTATAAAGTGGAAAGTCACAACTAACAATATCAACATTAATTTACATGTCTGTATCTAAATGCTGAACACTGCTATAAAAAACACCTCACAACCGGAGAGATTAGAATATTAATGAATTTATCCTATCTCAGTGTACATGGACCGTGTAACTATATTACTACCTTTCTCTTGTAAGTTCATTCTCTCAGTCTCATGATTTCTGTTGATACTGCCTCCACTAGCCTGAGACTTCCCAGCTCTACCGTAACAGAATCTTAGGAGTCGTTTGTCTCTCACTCCACCTGCCCGAATTCGGCAGCATAATGTCTCTCCTTTCTTGTCTTCCAACCACACTGGCCTCTCGAATTCTCGAATTTGCCAAGTGCTCTCCTACCTCGAGGCCCTCCCCTGTGCACGTCCTGCTGTCTGGAAGGCCCTCGCCTGGTCAGTCAATTCAGCTAAGCTTCACGTTTACACCCCTCCACTATTGTCCACATGCACTTTCTCCTTCATAGCACCTGACATCATGCACTGGGTCATTACTGGTGAGGAATGCTGGGAGGTGATGGTGCTGCAGTCTGGGGGAAGGTCCTGGCCCTGGCCAGGTGGGGCTGGAGTGGCGAGGCAGTGGGCAGCGAGCCTCAGATGTGGCTTTCTGGTCCTTCTTTGACGTGCAACCTGCAGTTGTTCAGTGCCTCATTGTCAGTGTTACTCAGGTGATCGTGCAATAGTCATATCACATACTGATCAGTGATAATTGTTACCAGACTCAGAAGCAATATAACGGGGCCTAGGCTCAGAGTCCAGGTTCCTGGGTGGAACCCCAAAGGTGTGGTCAGAAAAGTCAAATGACACGGGGCAGACAAGGAGAGCCAACATGTGTCTTGTGATACTGATGGTCACTCTGGCAAAGCTATGACCTTATTTCTCATATTGTTTTTCTTAGACTACAAAAATATAAGCTCAAAGGAGAGAGGTGTGGTGGGCGAGGGAGTCCAATATAAAAAGACAAGTGACCAAATGAAGGCCTGATTCTGAAGGCGGAGAGTCCTTCCCTGTGCCGGCTGCTCTCAGGGCACCCCTTTCATCACCCCAACTTTCACATCCTGTTAAAGCCTCCTGTTTACAGCAGACTTTCTGGGATTCAAAAAGATTTTCTTGATATTTCTTGATATTTTAAGTGAACAGGTCAATCTCTCCTATCTGCCCCTCTAAATGATTCTGCAGATATGCCATCTGAGAAAGGGACCAAAAAGATTCAGCCCCAGCTTCCTGCTCTCCCCATTAGTTTGAACTTCACACGTTCACTACAGGCTGGGGAGAAATTGGGTCAGAATACATCTATAGTTACCATTCCTTAGAAAAGATTTCAGTTACATTTGCTAGTATTTATTAAATTTGTTTGTATTAACTATGCAATATTTCGTCATTAGAAAAATCCCAGTTGTTAAAACCTTTTACTAGTCACTCAACCGGCAATCCCCAGAGGCTAAGACACATTCAGCTTTCCTTACTTCTAAGGTTTTGGTGTATCAAGTTACAATCCTTGGACTTTCTAGATTATTTTCTGGTAAACTCCTGATTTTAGAAATGATCCAATAATGTACGGAGCTGTGATCGACACTTCACAAAGGGCGCTGGGTGTGTGGGTGAGTGTGCAAGTCTTAGCCTCAGGGTTTCGGTAGATGTTAAACCACAACCAGGTGAGGGAGTTTTTGTAAAAAAATAAATAAATAAGGGCTCACCAGAGGCTCAGAACTTCCCAATTATGACTTTTTCTACAAAAGAGGAGTTTCTTCTCAGATTGTGAAAGTTTTGCTGACTTTTAATGACTGAAAAGAGTTGATCTTAATGTGAGGAAAAAGTTATGGGTTTCTCAGGAAAAGGTGTTGTGTAAATGGACTGGTTCTGCCTCATTATCTTGGCTCAGGCTGGAAAAGCAGAAGCCATGGGTGACACATTAACCTACCTCCAGTGGAGATGCAGGCTTAAGGAGGACACCAAGGACACTGGACATTTGTTCTCTAACTCAGGGAAAACTAAATTAGAAAAAATAGACTTAAGTTTCAACTAGAGAGAGCATGATGAGGCGTAAGCGAGAGCTTCTTGATTATATGGCTGTTGTGTGCAGCTTTCCTAAAGAGAGCCGGGAATCTGACAAGCACTGACTGGGGACTACTGTGTGGAAGGCCTGGATAGTGGAGGACGGAAAGAAAGGGAAGGTACGTACAGTCTCTGCTCTTCAGGAGATAAGACAATCACATACAAAGTGGCGGTTACTATAGAATAACGACTCAGATATGGCCTCGGACGGCGCACGCAAAAGCCCAGTGGGTGGGAGAGCTCAGTACGCCGAGTCCTCTGAGCCCAGCGCAGAGAGAGGTCCCCAGGAGCTGAAACAAGTGGAAAATTGTGGTATTGAGCCTTGAAGGATGGGAAAGGTGTTGAGAATGGAGGAGGAGAAGATGGAGCAGAAGGACATTTTAAGAGAGGTTACCAAAAGTTTTGAAAATAAGCTTGAAGGACAAACACGACCCCACTTATATGAGGTACCGAGAGCAGCCAAATTCCGATCAAAGAAAGTAGAACGGTGGCTGTCTGGAGGGGAGGGGAGAATGGGGATTTATTCATTAGCAGGCACAGAGTTTCAGCATGAAAAGATGCACTGAGTCTGGAGACAGATGATGGTGACAGTTGTATAATGGTACGAGTGTATTTAATGCCATGGAACTGGGTACACTTAAAATGATTAAAATGGCAAATTTTATGTTATATATATTTTATCACAAGTTTTTAAAAAAAGTTTGAGGTCAATAACTATCTGTGCCTAGAAGAGAGAGGATGGGTTCATGTTGAACTTCTGAGGTCTTTTCTTTTATGACTCCCTGTTAATGATATATGTGGCCCATATGACAAGTGTGAAATGATTAAATGTAACCCCCGCCCCCAGGCTGTTGCACGTTGGTGGTTGTGGTTGTCTTAGTCTGTCGGTGTTGATATAACAGAATATCATTAACTGGTGGCTCATATACAACAGATAGTCTTTCTCACAGTTCTGGAGGCCGGAAGCTGGAGAACAGAGGGCTGCCACAGCCAAGTCCTCTTCTGGGTCGCAGGCTTCTCCTCATCTCCTCACCTAGTGGGAGGAGCAGAGAGAGGAAGCAAGCTCCCTCGTGCCTCTCATATGGGCACTGAACCCATTCCCAAAGGCTTCATCCTCATGGCCTCATCTAACCCTAATTACGTCCCACAGGCCCTGTGTCCTAATACTGTGTCATTGGGGATAGGGTTTCAACACATGGATGTGGGGGGAATGAACATTCCGTCCTTACAGGGGTTGGCTACCCAGCTGCTTCTCTCTCCTTCTTCCTCGCACACAGAGTCCACTTCCACTACAGAGGCCAGACACTCACGGCCCCAACTTCACTGCAAGTCAAGCACTGGCATGGGACCCTCGCTTAGCCCACGTGTTGGGAGCCATTCTTGCTGAATGCCCTGCAGACAGGGTTGGAGTTGCCTGCAAGCTAGAAGTTTGCAGAGCAGGTGGGCTCCTTACTGAAGGAGGAAGATTGGCTTAATGGAAAGAGTTGAATGTTCCTTGCCCCAGGGAATAAGAGATGAAAACAGGAACAAGGATGTTTTGAGAGAACTTATGTAAAGGTCAGCAAGCATTTGCACATGTGTGGGTGTTGCTTCGGTGCTCTTCCAAGGGTATATATATGCTGTGCTAAATAAACTCAGGGCTCAGTATTCACTGTTTGCCCTCCTGACTCTATCTTCTGTCTCTCTCTCTCTTTTTTTTTTCTCAATCCTCACTCCCCCTCTTGGGAACGGTTTGCTGTTAGCTGGCTGGCTCCAGCACCCATGGTGCTAAGGGAAATCTCATAGGGGAAGCTTTTCCTCCCTATTTGAGAGAGAGAGAGAGAGAGAGAGAGAGAGAGAGAGAGAGAGAGAGAGAGAGAGAGAGAGAAAAGAGAAAGAAACCTAATGAGATGAACTCTCTTTCTGTCTTCCTTTGGATATTGCTGTGTGAAGATAATGATGCTTGGAGCTAATGGCCATGATAGCAGTCTTGCATCCAGAGGGGAGAGACTGAAGAATGACAGATAAATCAACCTGGAATCCTGGCAACCTGCTACTATATTCATCACCCTCAGAAAATAGTCCCTTCCTTCTTTGAACCTCTATTCATTCTGTATTCTGTTTCTCTGCAGCCAAGATGATTCCTGTGAACTATGGTATCACAAAGACAGCCCTGTGACACATTACAGGGAATCTGTATTCAGCTGTATTTTTTTAAAAAAGGTGTTTATTATCCTTTCCTCTATTATATGGCAGGCAAAAGAAAGAATACAGAGAGGAAGGCACCAAGGCAAAAAGAACATCTAAGGCTTGGAAAGATACAGGACCATTAGTAAATACGCTGAGAGTAAATGAGTCAATAACCAGTATTCTGACATGTTTTGGAAAGAATCAAATTTCCCTTCATAACTGAGAAAAGCTGTATTTAAAGGGAGCGTTGGGTAAGAGCATGAATAACACCAAGGACTGTAAAGACAGGAAGGGTACAGAAGGAAGGAAGCGATAACCTAGAGTGGGATGCTGACAGTGTAGGCTAAGAAGAGGATCAGTGGGATCCAAGAACAAAAGAAACCGAAGGTCGAGATCATATCACTCACTGTCTTCTCTCAACTCAGCTCTGTAGGTTTCAGCAACTCTCAACTAAGCTTCTGCTTTTTGTAGAAAGATCCCCGTTAAGTGCCCCCAACATATTGCTGGAGATTGGCACCAGGTCTGTATGGGACTTCTTTGAATGCTAAAATAAATAACAAAGATTCTGGTGCTCTTTCGTCAGATTTTTCTGTCAAGGTGAACATCTTTCTGGGGGTATTGCAATTTGGATATTTATCAAGCACGTTTGTTAGCTGGTGGAATGATAGCTCCCAGCAAAGTTGATTAAAGAGGCACAGCCAAGGCAGGGAGATGGCTCCATCTGCCCATTAATGATGCTGGCGGTCCTGAGAGAGAGAGGTCCAGGCAAGGGGCTGGCTGTCCTGTGGTGCTTTTAACAGGAACCAAGGTGCGGTGCTGGCAGCTGTCTGCCATGGATAGGAGGAATCTTTGACCTGAAGCAGCTAGAATTAGACCACTTGCTTCTCCAGAAAAGAAGAGAGAGATTTCTTGAGAAAGCCTAACTCCTTCCCCACACTCACACACCAGGGTTTAAAAGAGAGAATTCCCTGACACGAAGCTGATCTTAATGCTTTACAAAGAACCATGTTAAAACAACAAACAAACAACAAACAAACAAACAAACAAACAAGCCAGCGATGTGAATGAATGCGTACAAATGTCCTCGTAACCGAAGCCCATGTGAAATACTGCTGATCCAACTCGCTGGGGATTAGGGAGCCTTCCCACAAGGCCCAGCATGCCGCAGGGCTAAAAATGGACTTAGAAACTCCAATTCATACCATCTGATTCTGATCAAAAGCAGAGTTTTTGGGCTATTCTCTCAGCATCTGAAGAATGTGGTATTATTCCCCAGGGTGCACACGAACCCTCCCTGTGCTTTGCCAAGGCCCAGCGGAGATGTAAGTGTTTTGCCTCTGGTGACAATGAATTTCCATGGAAAATGTGACACAGACACTACCTTTTGGGTCTCAGATGAATCGGGTTTTAGACTAGGAAGACTTTTCTCATTAGTGTTGTACTTGAGGACATGGCTCTCCAAGGGCTTATAAGGCTTCCTCATGGTCCTCTAGGGCCTTCCCAAGGCCTGTGACCTGTTGTTCCTTTTTGCTCAAATTTAAAAAGGGGAACACTGTAGAGTGGTGGGAAGAGCATGGGATAGAGAGTCAGATCTGGGATTAGATTTGGAGCCTGCTACTTCCTTGATGGGTGATACTGGACCAATTAACTAACTTCTCCCAGCGCCTACCTTAGAGGGTTGATGTGAGACAATATATGAACAGTGCTGAAGAAAACACAAACGATCAGATGGTTAAAACGGATTCACGACAACGGATCTTGCCCAGAATCAAGCTTTACTAATGACGTCAATGAAACGAGCATCACAAGGCTCAGGCAGGTAGCGCAGCAAGTGGCCTGGGATGCCTACAGCTCCCCAGGCCCTGTCATGTCACATCAAGATATTCTCTTGCGCAGATGAACACAGAGAATCTGTGAACCAAGTGTGTGGCCATAGCACCCTCACAGAAAAGAGCCACCATGGCGTATCCTCATACAATACTCAGATAGTCACATAACTTACTCTACTTTTTCCTGGGACCCGTGTTTCGTACACCCATAGATTCCTAACTTGTTATAAATAAGCCATCCAGGCCGACCGGGTACCTCTTTCTAAAAGCATTTCGTAGATAAGGACCGTGCACTAGCAAATATCATTCGTGTGTTTACTTGGAGGCCTATTGTTAGTATGTTCACAAGAAGATTTGATTGAGTTACCGTCCCTCTTCCTTCCCCCATGGGCTTCCCTCTGCTAAAGAGAGATGATGGGTTGCAGCCTATGGCTAAACATTTCCTGCCCAGCACCTAACCCAGATGGGGACTTGATAGGAGTTTTTTATGACATTATTAAAAACAATAACTATAACATGACTATGCTTACACTCTATTTCTGCCTGACTTTCTAGGTCCTGCATAATTCAGTCTCTCTATTTTACCCTAGCTTCACTGCCCCAGTTGTGTATAATTCTCATCTCTGTCTTTTCTCTCCTTGTTTTTTCCCACTGTTCTCTCCATCTTTCAAGGACAGTCAAGTGCCCTTTCCTCCGGAAAACTTCCATGCCGTCTGATTTTACCCTTCCTCCCACCTATAATCCATGCTCTAAGGCTGAACCTAGAGTACTTAATCCATTTCTTACTGTTGCATGTGTGACAGTGCTCTTTCTCCAAATGGATTATCAATCCCATCAGAGCCGAGAATGCTAACCTCCTCTGAGCCACTTATACCCGGAAGCATCCCTGGATCTCCCTCCCTAACAGATGTGGTCTCTCCAGCATTAACCCCATCAGCACCCCATTTTCCATATTATGATGTCATCATACCTTCTTGTAATTCCTGATTTAATCATTGTCTCTCTTTAGGGGCTGCAAGTTCCAGGAAGACAGCCATGTCTCTCCTGCCAACTTTCATGTCCCTCCTGCCTGATACAGCACCTGGCAAATGATAATTAATAAATATTGTTAAAGAAATGGGTTTTCTAGTGGTAAAACTAGGTGGAGCAAGGAAGCCTGTTAATTTACAGAATGACCATATTGAGCATCTACTGTGAGTTCTCAGGATGCAAAGATGGGCAAGACAAGACATCCTCGAAATCCGGACTGAGAAAGTTCCAGTTGACTTCTTTAGCACGTTATCTGGGTTTCCAGATATGTACAAAATAGCTGTAAAGATAAGATCAAAACCAAATCCCATCAGTTAAACTCAGTAAGTTCACAGGCGGGAGGCAAAAGGTCCGGAGAATGTGGCTCTGGAGGGGTGCAGGTGCCCCGTTGTCCCTTCCTTATCCCCATGGCCATCGCATGAGCCTTACTAGCGGTCCTACTTCATAGGAAAAGCTTACAGCAATCCTTACACCGAGGTTTAACTTCATAGCTAGTGGATCTGTCTCCCTGTTCCTTGGAAGCACTACATTTGTGAAGACATATGCTAGGACACCTTTCTGAAAAACTTTTTTTAGAATGATATGTTCTGAATAGCATTCTGTCTTGTTTATAACAGATTTTGGTCACCAACACAACAAATTCAAAGCAATCTGCTAGTTAACTGTAATGTTCAAACCAGACAATAATATATACTTAATATCACCCATCCTAATATCACTCTACATAATAAAAGACATATTGTCATTGCTTTTCCAAAGTCAATACTCTTCTCAGGGGTTTGACGCAAGATCAATAGATTCCTCAGTCTTCTGAGAAACAAGGGAAGTCATGAATTTGGTGTTTATGAATTGTGTCTTATGAAAGCTAATGGTAAATGATGGTGGACCAATCTCGCAAATCCTACTGTGAAGGATCTGGGATTACAGAATGGAGGCAGATGGATTCATACAACTCTTTCCCAAGCACATAAGGTGACTCTCTCCCTTCCCTCCTGTGCCAACTTACACAGTGCAGCTCCAGATGAGAAGGGCTCGCCCATTCACGCTTTCACTCACTGAGGCTACTTCCCAGTGCCCGAGTTAAGGCTGTCAGCAATCAACACTGACAGCATCAGCGGCCTTCAGCCGTACATCAAAAACATCAAGTCTCTTGCTGGCTGCATCTTATTTCCCCCATTACACTTTCCCTCCCACTGATGCTCCTTTCTTTGTCTTCCCTCCTGGAAGATCACCTCCCTGTCCCTTGGTGCCCTCTTCAAAGCCTTGCTCCATGCTCTGTCCTCTCTGGCCACGTGTCAGTAACTATGTCTCTGCTCTCCCACCAACCTGGAGCTCTTTGAAGGCAGGGTGGGTGTCTCGTTTGCTTCAGCATCCCCAGTGCTGTCAGGAGGACCTGACATGTGGTGAGTGTTGAGTAAATGTCTGGATTTAATAAATACATCGAATTAACATTCAATGAGAGAACACATACTTAGCATCTGAGGGATTCAAAATGATTTATATTTGAGCACTTCATCCATCTGTGACAGAGGAATAAAGGGCGAGGGAGCCTGTCGGCTGCACCCCCCATCCCTTTGAAGCCAGGGTCAGTGAAGAGGCAGTAACAGGAAAGGACAATGGAAATCTCAACTGTGCCTTATGCGGTGTCTGGGGACAGCTGAACAAAAACTCGAGGGGGAAAAAAAACTAACAAAAGAAACCCCTGCAACCGATTTCAATTAAGCCGGTCTAATCCCCTTCCCGTTTATCAGAAATCAGCACATTTTTCCCTCTTTCTACACCATTCCGAACTCTGACCAGTGATCCCAGATGGTTCTGTTTTCCCAAACAGATTTTAGTACTAATACATTCATTTGAGTTGAAAATGAAGGCAAGTAAAACTGGTTTCTTCTGCCCCCTCCCACATCTGTTCATCTGAGGGCTACAGCTCAGAAGTCCACTCGGGGCCTTATTTTGTCATCCGGCGCCTTGTGTTTACTTTACTTGTGTCTTTGCTTATCACCCTCCTCGTTCAAAACCCACCCTTTTGTTCCCCTGCTCCTAATACCGGCATAGAGACTCAGCAAATGTTGGCTGAATTGGATGGAATCGATGCGTTTGGGCTTTGACAGGAAGGTTGAAAAATTCACCAGGATTCTCAATTGATGACAAGTGAATATCTTCCTGGACCCAATTCTGCCTTCTGCGGTCCTTGCACCTTGGGACACCCCTGAGGAATGTGCACAGCACTGTGAAACCAGAATCTGAGTTCCGGTGGAAGAACAGAGTCTGGGGAGAGAGGTCCCCCATGCGCCTGTGAGTCCGTCAGCTGTACTTCTGCAAGAGACAGAACAGCTACGAAGCCAGGCCACCTTCAGAAAATCTGCCTTGTGCTGTAAGCTCAACCCTGCAATTCCTACAAGTGCCCAGCCTGGCCATGCTCTCAGGCTGTGTAGCCTACACCACAGAGAGGGTGGGACGAATAGGATCATCATATTTTATTAACTGCCCTCAGCACACAGTCCTGGCCTCAGGCTCCTGGCTGCCTAAGACATTCCCTTAGCCATCCTCGGGATGCAAACATTTGCCTGATGGGTAAGTGGCTGGCATTAAGCCCGTCAGTTACTCGGAGGAAAGATGCAGTCATATTATTGGACACCAATCGTTACACCTTATATCTGGAACAGGACTGGAAAGTTTCCGTGAGTGCTGTGCTTTCTTTCTCATGTCCTCAATTTCTCATGAGAAGCCGAGAGTGGATCGTAGACTTCTCTTCCTCTTCTAGAAAGGGGGAGATTTTATTAGAAGCAATAACAAAGGCACCAGCTACCCTTAATGACGCTCCAGCTTGCGTCCGGTGCTGTGGCAAAGCCCTCTGCGTGTGCTAGCTCTGTATCAGCGTGCTAGGGCTCTCATGACAAAATCCACTGCCTGGGTGACTTCAACAACAGACATTTAGTGTCTCACAGAAGTTTAGTTCCCTTGGGTCCCTTCCTTCTCTGAGAGACCCTTTTTGGGTCTTTGGTGCTACCTTCCCCAGAGGCCACCTCCTTCATGTCCACCTCCAACCTGGCATCTAGCGTCCCAGACAACCGAGGGTCTTCACCCGTTATTAGTGAGGGTCTTCCACGACCCTCACCCCATCCGGGACTTCCTTGACATTTCTTCCATTAAAAACATCTCTGTTCCAAGTCCCTTTCCCTCGAGGAGAGTCTCTCCGCTAGGAAAAGCAGTCACAACTTATTTGTTACTTCTCCTGGGTAACGTACTGACATTTTCTTGGTGGCCTCTGGAGACTGGTGACTTATGGCACAAATTTCAGACACCGTGGAAAGGGGTGGGAATTTTCCGAGGGTTGGCGTGTCTGTCAGCGGATGTCACACTCACGGTGAGTCAAACATCATCCATCCTGGGCTTTTCACAAATAAGGCTGTTCCTGCTGCTCCACAGAACTGTGCTAAAGGGTGTGTGACGGACTCTGCCGATGCTTCACTCATCTCTCAGGCCTCACATTTCAGAATGGAGAAGGTCACGCAGCTTCCGGTTGGCCATCAAGGACATCCCTGGGAGTAGCCCCTACCAATGACACTCCAGAGATGGGGTATAAATCCCAGCTCCCTCCTCCCTTGGGTAGGACCATTCTGAGGCCTTGTGCTTCCTCGTGGAGTTTCAGTCGCTCACTGTGAGAAACGGTATAATAGCACACCTATCATCGGCCGCCTCCCTTCTCTGGATTCCCTTCCCATTGCCAAATCAACTGCTTACACTGTTTGGATTCCAGCTCTACCACACAGAGCTGTGTGGTCATTTAACTATGCTGTGCCTTATTTTCCTCATCTGTAAAACGGGATCATAGTTGCTGACTCGAAAATGACGACGATAGCTAATAAGGTTCTAAGAGGCTTATGTGAAGTTCATGTAACTAAAAATAACCCTGTGAGGGTATATCACAGGTCTTTATCTCAAACCCTTGGAGTCAAATGAGTTTTAAATTCAGAATTCAGATTTAATAAATATAACAGGGCACATGTAACATGTATTGCACAATCCCCATCAGGGTGTGAGGGAGTCCCCTAGACTCCATCACAATCTTCCTACACCAAAAATAGGAAGATTTATACTAAGTGGGGAAAAGCTCATGAAAAGTCTTATTTCTAAATTACTGATAAAGGATTGTGTCCCAGAGACATTAATCGATTTGCTCACGATCATACACCAGAATCTGAGTCCCAGAGACTAGTGCCAGAGCTTCCGCTCTACCCACTGGTCCACACTACCTCCAAAAATGAAACCCTCTCACCAGAATAGAGAAAGGTAATAAGGGACTTATATCTTGATAAGGTAGGTGAGAGCTGCCTTTTTGTTATGTCATAAATAAGCTTACATAAATAATTTCCCCCAGGAACAAAATTAAAGACATGGTCCAATTTGAAACATTAATGCTATGAAACACCAGCCTACAAAAAAATAAAAATAATAGCAACCATTTCCGAAAATGTGCTGAATAACGTGCATATCTTCAGCTCCTATCATCCTGTAAGAGCCCGAGGAGAAGGGTGGTATAAGCAGCACATTTTACAGACGAGGTTCAGGAACTTCCCCAAGGCACCCTGAAATAAGTGGCAGAGCAGCAGACCCACTGGTCTGCGGGAGCCGGAGCCCCTTCCGCCACCAGCCCTGCCTCCGGGGTGGGGGTGTGCCGCCGCCCATCCCTGTGGGGTTCGTCACGGGAGAGCCAGCCACCTCGGCCTCGCTGCCTCGGAGGGCCTTGCAGTGACCGCCTTCTGAAAACTCCACAACTCAGTATCATTTCTTTCTGTTGCCCACCCTGGTCACTCTGAGGAAAGAAGGGTCCCTGGAATTCACTAGAAGATGCAAGGGAGTTGACTGGGAAGAAAATTGTATCTCATTGCGGTCCTGTCCCTAGTGTCGCACCATGCCATATTTAGACAAATGTTCTGTGCGGCCAAAGAGGCAGCCCGAAAAGGTACTAGGTTTGTGCCAGGAAATAGTCATGCTTTGCCCAAAGAATGACTATTAAAAAACAAAACAAAACAAAACAAAACAAACGAAACAAAAACAAGCGACAATAAAAACAAGCAGTGTCTGCAGACACAGTGTTGTACGATCTGGGGCACCTCGTAACCTCCAGGCCGTTGAAGAAGGATGAGGACAGCAGGGTCCCCTTCTGCCTTTACAGACGCAAGGCCCTAAGCAGGGAACTGAAACAGGTCTCGGCCTGAGCCACTTGGGAAGGGTGCTGATGGGACAGTCGGGGCTGGGTGCAGGAATCTCTCTGATGCGCCGGGTGTCAGCGGCTACCCAGACCAAAAGTGAACCCCGGTATTTCCAAAAGATAATGAACGTGAGTTTGAGAGACTCCTGAGGTTCATTCATTCAGGGGTCTGCGGGCTTGACAGGCAGTCATGCTCTAAGCTTCCCCAGGCCCCTCAGAAACCTGTACTCTGGGCCCCCCGAGAAGGTCGTAATTCCTCCAACATTTATAGCAACATGTTCCATTCCTTAACTGCCTTCCACGACAGTTATTTTTACAAGCCTTACAGTTTGAGGACAGAAAAGTCCCAGTTATGTTATAACATCTATGGGAGCTAGCATGGCATCAACTAAACTGACATTTTTACATGCACCTCTCACCCCAAGCCTTTTTCAGTCATACCTTTTCCTGGTTGGAGTTAATAAGTAGTTTTCTTTTCCAGTCCTGTGTGGCATCAAATCTCTGGGTTCAATCTAGTCCCTTTCATTTCTGTTCTCAAAGAAACCACTTTTTGCCAGAATTTACCTGTCTTATTATATGTAACTTCACGAGAAAATCTGAGCCAGAACTACCCAGCTAAGCTGGTCCCAAATTTCTGAACCACAGAAACTGTGAGAAGATCAACGTTCGTGTGTTAAGCAGCTGAGTTTGGGACAGTTTGTTACATGGCAAGAGAGAACCAGGAGGCCACTCATGGCCTCCATCCCTCCCCCATTTCCACCTGAGGACAAGAACAGAGAAGTTGCTCAGAGCTCACACTTGGCTTTCACCTACTTAGATATCAAGATTTGCTTCAAAATCATCCCCTCCATGAAGCCTTTCCTAAAAAACTCCAGCCATTCCCTTATATTTATAGATTTCTTTTTTAAATTCAGAGATTTTGTATATATTTTGAACTCAGTGTCTTACCTAAAAAAAATATTTCTTGTATTTAACTTTTAAAACTAATTTTTAAATAGAAATATAATAAATACACATAGTTGAAATTCTAGAATTCTAAAAAGAAGAAAATTTAAATCAACTGGTATGCAACCTCACCTCACGGAGGAAAACACTATTGATAATTTTAGTATCTATTTTTGCATATTTTTAAAGATATAATTCTTCAGTGTCTCATCCTCTTCATCTCATGCCATGACCTCGCCTCTCAATTACTTGACCTTCTCACTTCAGCCACTGACTCCATGGTCGAGCTCTAGATCGAACCCTTGCTATTCAAGGTGTTGTCTACGGACGAGCTGTGACAGTATCACCCAAGAGTGTGTTCCATTTCATTCCAGAACCTAAGATCCCACCGTGCTCTCACCTCAAGGCATTTGCACTTCCCTGGGCCTGTGAGACTAACCCTCCAGCTATTGTCATGCTTCATTCTGTCCCTGCATTCTGGTTTCTATTCCAATGTCACCTGCAGAGAAAAGCCACTCCTGACCACCGAAGCTGCATTTCTGTCCCATACCCTGCTTTACTTTCTTCATAGCATTTATGACATTTTTTTTACATGTATTCTTTTGTTTATTTCTTTCTACAAATCCTTACGGAATGCCTGCTATGTGTCAGACGCCGTTCTAAGCTCTGGGGACAGAAAGGAGAACAAAACTAAGCCCCTACAGCCCCCACTGGAATGTGATGGTCTCCAAACACAAGCTGTCAGTTGCTGTTTCATGTTTCTCTACTTATTAATTCCTTCAAGAAGAGCCCAGTCCCCACTGTCCGTCAATAGAAGGCTCCATGCCAGGTCCCATGACTCAAACCCACCCTCAACAGTCCGGCTTCTATTTAAGGAAAACGTTCAATGTGCTTTTGTGCTGTGCCGGGCTCGGTTTAGCTTGGTTGTTTTCAATCCCAGGGAATTGTCCCAACACAGCTTCCCTGCAGCGGAAATTTCCCTCACTTGGTAGAAGCCTCCAACTACATAGCTGGTAGTCCTCTTATTGCTGCACCATTGATCTGGCTTCAAAGGGTTTCCCCAAAATGGGGCCCAAAAAAATCATCATCATTTCTAGCAGCAGCAACAGTAGCAAGTTTAGGCCCTGATAAAATGTTCAAGAGGCAAAGTCTGTCCTTGATGCCTTCCCACGGCTCCTGCCACCTCCTTCCTGATGCACATCTAGGTCCCACTCCTTGGAGGCCTGGGTCTCAGCTAGTTATCATATATTCCCTCCTTAGGTGGCAACTTGTACATCAATGGGAAGTGATTGGAGGTTGCCACGGAAAGGGAACGCTGGTAGCTTATTATGTGGCAGGTGTCATCTATCACCACACAATTCTTTCATTACGTGAGGAAATCACAACCTCGAGGATGTATTTTGTCTTGCATTCTACAGATAAGAAACTGAGGCCCGGGGGGGGGGAGGATTACAGAACTCTCCCCCATCACTCCATTTGGTCTGACATCAGAGCTCTGCCTTTCTAGTCTCCTGAGCCTTGAAAATTTAAAGGAGCACATTCTGTTGATGGATTGGGATTATCAAAGCTGCTGACTAGAAGGACTTTAAAAGAAAAAGAAAAAAAAAACAGAGGTGGAGGTGAGAAGAGAGTGGTTGTTGATGAAAAGGAAGGGTCTGTGCAGCAAGGACCTTCAATTATCGGCTTGCAGAATTTACGGATGGAACGGCTCTCAGATAATATCTGTACCGACTCTTTCATTTCCCAGACGTGGAGCAGTAAGGCCTAAAAGAGGGTGAATTATACTCATTTAAACCTAAAGGACTGAGATGAGAACCTACAATAAAGGGAAAGCACATCTACATTACATTTATAGGAACAAAATTTTCTAAGGGTCTCACTTGGGACAGGAGACGCGGTGAACAAATTTTCACCCATTTAAAAAACCACAGTGTCCACATCTGTAGTCATCAACAGAAGTATAATCACTATAATTTTATAATTATGAGTAGGGAATTAGCATTTCTAAGTAGTTTCCAAATTTAGTAGTGTTGACATGTCTACATTCCCCTCTAATAGCTGTTGGAGAAATAAAAACACAGGTTTAGCATAGAAAAGGATATGTAATCAAATATTAAGTAAGCTTATCAAGCAGATGTATTTTGTTTAGAAATCTCTGTCTTGATTCTCAAAACTATTAAGACAAAGAATCAAAACATAATGGATCTCGTAGCACAAGCATGTTTAAAAGAGCACACAGCATGGGATGAGACCTCTCTCGTGGCCCAAGAAACACAGGACAGGACAGAGATAGCTGATACTTCACTGTCCTTAGAATGGCAGAGATAGGACTGGGTAAGAAGTGGTCCATGTATGAACATTTGAATGCAATCAAATAAAACATCTATGGGATTCTTGCCCTGTGCCAAGTACAGTATCACCAACAGGTAGGACGTGGCCTGACAGGGAGGATGTGATGTACACTAAGAAAATTAAATAGTTCTTGTGAATATAAATATGCATGTTAATGATAATTAACACCTGCTGTTTGTATAATATTTTGATCTATGAACTGACATGATTTCCCCTCTTAGTCATTCTTGTTACCTGTGAACCTTTTCCCATACAGGCTTTCTTGGCTCAGTGCCTCGGGGATGGGATCCTACTACAGAACAAGAGGCAAATTCTTGCCTTTTGAATTTCAAAACCTGAAGCCTTGGAAAAACAATATGTTTAAAAGAAAAATAGATGTGGAAATGTGCATAGTTTTTTCTCTACTGCTAAGATAAAACGGGGGGCGGGGCATGGGGAGCAAAAACCTGCCAGGGACACGTGAGAGCAGAAGCAGAAGAGTCAAACCCTTGATGAGTCACCAAGCAGAGGCCAGTTTTCCGTCCCCTTTGCCCTGACCCATCTGACCGAGTTCTCAGAGCAGAGGGAGACGGTGAGAAACTGTGGAAATCCCCTCAGGGGGATCTGAGTCCGGTACCCCATGCCCAGCCTCCTGCTGCTGCCCTGGGCTCAGGTACGGCCTCTCATGGTCATCTGCCCGGGGTTTTGTGCAGATAACAGGGAAAGCAAATCCAGGTGGAGAGGACCCGAGACAGTCTGAAAGTTCCCCCACATGCCCGTGGAGTTCAGGGACAGAACCAAATCTTCTCCAAGTACCCGAGTGGAATGCCTGAGACTCAGGTCCGGAAGGTGGTGTGGCCTGGGATCAGGAGGACACGGCGGTGACACGCGTGGAGCCCAGGCACTGTGGGATGATGCTCGGTTCGGCAGACGCCAGCACAGACTGATGAGAGACACGGACCACTGATGTTTACCCCCAGCTTTCTTCCCGCATCCCATGCTACTGTACCCTAAAAGCCCCCGAGACCGATACAAATACTCCAGGTTCATGATCCTCCCACTAGATAATTATCCATCCCAGAAAAGAAGCCCCAGCTTCCTCACACACCCAGCCCCATCAGCATATTCATGTTTAACCAGCTGCATTCAGAAATGTCCTCACAGGGTCCAACGAAACCCCCTCCACTGTAGGCACAAACGCTTCCTCTTTCTCATTCTCAGGAAGAGCAGGACAACGTATTCTGAGTAACGGCTCACAGTGCAAAAGAACAGAGAGAAGAGTAAATTCTAAGTGAGCTTAGGCTCCTGAGGTATACAAGATAGCCCTTCCGAGTTCAGATACTAAATCCATAGCCTGTAAGAAAAGAGGGGAGAAGTTTGTCCTCCAAACCCTCCTCTCCTCCCCAGGCCCCTGGGTTGACCTTTTTCTCCACCTTGGTGGCTTAACACCGTGTCCTTCTTACAGTGTCCTCTCACTGTCTTCCCATTGCAACCTGAAACTCATTCATCTTCAACTAAAATGACTCAGAATAGTTTGAGGTTTAACTCCTCCTCCTTCTCTGCCCCAGAGCTAATTGGTTGTTAAATCTACCTCCGTGGATCTCTCTTCGCCTCTCCGTTACCTGGAAACGCTGCTCTCTGACTAGTCCTTCTCCTTATTCCAGGAGCATGATAGAGCTGCACTTCACCCTCTTGACGCTGACTATGGCCAACCACGTGACTTGCTCTGGCCAACAGAATGTGCAGAAGTGCCATATGTTGCTTCTGGCGGAAGCATTTTTTATTGCAGACACTATAGTACTTTTTTCTTCCTGCCGCTGGAACCAACATTCCAGAAGGTGGAGGTCTGTTGACCAGAACAAGGGCTCCATGTCTACGTGAGCAAGAAATAAACATTCGTTTAACTAATTCACGCGTTGTTACTGCATCATAATCTAGCCCATCCTGCCTAACATACCTGGGCTGCTGTTGGGATGCAGGCTCTTAGCACTTCTTATCTGAGCTCTAACTCATGCAACTCAAAGTGTGGTCTGCACACAGATGACAATGCACAAAAAAACATCAGCAGTCTGCAATGAAGCGAGTGCAGAAATTGAGAACAAACATTTTGAAACTCTTATAACAATTTAAATAATTAATTTTATCTGTTGAGGCGAGTAGTAAGATATGTGGGCTTATGTTCCCCCAAAATCTTAGCATTGTGCCTTGCCCATGGGATGCTACAAAAATGCTTATCCTTAATTTGAATCAAAACTTCATGATTAAGAAGTAGAATGATGACAGGATTTTGTAATAGCAAGAGCAAAAAGATATGGGGACATTTAGGTGCACTGAGGGTGAAATCGTCATTTAAAAGTTCCCTGAGTCTACTCTTTGTGCCAGCACAATATTTAGCTCTAACGAGCAGAGAACCTTTCCGAGCTCTTTCTCAGTCTGTATTAAATATTGTTTTAGTTTTCCCTACACAAGAGCATAAATGTTAATGTATTTATTCTTTGCAATAAAACTGTAAATACGTTGCCTGTGAATATGATTTTCCAAATTACCCACAACTTGACATTTTGGTACATTTGTTTAAGAGTGAGAGAGGATAATACAATTGATCCCTAAATCACATCCTAACTCCCTCTAGCACTGAGTAATTTTTTTCTTTGTTCCCAAAGTCTCTTTGACACACATGAACGTATTTCTCTGCACCATACAAGAAAGAGACAGCGTGGCATTCTGAAAAGCACCGCGGGCTGGGTGTTAGAAGACCTGGTTCCAGTCCTCGGTACCTACTCACATGCTACTACGTGAAGCCATCACTTAACTACTTGTTACCCTAATTTCTCCATCTATTAAACAAGGACAATACGTTAATAATCACAAATAAATAGCATCAGCTTTGTTGTGAGAATCAGAATAGAGTACTGAAGCACTTGGTAGGGAATGAAATACACAAATATGATTTAGCATTTATATGTATAAGACTGTCATGCTTTCAAATTGTCTCGTATACAAAGATTTTCCCCTCCCTAGCCAGACAATAAGTCCTCGAGAGATGCATTGTGTAATATTTGTGTCCTATTCAAAGTTCAGTCCTTTGAGACAAATAATATACACACAATGATTGTTTGAAAACTGTTTTATATGCCAAAAGTTGTTGAATCCCTTCACCGTCAGGTAAGCTGTATAAACTTCATAAATCACATGACAGGTTGTCCTCAGTCCCACTGACAATATCCATTTAGGCTGTTGGCTAAGGAGAGCTGTAATTGGCTGGGTTCCTTGAGGGCAGAGGTCATATCTCACTAATCTTGGTATCCCCAGCACTTAGCAGTCATCTCAGCACATAGAAGGAACCCAGTTAATGTCTGAAGACAAACTAACAAATGTACCAACTGAACTTCAATTAAATACTTTCTATTATTACTGCCACTGAGTACCCTGAAACCTAAAAAGCCAATCTTTGTTTAATTTTGGTTAAATCGGTTTGAAGGAAGATTTCCAGAATCATCTAAACATTTTAAAAGCATGTCCACTCCGTCAGGTCACATGACTTTCCCAGCCTCTTTCCACAGTGAGCACAAGTAGTTCTTATTCAAAGATCATTAAGAGGCTCAGGCTGCGGGAGTGGGGTGGGGGGCGGGGTGTAGTAAGGAACAGAAAAGCTATGGGTCTGAAAAAAAGGGAAAACTGTACCAGTAATTGTTCCGAGGGCACGACATTATTCTGCACATGTAAACAGTCAAGGTGAAAATACGGCAGATGAATAAAGAGCTTCTGTACAGAAGAACTGTAAGCTTTGGCAGGAACCGCCGTGCTGCAGTGGCAAAGGGCCTTGTGCTGGAGGCTGCAGTGGAAAAAGTGACCTCAGAGAAGAATTCAGAGCAGAAATGCTCAGAAAGAAAAGATGAAACTCCATCGAGCTTTGGTTAAGTCACTGGGTCCCGGGCATATTAAAGTATAAAGCTGTTTCAGTTTAAAAAATGCAGGTTCCATGAAAGCATAGGAGTTTACTATTCTTTTCTAATTGTAGCTTAGAATTCCCGCGAGCCACTGCTCTCTTGTTTTTCACGAGATGGACAGTGTTTAAGAGCACATTCTTCTAGAGAGGCCCAGGGGGAGGAGACACACAACAAGTTAGTCTGCAGTCACTGGACCTAAGTCGCCCAAGGCTCCCCTGAGCTGTCCCAGCACGGAGGGCGCACGGACCAAGGATTCCAAAAAACCAAGGCAGAGACAGCACCGGGAGAAACCTTCACGAGCCCTTCCCCCACCCCTGCCCCATCTAGAGAGGGCTTCCCTTCCACGGGAACGTTTATACACATTACGGCAGCGATCTATGTCTTTCCCCACTGGAATTTAGCCAGTTCAGTGTTTCAAAACTGGGGTCTCTTGCTATGTAGATCTGAACTTGAAGTTTGCTTAATCAATTAGGCTTTTTTAAGACAAAAATGAAATGCATCATTTCACATGGGTATGAACATAACCATAGTCTAGAAAGAAAACACCCACACCACCCACCCCTGCCCCGAACAAGCTTTATTTTTTAAATATAGACCTACATTTTGAGCAAAACATGAATCAAGTCACATGTTTAATGACCTCAGAGTGTAATTTCAGAGGCATGCCAGAAAGAAAAAGGGGGGTGTGAGCACATAAAACTTATTTATATTTTATTTATGCTATTTCCCACAGATTGAAAATAAATTTTCAAGCGCACCATTTGTCAAGCTGATCTGCCCCTGGAGTCTAAAAATCTTATGCTTATTTAGCAGTGCCCTCTGGTGTCCAAATGGATCACTTTAGTTTGCCTTAAGGCGAGAAGAGAAGCAAGCCCCTATACAATGCAACAAGTCTGCAAGCAGCATCCATCCACTCACCAAACACTTATTAAGAGCCTACTACATATGCCAGGTACTGTGGAAGATAATGGGATACACAGATGCATAAAAAAAAAAAAAAGACATGAACGTAAATGCAATTACAAAGTTATTTGATCACAGACACACAAATCGCTTTTCCTAGTTTTTCACTAAAATGAAGACACAGCTGGGCTATTTTTTTCCAAACAGTTCTGGACCATTATTCATATTATTGGGTTATCTGGCTGGCTCTGGATGGAAAAGCTTTGGTCAACTGCACAGGGAACATTCTGAAACAGAGTAAATATTCCAGGATGTACAGTTTTAATGATTTGTGAGAACGCTTTCATGGTCAACCACAAAGGACACTTCTGGTTTTGCAGTGACCTGGGGAACCACCGGTCACCAGATCTGACTCACAAATCTATTCATTAAGCTTTTTGTGCCACAAACTGCAGAGCTGAAAATGCACCATTTTTCTAGCACTGTGATGAAAAGCCTCAGAAGGAATCAAGAGGCAACATGATCACCCTAAGAAGTGATCATGAACTGTTCTAGGATCCTCTAATCTGTGAATTGCCAACAGGAGTTACAGAAGCACGCTGCTCTGAATTGGTAAGTCTTCAGACTTTCTGGGAGTGCAGAGGGAGTCTCAGAGTTCTGAGACCTTCCATTGAGAATAAAAGTTAAAATTCAAATATCATGAAAGGAGTCAGGAGCTATTACAGACCAACAATGATTTTTTTTATATACCATTTTGTCATGTTCCTACTTTTTGCCATTTTCCCATTCTTGTTATTGTCGTTTTCTAATTAGCTGTAACTTGCTTCGAACCAACAGAATGTGGCAAAGGTAATAGTAAGATTATGAGGTGCATCCTGCTGAGCCTCTCTCCTTGCCGGCTGCAGAAAGCGACCGGTTGTGCTGGCAAGGCCCATGGCAGAGCTGAGTGGCCCCTTGCCAACAGCGCACTAAGAACTGAGGCCCTCGGGGGACTGAAAGCTGCCAATACCCACATGAGCGAGGAAGCAGACCCTTCCCATCGAGACTCAGATGAGACTGCAGCCTCGGCCAACACCTGACTACAGCTGTATAGAGGACCCAACTTTGAGATATTAAGTGCGTGTTGTTTTGCTAAGTTTGTGGTAATGTTATTATGCAATGACAGATAATAAAGATTTCAAGCCTTTTAAAAAATATTTTTATTATAAAAATAATAGATAATGAAAAAACTGAATCCTGAAGACCAAATCATCCTTTACTACCCTGTCATCCTGTTATAACCACAGTAGTATTTTGTCATCTTTTTATTATATGCTTGACGTGCTACTTACAGGCATGATCATACCCATTTGTACAATTTTCTATCATGTCTTATTTTTAAAGTATTTTACCATGTTTATTATATTCATTACTAATTTTTAATCAATATATAATGTACCATTCATTGGCACTGTGTGTGTGCACATGTATTTGTGTGTGTCTGTTAATTTACTATTTCTCTTAACCAAGGATTGGCAAACTACGGGCATGCATTTGTAAATAAAGTTTTATTGGAACACAGCAGTGTCCATTTGTTTATCTATAGTCTATCATTATTTTTGTGCCACAAACTGCAGAGCTGAGAAGCTGTTGTAGAGACTATATGGTCTGCAAATCCTAACACGTTTACTTTGTGGCACTGACTATATAGAAAAAGTTTCTTGACCCCTGCCCTAAACGTTTAAGAGATTTATAATTTGGGCTATTCCAAGTAATGCCATTTAGAACATCTTTTGTACTTTAGGCAACTTAAGTGGAATATATGATAACAAAAGTGGACTAACTGGGTCTACATCATAAAGAAGTTGTTAAGGCTGGCACTGGCCCCCACTATCTCACCTGTAACGGTCCATTGTGAGACAGTCAGCGTGGTGGTATAAGAAGGGAAAGGAAGGTTTGGGCTCTTATGGGCAGCACTTCTCTGGTCCTGATTAATCCAGACATGTAAGTGTCCACGCTGGAAGAACATATTTTTGGTTTTGATTTAAAGTCAACCAAAGAGGAAAGTAACAGTAATTGCAACATTAAAAACAACTGAAAGAATTTTTTTTTTTTTTTTTTTTACTTTCTACTGAGGTTGAAAAAAGCAGACTGAGGTGAACTCTCCAGGTGTCAAGGTGTGTATGAAAGGCCCTTCCAGGCTGCAGTGCCCAAGGCGCTGGGAGGGCTGAGTGCAGGAAAGAGGTGGCAGTCCCAACCACGGGCTACCGTGGCAGCAAGGAACAATGAGGCGACGATGAGCGGTGGATGATGGAAGAGACGTGAGTGCTGCCCCTCGAGCACATCCTAGGCATAAACTTGTATACGACTGTAATTAAACTGTCTCTAGATAAGAAAGTTCTAGAGCAACTACCATATATTTTTGAACAACAACAAAATTCTACCTGGGAAGTTTTATTCTTTAGAAAGAAACTTATGGAATGGGACCAGCTAAGCCAACCCTGACTATTTCTGAGATAAGAGATTAAGCAGTTGATGGGTCTGAAATCCATTCTTGTAAAAATAAAGCCTCAGGAAGTGTAGGTGTCATCTTCTAAGGGAAATATTCTGTAACATAAAAAAAATAAATAAAAGATCAGGATGGACTTTTTCCCAAATGAATAATGTAATTTAAAAGCAAAACTGGAAAGATATTTAATGTAATTATCCTAATGCCAACAAAGTATGTAAAGACATCACAGATAACACACACGTATTTAACTATTCCTGTCAAAATGTCAATGAATTTAACACATCCTGAAGAAGTGTTCTTTTAGTTAAAACTATTATTAGCCTTTACATTCCACCTCAGTTACTCATCAAATTATAAAATGCATCATGACTTCATGAAGTACTCTGGGAAACTATGATATTCTCCATAGAGTAAGGAAATCAAATTATTTTTACAAAATCTAGGAACAGGTATGAAAATAGAACCATTTTTTTCTCGTATTTTCATACTGCAAAGGAAGAAGTACTTCTATGAATGGCTTGATTCACAATTAAAATCATATCATGATTTTTATTTTTCACTATTTACTGTTAGTTGCCTCAAAACTGACCTGAGGGTCTGGCAGCATAAATCCATCAGTGAGTTTATAATAGACTATTGTGGAATCGGACTCCACTATGGCCAAAGTAAAAGACATCGGCAAATCTGGGTCTCCTTGCAACTTTCGAGATGCCTTCAGGATCTCTCTTATCCTGAAAATAAAGTCACATACATTTAGGAGTCACAGTCACTCAGGCAATAAGATCAAATGCTATAAAATCCTAAGGGAGAGGTAGGCAATAACTCTATATCCATAAGGCTAAGGAAACGTCTGAAGGCTCAAATAAAAACATTTAATGTTGTCTTCTCACAGAAAATCCTGCAAGGAAGGACTATTGACGGACTTGTATTTTTCTTTTGTATTTACCCATCTCTCCTGATCATCATATCTGAGAGAATCAAACTGAATTTGGGAACCTCCCGAATGGGACTCTGAGAGTGTTTAGTGTACCTGAACTGACTAAGGACCATGAGTATTCACTTTCCCATTTTCCAACTTTGTATCTTACAGTGGAACAATTTGGGATTGAAGTTTGTCCTTTAAAAAAAATGACAAAAATAAATAATTCTCCTATGGTGTTCATAATTAATACCTTAAAGTGGCTATATAATATTCTACTGACTCATAATTTATCTAATCGGTCCCCTATTGCTGCTATGCTCTTTCAGGTTTTGAGGGGTGAAGGTGCTAATAAAGATAAATTGTGATGATCATCTCTTTGCAGGTAGTTGTTCCTTTTTAAATATTTGTTGGGTCTTTCCAATGACTGGAATTATTAGATCTGAATATAGATACTTTAATGGTTCTCAATATGTATTCAGATGCTTCATAAAAGTGAAGAGAAAAATATAAAGAGATATAAAACTTTTTTGGGTAAAACTTACATCAAGAAATCAATAATATAAAGGATTTCAGTTTGCTTACAGTGGAAAATAATCTATCAAATCTAATATCTAGGTCTTCAAAGCACTATCTGCTTTTGTTTACCACGAACTAAAAATCCTTACTGCCTACTCATAAAGCCTGTGTTCATTAGTTCAGAAAATATAATCTCCAGAGGAACTTTCTTTAACAGGCAAATAAAAAATGATCAGTTTTTTTTCCCCATGAAGCTAACCAAGTCTCCAGAAATTGGAAAAAGATTTAGTAGCATATTAACATGCTAGAACTGAATACATAAATAACTCAACACTATATTCTCTTTAGCAGAAGTGCAATTTGTCCCCTTATGTTCTGCTTCCCATTCCTAAATACAAATTCTTATGATCGCTCTGCATCCTATTAGCTATTGAGCCTATAAAGAATCTAAAATGAAATGTCTCTGCTTTGAAATAGTCTTGCTAAAATAATTATAATGCTTTTTAAAAAATATGTAGTAGAGACTGGAGATTTTAAAGCAATTTAAAACTGCAATAAACTTCTAGAAATGCTGAAACTAAACTGTTTTTGCTAAAATATCTCTTAATCACTACATGTGTTACAGAGTGGTTAATTGGTTTGTTCGAACATCAATCACAAAAGGCTGCCTACCTACTACCTATCATTTAAGTTTACACAGGCATGGCGTGAGATGAGGAGAGAATAAGTTTCTAAGTTTGTTTCCTCACGGTCAAACTATTTCAAAAATGACTATGAAGGAGTTAAGTCAACAATACAGCAATACTTCAGTTATTCAACATAACTGCCACAGAACACATATGAGATAAATAAAATCCGTCCACCCTGGCAAATCTTAATCCCTGTTCTACAGTCAGTACAGTATCATCCTCTCTCTCAAGTCTTCCCTGACACCTTTCCCCGACCTCTAGGCAAACCTACGTATCTTACCCTACAGAGGCACCTGTGCAAACCTCCATTACTGTAATCACTACCTTATATTTATCCATCTAAATGTCTCCTTTCCACTGGATTGAACTCATTTCCAAGGTCAAAGTTTTTTTTTTAATTGTCAATGCCCAATATCTTGTAAAATAACTGGGCAGAATGAATGAGGTTTTTTGAATGAAGGTTTCCATATGGCTACAATAAATCTTCAGGTATATAAACTTTAAAATATATTAGACATTCTTCTAAAATTTATTATGCACCTTTATTACACTAAAAAATTCAACTTTTCTTAACTCGGGATCATCAATTTTCATACTTGTTATTGTAGATATAATGGTTGATGGTGTGATCCCTAGATTTCTTAAAAGTATTTCATATTTGCTTGCTTTTTGTCTGTCAAACATTCAAATTGTTTTATCACACATTTCTATACAAGAGCTTGGCAAACTATAGTCACCCCCCCCCTTTTTTTTTTTTTTTTGCGCAGGAACTAAGAATGGTTCATCTTTAAATGGGACATTTTGTATGGTCATATAAGTACCTCCATAATAGCCTCAATTTTGTCACTTTCACAAACCTACAATGTTTATGATCTGGCCCTTTAAGAAAAGTTTTGCTGACTCCTACACTATGAAAAAGGTTAAGAATAAAAATGTAAGATATGATCAGAGGACAGTGTACTTTCCCCCCCCAATATTATTTATTCATTATCAGAGCAGGAAGATGTTCCACTACTAACGAGAATGTAGAACATCTCAAAAGAACACCATTCCTACTATAATGAAGAGGAAATATCTGATTTGCTTTAAAATATTACATTTTTCTTTAAAGCTATAAAAAAAAAGATATGAACACAAAGAAGTTTAAAGGAACCAAATTCCAAGGAGAAAATGAGACCTTCCCAAGTAAGCAGAGACCACCAAGAGAAAGCCACTCCTGAGGGCCATTATTAAGTCTGGACAAAAGTGGCTGATGGAAGGAGCCTGGCATAGCCAGGCAACTTCACTGGGACAAGGAGAAACCAGCAATACTTGTAACAGCCGCATTTGAACAGGCAAGGTGGGTTAGAATCTGGAAGGACACTAACTCTTCCAGTTCACCAATTCTCTCTCATGGGACTTTTACTGCATTTAAGCAACAGCATGCAAAGCTAGAGAAGGGATTGAAAAACAACAAGCAAGCTCTAGTCACAAAGTCTTGCTGAAGACAGAGGCCTGATCCCAAGACATCTGAAACCAGAACAGAGCTGAGATAACTGAAGCTGCAAAATAATATATATTTTTCAAGTACTGACTAGGCTTAATGATAGGCTAGACACCATAGGAAAAAGGATTAGCAAACTTGAAAACAGGTCACAAGAAACTAAATTGAAGTACAGAGAGAAAAGAGGATTTAGAAAAATAAAACGTGAGAGGACTTTGGTACCATATCAAATAAGGTGCCATATATGTAACTGAAATTGCAGAAGAAAGAAGAGAATGCTGTATGTCTTAGACCATCCGGGCTGCTATAAGAAAATACTACAAACTGGGTAGCTTATAAGCAACAGAAATTTATGGCTCCTAGTTCTGGAGGCCAAGATCAAGGACCCAGCATGGTCGTGTTCCGGTAGAGGTCTTTTTCCTGTTTCACAGCTACCTTCTCATTGTGCCCTCACATGATGAAAAAGGCAGGAATTCTCTGTGGGGTGTCTTTTATGAGGTGCTAATCTCATCTATGAGGGCTCCACCCTTCTTAAATACATCCCCAAAGCCCCACCTCCTAATACGATTATCTCCAGGGATTAGAATTTCAACATATAAAATTCAGGGGCGGAGAGGTACACATTCAGACTATCGCACTGTAGAAGCAATAGCTAAAACTTTTCCAAACCGGCGTCTCTGAAACTGTGTTTCTTACAGAGAGCATATAGTGAAATCTTGTCTTATCTTCAGTCTTATATTTTCTGCCCTTTGATTGAAGTGTTTAATCCTTTCACATTTAAGATTTATGTTGATATTGTTGGATTGATGTCTGCCACTTTACTTTTTGCTTTCTATATAATCATGTCTTTTTTGTTCTTGCTTTGCTACCTTCTTTTGTATTAAATCGATATTTTCTAGTGCACCATTTTAATTTCTTTGTTTTCTTTTACTATAGTTTTGTTTAGTTTCTTATAGTTCTAGAGATTATTATATGCATCTTAATTTATTACAACTTACCTCAGATTAATACTAACTCAATTCTAACAAAATATAGAAACTTCAATATATTTTCAATCCCTTCTCTCCTCCTTATGCTATCACTGTCATATATATTGTTTATGTACTATGAACTTAATAATACAGTATTATAACTATTGCTTTATATAATCTTATATTTTTTCTAAAAGTTAAAAGAAGAAAAGATTGCAAAATACATTAGTCTTTTATATTAACCTACATATTTAATATTTCTGGTATTCTTCATTTCTTTAGGTTACTCTGTGATGTCATTTCCTTGCTTCTACATAGCTCCTTTCCCTCTCCCATCCTTTGTGTTAATATTGTCACATATGTTACTTCTTATTATGTATAAGCCTGGTTAGTTGACTTTTGACAAAGGCATGAAGGCAATTCAATAGAAAAATTCTTTTCAACAAATGGTGCTATAACAGGAAGATAATACACCTCTGTGTCTCGACAAAGGACTACTCTAAGGATCAATGAGATGGCATACAGAAAAAGGCTTTGCAAACTGTCAAAGTAGTCACTAAATAAAGTATGATTACTATATAGTATCTAGACCAGCTTTGCTACCTTGCAAATTGGGGCACAATATTTTTATCCAATCTTTATAAAAAATAATTTCTACCTATGCTAATTAAATTGCATGAAAATCAGCTATATTCACACTCATATCAGAGATTTACTTTAAAAATATTTAGATGAAGCAACCACAGATATTAATTAGAACCCTCAATACCCAGCACTGATGGGAAACCACATTCTGAAGCCATGACAACACACAGAGTAAAAAATAAGTTTCTTTAAACATCCCCAACTGGCAGAGCATGACAAGGATGAGACACAGAAGGAAGGGGAAAAAACCTATTAAGACAACTTTCAGTTATTTTCCATTTCTCAAAACATAATATTTAAATCAGAATGTGTGTGCATGCGTGCATGTGTTTCCTAAAGTAGACCGTGTGGAAATTCCAGCCCATATATTCAAATTTACAATAGAAATTTCCATCTCATTCATATTTGTTTCCAGAGTTCTTTATAAATAGCAAAAATGTTCAGACTTACTCAAAACACCCATGTGGGAAAGCCTAACATGTGAAAACTAGCTAAGAGCTGTAAAGAGGGCTTTGTCTTCAGGGTGGAGGGGAATCAGTGTCAGAAACGAAGTGGAAGTTCCCATCTCTGAGCTGTGTATCCTGCTTGGTGTGTAGTGGGGAAAACTACCCGTGAATCGCCCAGTAACAGCAGACTAAATGGTTTGTCTGCCTGTGTTACTCAAAGCACACTGGGAAGTCTTAAAAAGATTCTTGTTCAGGATCTCTTCTCGTCTATTTTTAACATATGTTTAAAGGTCTCCATTTGAGACCTTTCTTGTTTTCTTTATAGGATACTGATAAACTCCTAAAAATGTTTACTTGCCTTTAAGTCAATAGATTGTACTTACTCAATCTAACAACAACAACAAAAGGTTCTGAAGTTCTATTTAAAAAATACACACAACTGTGAAGATGCTGAGAACAATAAAATATCACTAAAATACTATAATCTCACTTCTAACAAGCTTACAGTTTGAAATTTTAATTTAGAAACCATAGAACCATTCTCTCTCTCTCTCTCTCTCTATATATATATATATATACATATATTTAAAAGCTCAGTTCTATGGAAAAATAGTAAAGATGCTTTATGACACAAACCTAAAATAATTTACATAATAGAAGGCTTTTTATCTGATATTTGATAGAAATCCACCTATGAAAAACATAACCTATGTATTAATAAGAAGAATTTGATTTGAGTTCTTTATATCTCAAGGGGAAAACCCCACCTGAAGAAAGAGATAAATCAGTAATAATCATAGCTGTTGTTGATCAAGAGTAACAGAACTGGATGTTTACAACAGGTTTCTTTTTCTCATAACTGTTCAGAGGGGAGTTCAGCATACTGAAAGCAGTCCTAGGAAGCTGCAAACAGCCAACTTGAAAACAAGCCTGAGGCAAAGACAGGTAATAGTGTTTGGCTACTGCCCTTCCTCCAAGCTAGCTAAATACCTCCACAAATCTTAGCTTCATTTTTCTTTAACAGTCCTACATTAGAGACTATGCAATCTGTGGAAATTTACACAGGGGACAAGAACATTGCTTTTAACTTCAAATGTTGCTGAAACAGAATATATCATGGGTTAAGATTATAATTAATTTCAACTCGCAGAAGATAGTACCTCGCCCTGTCCTCTTCACTGTGAGCAAACTGGCACATGCCGTAGCCTTATCGATTAAAGGCATTAATTCCTTGATCTACCTCATTATGATATTTTGGAGCAATATCTCATAATCCCACTCGGAAACACAGTACAGGTTTAAACTGGTGCCAAGGTGCCCAATAAGCCTTATTCTTCCAGAGGCTCGATCCCGAAGAAAAGTTTCGAGGATAACAGAGTGCCTCTTTCGGAAACATGCCGACTCCTATCAAAAAAAGCAAGGTGGCTAAAACCCCAAAGGAGTTCATTGAACAATTAGGTGCCTGTGTGGCTATTCACCCCAGTGGGAAGTCATTCTACTAATATAAAATGCAAGCTTTTGGGGGAGTAGTAAGAAAAAATGCTGTCAGTTAAAAGAAGCTGCCAGAATTGGGGATTTCACTAGCAACAGATTTCTAACAGAGGTGATATAAGGACACACATTTGATATGCAGGAAAGTCAAATGACAGAAATCATTCTTACCAGTTATTAAACTAAGGCCTCAAATAAAATAATGGTCACTAAATTAGAATTTCATAAAGAATAAACTTTAAAAGGGTGGAAATATTTTTCGACTATAGGGAAATAATTAACAGGGAATCCTTTGAAAAACTTGTAGCATTTTAGGATTAAATCTCATAATTAAGAACATCTTTAAAAATGTTCTAAATATAGTTATTAATACTGTTATTACATAATCAAAACTTGCTAAGACAGAAGATCTTAAAAAGTACTTATCACAAAAAATTTTTTTAGTAATTATGTAAGGTGATGGTGTTAACTAGACTTATTGTGGTCATCATTTTGCAGCATATACAAATATTGAATCCTTATGTTGTACATCTGAAACTAATATAATGCTATATGTCCATTATATGTCAATTATACCTCAATCAAAAAAAAAATTTTAATCTTCTAAAGAAGGAACTCAGTTCTAGTACTGCTTTACTCCACCATTAACATAAATCCTTTTCCCAAGACACTAAGGAAAAAGAAGGGATTAAAGGTAAAGGGGTGGACATGGCTGAAAAAAATTTCACTAAAAGGTAAGGAGGCTATTCAGCGCATGGGCAGAGTGCCTCTCGAGACCTGTGATTGTTCCCTATCCTGAGATGCATATTATAGTTACAGTGTAAGTGTGGGAAATAGTGATAAATCTTGAAAGCGGGTGGATTTTGCAGACATTCCAATTTTTTAGAAACTCTTAGACAGTTGCTTGAGCATATCCTTATATCAAGATTTTCTTTAGCAAGTCTCCATGGAGCAAGAACTGAGGAGTCTTGGAGAGTTCATTCAAGTCATCCAACAAATGCATATTTAATACCAAGTACCACATACAAGGCGAGGCACTGGGGAAACAGCAATGAACAGAACCAAGTTCTGCTCTCATATTTTCTAGTAGGGGCAGGAAGACATTAAACAATCAAAAGAAAACCAAATATATAATATATTGACTAGCAAAAACTGCAGTGTTATAAAGGAGGACCACTTAGTAAGTTGCAGTAGTAGAGCCAAAAGTCTTGATCAAATCAACCGACCGAAATTCTTAGACTTTTAGCCTTATGGCTGCTGAACTAGCAGATGACCAATTTGGTATATGGAACATCCAAGCCTTTAAAAAATTTTTTAGTAATATTTATATTAGAAGATGCTAAGAAAGAGAACATTTAGAAAATTTTTCTCTAAGATAGAATGTCTGAGGGTACCCATTTCAGAGGTTATCGATCACCAGAAATGAAAAGAAATGCCACTAGTATGTGGGAATGAGGGAATAAAATGGTCACTGGAAAGGCTCTGCCCTCTCATAAGTCACCCACTCTCCTTCCGTGGCACCAATAGGAGACAGCCGTTTATACTTCAGCCAGGTTTACAAGGATGAATGATTCACTGGTATTACTACTGTTTCCATTTCAGAAAACAGTATCCCAGCCATCTCTGGATTTTATAATTTACAAAACACTTCACTCAGCTTTTTAAAAAACTTATAAATGTATAAACACAGACAAGCTTAAAATATGGCAACAGTCATTTTACTTTTCAGCACACCTCTCATGTTTTACAGAAGAAACTAGATTGACATTGAAATTGCGAGGCAACACAGGTTCTATCGTAAAAGGAAAACTGGTTTAATTGAAAAACAGAAAAGCATTTTCCCCTCATAATTTGCTAGGGTCCTTGTGTAAGTTACTTATTTTTCCATTTAGAACAACCTGTGATACTAACACTATTAGAGAAACCTGTAATACTATTATCCTAACCTTGTTGTAAAATACTTCGCCCATTTAGGGAAACTCAACAAATATCAATGGCCAAGTGGTCCAAAAAAGAAGCTAATTGAGTCATCTGAACATAAAGCTGACTTCATTTGCTACCTTAGCACTATAAATGGGCCCTGGCTTTCTTCTCTAAATTCATCAGATCTCTTTGATCTCTATGAATTTATTAATATGATTTTATACCATCGCTGGGTTGGGGGACCTGTACTCACAGCTCCTATAGTCATTTACCAAACATGCTACAAAGATTCTTAGATTCACTTAAGTAATAAACAATCTGGATTACTTTCCATATGCATATACAATCCAAAAACTTAATACAGTATGTTAAATGTAAGTTAAAAATTATTTTACAGTAGTATTTTTAAACAAGAGAAAAATGAAATGTGTCATTCCCTTTGAGAAACATAAATAACCTCATAACCATTGGCATAATTGTCCCACTAGATAATCATATATGGGCACTTTACCAATTCTACTCTCCCATTAGAGATCATCAATTAGTATTCAATCGATATTTTCACAGGGGAAGCACTGACGGGTGTAGGGACCACAGTCTGTAACCCTTCTCCTTCTATCTCAGCACCAACGAGGCAGACGAGCTGGAGCTCCGGTCATCCCACCGTTTACTTCGTGCCAACTTTTACCTGAGAGACCTCCTGAGACTTGAGTAATATGTCCAAATGTTTTAACTATAAACATATGTGATGTTTATAGCTCAGAGTGGTACATTCACTCACTGCCATTCTATTACGAGTCCATTCTATAAGAAAAACTATGTAAATAAAGTCATCAGGTCCGAAGCCTGCAGACATAAATGGGGAATGGATACAAAAACTGTGCAGTCTTAGAAATTCAGTTATAAAATTAAATGTTACCTAGAACTGTTACTTTTTAGGGAGAAGCAAATACAGCAAATACATATACACCATAAAATAAAAAAACAAAAAAGAATAAGCCATGCAAATATATATGCCACTCTGCCACCCGATAGTCAAGATAGCTACAGAAGTGCTTATTGTCATCACTGGGGAAATACTTTACAACTAAGTTACAGTTAGCTATGTGAATGACAGAGTGTGGTTCAGTTTTGCAAACTTGGGACTTCAATATAACAGACAGATATCATGCTATATGCTTATATGCCATATGCCTTTTGTAAATAACATAAAATCGAACCTCCAGCAAAATGCCAACTCCTCTGGCTCTCAGGCTTTGTATACTATCCAGATTCCCTAGTAATAAATACATTATTTAAAGTTTTTAAGAGATAAAAACATTTATTTGTGTGTGTGTGCGCGCGCATGCGCGCGCGTGTGTGTGGTGTGTGTGTGTAATCAAACAGCTAAACAGCATAGTATAGAATAGTGAACTAACCCGTTAAACAAAGACCAAAATCACCTGCCCACCTGTTATGGCTGAGGGACGCACTGATGGGTGTAGGGACCACGGTCTGTAACCCTTCTCCTTCTATCTCAGTACCAACGAGGCAGATGAGCTGGAGCTCGGGTAATCCCACGCAGTTTACTTCATGCCAACTTTTACCTGAAAGTCAATGAATGACAGTAATGTTTATCAAAAATCAAAGATAAAAATTTTAAACTTCTACCTAATACTCAGCTGAGCAAATATCACTCATAATGTTATCTTTGCTTTGCTTTTTTAGTATTTTCTGTTATGCAGTAATTCCCAATGTAAATGAAATTACAAAATTGGCAAAATTAACATTGAATGCATAAATATGGCTTATAATAATGTCAGCAATGCTATATCTCAACCCAACCCCCAAGCCTCCATCATGGCCCCAATAATAAAACAATATAAACAAATAACTTACTCTCCATGAGGTCCAGGTAAACCAAGAATGCTATATAAACTTGGGTGGCATCTCCTACATCTAATTCCATCATTTCTAAGTACTGAAAACCAAAATATAATTGTTAAACAGAGAAGGAAGAATCTCTTAATATTTTCTTTCACTCTATCAATTACTATTAAATATAAATAATGTATAAAACTTTCTTCTATGTTTAGTGGGAATTACAAGGCAATATAAGACCTGACCCCTACCTCTAAAAAACTTTCAATTATTAGGGTAAACGCACTGCGTACTTGCAATTGTTAGGCAAATAATACTATATGCCAGTAAATGACTAAAAACTGAGTTGAGTAGAATAAAAAAAAAAAAAACCCTGACACAACCAGGTCAGAGGAGCTTGGCTGGTGAATGTTTTGTGGCAGACGTGGGATTCAAGTTGGGCCCTGAGAGACATGTAGGACTTGAGTAAATTGAGAAGGCAGAATAACCGTGTAAGTAATCACACAAAGGTGGGAATAAGCCACACACATTCAAGGGCCCACAAAGAAACCTATCTGCCAGGAGTAAGACATTTTTTAATAAGACTTTTGTTGGGGCATGCCAGCAGTGCCTCTACTTCCCTGGTCCCTTATTTGCATGTGAGGAAGTCTGTTAGAACACACTCCTGGCCTCTTTCCCCACACCTTCCCACCCAAGGGTAGGGAGTTATTTAATTGCTGAGTTTTAAAGAAAGGACCAAGCAAGCTGCTGTGGCTTTCCGACTTGCTGGTCAGCATTGGCAGAACGTTCTTCAGGGTCTACTCCTGCAGGGGAAGCCTGAGGTTGTCCGGCTATCAATGACTAGGCGGGTAAGGAGGGCTAATGAAGTGAGGGATTAGTAGACTTGCGTGGCTGCATATCTGAAGTCATACTCTCCTGCTGGCTTCATCATAAGTGTACAGGTACAGAAAAACTAGTGTTTTTAGCTGTCTGCCTCAAACCTCAAATGTGCTTGAAAATAGCACTGAAAAGGTAATTGGGGACCAGGTTGCATGGTCTTGACGGTTAAGCTAAAACTCTGAATTTTACCAATAAGGAAACAGGATTTCTAAGCATGAGAATAATATAATGAAAGTGGTGTTTGAGGACAATAAGTCTGATTTCATTTTATTAGATGGACTTAAGTAGTTTTCATATTGAATTATAGAAATGCAGAACCGGAAAAATCAAGCACCCAATATATCTTCTCTTTCCCTCTTTCTTTCCTTCCTTCCTTCCTTTCTTCCTTCCTCCCTCCCTTCCTCCCTCCCTCCCTCCCTCCCTTCTTTTTTTCCTTCTCTCTCTCTCTCTCTCTCTTCCCTTTCTATCAACTAGATTCTTCAAGAGCAAAAATCAAAAGGGAAGATTTGATGGTTAAGGCATATATGACCATTAACTTCAAAGACAAAAATGGTGAAAACTGATAGCACCACAATCTAGAGGATGTTTTTAAAACTTGTTACTGGTGTTTCACTTATTACTTATATAATGCTTACTAATGTCAAGTGCTTTACAAATATTAACTGATTTAATCTTATAATAACTCTATGAGGTAAATCTTCTTATTGTCCCCATTTTACATGTGAGAAAACTGAGGCAACAATAAGATTAAAGAACTTGCCCCAAATCCAAAGCTGGTGACAGAACCGGGATTCAAACTCAGGCAATGGGACTGAGTTCATGCTCCTAACCACTATTCTGCCTCCTCATGTTAGTTTTTCTTTTCGTGGCACTAACATCTCCATGTTATTGTTTCCCCACCTTGAGGAGGAATAAAGAGATGAAGCAGTAGCAAGATAAAATGAAAAGGGGTTAACTTTTCAGACTTATAGCTTCAAAATATTCCTTTTCTTGGCTGTTTTTAGAAGATTAGCTATGAAATATTGCTCTCCAGCTGAAGGCTGCGATTCTATAAAGTTACTAGACCAGGTCCTGAGATTCCTACAAAACTCTCATTTCCGTTCATTCCTCGGGACATTACTGGTATAAGCGAAAGCAAGCAAGGGAATATCTTTCTCTTCCTTATACTGAAAAATAACACTCACAAGGTGAATAGTTCAGCTTTGAGGAAGAAACTATTCAAGCTTCCCAAAACATTCGAAAAATTAGGCATCTGCATTTCTGTAAAATCAAGATGCACACTCTAAGCCCAAGGCCGAGAGCCTAAGCTTTATCATTATAGACTCCTAGATCTTATCCACGGCTAACAAACTTGCGTGGTTACCATGAAGATTAAGTGAGACCATCCCCAGAACCAGCTCTAGGTGGCAAAACTCAGACATTAGCGAGGCGGCTCCTGTTGGCCTCTGGTGTGAGAGGGGTTTGTCTTCCCGGCGGGTTAAGAGTGGCGAGGTGTGGGTAAAAGGGAGAGTGTCCGAGCAATAGTGTAATTCATTTAAACAAAAAAAGAGAGCTGCTTGCGGCTGGCATTGTGCACGCGGGTCCCCTTCTGGGAGGGGTCGCGCACAAACCCGGCCGGGCAGGAATGGAGGGTAAAGGAGGGGAGTGCGGCCCTGCGGTTCCGCCTGCTGTAGGGGCCGGGACCGCGCCACGCCCCTGCCGCCCCTCCTGACCTTTGGGTGGGTGCTCATCCATGCGTCCTCGGGGGCCCATGATGGGACGCGGCGGCCGACGCCCAGAGCGCCGTCCGGTCCCAGACCGCCGTGGCCCGGGGTAGGCTCAGAACCTTCGCGGCCCGGGGTGGGCTCGGAACCTCCGCCCTCCTCCATGCCGGCCGGCGGTGCACGCCCGTGGTGCACCGCGCCCCGCGCCCGGCCAGAAGCAGCGGCGCGTGCACCTGGGTTCCGCCTCCCTGACGCCTGCGCTCCGTGCGGGAGGGCTCGGATGCTGGCAGCAAAGTCAGATTAGCCCCGCCTGACAAAGCAGCTAGAACCTGCACGAACGCACTCTATTTCAGTGTGCGTTTATGGAAATTGGGGCAGACACTACAGTGAAGAAGGTTCAAGACTACCCGGAGCCCAATAGCCCTTAACTCTCCTTATATCAGCGCCGTTGGCAGCTCTGTCGGTAAAGTAGAGAAAAGATAAGGCCTCTTTGCCTTCAGCATTGGGTTTAGATCTCCAATTCCTGGGAACAGGGAAAGTTTCATTCACTGTCCTGTCGTGTAAGCTTAAGGTGTGGAAGTGGATGAGAGCTTTGCAGGAGAAAGTGAAAAGAAGAAAGGCCAGACTGCCAGGAACTGTATTTTTGGAGTGGAACCAGCTTTCAGGATTAGAGGAGCAGAGTAAACTCGAGTAGTTGAGTGGTCAGAAAAGTAGGATGTAAACCAGCATAAACACGTGATCGGGAAGCCAAGAATGAGGAGTTTCAGACAGGCAGAGTATGACATTGTAAGCATTTATGGATTTACTATGGGTGAAATAGGGAGACACTGAAAATGCCTGTTACATTTTAATAGTATGCCTCTGGCTAATGTGTTAAGAATAGACCTTAAGGGGCAAGGGTAGAAGTTGGGACTGGCTAGGAGGCTGTTGCATTAGGCAAGGCAAGAAATGACTCAAGATTCAAAGTACCAGGCAGAGACAGAAATTCTGCTTCCCAATATGACAAAGACCCTACTGAGCTACCCACCAGTAGAAAACATCTATAAAACATGGACATCATACAAAAAGCAACTAGTGAATATACTGAATGCAAGCAGAAGCAGGCTGACTCTGGTTGGAAGAGGGCAAATGAGGATCTACACAAGGAAGTCCCCCTTTCCTTGGTGTTTAGCTTGAGACCCAGTGCAGTCCAGGAGGCAGGCTTAGCAGCAGCAGGGGTGCCTATGGAAAACCTCCCAATTTTTCTTTTCTGGGGAACTAGAAAAGTGAAGCCAGCACACTTTGAATGCTTAAGAGATTAGGAAGATTTTCAGTTTAAGCCTAAATTTAAGGAGAAAAGTGGGGGGCGGTAAGGAGTCCCAGAAGGATGCAGAAAGAACTGTAAGCTGAATAAGCAACAGGCTAATGGTACTCTTTGGCAACCTTCTGTTGCTTACAAAAAGCATGATACCTTTAAGCATGGCTAGTAGATGCTTCAGACTTCTAATGTTATTGTCTATTTTAAAAATTAAAGAATGAAAATGGAGTATTTCTTGGCTTTCATATTAAGTGATAAAAATTTATAAATAGGTCCTGATGATTGGGTATGACTAAGGAAAAAAAAGGATTTGGGAATACTGAAACAACCTAGTGTTTAAAAGATCAGAATCAAAATGGCTCTTGTGGCAATCTAGAGCGAAATCCACAGAGAATGGGTTAGAGTTTCAGCTTCTGATAGACTGAAGGAGTTCTCCTTTTCCTTTTATAAATACTTAAGTAGTTCACTATATTAGAGAACCAAAGTGGTTAGGGGAAAAAAAGCTAGGTAAGTAACAACAAATAAAATTCCCCTTGAGTATACTGGATGTAATCAAATTCAGTGTAATCCAGCACTCGCTATACTGATTTCTCATCCTGATATGTGAGCCAGACCATTTTGTTCCCACAAAAAGTCTGTAATGTCTAGGCCAAGACATATTAATTCAGTTAGAGTTTCAAAAGGAAAAACAAACTTTGAATCATGATGTGAAATTTTAGTGGGTTAAAAAGAAAAACATTTTACACAGTATTGTATAAAATAGTGACTTCAAAGTGAAAATTTTAGGCTAGCAATCTGGATCAGCTTTAATTCATTCATTGTAAGAATGTTCATGTAAATCTTGTTCCTTCTTTCAAACACAAAGTATACAATTTCCCATTCTCTGTGTCTCATGGAGAATAGGTGAGATTTTTATACTTTTAGTAAAATATTTAGAATGCTATGATATTTTCTTATTCTTATGAATGAGCATATATGAGGAACATTTTTCATGCAGAAAAGAATTTAGAGTAATCTCTCCAATTTCTCATAAATTTAAGAATGCAATCTAAATTCTCCATTTACAAAATCAGGATATAATATATTTCATTTTTAAAAATAATGTTTACATTGGGAACAACAACAATAAAAACAAAAATAAGGTACCTATAAAATATGAGCGAGAAAAGATGAAAGAACATTATAAATGTTATTGAAGATTAGAGAAGACCTTAAATAAATGGACAGACATACTATGCTTCCAAAGAGAAAGATTCAATATTGTAAAGATGGCACTTTCCTCCCAAACCGATCTATAAATTCTAACAATTCCAATCACAATCCCAATTAGAGATTTTTTTAATGCCTGATAAGCTGATTCTGAAATGTGAGTATAAAAGGCCGAAAATAACCAAGATTCTTCCAATGAACAAACCAAGGAACTTATTATAAAGATCAATAATTAAGAATATGTGGTATTAGTACAGAGATGGATGAATAAACCAATGGAACCAAACATAGTCATATGAATTTAGGCAGAAATAATGTTGCCGTTGACACAATGAATTTTGCATATATATATATATATATATATATATATATATACACACACACACACACACACACACACACATATACATGCACATATGTATACCTATATAAAAATAAATTGGATTCCTAATTGCACCATAAACAAAATCAATTCCAGATAAATTAAAGGCTAAAAATAAAATGTAAACATGTAAGATTTTAGGAGAAAATATAAAAGAATATTTTATGACCCCAAGGTAGAGAAGAATTTCCTAAACAAAACACAAAAAGCACTGATTGTATGAAAAGAGTTTGATAAATTTGACTATATTTCATTTAAGCATTTCTGACACAAAGATAGCAGGGATGGGGGGGCATAGACTTGGAGAAAGCATCTGTAACATAATTAAAAGAAAAAACACATATATACAGAACTCCTAAAAATCAATTAGGAAAGAAAACAAAACACTAGGGAAATAAATGAGAATAAATAAGAAAAAAAATAAATAATCCATCAGCAAACATGATTGGTGTTCATCTACATTGATAGAGTGATGCTGCATAACTCTGTAAATATAATAAAAGCTATTGAATTGCATACTTTAAGTAGGTAAATTGTATGGCATGTGAAAAAAATCTAATATAGGTTATACTGACACATACTTTAGAGGTGGATAGTCAGAGTTATCCAGAGAAACAGAACCAATAGGATGTGCACATATGTGGGGTGAGGGGCAGAGGATGGAGGGAGAGAGAAGATGGAGAGGCAGAGAAAGATCAAGACTGATTTATTTTAAGTAGTTGGCTAGCGTAATTGTAAGGGTTGGCAAATCCAAAATATGCAAGGAAGGCTGGCAGGCCGGAGAGCCAGAGAGGAGTTAATGCTTCAGTCTTTAGTCTGAAGGCAGTCTGGAGGCCGAATTCTTTCCTTCCTGGGGGAATCTGTCTTTTCTCTTAAGGCCTTCACCTGATTGAACAAGGCCCACTACACAATGAAGGATAATCTGTTTTTCTCAGAGACTACTGATTTAAATGTTAATCACATTCAAAATATATCTCACAGCAATGTCAAGACTGGTTTGACCTAAAAACTGGGCACCCTACCATAACAGGAGGTAAAGTTCTAAATAAAATTAAGAGACTGATTAATACAAAATTCAGCCTAGTGCTTATCTCTGGGGAGTAGAGCAGAGTATTGTGCCTGGACCCAGAGTTCGAGGCTAAGCGGGAGCTGCCGTGTCTTCCCAACCACGACACCACCGTGCGCTCTGTGTCCCCTGAGCGCTCCAGGCTGTCCGCCTGCGCGTCCTCCCAGGACAAGTCCCCCGCCGCAGATGCGAACCGCGCGGGGCGCTCTGGGTTACCGCTCTGGGGGCTGAGCCTCCCTTGAAGGCAAACAGCCAAGTTTTGTTGCCCTTAGGATAGAGCCCTGGGCCTGGTTCCTGGTTTCGGTGCGGGGAGGTCCAGGGCATCGGTGGGGGGTGGCTGCACGCCCCAACTTTAGAACTCCGTCCGGTTCTGCGGCGTTATAAACCTAGGTATCAGAGGGCGAGAAGTTGGTGGCCAGGTAAGCGGCTAGGGGGCCCGGAGGGGAGGAGGTGAACGTTGGCCGGGGAGACATGCAGCCAGGTACGTGACAGAAGGGACTCCCTCCAGGAAGACAGCCCAGGTCACTGCGGAGCAGTTTCTATACTGCGTTAATAAAGGGAGCTGTCCGCATACAAGACACATTCTTAAAGCAACGGTTGGGAAGGATGGATAAAGCGGTAGCTGGAATTGGCAGCCTGTGGTACCTGGTAGGAGAGGCACAGAGGTGAGAAAGCAAACACGAGATATAGAGCAGCACTGTGCTATACACTGCTGTACTATATACCCTGCTATACGTGACCGCCGCCACGGAGGAGGGCATGTTATGTGGAAAATGGGAACGCTGGAGCAGCCAGCTTTAAAACCAGAGAGAAGGGTTTTATTTTAACCACTTCAGTACCAAAAGGGCATTTCACAAATGTCAGTTCTTAGATGCTTTTTTCAAAAGGGATGTTTTACAATATGGTCTTGGTCTTTAGCCATTGCTTAGGTTTAAAGAACATGACAACATATAGGAGGTTAGTGAAGGGGGAAGCAGGTCTAGGCACAGGTTTTGCTACCTAATGTAGCAAAGGACTTCTACATCAGATTGAGGCAGTTGTGTGGTCACAGAAGGCTTCTGGAGGAGCTGACACTTTGTTTGAACTCAGTTTTGAAGGGCCACTAGAAATTTACTAAAACCTGGGGAAAAGGAAAGTTTCAGGAAGAGAGAACAGAGGGACAAAAATTTAAAAAATAATAATATTAAAATAAAACACACACAAAAAAATTAAAAAGGCCTTGGGACATTGACCAGAGTTTCTTGTCAGGAGAGATAAAGTGGGTGGCAGATCTGACTACAAATCTCTAAACTCGTCACATTGTACTACTGGGAGCTAACTCTGAGACCAGTCTAGGGGAGTAGACTGGGAAGGTTATAGGATACAACCCTCCAGAAGGAGGTAGTAACTCAGGTTAGGGTGCTGCAGCTTTGAGGGCCTTCTGCCAATTACTCACCTGTAATCTCTCAGTCCCAAGTTCTACTCGATGTTGAGATGCCAACCTGGTTAATATCCGCTCTGCAAAGCCAGCACACTAATGTCAAAATTAGTCAACATCAAAAAATGTTGCGAATAGGGTCTGGGTGCCAGCTGCCATTTAATCTTATCTCAACAACCATGTAGATTCACTCTTCTCATTCATCTCCTTACCTCTGACCATGGTATCTGATAAGACTTCTTTCCTGCGTGGGTACTCAAGAGGCCTGGCTCATTGCTCACACTGGGCTTCCCAGTGATATAATTTTTTTTTCTCACCGAAAGTTCTGGACCAGGTTTGCACTGCACAGACAGGTGAAATGAGTATCAGCAAATCGACCTAAAAACTTTCACTTTCAGACCATGAGTGTGTTCTCAGTATCGTTTATTCAGTTAGGTTGACTTAAGGGAAGCTTATATTTTAAAGAAAACTTGTCACATTCACCTGTCTCTGATCTCAGAACCCGACCAAACTTGTTTTCCTTCAGACATCACAGCTCTGCGATGCAGAACTGAGGAAGATAGTTCTTGCGTTCTAATTAAAGCCCGTACGGAGTTCATGAGAATCGCTGAAGAACTAGGATGATGGGAACTGGGAGGCACTGTGACATGTGGCCGTGCTCTTCGCTGGGTTCTCTTTGAGTCAGGGCAGCCATGAATGTTGGCCTTAGCAACAGAGGGAAGGCTGATCTCATCCCCCCTCCCAAACCAATGATGAAGGGGAGTAGTGCCAAGCACCATGATAATGAAAAGTGGAATGGGACACAAGGAAAAACATTTGACCCAAAAGATACATCAGGTTTGTCTTTCGGAGAGCCTGTGGGAAGAAGGCTGGCATACACAGAGTCACAAGGCAGGGACTGCCATATGATTACAGCATGATTTGGGCGTTCATTTGGTAGAGTTTTGGATGGTAATATCATACATCAGGAACCATCATATGGCTTTCTAAACGAGAAGAGGAGTTTTCATTGACATAAACATAAACGAAGATGAGCTTCTACTTCTTCTGGGTACCGCACGCTACTTTATCTTGGCCGTGTTTGTGGATTAGCTTGGATTTATCTCCACATTTTCATGCTCAACCAGTAGCATTTTGGTTAATGTTTAACTAGATACTCTAATATACATGTGTGTATAAAATGTTCCAAACCACTATTAAGGATAGCTTTTGGCACTGGCGGTGAGAATGATGATGTCACATTTCATCATTCTGAGCTTGACATTAAATGTTTATGTTATTTCTATGGAGAGAAGTTCCAGCCCCCTTCTCTCCATTAGTCTGTTTTCTTCACCTTTCTCCTGTCTTTTCCTTAGTATTCCCAGCCTGGAGGTTTAGTATTGAGGAGAGAGTATGCCAACTTAGAGTCAGACTAGGGTTCCAATCTCCTGTGCAATCGGGGGTACATCAGTGAACCTCAGAGTATGGCTTCCTTATCTGGAAGTGACTGATAACACCTGCCTCAAAGATTTATTATAACGGCAAATGAGATCATTATCAATGTCTTTTACATAAATACTGCTAAATAATAGTTGCTAGTTCGTATTTACCTTTTCCTTTCGCTCTCATCTCCTTTCCCTTTATCTTCCTAAATGAAGATTTTTTAAATGTATGTTCAAAAGAGACTCTATTTTCTGCCTTCTAACAAAAAAAAAGTATCGGCCTAATGGCCGTCAACATTTATGGAGGTGCTATTCTAAACACTTCGGTCTGATTTGCTCCTGACAACAACCCTAGGTGAGAGGTGCCATTACTCCTCTCACTTTGCACAAGAGGAAACTGAGGCACGAAGAATTTAAATGACCTTCCTGAGGTCACAAAGCTAGCGCATGCTGGAGCCAGGATGTGATGCAGACAGCTAATGTCACAAGCTGAGTATAGATGGCCTGTTAAAGATCCAGAAAGAATCCATTCGTTCTAGCTTTTGCTTGTGTCAGTTGACCCAACTTAGGAAGATAAGAGTGACAATGTTTCTTTCAAACAAGAATGGTCCTTTCTGCCTGAATGACATAAGGGACTCAGTGGTTCCCTTCCGCTGTCTTGATAATTTTGTCACTTAGCTTAGATACCTTCTAGTCATAAAACTCTATGTCGGAACACAATGAGGCTATATGGGTTGCCATAAATATGCAAGACACTTGCTTGGTCACAGCTACAAGCAATAGAAAGAAATTTATCAAGTATTGTTAGCAGCAAATGAATAAAGCAGCGCTCGCTGTTCATACACATGGTAGCTGTAGCATTTTGGATTCATATTGGCAGAACTAAAAACATCAGTTTTTTAGCCTTTTTTAAATCAGTCCTCTTAGATGTGGTTGACTCTTAAACTCAACTTTCTTCCAAATGATTGTCCATCCTTCTCCCACTCTCCAATTTCAAAACATGATTGGCCCCTTGGGCAAAAACTGAAGTGACAAATATATGTCACCCATCCTGTTGTTCTCTTTGTACCAGACTGCCTGCAGGGTTCCAGAGGATGCCTCCATTGTCCTGGTTCTGTTTTGTTCATTAACTTCCATGGATGGGAAAGTAAAGCACAGTTAAAGGCTTTTACCCCCACATACTATATAGTGAATAAAAGTCCAGATGAGATACTACCTGGATACATTTCTGGATTTTAAACCCTACGTGGCTGTTTTAATGTTGATTATTTTATTGCAAATATCGCTCATGGGTGAAAGGAGCGTGCCAGTTACTCTTAGCAAGGTTTGGTTTTACAGATTTGTCTTCAGCTCCCTTCTCAGTGACTCCACCACCGAGTTTCTTTGTGACTCCAGGTACGTAAGCATGCTCTGCATGGCCCTCTCCCTTGACCATCTCTTGTGGCTGTGGGAATGAACAGTGAAGTCTCTGTAACGAGAAAGGCCGCTGGTTGTGCCTCAGTCTTTTCCAACACTTAATGTACACACGGGTCATATCACTGTGTGGCACCGTCTTCAAGTCTATGGCACAGTAGAGTAGGACATTATAAGGCTTCTATAGGGACTATAGTAGGACTATTTATTATAAGGCTTGTTTCTGCACCTTTCTTCAAAAAAACAATATACAACAGTTAAAGTCTGAGAGGGAATGACTGGCCTGTAGTGTGGTTGTGAGTCCTGTTCTCTAGTTGTCATATTATGAAGAGCTTGCACTAAGCGTGTTTAAATCATAGTTATTATTATTCATCAGGAATCACAAAACTTGTGTATTGTATATGTCTCGACACCTTTATTCTCAAGGAGTGACTTGTTCACTTAATTGCACTTATGCTGTTAGCCTATTAAAAACGGATGATTTGAAAAAATTTAAATTGCCTAGGGTCCTTGTAGATGTATTTAATAGTAATTTTAGCAGCTTAAGAATTTTCTCTCTTGATTTTTTTTTAATTGAAGCAGTAATAAACCTCAACAACAAAATTTCAAACCATATAAATGAGAATATGATAAAAAGTAAACCTCCCTTCTACTGCATACCACCTGCCACAGGCAAACGGTGTTAACAGTTTCTTGTGTATCCTAGAAACTTCCTTGTGTATTCTGGAGACTTTCGGTTAACCTCGTGTTAACTGACCTGTGAGTGTTTTGTGGAGCCTGGGCTATCTGTGAGAAACGTGACCGTGGACAGCTGTGGCTGTGGCATTTCCAACACGAGTTTCTGGCTGGACTGCTGGACTGCTTCTTAGTGTCTTGGTTTCCGGCCGGCCCCATAATCTGTCCAAGCTCCCCACACCACAGTGATGATGGTTCAGACCCGCCACGATAGTGGGAAGTTGCTGCCGAGTGGGATCAGGGTCGTTCGTGTCAGCACCGCATCGTGGAGCAGTGAGCATGGATGCGGCTGCCCGCCTGCCGAATCCCCTCTGCTGGGAGCAGGCTGGGGGCCGGGAAGGGAATTCAGACAGTCGGACTGTGTCTTCTGTTTCAGATGGGCTTCCTTGAAATAGCCCGCATATACTCAATATTTTAGGAAATTATACATCTCTCTGCCTTTCCTCAGTTTTGTTAGACTTTACGATTTACTAAGCACATTGATTTCCATCCTCAAAAATTCCCTTGAGGGCGGTAAACTATGAATTTCTAAAGCAATGGACTAAAAAAGTTATGTATGTCCTTTTATTTATTTGACTATCTTGAATTGTCTATGTGGATAAATCCAGGTAATCATGTTGGAATTAGTCGTTCCAACTAAAAGTGACTCACCCCCATTGGTCAAGTTCATTGGTCGTGGTGGACATGACCTTCATCACTGTTCTGGGCCCAGTTTCAGCCACATTCAATCAGATGGCTCACGGGAGGGGCCTGGGAATCTTGTCTTCAACACGTACACAAGTGATTTGATGCACCCCTGTTTTGGGACTGTATTATATACAAAATAATTAGAGGTGGGCTCCCAGAAGTCCCGATGAGGTACAAGGGACCCTCATAGGAGGACCAAAGGCTGTGTATGCTTGGAAAGTTGGCAGAATGTGGAATCTTCTAAACTCTGATTCCAGATGCTTAAACAATCAGGAAGACCAAGTGCAGTGGTAAGGCACAGGATTACAAGGCAGAGGCTGTGCCAGGAAAGCATCATTTGTGTTTTTTATTGAGTCAAGCACATGTGTCCTTCCTCCTTCCAACAGAAGCTATTTAAAAAAAAAAAAATTTTTTTTAATTTTTTAGGTGAGGCAACCCTTGGTCGAACTCACAGATTGCAAGGACCTTGCCAGCTTACAATCCCTTATTTTTTTTTTATATTTTATGCCTACAGCACCTGGTCTTCCATCCAAGTACTAACCAGGCCAACCCTGCTTAGCTTCCCAGATCAGATGAGATCGGGCATGGCTGGAGACTTTGATGAGGTTTAAAAAAATACTGATGCCTGGATCTTGACTCCAGGACATTTAAGTCTGAATCTCCGGTGTAGGGCCATAGCAAGTGACATATTTTGAAAATTGTCGAGGGAGTGGTGATGTACAGCCAGGCTTGAGAACCACTGGATGAGATATTCTCTGGGGTCCCTTTCCGATCTGACGTTAGTACTGCCTTCAGGTAAACGACCATATCTGAAGAATTTTCATGAATCATAACTCCGCATAACTGATGTTTCCTGAACCCTCAGCCCAACGTGAGACCTTTTTGGAATGTCCTAAAAATAAAATCTAAGTTTTCTTGGAAGCTTGTTGGATTTCATCCTCTTGCGTCCTGTGCCCAAAGGTGTTCGTTCACTCAGCGTCGTCTCCTGCTGATGGCGTGTGCTACACGACGACTGAACTGCCAGGGGAGGTGGCAGCAAGAGGGCTGGCCTCGCAGGGGCACATTCTGGAACCTCTCGTGAAGAGGCTGTGGCCCAGGGCTTGCTTCCTGCGGCACACAGATGCGGCCCCCAGCTAAGCGAGCTGCGTCCATCAGGCTTCTAAGCGCATCTAGTCAGGCTCCATCCACTCCTGTTTCTTCCTGCAGCGCGTGTTTTGGTGTGTTGCCAGGCCTGGCTTTTAAGCATCTACTTTATACTGCTGCAGCACCTCTAATCACCTCTGGGTATTGAATTTCTGATGCTACTTTTAATGGCTTTGGATTTTAGCTTCTTCTGTTTCTAGATTTGCATAAACAGTACTGTCTTTGTCCTGTGGTCTTGACACAGCTTCAAAGCCTGGACTGAGCATCAAAGACACTCTGGATCCTCATTTCTTAGGCATCCTATTGCGGCAAGGCCAGCAGGTGACTGAAGGTTACATTTCCACTGCTGGGCCAGTTTTCTGTCTCCCAAAGAAGATTAGATTCTGCCAAGTCCCCTCTGATAATGGTCCTGAATCTTAATAGCTTTTTCTAAGGGCCACGAAAACACTGGTGAACAAAAGGGGCACTGCTGGCATTTGTCTGAAGAGGAAAGGACAGTATCTCACAAATACTCCCTGAATACCCCCATTCCATGGGAGGTAGACTGTCAAGGGTCTCTCTGGGAAGTATGGAAGCCCCATTGGCCAGTCTTTGCTGATGTTAACACGCCCTCATTTCAAAATAAAGGCAGCAATTGAACTCTCAGTTTCCCATGCGTGGATTGTCTGTGTTTTGAATGTACAGAAGCCAGTTTTTGGTAACAGGCCAGTTTGGTCCAATCATCCAGCACACTCTTGAGCTGTGTCTCTCCCTGCACTGCCCAAGAGTTGTGTGTTTAGACAACAGAGTTATTTTTAGCTCAGCACAGGAAAAAAAAAAAAAGCTGGAAGGGATTCAGCACATTCCACAGAGGGCATTCTAGTGCCAGTTTTATCTGGTTCTTAGCTGTTTGTTCTTTTGTAGCATCTACGCAATGTGCCACCATATTTTCAGATTTTCTTGAATTCTCTGCCTTGCCTTGATCTCATCATCTGTACAGTGAGTGCTGGATAGGCTGATCTTGAAAGACTTTCCTATCCACGGCTTGCTGTATATTTGCAGTTTCACCACTGATATCATAAAAAGTGACACAACTTACTCTGTTGCCGCAGTAAGATGGCATTTGAGCCTTTCTTTCTTTTTACTTAGTTATAACTTCTTTAGTAGTTTTGAATTATCCGCATCTCATACCCTCACCAAATAGACTTGATGGTTCACACATATTTAAAATTATAAAATTAAAAAAAAAACACCTTTTTTCCCCTTTGCGATGGTTAATTTTATGTGTCAACTTGTCTGGGGCATGGTACCTGGATATGTGGCCAAACGTTGTGGATGTTTCTGTGAAGGCAATTTAAATGAAATTTACATTTAAATCAGTGGACTTTGAATAAAGACAATTGCCTTCCATAATACGGGTGGGCCTTCTCTAATCAGTTCAAAGCCTAAATAGAACAAAAGACTAACCTCTAGCAAGAAGGAATTGTGCCAGCAGACTGCCTTTGCACTTGAACTGCAATATCAGTTCTTCCTTGAGTCTCCAGCCTGCTGGCCCACCCTATAAACTTTGAACTTGCCAACCTCCATAATTGCATGAGCCAGTTCCTTAAAATCTCTCTCTTTCTCCTCTCTCTCTCTCATGTACACACACACACACACACACACACACACACACACACACACACACACATCTCTATATAATATATTACATATATAAAACATAATATACATTATATATAATATACATTTTTCTTTCCCTCTGTGTGTGTGTGTGTGTATATATATACATACATAATTTATCTTTCTCTTGAAAACCCTGAGTAATATGTAACTTCTAACTTGAAAGAAAACACCATCTTTTTCATGAACAACAGCAGCCAAAAAATGGGCTATGATTAGAAGAAAATGAATCTGAAGAATTATGTCAGAAGAGACAGTTCTAGGTCTAGAAACTGGGGGAAACACCACTGGCAACACCTGGGATGGATACTTGCCGGACGAGCATGCATACTGCACGTCTTTTGCTAGATTTGACTTTCCTCACTCATGCATAATAATAAGTGCAAGGCCCCCCGCTTTTTTTTGAAAGGCAAAAATAGGAGTTTGACATTTGCCACTGTGATGGGAAAAAATATATGTGTTCGTTCTTTGCCAAAGCGACAGTCCAACCTGCAAGCTCAGTCCACTGATAGAGGAACGTAGCTTGCACGTGCACTTTAGGGCTTAGGAGAACCTGGCCGTGGGAAGTCAAGTTTCACCGGGCTAATGGGTTATTGCGCCATCCAACCCCCCCACTTTCCCTCCTCCCCCACCCTCAAGAGAGAGGCTTCACTTCACAGTGGTGTCATTATATCATAGCCATGGTAAGGACTGGTCTTGCTGACATTCAGAGGCCAGGAGAGTGAGTGCCTGTGAAAAGTGCCCATAACTTGAAACTGGGCGGGGCCATGTCCTTCCTTGCTAATGCTTTTAGTGCAGAAGCAGAAGAAAAAGTTAGGGAGTGGAGATATGGGAGACAGATGTGGGAGACAGCATCAGAATTGTCTCCAGAGTTTGATATAGAGGCTACATGCAGAAAGATAAAATTTAGAAGGCAAAAGCTTCCTTTTTCAACGCCTGTTTCCACTGGTGACTCTTTGACTGAACATACTTAGGGTTCAGTCTCTCAAATCAAACTCTTACTTTTCTGAGCCATAACCAATAAATAGAAAAACAAACCCAACTGCTGGATGGGAATTATCTGGAGAATGTGCTGCTCTTTGGCTCCCCATCCCAGCTCTCTCTGATCTTGGCTATTCAAATGATAATCTCAAGCTGGAGGCTCAATGCCTATTTTCCCTGGAACTAGAACTAGCCCAGATGCTCTGAGTATCTGAGTAACTTCATGGGATGCCCTAGTGACACTGAGGCTCGGGCGTGGTAGCATAAAATGCCTTGGTGAGTTCTTATAAATATAACTTAAGGGACTGGGGGGTCAAACCGTTTCTGCCACGAAGTAAAGTGGATTTGAAACTTTTCCTCTCTTCTGCATAACAAGATATCTAAGATTCCATGCTGTTTTCCCTGGTCTGTATTTCAGCTGTCAAGTCTTAGATAATAAATTGTGTTGGCATTCTGTTCCTGTTCCTTTGCTTTAGAAAGCAAATAGTATCCCTAAATGGAACACTTCATCTTTTTGATGTTAAAGGAGCAGAGGACAAATAAAGCATAGTCTGCTTTACCTTCTGAAATCATTTCTCCCTAGCAAAATTTTTTGCGTTCTCATTCTAATAAATATCACTACTATCATTAACATCATGAATTTGGCTCCATTTTATTTTTCCAATTCTTTCCTTTTAATTTTTCTAAAGAGGCATTTTTCTAGGTAGCTATTGGTTAATTTATTGATAGATTGATCTGTTTCCTATCAATAGAATTATGAGAACTAGAAGCTCAAGTGTCTTATCTGAAAAAATTAGGAAAATCTATTTTTTACCATCCCCTTATAAAAAATGGTTATGACTTTTAAAAATCCAGACAGGTAATTCTTATTTTCAGCCGCTGGGGAAAAAAATATATATATTTACCTTCCTTGGCCTTTGACCTCAGAGAAGACCAAGGTCACATATGGCTGCAGTCTGCAGTTAGTTTTCCCCTGGGTGGTAGAATAATACGCTGTGGTTTCCAGACCCCGAACAGCCAGCTGTTAACATGTGAGGTCATATTTTGACAGAAGATTGCCTATGTCATTGTCTAACAGAGACATGGGCTGCAGATCCTGTCTGGGGACCTGCTTCCAAATACTTGTTGAAACACCGCCCAGCTTAGTTTGACCTTGTCCTTAAGGTCACTGTTACATTTCCAAGAGTGCGAGTGCCGCACATGTCCAACTAAGTATAGAGTAAAACAAAACCAGGAACCTGTTGTGAAACAAAAAGTAAAAGTGAGAATGGTAGCCGTTTTATGATTCTTCTCACGTAATTCTGTCACTAAGAAAAAAAACACGCATACTTTTTCAGTCTCCATTGAAAAGTAGAAAACGTTGGCTATTTCTTTTAAAGTGTTTTAAGTATCGAAGTAATGTGTAAAAATACAAGGTTGCATTTCTTCATCTCATAGGCCTTTTCAAATAGTAAATTTTCACCAGTGGTATGGTAAGCGGTCCCCAACCTTTTTGGCACCAGGGACCGGTGCCCCTGTGAGAATCTAATGCCTGACGATCTGAGGTGGAGCTGAGGTGGTGATGCTGGTGCTGGGGAGCGTCCGCAAATACAAATGAAGCTTCACTCCCTTGCCTGCTGCTCACCTCCTGCTGTGTGACCTGGTTCCTAACAGGCCATAGAGCGGTACCAGTCCATGGACTGGGTGTTGAGGACCCCTGGCAAGTAACCAACCTCCACAATGACTCACAATGATCCTCACCTCATGGTGTTCACGCCTTCCGTGATCTCCTGCCATGCTGAATCATGTGAACAGTAGAACAGTTGGAAGTGTGAGTGTGTGACTTCCAAGACTAGATCATAGAAGGCGTGACATTTTCTGGTGTGATCTCGTGGACTGCTTACCCAGGGAGAGTCCTCCATTGCATAACAGGCCCAAAGAGAGACTCTACACATGTAAAGGAACTAAGGTCTTTACCCCACAGCCAGCACCAGCTGCCGCCATGTGAGTGGGACACCCAGGACACAGGTCTTCCAGCCCAGATGACACCTTAATACAACCTCATGAGTAGCTCTACGTGAGAATGTCATAAACACCTGACCTACTCAATCTAAGAGCATGATAAATGTCATTGTTCGAGGTGACGGGGGTACAGATATCGACTGTGCTCTCATGGAGTGTATGTTGTACGGGATTGGGAGAGGGAGATGATAAACGAGTAAGTAAATAAATAAGATGACTTTAAAAGACATGTGCTAAGGAGAAAGCAAAACAGGAGGATGGGGTAGAGTTTTGACAGGGGAGTACTTCATGTACACGGTGGGCATGAGAAGGGCTTTTTGAGAAGGTGATGTTTGAGCCAAACCCTGAATGATGAGAAGGAGTTGCCTCGTCAAGGTAGTCGAGAGAGGAGAGATGGAGGAGAGAAGAGGAGCCAGTCAAATTCAGGGAAAGGCTTCGTTGGTTGGAAGAAAGCAAGGAAGGCCTGTACAGCGAGTCTACTTTAGAGCTGGGCCAGAGTTGCCTTCTGAACAGCTCTCCACTCTTCTCTGGGCCTCTTGGAGAAATGATGGTCAGTTCTCAATAACATCAACGACAGTATAATATGTTTTTATTTTATTTTAATTCTTATTAATTTATGTAACTCTACAATCAAACCCCCACTAGTCAGTGGAGATAAATATTATTTGTGATGTCAACATTTGAGTATGGTGAAAGGTCAGTAAATTCAAATGTCAGTAAATTCCCAACGTTAGCATCCTCTCCGTCCTGCTTTCATAGTGGAATGTTCTCAAAAGATGATTTTTCTCTATTGTCATCAGTGGCAATGCCATTACTAACAGGATTCGGGGGAATGGTCCTCATAAAAGGTGAAAGTGCTTTGTTTGAAAATAACAAAGTAAAACGAAACGGAACATACAACCCAACAATAAATGAAGACATTCTGCACAGCAATCCAAGGAACCTAACGAGCAAGTGAGTGCTGGGCATCAGACCTGTGTGGATGTCCTCCCTAAAGCATAGGCTAGGAGTGTCGAAAGGACCCTCTACACCTGCAGCACGCATCACTGAGTTTGAGGTGCATTGTTTGCTGTCCTTTAATTTGTTTTCCTTAGGCTCAAAGCAAAAATTTGCAAAAATTCAGATCTCTGTTTCAGATCCTGCTTTGCATCTTCCCACAGAAATCATTTGAACACAGTCCACTTTTGTTGACCCCTGTTCCTCGGTTGACATCACAGCACATCTCATCCTGATTAAAAAGAATGTTCCTCAGATTGGCTCTGGGCCAACAGAGTAGTTTGTTTGGGGGTTGCTTCAGTTTGTGCTTAATGTCTGAGTTTCAGCTGTGGAGTTTTATACTCCTTAAAAATGCTTCTCTTGGTTCCGATTCTTTTAGGCTTTGATTTCTTTATCTCCTAAAATAGGAACGAGACCAACAAACATCAAGAATGTGGATTTAAAACAGTCTTTTTTTGGTTGAATATTTATTTTCTCTTTTAATTCCCTGCTCTGTCAATGAATGTAATCAAGAACTTGTCAGGCCCAAGTAGAGGCAAGGAGTACCGATTACTGATTTAAAAAGAAAAATCTTGTGAATCAATATTTGAGTTATGTTTCCTACAGAAAAGCCATTAGTTCTGTCCTGGGGAAAAGTCTCAATGAGTAATTATTTCAGGCCAGTGAGCTCATAGCTGTCTGCTTGGCAAAGTGCAGCTCTGGTTTCTTCATGAAAAATAAGATAACTGCCAGGATTTTTCTGTCTCTTGCCTGAGCCCTCACAAGAGCTGCTTTTCACCCATTACGATGTAGATTCTTTAGGTGGATAACATTTCAACTCTGCCTTCCAGGTAGTGCAGCAAGAAGTGAGTTGATATTGAGAAGCCAAAAATCAGAGTAGAGAGCGATGACTCATTTATTTCCGAAGGGAGAGGCACATTTATAGGGACTGTGAGAAAGGACCTTAGCCATTCCTATTCAAGTGTCCAAACTCGGGCTGTTTCAAAATCTAATCTCTAGTAAGATAATACTTGTTATCTGGTTTGTTTTAAACGGATGTACAGTTCCACAGTGATCTCTATTTGTTTTTCCCCCACTCCCCTGCGCTCGGCATTATTACTGGCAGAAAATATTTCTTCTTTCTCAATTTGTTCTGATCCTTGCTGTCTGGAGCATCTTCCCGCATATTAATTTATGACTTTGAAAGATCACTTATTCAGCTTTGCAGGGGCCGCTGTGTCAGATTTGGCTCTAAACTATCTTATGCCTTTTCACTTAGATATTTAGTGCAGTTGTTATTCTACGTATGTCTTATTAAAAATTTAGGTAAAGTCAAGGTATGTGTGTAAAGTGAAGAATGTGTGTAGTCTGAAAAAGATTTATACCGTTCCTTGACTTTATTAGCAATGAAAAGTTTCCTATGAATGAAATCATTGTTAAGATTTGTTTTCCATTTTGTTTACTTTGTTGCTGAAGATGTTTGGAAACCTTGATTTCTGGGAATGGAATTCTTTATATGCTTCCTAGGAAAGGAAATACAACCCACCATTTGGAATAATTAATACTAGAAAAGAAGCATTCTTCTTTCCCCTATAATACTGTAGTGGAATAAATCACTCCCCTCCCCCTAGTCAAACAGAGCGAGATGAGAAGAAAGGATGTTTAATTTGTATAAGTTAAAATCTCTCAAATATAATTTTAAAAGTAGTTTTGTTGTGTTCAAATACATCTGGTAATTTAATATAATGTTATTGCTAGCCTTAGAAAATCATTTTAATTAATATATGACAATTGTGTCTGCTTAATGTCTTTATTGTTGGTATATGAATTATTTTTCTAAGCAGTTTATTGTGCAATACTCTCCCTTAATAGTGAGAACTACTATTTGTTGAACATTTGCTGTGTACCAAGCATGAGGATAACATTTTCTGTGAATTAACTCGTCCAGAGCTCACCACCACCCCATGAAACACATGTTGTTATTAGTAGCCTCATCTGACTAAGCAGAAACTGAAGCTCAGACAAATGAAGATTTTTCCAGAGCCGCATGCTTAGTGGCAGAGCAGTGACCTGACCTGGCTCGGAGGCAGCTGGACTGTGAGGTTAATGAAGCTTGAGCTTCAGTGCCCCTGCTGAGGGCCCATGGCAGTGTATTCACATCTATTTTGGTAAAATGTGCAAAAGGAAACTCTTAAATCAGCAATTGGCTAAAACCACTTAGCCAACTCCCCCTCCATCACTTTTCCCCTTGTTTTGGGTGATGGCAGAGTGGCCATGAGTGTATCTGGGATCCGGTTAAGGGGAAGTTGACTTGGGAATGCGTTTATTTTGGGGCTAGCAGAATGATGTGGTTCACAGCCACTTCCATGGTTAGTTTATTATTCTCTGGTCCACTTGACACACAGGTGAAAGACCAAAGTGTCTGTCTGGTGTAGCTGGCATCAGAAGTAAGTGACGTGCAGAGGAAAAACAGTGTTTGAAATTGGTTTCTGGAAACTACTTCCAACCATCAGACATACACATGTTTCAGTGAATGATTTAGTTCTCATTAATTCCCAGTCAAAACAAAACTTCTGTCAGAAACGTATTTGATAATGCAGTGAATACAATCGACTCTAATTATAAAGCTATTGGATACTTTTCTTTTTTCTATGGGAATCACAGGAAAGAGACTATATATCCCAGGGCTGTGTCTGAAGAGCACAAACCTGTGACAGGATGTCTGAGTACACACATTTTTTCTGGCTTGCAACACCTCGGGTTGTGTTCTAGCAGGTCTAATGCATCTTGGCCTGACGTGGCTGCAGTTCCATTTGAAAGGGCACACGAAGCTGTTACCAACACAGTGAAGTGGCGTGGAAAGTTTCTAAGCCATTAATAATAACAAACAAATTTCAATCAACCCTTGGCTGAAGAAAGACAATTATACTTCTATTCTCTCTGTACAAAGAGATATTGTAAAATAATTGTCATGTGACGAGGTGATCAGAGAGTATGTAAACAAAAATCTGAGCAAGAAAATTTAGAGAAGTACATCAGGGAGTTAATTAATGAACGAGTTTTCTAGATTTTGGATGTTTGTGGCATTTCTCAGCTTCTGAAAATTTGCTGTAATTATTTCATAATAATTACTTCCTTATGAAATAAGTTTATTAATTTGTTATAATTACTTATATATCTGTTTTCTCATTCTAGATAAATGTTCACTTTTATGCCCAATTTTACATTTGGAATCTTGTTTTCCTTTTCCTTTATTTATCTATTATTTTATTGTTATTATTCTTTTGTACTCCTTTTCTGAAAATGGGTTCTTCTATGTCACAGAAGCTTCAAGCCCCCACAAACCTTGATTCAATCCTGCCCATCTCTTTAGATTTCAAACCCAACTCCTGCCCTTCTGGGCTACTCTGCCCCTCAAGTGTTACAAACTGTCCCTTTAAAGCCTTGTTTTTAACTTTTGATTGTCTCACAAACCATCTGTTCTTTCAATTAAAGTTTCATGCGAGTGCTCTTTGAACTAATGAAGTGTATCCTTATTTAACAATGAAATCTCACTCCTGAAAAAAAAAAGCATCCCTGACTTTGTCGTTATAAACAGTATTTTAGCACCCACATTCATTTCCCACAAGAAAGTGCTTTGAGAACCTTCTGTAGGGCTGTTTTGCCACATCGCGAGGCCATTCTCAGCACAGCACGCCCGACTCCGGGCTCGCCGTATCCTTCCCTCCTGGATCTGTGGTGTGATCGGTGAACGATAACAATTTTGGGGACTGCTCATTTATAGTCTCAGTGGAAATTTTAAAATCGTTCTGACTCTAAAATAAATTGAATAATTAAAAGTCACTTAGTCCATAAAAAAACTCACGTCGTCAGAGTTTATTAACTGCGTATGGCCTCAGAGACCACCCTGCGCCTATAAATGAAGCCACGAATGAGACCGTGAGGCTTGGAGTAAAAATTCATTTGTATGACATCACCCTTGATGTGTTAAGTTCCTCAGCATATTCGCTAACGTTACTAGTGACTGTCAAGAAATTCTAATGGGTTAGAATTGCTCGTATGTTTGAGTTTCACACACATCCGTGACATCCACGGCTGGGACTTAAGTAGGATCTCTTCATAGTTTTACACAGATAGCCTTTAATGTAATTGACCAAATCCTCTGCACGGCTCAGGAGGTTCCCTGTGAACTCCGTGACTTGTCATCTTCACGTCGGCCACGCAGTTCCTCCTGCAGTTTCTTCCCCGACATACAGTGTAATGACTTCACAGCCCAGGGCCCACGATGCGCCACGTGGATCCCAGAACTGAGGCCGTTCCCTGCGCACGTGTGCAGGGGAAGTGAACAGAACGGTCTGCGTTTCGCCCACTTCAAAGTGATGCGAACACATGGAGCTATGCTTTTATTTATCCCCTCACCAAAGACACCAGGAATCCTTCTCACGGCGGGAACTGGGCTCTGAGAGAGTGAGTAAAGTATGGTCTCTCTCTCCCCTCTGGAAGCCCAGCACAAGGAAGCACAGTGGTCCCAGGACCAAGGCGCTATTCTGAGAGCCTGAAGGGCTGTTGACACGCGGCTGGCAAGGCCGGCGGTGGCTGCTCGGTCAGGGCCGTACGGACATGCAATAGGATTGGATGCGTGTTCATCTTACACCTGAATAAGATTTTCCTTGAGAACAGGGTCTGTTTTCTTTTTGTATCCCCAGGTTCTGGCACTGATGTACCTAGCAGGAAGTGGCTCAGTAAATATTTGGAAAAGGATAAATAAGTTATTTTAATAGATTTACATATCATATCCACTTTATTTACATTTCATGATGAAAGTGAGGTCCCCAAAGACAACTGGTGTTTTCCGCCCCGATCCTCAAGGGCCTGTCCGGTTATGCAGTTAGGACCAAAACTGAGATCTCAGCCTTTTTCTTTTTTTTTCCCAGAAGCAGGAAAATTGCAGTTCTCTTCTGTCAGATCCTTTTCTATTATTTTGCTTACTTGATGATGAAAATAAAGTGCATTTTGAAGAGCACAGAGAGGATGAATTTCATGTTTGTTAGAATCCCTTATCCACATTAAAAATATTTAGTTTCTTTATTATGATGCTAAGTTCTCTAAATAAACTGCGATTCATTGTTTCAAAGAGCGATCCACACTCACTGTGAAATTTAGATTCCATTTTTTCCCCCTCTTTCTCTTAAGAAAAAGGATTTTGAAATGTGACCCATCATCATGTTTTCATTTGGTTTAGCAGAAAACCGTTTTCTCCTCCGGCATCCCTCGATGCTGTAGGGTACCACGCAAACAGTCTGATTTAGATTCTGTGACTGTCTCTGATTAAGTAGTTTCTTTCTTAGGTTTGTATTAACAGATAACATGTCACAATGTTTTAAAACACATATAAAGACATATGCACAAAAAGGCTTGTAAGGATAGTGGATTTAAAAAGCCATTTGCATCCACCATCCTGAAGAAGGAGGCAGCAGGAATCCCGTAGCACCGTGGGCAGGTGATGGGCTGGCTTCAGGAGAGATCTTGGGAAACTCTACGTCTTCCTTGTCTTCCTTATTCTATTTTTTTCTTTTTTCTTTCTTTTTCTTTCTTTCTTTTTTTTTTTCCCAGGGGAGAGGGGTCTGAGAAATATCTTCTTTACAGGCACAAGGAAAGATAAAGAAATGTCATTTTTTTTTCACGCCTTTTTCCTTTTCTTATATTCTTCTTGGAGATAACAGTATTCTGAATTATAATAAAGTATTTTATAAGAGCCTGTGTAAGTGCAGAGAATTTGTACAATTTGCATTTCCTGCCAAACCGTACTGGTTAGGTAACACTTATTATTGGTTTATATAACCAATTGGTTTATATAAGCAAAGTCTGGGAACGTATGAACGAACAAAGATCAGATTTCTGCCCACTTGCACCTCATATATAAATTTTACACGTAGGGTTTACACACTCCGACAGTGAGACAAGACAGACAGTTGAAAGAACTGCATAATTACATTGAGAACCAAAGGGAAGTTTAAGATCGTGATGCCTCACATCACTGGAGAATAGTCCCTGACCGTCTGTCAGATGACATGACAGCTGATTGGAATAAGGACGTTCGTTTAGCACATACTGGCTGGCACTGTAAGTGGGCACTGGTAGTAGAGATGGAGGCTGCCTGGGTTTCTGTGCAGCAGACAGCTTTGAAGGTAACTGGAGGTTGGACTTACTCTGGAGTAAGCTGGAAAGAGATGGGGGATTGTGAATAGCAGAAGGGCCTCCATTCCATGGCCCCTTTCTGGATGGTTTCTCTTTCCTAGTTGAGTTGTCAGAGACCTGTGTTGGAGAAGGAGAGCCGAAACGAAAGCTTTACTGGTCCAGATTCCAGCTTTCATCAGCAGGCTCCCGAAGTGAACCCTGCGGCCAGCACTTGCGTAGCTGACGTTCACCCAGAAGTGTTTGTAGTGTCTCGAGTGTTCAACTCCAGGTCGGGGCGTGCACTGAGGAGGGAGGCGAAACGCGGATGTTACTGCTCTGACACGGTTTTGAATTGTTTCTTGAAAAAGCTGCCACAGCCCTTGGGTCTCCACTGGCTTCTTTAGTTTCTGCTGTTGATAATTATATGTCAAGTGAGGAATGGCCTTCTCCCAACTTGCAGCTTTTCACCAAACCGCAGCATGGTGCCCCTGAAAATTCAAAACAGGCCTTTCTTCCTACGAGCCCGTTGTGTTTGCTTCCCCTGAATGTAGGGCACCACCGGATCCCCACTCAGTGGCTGGGATTCTTCTCTTGGGAGCTGATGATCATTTGTTTCAGTCGCCTAAAACCTGGCCAGGAGTTCTGTTATTGTCACTGTGACAGGTGGCCAGTACTTTTGGAGCAAAGGCTGGCCTGAATCCAAAAGGAGCCTTGAAGTTCTTTCCTCCAGGAGTTGATCAAAAGTATGGCTTGGGCAACTCTAGGCCTGGATTTTCAGTTGCTCTGTCATTTTCCTTTCTGTTTTTACAATGCCTACAATTCTTATGGAGTATGGAACATGAATGAGAGTGGAATAAATACAAGTTACATCCAAAACGTAGGAAGAGAAGTCATATTTTAAAATTCCGTCATAATTGCAAATTTTCAATGTAAGCCAAAAACCTCTTTTGCTCTTTAACTCTCTCTGCCTCTGTTGACTTTTTGGGCTGTCATTACCAGTGTTCTAGGGGTTCAGTGATTTGACAAGAGTAGCGTCACCTTCTGTCAGCAATGTGAATATAATCCTCAAGATGATCAACTCATGACTCTCCATTTAAAACCTGATGGCAGCACAAGGGCTAATGTTTAGAGGAAGGAAGGGGGATTCGTATGGAGGGCAGCGTGTAAAACAAGTAGATGTAATTTGAAAAGCTGCCGTATGCAGTCCAGCATTGTGAGGTTTCTGGAGTAATTGTCCAAAGGTAATGCCTATGGCTGAAAAAAAAAAAGACCAAGATAAGAATTATACATCTGTTAATTTCTTTAGGCCTCACCCATTTTCAAAAAGGATTTGAGGGAATTGTAATTATAAGAAAACTGTCAGTCTCTTAATAAAATGCAGTTTCAGGAATGCTGAAAGAGAGGAAGGTTTTTGTGGCTCTTAAGTCGCATTTAATGATTCATGTAATGCTAACAAATCTTACTGGAAAAATATGGACTTCTTTATCATTCATTCATTCATGCATGCAGCAAATATTTCTGGAGCCCTCACTCTGCATCGTGCTATTAGAAGGTCACAGGCAAAGGTGGCTTCTGAGGACCTTCCACTGGGCCCTCTGTTGTCAGATGCTTCCTGCCCTCAGCAGCTTCCTTTGGGAGTAAATTATTAATTATTCCCAATGATTTCCACAAACCTTTTAATGATGATCAGAATCAATTCGACCGCTGATCCCAGCCACAGGAAGTGACAGCCACCCCAAGCCCCTCCCCTGTGTGATGGCTTCCTGTTGCTCTGCACTGTTTGGCAACAAAGCAAAGGAAAATGATTTCTTCCAAAACTTCCCAGAACGCTAATGTCCTCTCTAACGTCCACAAAGGGCCAGTCTATTCCTCAGGATGTTTGCAAATCATCCACTATGTCTATTTAAAAAATATGGAAATAGAAAATTCTGTGTCATTCATGCTATTTAATTGCTGAGTGATTTTTATAGGGAACTGGCTGTCTCTTGCTGCAACTCCTCCTGGAAGGGTTTTGGACATTGAAAGAGATGGTGACACTTTCAAATGCTTGTGCAAGTTGTTGTAGAACACAGCTAACAACTTAAATGGCCCTACTTTATGATTTCTCTTTTTATTTCCTGATATCATTTGGAATAAATCCTCTGAATTGCTAGTTGCATCCCATTTTGTCAATTAATTTTACAGTTTGGCAAAGTGGATAGGTAAGGGTTTTTTATGTCATTACCAGATCTCAGGACACTTGTGTGAGTTCCAAGGATGCACGCTTTTCTGCAATGGCTGGTGAAGAGAGACTGACACTCTGACAGAGCCTAGATTCTCCCGTGACTACCTTCCTCGCTTACGCTGCGTAGGAGTTTAAGACTGTGGCTAGCTTGCTATTTGGCAGATTTGAATCAAAAGTAGCATGCAACATACACCTTAATCTATGGTTTTAGATCCTGGGCACTGAGTTAAATGATGGTAATTTTCCTTTTAAAACAATAAAATTATTGTGGAAAGGAAAGTACTAATAAAGGTTGTGTCATGTTTGAAATACTGTAGTAGCTAAAGCTGGTAACATGTTATCTGATTAAAAAAAAAAAACTGGGAAGCCTGGAATAGTATCTTTCTCTTTGGCTCTTTAGCACAGGCAGTCTCTGGGGATTTGGGCTTTTAGAATCATGTTGCTAGCAAGAACTCGCAGACCATTACATTTTGACAGAGCCTAGTTCTTTGCATCTGGATTAAGTTTGGTTGAGTGTGAAAAAAAAAAAAAACAAAGCAAAAACAGAAACAACCTTCAAACTTAATGGAAATCATGTGCATCATTTCTTCTATATTATTTGCTCAAATTCGTACAAACGGGTGCATGATTCCGGAGGAATGTATAATTTTACCTGAATGGTGATGTGCCCACACAAAATCCTGGTTCTTATTATTACCAGGAAAGAAGGGAAGAATGGATACCTACAGTAACTAGCAATTTCTGTATCATTTCTTTATATGTGTCATCTCTGATTCTCACAAAGATGTAGTTATCAACATGTCCATCTTTCAGATAAGGGAACTGAAGCTCAGAAATGGGAAGAAGCTCGTTATGGTCCTAAAGATAGAAAGAGTGGAACGAGAAAAGGTCCCAAGTCCTTTTTCTACTCTACCAAACTGGAACAGGACTTTGAGTTACAAAGTCAGCATTTACTCAGGCTGTTCTGAAATCTTGCCTCTCTCTGAGATCCCACTGAGGTGACTTGATCCTATTCTGTTTTTGTGCTGTCTGTATCAAATACACAAAGATTAACTTTCTCACCACGATTATTCTCTAAGTGGAAAATTCTCTGACTGCCATTACAAAGCATCCACAGCCTAGAACGACCACGTTTGCACTTGATTTCTATGACTTACTAATCTCTATAGCTTCCCTCTGCTGTTTCTCCTTTCAGACCTTCTAGCCGCCTGCTCCTCCCACAGTGAATCCTTTCATAAAGAACGGCTGAGTCATGAGACGGAATGCAGATGGCCACGAGTTCATTTGCAGGCCTGGAGTCCAACTCAGGTTTCTTCTCGCAGCCTGGGGCAGCGGTCACCTGACAGCTGTCCACCGCAGGCTGAGAGGACCCTGTTTGCTGACTGGCCCAGGCTCTCAGACACAGCTGGTGGCGGGAGCGCCACCTGTGGGGCCTGGGACAGGCATGCAGTGAGCCCTGGGCTTCCATCCAAACCCCAGGTAGACTCGTGTTTGCTCTCCACAGCAGTGAAATGGGAAAAAATCACAGTCTTCAACACAGAGTGAAGAGGAGAAAAAAAAGGAGCATGGGGTAGCTTTGCTAAAGGGTTTAACTTTGTCATTTGAAATCTCTAATTGGAAGAATTTTAGAAATAAATGAAGTTTTATTCTATAGAACCATGATACCTAAACCTACAGACTTGTGGAATATCCCCCAATTAATTAAGGGTTTGGACTTCTTCCTTAATCTGAAAAGATTGCAATGACCTTGAGATTCAGGGGTAAGAAGGCATTGGAGCAGAGCGTTTTATGGGGTTTTGTGAATGAGACAGAATATTTCTATGTGATTTCAGCTGACCTTCCTAATAACAAAGAAAGACTCATAGGCTAAGTTCAATAATAGCTCAAACAAACAACAAACAAACAAACAAAACATGTGAATTGAATTGGTTTATAATGAAAATGCTTTGGAAAGATAAGATTCTCTGCATATATGAAAAAGTGAAATACAGATGTATGAGTCATTTCTAGAAGAGGAAACAATTTGATGCTTTAAGTTAGAAATGCAAACTAAGTACAGTTTAAAAGTGAATTAATAAACTGAAGAACTAGCCTCAATTAGGTATAGAAAATCAATGAGATGGAAAATATGAAAGAGGTTTAGATATCTGGAGGAAAGGATGATAAGATTTGAATTTCAGAAGTCAATTTTAAAAAGAATAAGGGAGAGGCACTTTTTGGATAGAATGTGGCTGAGAATTGTCCAGAAGTTGTAAAAGAAACCAGTCTTCAGATCCAGATCCTGTGAATCCCAACCAGGATAAATAAAAAGAAATGCACAACTTGATAGATCATAGTTAAACTGCAAAATATATTTAGCAAGAAAAAGATGAGGCCTTAAAAACAGCAGAGAGAGAGGATGGATTACAGAAAAGAGTAAGATAGTAATGGCTGGGTCCTGATCCCATGTCTCTTGGTCTATGGAGCTATTTCAGTGGATGGTCATCCCCATGCCATGAACTCGTTTGTTTATTTATTAACCTGTCCACCAACCATTCACTTAATACACATTGTCCCCCTTCTTGACTCAGGCACTGTACTATTGAAATTCTTTCAAGGGGTCAAAGCTCAAGAACAGGAAAAAGTTTTACTACTGAACAGTTTCATTACCTGAGTGGCAGAGGCCCCTGGGTTCATATTCTTTCTGTTTCTAATAGGTCATCTCCTTCTGCCTGCAAAGCACAGATGGTCCCTGACCTATGATGGTTCGACTTATGATTTTTGGACTTTACGATGGTGCAAAAGCAATATGTGTTCAGGAGAAACCATACTTTGAATTTTGGTCTCTTTCTGGCCTGGCCATCAGCAGTAGGATACTCTCTGGTGATGCTGGTGATACAGTGAGACTCAGCTCCCAGTTCACCTGGCAATCACGGCGGTGAATCACTGATACTCTGCCGTGTATCCACTGTGCTAGATGATTTTGGCCAACCACAGGCTGATGTACATGTTCTAAGCACGTTAAGGTGGGCCAGGCTAAGCTATGGTGTTCGGCAGCTTAGGTGTATTAAATGCATTTTCGGTTTACGCTGTTTTCAATGCACAGTGGATTAATCAGAACATAACCCCATCATAAGTTGAGGAGCATCTATATTTGCTTTCTTCAGAATCTCAGATAACCACTGTGTTCAATTAACTCCATTGCCTATGTTTAAAGAAAGCCAGTGGCCTGAGGTGATAAGGCATATAAGCAATGCTTCGGTCGACAGGTCCTCACCTCCAGGCAGGCGGCCTTTGTTCACAGCGTAGAGATTTCACGGAGCCTGCAGGGATGCCAAAACATTTATTTTGGTCTAAGGAGTGATAACTTGGCAGAAAATATCCTTTCCTTCCCAGAGCTCTGTAATCCAACAGTTCCGAGCTAGGTCTCCTTATGGCATCATCATAGAGTTTTCTCTCCATTTGTCTCATTGGTCCTGAATGTAGGGGTCTCTTATCGAACAACTGACTCTATACCTTTAAATCGCCTTATCATTAGATGAACTTACCCAGCTGCTAGTGGCTAGTGGCTTCTAAATGTTATCAACTTGAACTCTCTGCATTCCCTTCTTTATACAGGTTTCTTTCATCGGCCCAAAAGGATCACATATGTCCCTCATGGGCCTGGCACTGTATTAGGCATTGGAGTGTCGAACCAGTTAGAACTGAGCTGAAAAAGAAAACTATACAATTTAAAATAAAAGAAATATCAGATTTGTTTAATGCGATGACAGAGATAAACAGTTAAAAGAGCAAAACCCAGTAAATTTGAAAAATTAAAAATATCTATTGTAGTTGGGATTGAAGATTAAGAACAAGAAATAAGGAGTAAAAATAAAAATAAAAAGGGCTATACTTATAAAAGAAAAAATATAAGAATTATAGAGAGATTATGGAAAGATGGTAAGTTAAAATACCCCATAAAAGTACAATGAAAAGAATACAAATGAAGACAATACACTTAGAAGTATTAAGGTACTTAATATATTTTTAAGTGAATTGGGATATTGAATGAGAAATTATGAGGAAAACCCATAAGCTTTCCTTAGAAAAACAAATAGTCAAACCAGAAAAGAATGAAGGAAAGAGAAAAGAAAAGAAATAATAAAAAAGAAAGTAAGAAAAAACACACCAGCTGGAAGCAGAGAGCTTGCTGTCTTGACGTGGCTCTAGCTTCTCAAAGCTGAGGGCCTTCACTTGCAGAGTGTCCCCCTGGAGAGGATGCCCAGGGTTACCCCTGTCCCTCCCAACTCCACCTCTTCTCACTCCCGCTGGCTCAAGTAGATATTTCTTTTTTTCTGCGATCACCGCATTTGTTGTGTTCTATCTTGCTAAGGTTTTATTTAAGATTTTTTTTCATCTATGTGCAGACATGATTGTATATATTTGGAATTATTCATTATAGATTCAGGGTTAAAAATCATTTTTTTGCAAATAAATTAGATTTTTAAAGGTTCTTTGGTTATTTGGAAGATTTTCCACTGAATCAAGGCCAAATGCCTTTTATTGGGTTACAGTAGATTTTACTTTTATCATTGAGCTACCTAGAGTCACAATTTCTTGCTACATAAGTTTGGAAATTTTATATATTCAACAAAAATGATATTATGCATCAGTGATATTATTTCTCTCCATTTTGTTTTCTTCTGTTAAGTTTATTCTTTCCGCATGCTGTTTCTTAGTCTTTACAGCAATACAGATGAGGAAATGAAGGCTTAGAGATAAGTCCTTTAGACAGAATTAAATAGCTGAAGGGCTCCAGAACCCACTTTAAAACATAGCCTCCTGGATAGAAAGGAACCTATCTGTAGACAGTATAATCAGATACTGTAGATTTCTTAGGCTTGAATCCCGGGTCTGTTATTTACTAGGTTCGTGACTATTTTCTCATTCATAAGATGGGGAGAATACCTACTTCCTAGAATGTGGTGAGGAGTAAAGGAGAAAATACACATGATTCATTTTACCAAATCTGCATTTTTGAGTCCTACATTATACTCAAGAGCTTCTGTTACAGCTTCCTACAAACAGTTGTCCTGATGAAAATTTTCGTTCATCTCAGGCTACGCTCTGACCCTCTGCTGAAGAAGCTTGGGTTGGCAAGTTCGAATCTGGCATTCTTAATTCCCTCTCCAGACACCAGCTATGTGGGAAGGAAAATGAGAATTTCACCTGAGACATGTTACATGATAATTCACAGAGAACTGGAAATGAGAAATTGGTCAGGAGATTCTGGGGAAGTGAATTTTGAAGAAGAACATGGTGGCAGCTAAGGACTAAAGCACGCCTTAGACATGGCCTGACTTAAAACTGGGGAAAGGTCAGTGAGGGCCACCTTTGTCCTGCTTGGTCCTGGGGAAGCCATCACATCCTCTTTTTGGTCTGAAAGGGAAGTTGCCGGTTTTTCCCTTTATTGGCTGGAATTAGATTCTGTTTATAATGACGAGTGCCAAGTCTTTTTGCTGGATTTCTAATTTGGCACAAAGGACACACCCTAATGAAAACCCGGAAGATGAATGACTCACCTGATGCCATATTTACCATCGACCATCATCACATTTGCTTGAACTCTGCCCGGGCCAAATGTCTTCTGGGTGCTGCCTTCAAAGCAACTGATCATGTCCCTTGCTTCCTCCAGGACAGGTCGCTGGACTCCCCAGAGCCTTCCAGCAGCTCAATACCAAACAGCGTCTGACCCCATGCCTGTCTCTGGAGTCTACTTGAAACTCAGATTTTCCAGATATGGATTATGACACAGCTGTTTCCCCAGTTTTGTCTGACAGTGTGTTTCATTTTGATGGGTGAGGTGTCCACGCGTTAAAGATACAGTGATGAAAAAGAGGGATGAGGACAGCGGTCTGGCACGTAGTTATTCGCTCAGCAACACTTTACTTAGTGCTGCTGCCAGGCGCTGTCTGGGGCTTGAAGATACATAACGAGCAGAGACAAACATCTCCCCGCCCTCATGCAACTTAGGGACCAGAGGGAGATGTAGGTAAACTGATCCCATAGAAGTAAATATCAAATTGCAACTGTGATAAGTACTAGGAAGAAGAGGAGCTTGGTACCAAAAGAACTTATAGCCAGGGTATTTGACTCACGTGGTCAGGGAAGCCTTCGGTATCTTAGAAGTCAAGATCCAGGACCCTTGTCCCACCTCCCAAAGTCACCAAGCGAAATGGCATAGGCTTTTAAATAACACTAGGTTTGTGTGTGTGCATGTGTGTGTGTGTGTGTGTGTGTGTGTGTGTGTGTGTGTGTGTGTTTACCCCTAAACCTCATTTCTCCATTCACAGAGAGGGAAAATATCCTTATAGGACATAGGATATATAGGATATAACAGAAAGTTTGAGAAACATCAAAGAGAGAAATCAATTAGTTATTGTTAAGTGCCATTTGCTCCTCAAGACATTATTCAAATTTATGAGCACTCCGTTGGCTATGTGTATTCCTGAGGTGTGAAAATAAGAGATCTGGTGACTCATGGGCACTCAAAAACTGTCCCGTGGCTGTGGCAATTTTACTAATAACATAAAGCCTGCTGATAGAGCTAGCACTTTGAAGACAAAATTATGATTTACTCTCCAACTTCCTAAAATTTTTCCTTCTGTTTTAAACTTCATTCCAAAGGACAATTTCAAAATAAGACTTAGAGTAGGGGCTCACATGACAGTCATCTGAGTGCTGCTGTCCCAATTTCAGCTCTAACTCTTACTAGCTCTGAGGTCTGGGCGTGATGCGTTACCTCTTTGGACCCCATTGTCCTCATCTTTATAATGGGATTTATAAGAAAACTACATCATAAGATTGTTGTGAGGATTAAATGAGGATTCAATGAATAAAGGGTTGCAGTTCGCAGCCTGATGGGTCGTGGGGGCCGAGCTGCTCGCTCTCGCTCCCCTCCCTGGAGCATGGTGAGTATAGAGGTAGTAGGGAGTCATCCGTGTCCTGTGTCCTTGTGCACCCTCCCTCCCAGTAGCAAGTTACAAACCCTGGAAGTGTTAGGAGCACAGAGTGTTCCTTCCCTCTGACAGTAGTTTTCCATAACAGAGATGGGAAAAAATACCGTCAGAATAGCCTCTGCCACCGGGACGAGAGTAAATAACTCCAGACTCCTGTCAAGACATGTCTCGGTACTCCTCAGTCTGCCCCAGGGTGCGTGCAGATGTGAACGTGAACCTAACACCTGCCACAGCATTCCCCTCCCCTCCATCCCCCTGCCCGGCCCAGGTAAAAAAGTCTCTCCTGAACTGATGTGGGAAGCCCAGGCTTCAAACTTTTCAAAGCAGGTAAATTCAAGGCAAACATTTCCTCTCTTCCTCCCGAGCTGGTCAGGCTTGTTATTACTGGAACCAGGACGACAGGTTTGGGGAACAGCAATAGACTGGACAGGATTTTTTTTGTGAGCCAGAGCCAAGACCTCATTGTAGGTGACTCTGGGGGGAAATGGCCTTGAATTCTCTTTGTAAACTGGTTACTTGCCGTTTTTGGTTGTGTTTCTAGCCCAGCGTTTTCAATGGGGAAACAAGTAAGTACAGTAGCAGGAAGAAGCCTGATGGCTTTTTAAAAGATCGAAATGCTTTGTGCCGATTTAGCACTTTTTCTGTTATATTTGCTGCTTCTTTTTCTTAGGTAGTAGAGCTTTAATAAGTATGCAGAGTATATTTTTACTTTGTCATCAATGAAAGCCAGCATTTATTAATTCACTTAGTCATCCAACCAGCACATGCTGCATGTTTGCCGTGTACCAGACACAGCTTTTGAGTGAGAAATTTGAGCAAATGGTCTGAGAAGTATCAATGAAGTTTTGAAGAAAGTGGGTCAGAATGTTAGAAATCACATCTTTCCCCCCAAATCCATCATATATGGCAGCTGAATCTGTGTATAAAAATGGAATCAAGTGGGCCAGCACTTCGTGTGTATTTTGAGCATTTCCTTGAGGAATTCAAATAATTGATTCATGCTGAAGACAATACCCGCCACTATTTGGCAAACCATTATTTCAGAGAATTATCCACTAGTTTATTTTTTCAGGCAGGGAAGGGTGCTAGGGTCCCCAGAAAGTGGCACACACATCTTCACTGCTTCTTACACTTACCCATTCCCGAGGGACAGCTGCATGGCCCAGGACCTGCAGCCACCTCACCCTTTCCACCTGTAAGTCCTAGACCAACAAAATTACGTGTCGTTCTGCAAACACGTTGTACTGTTGTATTTCCCTCTACTTTCACGCATATTGTTCCTCCTTCTGGAATATTCTACCTTCCGCCTCCTTCTAAATACCTGCTCAGTCTTTAGTCCCAGTTTAGGCTTCTTATAGAGTGATTCCTCCCACACCTTTTCAGCTACTCTCTCCAACTGGGCACTTGGAGACCTTGCCATATGCCCATTATTGCAAATGTCACAATGTACTGTTATTTATGTACACACCTGCATTTCCCGTTAAACCGTTAGAAGCTAGGAGCATCTTAACACCGGCAACAAAGTGTTTTCCAGCACACGCCGCCATACCTGGCACAGAGGGCACGCACAGGAGAGACACAGGTGTCTGCTGGACCAAGAGGACTGTGTAGGTGTTTTTATAGTTCTTATTAAGTTCAAAGTTTGATGAGAAAAAGAACCATTCAACAAATATTTGTTGAGCACATACTATGTGCCAGGCAGCCTTTTAAGTGCGAGGCGTAGAGAAGCAAACAGAACAGACAAACTTCCTGCTGTCTTGGCGTTTACAATCTGCTCCTGAGGCTGGATGGTCATGGGCTTAGCTAAAAGTTCTGTTACTAGAGAAGAAGAGGAAAATTGAAATTGAGACAGTTAGCAGTCTTTGCCATACTATTCTTTCATGTTCTCCTGTTGGTGGGGTCCTCCCGTGTGGTGCTCCATTTAGCAAGCCCCGTCCTTGGGCTGGGACTTTCTCTGTGGTCACACTGGCCCCTGTTCATTATGACTTCCTGTTTCGTGGGCTTCATGTTTCACCAGGGCAGTGCCTGCCAGGCCTGAGGACTGCCTGAATGTCGGTGGCATTTGTCTAGCAACTCTGCTGAGACCTGACACCCCTTGCATATGGCAACTGTCCCCACACCCTTGTGTGACATATACGATCAGGATATTCATATAGCAGAGTAAAGGGTCCCTCTTTGCTGCATTGGAATAGAGAACTGAAAATCTCAAAAGTTAGGAAAAATACAAGTGAGAGGGGGTTGGGATGGCCTAAAAGAAAAGTCCAAGCTCTAACACCCACTATGTGCATGACTAGCCAAGTCCTAACCTCTCATTATCAGCCCTCTCTTCTATAACATGGGGAGAGGAAAATAAAGCCTAACTTATCTAGTCATAGGGCTCAAATGGGGTGGTGTGTGATGCCTGGTGAGGAGTTCTTAACACCAAGAAAAGAAAACTATAGTTCAGAATCAAAAATATCAAGAAAAGAATCATTCATAATATGTTTAAGTTCATCTTGATTTTTTTAAGATGACATCAGGCTTTTGAATTTACTGTTAAGTAGTCAGTCAGCAAATTTTACATTCTCGTCTCTGGCCCTTTAGAATGAAATTGATTTTGTTAGTTGACTGCATTTCCATAATTCATCATTTCTCTTTATATCACTCTTTCCCAGCCTTTAGGTGTGTAATCCCTATGATTGTTTTCTGATATTAAATGGAACATGCCCAGGGGGGATATCGAATATGATGACAGATTAGTGAAGAGGGTTTCATGAGAAGTGAGTTTCCCCCATTTCTACATTCATTAAGAAGAATTGCTACTTATCGAGTTGGTAGGACTTAAGAAAAGGCTTTTGTTGGAAGAATTCTCTAGCCCCTCCCAATCCATATCTGTATTCTTAACCATATCCATATCTACTTTCCACCAAGCAAATGGATTCTAGATTTTAAACAACTCTACACAGTAACCAAGAAGCAAGAATCTGTCATCATGTGTTGCCCAGTGGCCAAGCATATCTCTGGCCGTTGGCAGGATAGCTGCCGGTGAGGCTTCTTCTGGGCACAGAAACAGAAGTGGTGGGACTTGGTGACATGACCTTTCTTTAAAATGAATTTTACTAGCTGCTTCCACAAGTGGAATTTTATTCTAAGGTGGAGCTCTTTCCTACACCAATGAGCATCCGTTGCTGGGTGAAAACCAGAGGCAGTGAAGAGGGTAGATGAGTCTTTGAAGTCTCAAGTTGGAAAGTTCATTTTTGCCAACTCGTTAGTCATGGTGTGACTGGTCCAGGTGGTGACTAACTTTGTTGTTCATTTCATCACTCTTCCCTTGCACCTCTGGGAGACGTATTTTGAAGGTTCTGAGACAGCAAAGATCAACTGTGACACAGAGTTGCCTTTATCCTGCCCCGCCCATGGTAATCCTGTTGTCCTGCCATGTCGGAAATTGAGACTTTCTGGGGTGGCAGAGGAGCTGAGAACATTCCCTGGGGATCAGGGCAGAGGAAGTGATCGGAAGTGCCATTTCCTCAGTGTCTGTGCTCCACAGGCTGGGAGACCCCGTTTGCATCCTTATGTGGCTCCGGTGGCCCCACGCTTACCAACGTGAGTTTGGCCCTCACGACCTCAGTAGGACTTGTAAAAATAAATGAGTCAGTGCTAATTATTTCAAGTTGGCTATTAGTTTAAGAGCCAAGGCTGAGGAATGAAAACTGACCTGGAACAAGGAGAACTGTCAGTGTGTTCAGACATTGCCAGAAGAAATCTCAGTTTTTTTTCTTTTTCCCCCGCCTTTGGCCACAGCCAAAGTAGTAAAGCGATCTCATCTTGCAGATGTTTTTATTCACTGGCCTGCTCTGAGAGTTCTCATTTTTCCCCGTGACAGTGACAAGGCACCTGTCAGCCCAGGGAACTTCATTAGCCAAGGAGATCCCTGCACATGCTGTTGTTGATCATATTTGTGAATTACCTTTATCCAATTCTGACATTGAATTTGAGACTCGTGGGCCTTTGCCGACGTGCAGAGCTAGAAAACAGGAAGCGACAACAGGAACGAGAAGCAGAGTCAGAGACAAAGCAGACGGGCAGCATTATGGTGGGAAATGGCCTGGACTTCTCTCCGAGGCCAAGCGGATGTTGCATCTGTTTCTGTCAGCTCGTCCATTTCAGGAACTAGCTCCAAAGGAAGCCAGAAAGGCTAACGGACGGAGAGAGGACCGACCGTGAGCACGGCGGCCACATCAAGGCCACGGCTCTCCTAGACGCGGAGGAGGAGGGAGTCCTCTCAGAGGCTGGCGGGTCTCAATGCTCCTTAGAGATAAAGGGAAGTCACTTTCCAACGTGGCCTTCAAAGGAAGTTAATTATGCGGGGACTGGCACTGCTCAAGAAATGAGCTCACCTTGCTGTCTGATCCTGAGCCAGGGAGACCCCCGGGAAGAGAGAGGAAGGGAGTTGTTGATTTAAGGGTACTCGCGGCTGAGACCCAACAGTCCTGGCCTCCCAGGAGCCAGTCTTCCAGCCGGTGCGTGCTCGGGCCTTCTCAAATAGTGGGTTTCCAGCTCGGTCAGAACCGTGAATCACTCACAGATCACCTCTCCACGTGTCTCTCCACTGCCTTTGTTTTCTTCAAGGAATCACTTCGCCATGTCGTTTCCCCTATCTGGGTGTGCTTCCTGGTCCGATTGGGAGAAGGATGGCAGAGCCCACTTTTCCGTGGGACCGCAGGGAGCATTGGGGCGGGAAGAGATGCTCGGGCTTCTCCCGAGCAGCTTGCGCATTCTGTGTCCTCAGCTTCCTAGCTCGATGGAAAAATCCATGTTGGCTACAGTGCTGTGTGCCCAGGTGCTTGTGGGGTCTCCTGCAAGGTTGCAGTCTCCTGCTGGGCTTTGCAAACCCTTCAGCCAGCCTCGTGTTTGCTCCCAGGAGCTCACATCTAGGCCTCTGCTATCTCTCACTCCAGTTCTCTAGATGGACCAGTGCTTGGGTACTTACTTTCATGATCGTTCATTCAAATGGAAACACATTTTTGTCAGACTGATAAAAGGCAGCAGTCAGAAGTGTCTGCCTGGATTTCTGCTGATTTGCCTTTAGCAGCTAGGTGGAGGGGCTGGGCAGTCAGTGCTGAGGCGGGGGTGCGAGCCTTCCTCAGTGGGTTGATGTGGTCAGCGCTGCTCTTTGTCTGGGGACAGTGCAGGAAATTGGGCCTGCACATCAAAGCCCCAATGGATGAACCTCTGTCCACAGCTGGAGAATTTCTTCTTTTCCTCGGAAGCCTGAGAACAAAGAGAATCTTAACAATTTGGGGAAATAACTGTATAGGGAATTTTTTCAACTCCATATGGAGAGCATTTAAAACTTGTGCTTCTGTTTTTTGTTAGACACTTCCATCTGTGCATATGCCGAGCGGCTAACAGCTCGAGATGTTTGTCAGTAGCGGGTACTTAGAGTTTGGAGTTGTTAGTCTGTGGGCCAGGAAAATAAATTTCATGCAGTACGACCAATTCTATTAAAATGATTAGGAGATGCATCAATGTATAGGAAGGGCAAAGAGAATGCAAGTCCTGTGTAATGAAGAAACAATAATCAAGGAAAGAAGTGGATGATGTAAAAGTTCTCCTACACTATTTACGAGTAATTTGGGAATAATATAGAATTCTCCCAGCTTCTGGTTAACATGGTAGTCAAATACTTTTCTGTTAAGTTTTAATTTATTCATATTTTGAGTGAAGGATAATGTGCATTAGAGCTGATTCCCAGGTTTGGGGATTGCTCTAACAACCTTCATCCTGTAAGGTGAGTGGTTCGACTCTTAAGTGCCCTTCATGGCTATGCCACTGGATATTGGTGGCCTGTGGCTGTGTCACAGAGGATGTGATTTTTGTTGACACTCTGTACTTCTCAGCATAGTCGAAACTAGACGGAGCCCCTGGCCTTCTCCCACGTTGCTTTCTGTCCTACTTTCCCACCTCCTCGTACTACCCCATCTTTATCCCCAGGTGTTCACCTGCTGTTCCTAACCCAGTCAACTGCACGCATCAGCGCTCTCCTCCTCCAGGTGATGCGATGTCCAGGAGGACCTGTGGGTCTCCCTCCCTCCTATACCTTGTTGTGAAAGGAGAAGCCGGTTCTAATCGGATTTCCAGAAGAGACTTGGAAGTAGATTAAGATGGTCATTGGTTTTTATTAAGACTAGTTTTAGTTCAGATATCCATTTTACAAAATAAGGTTTTCACATATTAGACACACATACATCTATCCCATTTTTCTCTACTTTATGACTTAAGTTACATAATTTCGAGTAACTTGGTGTTTGACAGAAATTTATTCCCTGCGTAACATGGGGTTCCACTATGATTTGCCCAACTTTTTCTTTTTTTTTTTCTCTTGAACATTCTTAAAGATTTCATTGGTTACTTTTGGAGCTGCAGTGACCTCCAAAAGCTCAAATAACAAGAACAAAAGCCATTATAGATTGGGTTTAATAAAATCTGTCTCTTCCTCTCTTCCTTCCTGTTTTAATTTTATTCGGTGTGGTTTTTTTAAAGCAGGAATAGGTGTTCAAGTTTGTTAAATACCTTTTTAGCATTTACAGAGATAATCGTATAATTTTTCTTCCAGCTTATTGATATAGCGAGTTATATACTAATGGATTTCCTTTATATCGAACAATCTTACGCCATGCTATATATTATTTTCTTAATAGGATGCTGGATTCTTTGCTAATACCTTATTTAGAATTTTTGCAGCATATTCATAAAAAATTAATCATCTGTAGTTCTCTGTGTGTGTATGTGTATCTTCATTAGGTTTAGATATCAATGTTGTCCTTGCATTATTAAAATAACTTGGAATTTTCTCTTTTTTTCCTCTGTACTCTGGACAGCAAGCTACACAGTATCTGCTAAGATAGCTGGTAGAATTCCCTTGTGAAACCATCTGGGCCTAATGTTTCTTTTTTCTCTTTATTTCTTCCATAAAAAATTCTTCTGTTTAAATTTTATATCTCTACCAGAGTCAGTTTTGCTAACATGCATCTTTCTAGGAAATCTTTCATTATTCTTCATTTGCAAACATAGTTTTCATTGAGTTGTACAAAGTAATCGCTATGATTAAAAAAATATTTGGTCTTGATTAGATTAACTAGTGGTCTGTCTTTTATTTTTTTCCCTCAAAAAAGCAATATTTTATTTGTTTATTAGTTCTTTTTCTGTTTTCTGCCTCATGACTTTCTACTTTTATCTTTATTATTTGTTTCTTGATGCTTGTTTGTTGTTCTTTCTCTAGCTTATTAAGAATTTAGCTCAGTTATTTTTATTGATTTAAAGACATAAAATTCAAATATTTTTTTAATCATCCCTTTAATTGTATCCAAAAATTATGATATGTTGTGTTTTCATTATTCATTTTTATAAATTCTGAAATTGCTTGCTATTTCTCTTTTATTCAATAGTTGTTTAGCAGAGAATTTTTAATGAGATTTTTGTTTTTATTTTATTATGGATTTCTAGTTTATTGCATTGTGATCAGAGAATGCTGTTTATATTATCTCCATTTTAGAGAGACTTTTTGTAATGTGATTGTTGGTCAATTTTTGTGAATGTTCCATATGTACTTGAAAAGAAAATGTCATATCAATTAATGTGTTGTACCGATCCTCTCTATGTATTTCCTTTTTTCTCATTCGCAGTTTTCACCTAAAAGTGGCATGTTCACCTCTCTTATTGTTACTGTTTCTATTTTTTCTTGCAATTTCTATACTTTCCACTATATCAGGTACTGACAAAATACAGCCTGCAGGCCAGCTGTCTACTTTATAAATAAAGCTTTATTGTCACACAGGAATGCTCATTCCTTTATGTATTACTTATGACTGCTCTGCTGCTACAATGGCAGAGTTAAATAGTTGGGACAGAGACTGTATGACCTGCAAGCCTAAATATTTACCACCTGGCTCTTAAAGAAAAAATTTACCAACTCTTGTACTATATAAAGGGGCAAGTGTATTCACATCTACTATATCTTTGATATAAACTATATCCTCTACAATTATAATTATAATCCTTTTTTGTCATACTTAATATTTTTGTCCTGAATTTTACCTTATTTGATGTCAAGATCACAGCCCCTGCTTTCCTTCTTTTTCCCCCAATTAACTGCTATATCTCTTCTTTTTTAGTTGTTTCGAATTACTTTATTTTAGATGTGTATCCTATATACAACACAGCGTGAGTTCACTTTGTGACAATTTGAAAACATTTTTGTTTTAGAGAGTCATTTTCCTTTATGAGTAGATCAGTTTGATGTACTTTCAAGGTAGAATAAAAATAAGTTTTGTATACATTATTTGAAGACTTCTGAAGATACTCTATTTTATATAAGCGATGATAAATTTTATCTAAAATAGATCCGTGAAGATATCTTAAATTCTGAGTTTTGTACTGTGAACTGGTTTTGTAGCTTTCCCCTCTAGCACGTGTGATTAAAGTAGCACTGATTTAAAATATTGTTGTGACCCACACATGGACTTGAAATGAAAATGCAACTGAATTATTGCTTAAATCAAAGGTTAATGAAGTTAAAAGGCAGAGTTTACATCTTGGATAAAAATTAAAGCGAATAAGAAAATTTCTAAGAAGATTAATTAACTTACTCTATTTTAATTCATTTTATGCTTGTACCATTTAAGTCCAACCGCTTATTGATCCTATTATTGGCCGAGCTCTGTTTAAGGTATAAGGACACAGAGGTGGTTTTCAGCAGCATCTCTCACTTTAGAAATTCATAGTCCAGTTTGGACCATGAGGGGATCATTTTCATATATGTAATTTCTAGAACTGGCCATTCTCCTTTCTGTTAATCTGGGGTCTTCTGGATTTTCCTCTCTTCCTCTGATGACATAACTGAACTCTGCTGTGCTTTCTCTCATGCAGGGCAGCCACTGATCACAATGTGGATAACACAACAGAAATACTCAGGGAGTGGCTGAAGAATGTACAAAGAATCTATCACTATGTGGAGTGGAGGCCTATGGCTGAACCTGAGTGAGTAGCAAGAGACCATTTTGCAAACTCATTATTCGTCTTCCTCCCTTAACCAGTTTTCCAGCCACTCAGGCTTCCAGTCTTGGAGGCACATGTGACCTTTCTTCATCTTTCATCTCTGTATCTAGTAAGTGTTTACCTTTGACAGATCTTCGTATTTCTCCCTTTTTCTTTACTCCGGCATGTACCAGCCAAGTTCAGGTTCTCATTAGTTTATGAGTAAATTACCGCATTGGTATATATTTTAAAATAGTGATATTATTTATTCATATTTTGAGTATAAACCTTTTCTATTTGAGGGATCATAGTGGAAAGTTTGTATACTTTTAACATGTACCTTGCTTTTTCACTTATCCTATCTTGGTTTTCACTTCATAAGGAGCTTCATTATTTTCATGACTTCAGAGTGCCCATTACAATTTGAACACTATAAACCATTTTGAACTTTTTTTTCTAATGGAATTTGTCCTAATCAGAATGGCCCAGAAAGATTTTAGGAACCTATCTTGCATCTGGCAATTTCCTCTGTAGTCAGATTGTGACTAAGTCATTGTATGCCAAGGTCAGTGTGAGAAATATTAGGGAAGACTTTTTTGGGGCACTATGTTCAGAAAGACGGAAATTGTACTGATTTTCATTGAAGCAACAATCGGGGCAGACCTCCCAGAAAATTCCTGTGCAGCACATAGTTTTCTTCGTCTCATTTACATAATTGCGGCCACGTTGCTTTTGTGGTTTTTCATTCACTGAGGCACATGTGTGGCCAGCACAGTGACAAGAGCTTGCAGTGTGGCCAGTTTGGGGCACTGTGACCGTGTCGACATCCGTACCAGGATGTCGAGGGCATACTGAGCGCCTACGTGGCCATGCAAGAGACCTGGCCTGGCTTTTCTGGGGACACCCTCGGAGATCCCGACGATATTATGCATCTGCTCCATGACCTCCCGTGACCTCCCGTGACCTGGCATATGTCACTGTGTTGGGCTCCGTGGAATCCTTTACTGAGACTTGCCCAAGTAAATCCAATCTTTGTTTTTTTTCTGGGAAACTGATATTTTTATGCTTCAAAATTTCCAAATTTATCTGATGGGAAAAACTATAAAAAAGTGTCTCGAAACGTGAGCTTTGGGGTTATGCCTGCGTTCAAATCCTAACTGGGTGTCCTATTAAATACATGGTAACATTAAGTGCATGACTTAAACGGCTCAACACCAATTTCCTCATCTGTGAAATGGGGAGAATAGTAATATGCCTGGCTCTCCACACCCATGGGTTCCACATCCACAGATTCAACTAGCCACAGATCAAAGATATTTGGAAAAAAAATGATTACTTTTTGCTGGCATGTACATAGTTAGGCCAACAATGGTTGCATCTGTATTGAACACGTACAGAATTTTTTTTCTTGTCATTATTCTCTAAACAATATGGTATAACAACTATTTGCATAGCATTTATATTGCATTAGATATTACATAAATACTTTAGAGATAATTTAAATATACAGGAGGATGTACGTAAGTTATATGCAAATCCTACTCCACTTTATATAAGGGACTTGAGCATCTACAGATTTTGGTATCTGTGCGGGTTCTGAACCAACCCCCTGAAAGATGACTGACTTACCTCGTAGGGACTCAGGGGGTCATTTCAGAAGCCACTGAAATATTTCATATAAAGATTCTTTTGTATGGTAAGCAATGAGTTATTTGATCTCACCTTGCTCAGGTTTCCTTATCTGTAATGTGGGGATGACACTAACGATAATATTATGTACTTCCTAGGGTTACTGGAAGAGTAAATAAGTTAGTACATAGTCCCTGGAATATATAGGCACTCAATAATTAGAAGCCATTATTATTATTGTTTTAGGTCTTATCCTGATGAAATTGGACCAAAGCACTGGCCTGCCTCCCGGTTTGCCCATGTGATGAAACTGCGACAGGCAGCCCTTCGAACCGCAAGGGAAAAATGGTCGGACTACATTCTGGTAAAAAACAGATGTTTGATTTCTTGATAACTGTTATCTAAAATGTGTCCAAATCAATTGTCCAAAAACTAAGACCATGGGATCAATCAAAACAGTCTTTTGCTTAGGCACCACCTTCTCCACTTTTTAATAAAGGTACAAAGGAAAATTTGGGGAACTTAATTTTGGGATAACTGGATTTCATCTCAAACCCACTCCTGACAGGCATTTTCGGTAACTAAGTGAATAAGCTCTTGAATTATTCTATCTCTGTCATATAACAGGCATAAGAAATTCGGAATCTTTGTAGTTCATGGGGAATGACATAGGTAAAGCAAAATAAATAGCCTCAATGACTTTTTAGAAGAATGTTGGGGATATGAAAATTTAATTATATAAACTGAGATTCAAATTAGTAGCTCTGAAAGTCCACTCCCTTTTGCTCCTGAGTGATTTGGGGAATGGCATGTCTTGCTGGGCTTCCGGTTTGCTCCCCATTCTGCTGGGCTCCAGTGGGGAATTTTTGCCTGTGAAAAGGTGTCATCGCTTCCCTCAGAACTTTCAGGCTAGTCCAGAAAATGCTGCATTTGATTAGGTGTCGATGTTGTGTTCCATCCTCGTCCTCCATGAACCTGTCTCTACTAGAAAGGACAGTATCAGAGAAAGCTATGGTCTCATTTCCCTTTTGCGTATTGACAGAAACTTTTTCCCCCACAACTAATGGGAACCAAGTTCTCTATCTGTGGCCCCCAAATTCATGTATTTGTTATTGACAAATGTTTTCTAGTACAACACTAAGAAATAACACGAAGAAAGCAAAGCCAATATTTTTCATTAAACATATTGATGTCTGTTCTCAGTCACCAGATTGATTCCTAAAGGGAGTACTTTGGACCTGTGTCCATCCCCAGCCTCTCAGCCACAAAAAATTCAGCCCAATGAGTTATCACACTCACTTTCCATGTAAATAATTTCATAGACATTTTCCAATTGTACTGATGATGCATATCATTGGATAGCTGTTAAAATGTCACTGAAGTGTACAAATGCTGAACCATAAAATTTTTAGCAAACAGATTGACTATCATACAAATAAAAGCTTCTGATTATTTTTGTGTGTGTGGTAAAATATACATAACATACAATTTGCCATTTTAATCCTGTTTAAGTGTATAGTTCAATGCGATTGTATTATATGATAGAACATGTTATACTGTCCCTTTAAATGAATCAGTGTTAACATGGGCTTTTGCTAAGACAATGGGACGTAGCTTCTCAGTTAGCATGGACTGAAATAATGTACTTTAAACAAAAATTCTACTTGTAACATTAAAATAACACTGATGGATCTGTTTGGGGGCATTTTGGCATTACTTGAGACAACCTAAATAGGTCTGTCCATTTGTACCTGTAGTGGGGACTCAATACAATTATTTATTTATTTATTTATTTATTTATTTATTATTATTATTATTATTATTATTATTATTATTATTATTATTTAAGAAGAATTTCTCGAATGTCCTCTATGTGCCAGGCACTGTCCTGGGTGCTGCTGGGAAAAAATACATATCTGGGCCTCTGGAAGGTCACAGTGGAGACACAGGCAGGTTAACACTATTTACAGCACTGTGGGGTTAGGGCCCTGACAGGGATATTGCAGCGTGCCACTGGCATCAGTAAGAGTCTTTTAAATGACCTTTAAAGGGCTTGGGAGCCATTAACATCTTGTAAATTGGGTCCTGGTTGAGTGTGTGCCCAGTGTGGTTGCACCAATTCATTGCTTGGTGCCTTTTGCAGAGCTGAACATGTGCAAGTTAGATTAAATGCATGAATGAAAACCATCAGCTGCACGGAGTCTCCATAACGAGATGCTGGTGCCATATCTCACGAGCAAGCTCCCGTGGTCCTTCGGGGTGTCAGGTGACTCTCAAACCCATTAGGAAAAGTACCTTTTCATGTGACTTCATCCTTTTCTTTTCCTAGTTCATAGATGTGGACAACTTCCTGACTAATCCACAGACCCTCAATCTAATGATTGCAGAAAACAAAACCATCGTGGCCCCCATGCTGGAGTCTCGGGGCCTCTACTCCAACTTCTGGTGTGGAATCACACCTCAGGCAAGTCTTTGGCTAATGAGTGAAGCCTGTGAGTTTTAGCGAGCCAGCTATGTGTCAACAGTAGCCCTATTAATTTTTTTTCTCATTTCTTCCCTTGAAACATGCATGCCATTTTAAAGCGAGTGTTTTTAGGAAAGGAGGCAAATCCAGGTCCAATGCCACAACCCAGTGAGCTCTTCTGAATTAATGAAATATGAAGAAAATAGTCTAATGAGTTTAGCATGAGAAGCTTTTTAATTAACCAATAAAGTCTACTTGGGCTTTTTTTCTCCTCAATGAAGAGATTTATAAAGTTAATAGGGTTTTTTTCTTTTTGGTCATTAAAACTAATATAGAAACACTATAGAAAAATTTGAAAATGAAAAAAATGTAATAAAAAAACTGTTAACCCCCATCACCCCAACATCACAAGTAACAGCTTGTGTGTTTTTCATAACTATGCCATCAAGTGATTATAATGCAATTTACTTAATTTTTGTTTAAAAACATTTAAGTTGTTTGCAACTTTTAACTATTATCATAATTAATATACATTTTTCTACATTTAATATTATTTTCTTAGGATAGCCTTTTAGAAATGGAATGACTGAGTCAAGAGTATAACTATCTTGTTGACCTTTGTATGTGTTGCCAAATTTATTTTCAAAGAGGTCTGATCATTAGAACTGCTATGGAAGGTTGTTTTTATAAAACTCAAGTTAAAAACAGCATTTTTTATTTCCATCGTCTCTCTTTTCCATTTTAAAATTCTCAAAGTCTAGAGATCTGTTACAGTGAATGCTTATGGATGGTTATGTTTTTTTTTTAAATTCTTTAGTTAAAGCATTAGATGAATTAAACTGATCATTATATATCAATGCAGGGTAAAGATGTGCTGAGGAAAAACTTTATGTTAAATGTTGTCTCACACACACAAAGAGCTAACATTTTGAGTCCCTCTTTTATATTTGGTTTGGTTTTGGATGAAGAATGAGGCCAGTTATTAACTGTTTAATAACTGGCTCTTTTGGGCAGGGGGAGGGGGGAGAATCCCAATTGGTAATATTTTCCATTTTTCATGCTGTGAGTACTCCCACCATGCAAACAACTTAATCGTGGTTTGAGCTAAGGGAAAGGTTAAGTAAACTGCAGTATAGCCACCTGATGGGATAATTATTAAAAATATGCAAAGCTGACATCTGTGGTGCTGTGAGAATGATGAAGATAAACTTGATTTTTATTTTTACAGCTATTAACATCTCAACTGGCTTGCCAAATGTTTGAAAATTTAACTATCAGTGGTTCTAGGAAACCCCTGGATGAGGCCTTCCTCTTTTGTTACAATCATTTCTCACAGTTCCAAGAGGTTTTGAATGCATGTTACTACTTACATCTCTTGAGGAAAGTGTTAAGTTCCTAAGACAAAAGTCGTTCAGTTCTTGGTGAGAAGACATTACATCAGATTCCTCTGAATTCATACATTCTCCGTTAATAACCTGCGGTGTTTCCCGTGGCAGAATCACTGGAGGGTTGTTTTTAATGAGTTATGGATTGACAGCGGCCTCCAGCTTTCTATTATCTCCTTATTTGCTTTAATCATTAAAAGCAGATGGAAGAAATGTGCTCACTTAATTTGCAAGGTAAAAGTAAAATCGGAGCAATTTAGGGCAATTCTAATTATTCTCCATCTGTTTTTGGCTGTCTGCCATCCTCAGGCAGGCTTCTGCTGGGACCACCGATGACTTCACAAGCTTCAGGCGGGCCTTTAAACACATCAGAAACAAATGACCCCGGTGTCCTCATCTAGCCAGTGAACAAGAATTATTACCAACAACATGCAATTAATGTGGAAAAAAGAAAACCATTGCCTCTGCCCGTTGCAGGAAGCATTTTAACTCCTTCTCTGCTTCTTTCCTCCCTGCCCCCCTGATGTTCAGTGATCTGTCATCATCATGAATATTCCAAGCTGCTCAGTCAGAATATTGTTCCTAAGTTGTCTAGAACTTCACATTTGCCACACGTTCTCAGTCCCTTCTAGAACCAGCGTTTTCTTCATCCCTTGGAAGAATACGCCTAAATTGAACCCATGTTTTCCTAACTTAAGGACATTAAGTGGTATTTAAGATAAAGGTTAATAAAAATTATGGCAATAATAATACCTCACATAATAAATTAGCTTTCAAAGTAGCGCCACAGACTTTATCACACATGATTCATTCTACAGCTCTGTGGGATGGACAAGTCAGCTCTTATCCCATTTTTCAGGAGAAACTCAGGTCATGAATTAAGGCCAAATGGCTAGAAGATGGTTAAAATGACTCTAAGCCTCACATCTCCTTAGTCTTATTTTGCGCTTCTCCTGCCTTACATGTGGCAGTGTTAGGGTTTGCTCAGCTGGGACACTGGTCTGGGTGCTAAACGGAACTGCAGAAGTAGAAGACGCTACAGTGCCTGATGTGTGGCCACTGATGTCGCAACAGAAAATGTGACCACAGAGTAAGGGGACTGGTTGTCCTACGTGCTTGCCCAGAAAGAACTTTCAGAGGGAGACTCCCCCAAAAATGTGAAACAGTGACAGTTCCACCAGAATATTGAATAACTTCACTGAAAGAAGACCCTATTTCTATGTTTAAATACTGCATGTTTAGCTAAAAATATTAACCAATGTAATATAGTGATTTTAATAATCGCCAATATTCAGTGATGCTTTTCGGTGCTAGGCACTGTTCTAAGCACTTGTAATTTTTTTACAGACAGCCTCGTGGGATGGGTAGTGCCATTATCCCTGTTTTACACATGAGGAACCCAACCTACAGATGACAAGTAGCTGACGTGGGATTTGAACTCAGGCAGGCAGATGCCAGGAACTGTGCTCTTCATTGCTTGGGTTTACCACCTCTTAATACTCATGCTTCATATGCAATCATAAGTCAACATAAAATATGCTTTTATGAAATTAGTAAATCAAGAAACATGCTGAAACCAAAATTATTTCTGATAACAGGACCCTTTTAGTATTGTTTCATATGGAAATAGCAATTCTTGAGTTCAGTTGGAGATTCTTAGGCCAAGATAAGAAGAGAGAAGGTAACTTTGCTTGGGGACTTCTCCTCAACTGGTGATGACAGAAGGAATCAGCTAGCAGATGATTGCCAAAGATGGCGTGCTCAGCTCAGAGGACATCACTCACCTGTGTGATCTTTCCCAGGGCTTCTATAAACGGACCCCGGACTACCTTCAGATTAGAGAATGGAAGAGGATGGGCTGTTTTCCCGTCCCCATGGTCCACTCCACCTTCCTAATTGACCTCAGGAAGGAAGCTTCTGACATGCTGATGTTCTACCCCCCACACCAAGACTACACCTGGACCTTCGACGACATCATCGTCTTTGCCTTCTCCAGCAGGCAAGCAGGTACTGTTTGTATTCGGTTGTGTTCTCCCCGTGGAAAGACGGCAAATAACCAGCTCCTTTGTTATGTGGAAATGTGGAAGGCTGATTTTTCTTCTCTTGGCAGCCAGGGCCATTTAGACCCCTTGGCAAGGTGTAGGCATTTTTAGGCCTGTGCTGGGGCAAAAGCAAGGCTCTTATTCTCATGGGGATTGCAAGTTTTCATGAAGGTTATTGTGTCAATGTTAATGGAAAGTGCTTCTTTCAACTTGGTCTGTGGTTAGCTCTACCTCTCCGGGATGGGAAGCAGACTCAGGGCCTTCTCATTCCTCCGAGTTGTGCCAGTCAGTCCCTCTGCTTCAGAGCTTGAAGTAAGGATGTGCCAAGAAAGCGAACTATTATTACCAATTACGGTAATGATACTTGCCTAACAGTGTCCCCTTTATAGCCATCGCACAAGTCATTACTGCGACTCATGCACTAAATTATTATGATAAATTCTTTTAAACCCAAAACTTAGATTGGGGGCTGGAAGAGTGGCACAGGCTGGCTGGGACGTTCTCGGCTCCGCCCTTGGCTTGGCCAGTTCACTCTGCCTTTATTCTCTGCAGGTCAGCCTTGCCGTAGGTCCTCCCGGGACACGGGGAGCAGGTGCAGAGACCCAAAGCTGTTTGGGGATTCAGCTGGAGAGAAGAGAGGTAGAAAAGGAAGGCAGGGGGTCGGTGCTCTAGGCATTACGTCTGTGTCTGACGTCGTGTTGGGCTCTGTGTTTGGGGAGATGAGAACTTTACACGTGGAGACATAATAGTTATCAGACGGTAGAAGCTGAGGGTCAGATGGGTGGTACAGACTGTTGGCAGATCAGGAGAAACGACAGGAAAGAATGACCGTTATTTGGAGAAATGAAGAAGTGTTCCTGACAGTTGTGTGGTTCACAGGTAGCACTTTTATTGTCTTGAAGTATTTTCAGGAGAAATGAGAATGAGCCTGGGAGTCCCGTTGGGTGTTTCTAGGCCCTTCCCCTTTTAGGTCCAAAGCAAAGCACGTCCCCTCTCCCTTGAAAGAGTCTTAATGAAAGGTGATTTGTTCTCACTCATGTGAAGCTCCCTAGATGTGTTCCATCCATTGGAGCATTGTTTTTAAAGTGCCCAAAAGGAAATAAAGGGTCAGCTTGTCCCAGGCAGGCCCATCTGCCCACAAACCTTGATCCTTAATCTTTAACCTCGGACACATGTGGGTGATGAGGCAGGGAGCAATCTGAGTGCGCTGGGGCACGGGGGGTGGCTGCCCTTCTAGCCCCCAAAAGGAGCAGGAGTCAGAGGCGAGTCTCTGGCTGTAGTGAGGCCAAGGTCAGGAGTTCACTTTCCACTGTGGCCAGTGATCTGGGCTCTGTACCACGGCCACAGGAACCATCTCTGGTGCCAGCCAGTCATCTTCCAAATGTCCACTGTGTGTGAAAAGAGGCGAGAGATGTAGGTGGCAGGCAGACAGCTCTGCTCCTGCACATCACAGGTGGTGCTTAAAAGTGCCTCCCCTATATAGGGATGGCAATCCAGAATGACTAGTTGTTCTGAGACGTGGCTTCCAAATCCTGGGTGGATAGAAAGGTACTTGGCATTGGCCCTTCAGGGACAGAGGCTTGATACTGATGATGTGACCTTGGGCCAATCGCAGCCTCTCTGAGTCTGAGTTTTCATCACCAAGGATGAAGGTAAGGGCATCAGCCTGCGATGTTAAAGAACTATATGAGTATAAGAAAAATTTTAGTATCTTCATAAGCTAAGTAGAGTCCTTCAAGGACCATTCTTTTTCAGAGGGAAAATTGTTTTCCTAGAAGCAGCTTTCTCTGAGAGTACCAGATTGCTTCATAGAGTTTATCTAATTATCAATACATTTCTTTTTAAAATTTTTATCAGATTATCCATGCACATAATTAAAAGAGTTTTTTTTTTTCTTTCTTTTTTTTTCTTAGGTGAGGCAACCCTTGGTTGACCTCACAGATTGCAAGGATCTTGTACCACACGATTCCTTATTCTTTATTTTTTTACACCTACAGCATCTGGTCTTCTTAGGTGGTCTCCCTTCCAAGTGCTAACCAGGCCCGACCCTGCTTAGCTTCCAAGATCAGACAGGATTGGGCTTGTTCAGGGTGGCATGGCCATAGACTAAAAGAGTATTATTAGTCCCCCAAGGTTTATTATAAAATTAGAAGTCCCCTGTACATCACCCCCCTATATTGTTTCATTTTCTTCTAGAAGGCAAACACTTTAACTCTTTCAGATGGTGATACAAGTGTAATATTTACACCCATGTTTCTAAATAACATGCTTGTACTGCCGCTTCTTGATTTTCTGGTTTTACTTAGGAATAATCTGTTGACTCACTACAGAAGAGGAGGAGTTAGCTCTCTCCTCCCGTTGTTCCCTCCACACAACACATTCTCCCCATTACCCCGTCCTCTCCATACAGTCCATGGCGATTGAAGGTAGATGAATAATCAGTTTTTTTGTTTGTTTGGTTTTTGTCTAATTCTAAACTGTGTCACTTATAGGCCACGGCTAGTTTTCCTTTCATATCTAATGGAACAATTGCCTTTTTCTGAGCTCAGTTTTATTACGGTGAATACAATCCAACCTGATCCCTAAATGTCTAAAACTTCTCTGAGAACGGTCAGATTTATCAGATACTCTTTTCACGAAGATGCCGCCCCTGGAGCCTCTGATGCTCTCACCTGAGTGGTGCCACAGCCATCGCCCCGGGCTACCCGTCTCTTCTCTCCTGCATTGACTCTCCTTTTTACCATGCCCCCAGTCTTCCTCGTTGTTTATAATCCTCCCTCTCTCCTCTTCCTCCTTCTCCCACATCATCCAGTAATTTGCTGAGCAAGTGCGATGCAAAGTAAATATTTGTGACTTCGCATGCCTGAGAATGCCTCTCCTGTCCCCCCGCCCCCCGCACCTGATGGATAGCTTGGCTAGTTCTCATCTCCCCTTTTTACTAAAGCTTTGGAAAGTCCAATGGAAAAACGATCAACCTAATTCGGGTAGAGAGACAACCTAAATATTAAGTCATTTTCCTCCTATTTTCTGAATTCATCGTGACTTTGCAAAGGGGTGCCATTTGGTTTGAAGTTCCCCACAAGCATTTACGTGAGCAGACAGCAGAGCCAGTGAGTTCACTGGGTGAAGGCAAGAGACACGACAGGGCCTGGTGCACCGGCCCTGATTCAAGCCAGGTTAGCAAAGGGGAGGATAGAAGCTCTTTTCTTTGCTCGTTCTTCCCTGTTAATGCCATGAGACAGCTTCACCTGATTTGGCACGTAATAGCACCGACTGGAGGAAATTTTCTTCATACAAAATACAGAAGGCCCCATGCAGATAATTCTGACTCTGAGAAGCACAGATGATTACAGCAATTAACAAGTCAGAAGCTCGGGCACAAGGAGCAGAGCTTGGCAGGCTTATTCTTTTAACCAAGCAATCTTTTCATTAGTCAGGACTGTCAGTTCCTGGATCTACAGGAGACCGTCTTAATTCCTATATTTTTAGCTATCTGGTTGAACACAGATGCTGCATAACTCTTGATAGGCAGCTGGGGCTGTGAAGACCAGTATTGAATACAAGAGGGCTGTGGCATATTTCTGGCAGCTTCTTAACAGGACTTGAGATGAAGACTTCCTTTTGTCTCTTTGTGAATCTATTATAGAAGTTTCATGTCCATTGGTTGACTCTAAATCCATGCCTACCAAGAGAAGAAATCAAACCAAGGAGAATCATGAAAAATTTAACATTTCTTTGCCTTTTATTTTTTGTTCTCCAGATGCCCAGGTTTAGCTTGATTAATCTGTCAACCTTACAGGATTGTCCTGTTTGCTTTCATATCAAATATGGATTTTATTCCTCATTTTTCGTTATTTCCTGTAGGTGGATTACAGCGTTCCGTTCTGTTCTCTGGAACGGGCATTCCTTGCCTCCCTTTTGATCCTTTCATGCCTTTAGTGTTCATTTCAGGCCACAAGTATGCATTTTCTTCAGAGAGAAAAAAATCAATTTCCTCTGAGCTGAAGAATAGCCCAGGGTTTTTATTAGCCCCCAATACTGCGTTATACTTTCTTAATAAAGGAGCATTTTTGAGGTCTCCAGACAGTGCCTGAAACAGCTACTAGTTCAATGTCAGTGCCAAACCCAGCGTCAGCCACAGTCTGGTTTCTTTTTCCCAGGGTGGTTACTATAGAAATGAGAAGTGTGTTTTCTGATTGGTTGCTTTGTCTCTGTTGTGGGTCCTCAGGCATCCAGATGTACCTCTGCAACAGAGAGCACTACGGCTACCTGCCCATCCCCCTGAAGCCCCATCAGACCCTGCAGGAGGACGTGGAGAGCCTCATCCATGTGCAGATAGAAGCAATGAGTGAGTGATGAGGAGCCTGGGGACGGCTCTTGTTCCGTGGCCACTGTGACCACACCAGCCACTTGTCCCCCTGCCCAGGGGCGGGATCTCGCGGCCGTCCATCTGTCCTGGCTGAAACGTAGATGTTCATGTGTTCACTTCGTCTGAAACTTTTCCTAACATAAAATGTGAACATGCCAAAGTATTTGCCTTCAGAAAGCGTCCTGTCCGGGAAGGGTAAATACACTTCACACAGTGTCTTAAGGGCTATAATGGTGTTTTGCGACGTGGATTTAAACTCAAACCGTGCTGCTTTCTAATACATGACTTTGAGCAAGTCATCTAGCCTCTTTAGCTGTGAAATGGAAATGATGAAAACTTTTAGAGTCGGGGGAAGAGTCTCCGTGATATATATAAAAACCTAATAACAACAACAATAATTATGACCTCAATTTAATAATAGCTTATGCTGTAACAGATACCATGCTAAGCATTTTTTGTGCACAGTCATTAATTCTCACAAGAACTCAGGGAAAGGGATTTTATTATCCTCATATTAAAGATGAAGAAATGAGGTGTATGGAGTTTTAGTAGCTTGCTCTGTATCACTTTGATGAACTAATGACAGATTGGGATTTGAACCAGCTTCGCTGGCTTGTTATTGTGTCCGGATCTAGCATGAGCTTGGAGTTGGTAATGCTCAATAATCAGTAGCTACATTGATTACTATGCATAACATGCAGTGGTGGCTAAAGGAGAAAGTAACGGGTCCGCCTGCCTAGGAAAGGATGTTGGAGGCTTCCCGAAGGAGGGAATATCTTCACTGCATTTTCACGCAGGATCTGAGAAATTCCGTTACTCATCACTGGAGTGCAGGGTGCACGTGTGCGGGCAGCTGGGGAGGTGCAGCGGGTAGTGAGGCTGGAAGGTGTGCAGGAGCCCAGCCAGAAGGGCCTCTAAGGTATAAGAAGGTGTTTGGACTTTTCCTGAAGGGAGGGGAACTTTTAAAGGGATCTTAGCAGAGAAACATCAGGTTGGTGTCTGGGTTTAGGACGGTCCCTCATGCGGTCGGAGAGGTGCTGCTGGAGCCGAGTGGGGCGGCGAATGCTGGTGTCAGGCTCTGCGCACACAGCCTTCCATCCAATGCTTATATTAACCGCAGGTTATAGTTTTGTTCAGACTCCAGGTTCTGAATTTTAAAGGAAGGAACATAATTGGAATAAGAAAATCATTGGAAAATAAACTTTTGAGGGTAAGAGTGCAGAAATATAGGCTGGAGGTCCTTGTGGGATTAATAAAAGGATGGTGATGATGACTCATACCTGTAAAGTGTTCTTAAGAAAAATGAACTAGGTATTGAAAGCCCTTTGCACAGCCTCTGGAACCTGATGAGCAGTGGATAAAGAACTGCTCCTAGGCTCTACCAAGTGAAGCATTAGAACAGGCTTTATAGTCCTGTGCAAACATTTAATGCCTACCTGCCATGGATGAGTCACTCTGTGAGGGTACTGCGGATTCAAAACCTTTTACATTCCAATTCTCTGCCCTGGGTGTTTATATTTAACTGAGGAGGCAAGACGGACATAAAAAGACTCCAGCGATGCAGTATACCGCTTTGTGAAAGGAGTGGCTATGAGGGCAATAGGAATTTAAAATAAGGAGAGATTGTTGTAGGCTGGTGTCGGCTACGAAAGCGTCAAGTCCTGGTGGTTCTCAAGCTGAGCTTGGACAGCAGCGTGGAGTTGAAACAACAGGAGTCGTGTGGGGAGGGCACAGTGGCAGAGGAAACAGACTGAGCAATAACATTGTTGAAAAGCGTTCTCACCCTGGAAGAGAGTTGGCTTTAAACAGAAGGAAATACGGTTTGAAGGCTGGAGTGGCTTCGATGTTGAAGTCCTTGACACCCAGCTAACGCGGCGTGCCCATCTGAAAGCAGCACGGAGCCAAAGGAGGTTTCAGAAGAGGGGGTGGGGCTACAAGTATTTATTAAACACCACGTTCCATGGATTGTTCAAGATGCCGGGGACACAGCAGCGAACAAAACCGACAGAAGCTCCGCTGTCGAGGACTGTGTATTGCAACATGGAAAGATGAGGTGACAGACAGGTCAGGGAAGCAGCCACAGGGATGCTCGGGGGAAGAGTGTTTCGAGCAGAGCCACGGCACGTGCAAACGCTGCCAGGAAAGAGGTCGAGGCGCTCAGGGAACAAGAGGCCAGTGCTGGCGTCTGCGGAATGCGGAGCTGAGTAGAAGGAGATGAGTGAGGCACGGAGGGAGAAGCCTACGGGTCGCACAGAGTCTGTGGCCACAGGAGGGATCAAAGAGTGATGGGGCGCCATGCGCAGTGAAGGAGAGGGTGGGCGAGGTGTGATTTATGCACTGAGAAAGATCTCTTAGACTGTGGTGCCTGGATCCTGCAGCGTGGGGGGCCCCAACACCTCTCTTGGTGAGAGAGGGTGGTGATCGGGGTGCAAGCCATAGCAGAGAGGTGATAAAAAGCAGGATTTATGACATGTTTTGGTGCGAGAGCCAACAGGACTTACAGAGACCTGGATGAGGTCACGAAGGAAAGAAAAGATCGAGATGGCTCCAGGATTTTGGCCTGGTGTACCGTCTAACGAGATGGGAGAGGCTTCACGGGGAAAGATTTGGGGAGAGACGTTTTGGTGATGTAAGCTTAAGATATTTATTGAACATCCGAAGGAAAAAGGAGATTTGGCTGTATGAGTCTGGAGTTCAAGGAGAGATTCCAGCTGGAGACAGACAGTTGAGAGTGATGAGCATTAAAAGGATATTCGAAGCCACGGAACAGTGTGAACTTGTTCAGTAATAGAAAACCAAAAGAAAAGAGGAAAGCGAGGAGGAGATCCCTGGGGGAGATGAGCAGCCCGAAAGCTGGAAGGAAAAATTGAGAAATGTTTCAAGAAGGAGCCAGATGCTGCTGAGAAGTCAAGTAAAATGAGGACAGGGAATTGATGGTTGGTTCTGTCAAGATAGAGGTCTGTGATGAGCTTGATAAAAGCCACTCAGCACCATGCTGGGACATAAGCCCATAGGAGTGGGCTGAAGAGGGGCCCACGAGGAGATGAGAAAGTGGAACCTTTTGGAAATGGAGAATAGAGGAATAAGATGACGGCTGTAAGGGAGAGAGAGATCAAGGCAGAGGTTGTTTTGCTTTGAGTGCTGCTTATTTTTTAAGGCAGGATTTTAGCGTGTTTGTATGCTAACGAGAAGGACCCCACATAGAAGGAGAGCTCGATGATGTAGAAGAGAAGAAGATGAACTGTAAGGCTGAAGTCCTTGCGAAAACCCCAGAAAACATTGAAGAGGTTGTCCTAGACGGGAACAGGGCTGCTTCTTCCGCTGTAGCCAGTTGTAGACGGCAGAATGTATAGGTACAGATGCAGCTGGGTTCGTAGACTCGGGGTCGAAGGAAAAGGCAGGTGTAACTTGACTTTGAATATTTACTCTACGACATATGTAGGCCGGTCATCAGCTCAAGAGAGAGGTTGGAGGTTTCAGGGGAGAGAACAAGGCGTAAAACAGATCTCTCCGAGAGTGGGAAAGTGCTTTTCTCTGTGGAAGTATAGTTGCATCATTTGGCAGTGTCGAGTGCCAATCTGACATCTGTGGTTGCAGTTTTGAAATGACTCAGTCAAAACAACTGTGTGAATTTCTCTTGCCGTGTTTTTCTTGGTGCTGAGTAAGTGGACAATTGAGTTTAACTGGGGCTGGGGTTTTACCAACAAGATCAGGGGAAGAGATTCAGGAGTCTTTGCAAGGAACCAGTGAGAGGGCTAGAGCATGAGATCCAGGGTGGGTACCAGCAGAAGCGAGGACATGAAGGGTGTGATGGACGCAGACACGGCCGCTGGACACTGGAGAGATGATTGTTGGTGTTAAGGTCAAGGACCTGGAAGCCACAGGCTGTTGGACAGATCACCATGTGGATGCTGAGGCTTCTGAAAATGACGGCAGGGTCCGTGAGACTGTGAGCCAGAGGTTGGCATCATCAGTGGCAGAAGGGGTATGCTTAGGTCTGGCGTGCTAAAATTTCCTCAAAGAATCTGAGAGTTCTGAAGGATAAAAGAAATGATTCGAAGTGAGTTGAGGGGTATGAGAAAAATCAGTTTTCGTTCTGACGGCTAAAAGGGAGGCGGTGTCCTCAGAAGAAAGCCAAGTCTTAGTTACAAGAAAAAGGCAAAGAGACATTCAGAAAATACAGAGGGTCTGTGAAAACGTCAGAGAACTGAGGCACTGCAGACCGGGGTTTCAGGGATCAGAGTGGGAGGGGGTGTGTGGGGGGGTGGGAGATGGGAAATAACACAGGGGCCAGCGCTGACTAAAAGCACCATGCCCATCCACACTCGTCATTAGCACACGAGGAGCTACACAGAGCCTTTGTGGATGTGCTTCCTGTACTGAAAACGTGGGGACAGGTGGCAGGAGGTTACATCTTGTGAAAGTGATAGAAATAAATGGGTTTTGAGGTGTGAGGAGATTGGTCTTGGAAATCACAGCATGAGGCCATGGGCAATCTTAGCTGCTTTTTCTCCATGGCAACATTTCGAGGCAACATCATGTCACGTGAAGATTATTAAGAATACTGGATCTGAAGTCAGTAGGTCTGAACCAGAGTTCCCGCCCTCAGTTCCCAGTCGCTCACGACTTGACCTTGGGCAAGTGCACATCTGGGTCGGTCTCAGTTTCCTCGTCTATAGTATACGTGCTGCTGAAGCAGGTGCTCAGTTTCCTCATCCAAATGAGCAAGCCAACAACAAAAGAAACGGAAGATATAAAATGTTGGGGTGAATATGAAAGCACCTAACTAATTGCAAAGCGCTCGCCTGTTATGGTCGAGAGCAGACCTGTTCTTGAGGAAGAAAATTATTTTGATTACCGTTCGCACGTTGAGTTAGAATGAGGCAAGACTAAGAGCACATGAGCGAAAAATATTAAAACGGCCCAAGCACGGTGAGCGAGGACCTGAGCTAGGGTGGTGGCTGTGGCAATGGAAGACATTTGGGAGAAGGTATGGAAAAGGAGTGTTAGGATTTGAGCCAAGCACAATCTCTCAGAGACTTTTCTGAGCATGGCTGGGCTGGTATGCTGTATGCTGGATGGTGTGTGCTCCAGGGTAGACCACAGAGAGAGCAAAGAGGGATGGTTAGCCAGGAGCGAGGACTTAGCTAACTGAGCCCGGTTGCCTAAGGCCAATTTGATGCCCAGGGCTAGCTTTGGGGGCAGGGTCGGGTGGGGGTCAAGGGTTCTGGGGCAGGAGTTGGACCTAAATTTAAATGCCAGTTCTATCAGCTCTGTGACCTTGGGCGAGTTATTGAAGCCTTTGTTTCCTTATCTGTAAAAATAGGGCACTCATACCTATCCCACCATAGGGTTGTGAAGATTAAATAAATGTGATTACGGATGTCCCCAGTTTTGTCCCCAAGTTTTCTGTACAGGAAGCATATCCACAAAGTATAGCCCAGAGTCAGTGAGCGATGAGAACTCTGCAACTGTAACAACAGCCATTCCTGTTCCTAGATCTTGAAACTACCCAGGTGCCAACAAAGCACATTGACCCAAGTGGTGGGGCAGGGAAGGAGTGTGTATGGAGGAGGATTCAGGGAGGGACTGAATAAATTAGGAATGACTGAGTCAGAAATGACCCCAAACAGAAGCTGGGACATACCTAACCTTCACATCTGATGTCCTCAAAGACACATCCCTTCTCCCCACATAGTAAGTCTCTCAGGCCTCACTTATGTTATTTCCTGTTTCCCCCTATGGCTTAGCTCTGCCTTTTGTGTCAAAACCCAGGCATATTTCTTACATTTTTGTTTAATGGTGGTTTTCAAGAACCAGCCACTTTGGGCTTTTCTGGGACGCTTGTCCTGTGAACACAGGAATACCCATGTCTGATGGAAACAAAGTGGCTGGAAGCAGTGTCTTTGGCTGAAAAGTTAAAGCCACATAGGCCTTATGAGAGCCAAACAGAGACCAAGAGTGTCAAAATACCCCTCCCAAGTCTAAGGCCAAAGATGGGGAGCCAGACAGCTCCTCAAACATTATGAACAGGAAGGAGCTTAAATGTTACATTTCTCTGTACATGATGAACCCTCAACAAATATTTGTTGATTTTGAAAGAAACTAATGAGGGTTGGGGTGGAGCAGAAAGGACCAGAGCATTCTGGGCTGCAGACACATGCACCGTGTGGTCACGGAAACGGAGCTGTCGGGTCAGAGTGGAGCCCAAGTCTTGTGTTTGGCTGAGGAGACCCTGTCTCCCTGCCTTCTAGAACGTCACATCATTTGATCATAAGTGAGACTGGATGCCACAGTTTCTCTTTAATATCCCAGCGAAGGGTAAGTCAATTAAATAATACCCTTTAGCATGTGTCTCCATGAGAATGAGTGAAGTCACGCAACCAGCACCCAGGGTCTCCCTGGCTGGATTCAGGGACTCGTTTCCGGCTCTGCTCTGGTGGCATGTCATTCTGGGTATGATGGTTGTGGTGGGGCTGGGGCTGGGGCTGGGGCTGTGGCTGGGGCTGGGGTCCAGGGAGAGGGTTTGGGGGGTGGAGAAGCAGCAACTCCTGTGCCAAGACTAACCCCAAGCGTGGGGCTCTCATCCACCTGGAATGGAGGAGAAGGAGACCGGTGAACACTAGTGATAGCCATTACCCACAGTTCTTCAAACAACCCCGCCGCCCGCTTTCCTGGAAAATTTTCTTTGTGTTATCTCTTTATGAGAAAACAACGGAGTACTTTGAATTTGTACAATATGAAAAATCTTCAAGACTGTTTCAAGTTTTTAATCAATGTCGCTGCCAATCTTTTAACATAGATAGGTTGTAAAGAAAGCTTTTTTTTTTTTGGTGTATCAAATAAATAACATTTTTATTACTTAAGATATGATGTCCTTCACATCTGGAAACTTCCTTGGTGGCCCCGTGCCAAGGTCTAGGACAAAAGCTGGCCCTCAGAGCTGAATTTGTGTTAAAATAAAGGACTTTTTGTGGACCTGTAGCTAAACCTGCTTGGGTGGGATAAAAATAGTCCTAGACCTTGACAATTTTAATTGTATAGAAAAAAACATTATTCAGAAAAAGTCTGGCCTGTTTCTGAGCTCTTTCTTCATGGGCCACAGCAAGTAACAGCTAAGAGTTATCGAGCATTTACTACATTAATACACTGTAGTGACTGCTTTGCATGCAGGTATCATTTAAATTTTATAACATCTTAAAAGATAAGCTTTTATTGTCCTGATTTTCCACACAAAGAAACAGGCTTAGAGAGGTCACCTGACTGTTCCAGGCCTTTACAGACCAAAGTCTGAACCCAGAGCAGATGACTGCAGAATCCTTGCCCTTAGCGGTTACCCTAAACTACCTCCCGTGCCTACAGGAAGTCTTAATGGAGATGGAGCAACTGCTGCCATCTGTGTGTGAACCAGTGCTGTCCAAACCAGCACCCTAACGGTCAGGCTTCTTGCGTAGCCAAGCGCCTGAGTGGTTACCCCTGCCCTGCGTGTCCAGGTGACGTTCCTGGAGAGCAGGTGTGTGGATGGAACTCTGTTCTCTGACTCTCACTAACAAAGCATTCTGTGTTTTTCTTGTGTCTTCCAGTTGACCGTCCTCCAATGGAACCCTCCCAGTTTGTCTCAGTGGTCCCCAAATATCCAGACAAGATGGGATTTGATGAGGTAGGAAAGGTGTCTGTGTGTGTGTGTGTGTGTGTGTGTGTGTGTGTGTGTGTGCAGCGTGCTTCTGTGTCTACACTGAAACCCGAACCACAAGCCTGAGCATGCGTGCGAGAGCCAGCAAGACTGGCTCAGCTTCTGAAGAGGCATCGAGGTCTTGGGAAAAATACTCAGTTTTTTGTTGTGCTTTGGTTTCCTTTTCTTAAAAAAAAGAAAAAATGGAGTATCATGATGAAAGTGAATTAATCATTGAGTCAGAAAGTTACTATTTAGTAGTAAAAGTGACTGATATTTTTTCCTAAAACATTGCCGTATTTTATCATCTTTTTATCAAGATTCAATGGTAAGGTAAAGAGGATATATGTTTCAGGAATTAGAGTTTAACTTTATCCTGAGGGGTTAGAAACTGTTCTGGAACACTCCGTGCTTTATTTTCTCTCTGCTGTATTTTCGTGAAACAAGGTTGGAGGTCAGGGTTAAAAACACAAAGAAAAAGAGAGAAAAAAAGCCTGTTCTAACATTCTGCCTTTCATCAGGCAAGACCTTCATAATAGCTCTCTGAGGGCCGTATTTAGTATTGAGTTTTGACTCAATTTAAAGAATGAAGCAAAACTATACAGAGATGCCTCTCTGTAATACGCACAACATATTTGATACTTGACAAGTATCCATTTTGTGAGTTGTGATGCCAAGTCACAGAATCCTTCGTGGTCCCTCATGCCGTGTAGCTGCTGATCAGTATGAGGAGCTTGGTGATCTAGAGGCTAGGACAATGCCTCAGAAATCCACAAACTGAGAGAATCTTTTATGAATCCTGAATATGTTTGTGATAGTCACGACTTTGTGCTCTGTGCTCATTGCCACTGCTTCATCGAAAGGAAGTGCCTTGTTTATCACCCTGTACCACATATAAGACATGTCCCCGAAGTATAGCCATATTAAAGAACTACTGGAACTGGGAATTGGGGTTTTGTCTATGAAACTGATTCAGAGCTGGACTTGGGAAGGAATGTTCTGTGAGTATTAAGTGGAAAAGAGTTAGCAGCTATTATGCTATGTCCACGGAGGGAAGAATAAGAGATGCTTTTAAGTGTGGGAGAGAGGAATTAGACTGAGGTGCACATAATTTTTAAAAATGATCAGGGCTGCAGAGAACGTTGGCCTCCCTACAGCTCTCACAGCTGAGTTCTGTAGGTAAAAGAACCCAAGAGAACATCTGTTCATTTTTCCTTACATAAACACATTCCTACGAGGGCCAAACCGAAGCAAATAAAAATAAAACAAAACCAGGATCTTCTAGCGCAGGCCTCCCATTTGGGAGTGGATGTGAGGCCTGGGTGGCTCCCAGAAGCCTTCTGAAAAAACAACTGTAGGAAATGACACAGGCTCAGGGACGCTACTTCCCTGAGCCCAGAGAAATCATCTCTCTGTCTGGAACAGAGACAGGATGCTGGGAAAAAAAGAATTTCAGGGGCCTTTCCAACCCTCCCAGTTCTCTGTGACCCTGTTGGTGGTGTCTGGGCTGCATTGGACTGTGCGGCTTTTTCTCTGTTTACCGTTTGCTGAGTATGAGCGAGTCGTCTGTGTTTTTTCTTCATGGCTACAGTTTTTATTGCACTTGTTCTGGCAGGACCTGGAACAGAATTGTTATTTACTAGAGCTGTCCCGGGCTGGAGGTCTCTGGTTTGAGAAGACTTTTTTTGGTTGTGTTTCTGTTAGTTTTTTGGTTTGTCTTGTTCTCGCTCTTTCTGGAGTGACCCCAGGTAGCTCCATGTGTACACACGAGCAACGCCCTTTCCACGTCTGTCAAATTGGAGGGGGTGGAACGTGGCCCATCATGGTATGATTCTAAACAGGAAGAAAATGAAATATAAAAAGAATACTCCCTATTATGTCATAAAATCCCAAGTAACGAGGCAAATAGAGTCACCACAAACATTATGTTTTTTTTAATTATCCAGTTAAGTAAACAAAGGAGGTAATGAAAGCACCTAACCCACTTTGCCCTAAATCTAGCAGATGACGTCTTCGAAGAGAACGTCTTGCTCCCCCATCAGTTTCTTTGCCCTTTATACATGGATATAGTGAGAATACTTTGTAAGGAAGGGGTGACATTTTCGCTAGCGTAGCTTTCAAACTCAGAAAAACATAGAGCATATTGATCACCACATTTTAAAAGGGATCCAAAGCTTAACCCAGTGTATTCTGAACTCCAGGCTGGTTTAACACATAGTTTCTTCCTTCTTTTGGATGTAGCATAAAGCTTCCTAAAAGCTAACATCATTTGAAATATTCCTCTAAGTTTCTCCTTTCTCATGCTATATGTCATCATTTTTGGCTAGCAGCTAAACTCTCCCTGTCTTGAGGGACTAGTTTAATCTTCAAAGTGAGTTTATTACTGCCAAAAGACCTTATTAAAATACTAATCAATCTAAAGTAGCATTTATGAGGCTTTAGGTATTTCTGTGGCTTCTTAAATTTGGGAATAGTCGGGACAGCCTCCTTATCTGTAAGTCCTTGTCGTGGCCTCACGATATGTGTGTGTTTAGTGCAGCCACCGGGAATGTAGGGGTTAATGTGAGGTGCTTCTGGTGGACCCAGCCTCATGGGAGGAAATCTGAATGCAGACTGTTTGGGAGTTCACGGACCAGTAGGGGTCCACGCTGGAGTGTTTCCTACAGAGCCACATGACGTGGAAATGAAGCCTTTTCATCTCTCTTCCTTTTTGTCAAAGGGCTAAACTAACCCCAGGGCCAAGCCCCTTCTCTTCACTTCTCCCAGAAAAACTCCTTTGTCTCTAAGGGAGTTGAATTCTGGCAAAGAAGCTACTAAAATTGAGACCTTGATAATTCGGTTTGGAACTTTTGTAAATAAAATGAATGAGTGAAGACTAGATTTTTCTCATTCTTTGACTGGCTTTAAATGTTTCTACAGTGGGTATACATTATAATAACAGCCAATATTTAGTACCCATGAGAATCATTTTACAAATGAGGAAACTGAGGCATAGAAACTGGTCCAAGGCAAACACTAGTAAATGACAGCCAGGATGTAACCTCAGGTCTGCTGATAAATTTAACCACTTGCCAAACGGCCTCCTATCCCTTGGTACCTATGTCTTGGCCTCCCGAAGAGTAACTCTTTCAACCATCCCATCTCAAGAACAAGGCAAACATGTGCATCCATGAGCAGCAGAGAAACAAAGAGGGACAACTCACTGCAGATGGCTCAGCTTTTAAAGTAATTCCGCTTTGATTCATGTCACTTGACTGGTATGAAATACAAACAAATCTTCGCCACAGCTTCCTCTGTCGTTGCCACTTCTTATTCAAACAAAACGCTAAAACATTGGTCCTTACGTTTGCCTCAATCCTCAAACAGCCTGAAGTAAGACTGGAGTAACCTGTGTTTCTCACCTTTCTTCCCTTCTGCATTAGATTTTCATGATAAACCTCAAACGCAGAAAAGATAGGCGGGACCGGATGTTACGCACGCTGTATGAGCAGGAGATCGAGGTCAAGGTCGTGGAGGCCGTGGATGGAAAGTGAGTCTGCTTTATTTCCCCTAAAACCCTCGCAGATGTGCTCTAAGTGGTGATGTGGTTCTGGGTGGCAGGGATGTGCGGTCATCAGAGGATAGGCCCATTTTTATAACAGCCACGTGCAGCTCACTTTGGGGGAAACGTGACTTAGAGTAGCATGGACGCTAATTTCACCGTGTAGAGGGACGTCCAGTCACCGTCCAGCCAGCGATGGCCTTCCTTTTGCCGAAGGCCCACCCTGGAGATGATGTTCTCCCATCTCTTGGGGTGCTTGTCATGTTGGGGTGGTTTCCAGCGTTCTGCAGTGTATTGGAAGGAACGCATTCAGAGTTGCAGTCAGAGCCTGATTTAGAACAAACTGTCTTAAACTTGGGTGATCTGAAGAAAATAAATGGAGAAAGAACGTAACTGCCTGCGTGAGGTCTGCCTGGGCTGATTACTGTCCCCAGGAGTGCGGCAGGAAAGTCACACGGGGTGCGGGCTGGATTCCTTCAAGAGTTGTCACTAATGATGTCGTTGTTTTCTTTTGTTTTCCTTTGCTTTGCCCTCTTATTTGACACCCTATTTCAAGACATAGATTTTTGCAAAATCTGCAGTTTTATGTTGTAGGTGAGTTTGGAACATAAATGTTTCTAACAAGAATGGCTAGAAGCTGTTGTGGAAATTCTTACGAGTCCGTTAGAGAATTTTGCCCGTGTTTCTGGAAATGTGGCCTGAACCCCAGAGTAGAGTCCCCAGGGGCTGGTGAAAGGGCAGCTCCCTGAGCCCCACCCTGAAGCTGCTGAACCATGATCTCTAGGGCTGGCCAGGAATCTGCATTATTTAGACACCTGAGGTGATTTTCTTTGATAATGTTGGCACATAAAATATAGGACACCCAGTTAAATGTGTCCCAAACATTGCATGGGGCTTACTTATACCAAAAAATTATTCATTGTTTTAGTTGAAATTTGTATATGTCAACCTACTGCCTTCTGTTTTCTAATGGGAATCAGTTATTAATCTTATTGAGAAAACAGTTGACCCTTGATCACTGTGGGGGTTAAGGGCGCTAACCCTCCCCACCCCCGCACAGTGGAAAATTCACATATAACTTTTGACTCCCCCATATCTTAACTACAAATAGCCTACTGTTGACCAGAAGCCTTACTGATAATATAAGCATTCATTTAACACATATTTTGTATGTTATCTGTATTATACTGTATTCTTACAATAAACTAAGTTAGAGATTAAGAAAATGTTATTAAGAAAATTGTAAGGAAAATACATTTACAGTATTTATTGGAAAGAATCCGAGTATAAGTGGACCTGGAACGGTTCAGATCCGGGTCGTTCAGGGGTCAGCTGTAGTTCGTGTGGTGATTCACTTCTCTCTTACTGCTTACATGATTCTTTCTGCTATTTTTGTTTTTAACGTTTTTTAAAAAAATTTAGGTCCAAAGAAAAGACACACATATGCACACAATTCCTCTCCTTATTCTGTCCTGTCCTTATTCCTGCCAGTATTTAATGCTCTTATTAAAGCTACTTCCCTTCATTAAGAAAATACTTTTTTTAAAGTTGTCAAAAAAAAAACACAAAGAAACAAAACCAAAAAACCCTGACGATATTTAGAACCACGGTGCGTTTTATGAGGAATACACAACACATAAGTAAGACACCCTCTTGTTTTCACAAACTCATAACACCACCATGACATGTTAACCCTGAGGAACGCCTAAGGAATTATGGGAAACCTGTGGAGAAGGGCCTCTGGGAACAAGCCGAACTCTCCTTCTGGCTTCTGAGATGGGACCTTCTCAACGTGTTAGTTTTCTCTGTCCCGCAGGGCACTCAACACAAGCCAGCTGAAGGCCCTGAATATCGAAATGCTGCCTGGATATCGAGATCCCTACTCCTCCAGGCCTCTAACCAGGGGTGAGATCGGCTGCTTTCTCAGCCACTACTCTGTCTGGAAAGAGGTAACGAACACTGCATGTAGACACTCAGCTTTGTGATGAGGAGGCAAGGGGGTGGGACTTTGCAGGTGAGTTAGGGCCAGACCCGTAACTGTTCTGGAAGCACGCCTGGAAGTTGTTGCTGTTGCTTCGTGTCTTCCTCTGAGATGAGGCCAGTGACACATAAGGAGGGCTAACCTGGGTGCCGCTTGGGATGATGGCAAGAGAAGATACCCGTGTTCTGGGGGCCACACTCCCATCGATACATTCTCATCCTTAGTAGGAATGCCATATTCGCATCTAGCATGTCTTCATTTATTAAATGACTTCATAGAGGAAGTCACACAGAAGTCATGGGAGCTGGCTCAGGAGGGATGGGGCCGTTTTACCCAAGAAGAAATAAATATGCTGTCCAGGCGAGGAGTGGCGGGGGCAGGACATAAACCCATATCTTAACACATTAGATATTAGTGGAGGTGCCATTGGAGCCTAGGCTTCCTGATTAGGGGATGATTCTCATAAGAAAAGGAAAAGTCTCTAAAGAAGAGACTTGAATGCCTTCTCTCTTTAAATGGTCCAGTCTATGGCCATCTTTTCTTTTTCTCTTTAGAGTTCAAATGAAATGTACACACATATATATATATATAAAACATAGACCAATGAAATTTTACAAACTGAATAACATTCCCATATTAACCAGCACCCAGATGAAGAAACAGGTTGCCAGCACCCCCCAAAAATACCTCCTCTGTGTTTCCTTGTAGCCCCCTGATTCCAAGGATAATCTCCACCCTGACTTTTAACAACAGCAGGAATAGTTTTGTCTACTTTTGAACGTTTTTAATATGAAAGGAAACCTATGGTTATGTACAAGCTCTTGACATTATGTTTGTGAGATTCATCTGCAACGCTGCATTGAATCGTCGATCATACAGTCTTACTGCCTTAAATATATCACAGTTTATCGATCCGTTCTGGTGTTGATGGGCATCAGCTTAGAATCCAGTTATGAGCTCTAACATATATGGTACTATACTCTTGATGTTTTCATACTTATTCATCTAATAAAGATAGGGGTCAAACTTTTCACAGGGTGTCTCCCCTGATGACCTTTACAGGTAATCGACCGAGAGCTGGAGAAGACCCTTGTTATTGAGGATGACGTGCGTTTTGAACATCAGTTTAAGAAGAAGCTGATGAAGCTGATGGATGACATTGACCAGGCTCAGCTGGACTGGGAACTGATGTGAGTGACGAGACAAACTTATGAGAGGACGCCGAGGGGCACTCAGTCCTTTCCCGAGGACAGCGAGCCCCACCTCCCCCGCTGGCAGGAGATAACGGCTCGAGCTTCTGCTTACCTGGTGTTCTCTCCTTAAATGTTCCCAGAAACCAGATGTGAGCAGAGTATAGCCACTGGTTTCTGCAGGGTGAGAAAGAAACTATGGGAGATTCTTTATGAGACCTGGAGTCTGCCTGCAGATCAGGGGCCTTCAGACTGAGCACTTACTCGGGAGCATCGCGGGAATCCCACCTGGGAAGCCACGTGGTACACGGAGAGGCTGTGAAGTCAGGGGCAGGGCATTCATTCAAGGGCAAGGGCTCCATGTCGCCCTTGAGCCTCAGCAGGTCCCCAATGCGGCCTCGGCGGTGTGGGAGGTTGGCGAGGGGGAGTCTCCTCTGCTGGGAAGGGAAGCCATGCAAACAGGGAGGTCACCGACAGCTGGGCTTGGCACGGGTCCGAGCTGTCACAGAAAAACCGGGTTCTCCAAGCAGAACTGACTTTCAGTTAATGCTCATTGTCTGCAACCTCTGGGGATTGAGTCTCTCTCTCTCTCTCTCTCTCTCTCTCTCTGTCTCTCTGTCTCTCTCTCTCTCTCTCTCTCCCTCCTTCCCTCCCTCCTTTCATCCCTCCTTTTCTTCTTAAGCCGAAATGACACTTTTTGCTTCCCTCCAACGAGGCAGAAAATTCCCAGGCATTATGTTCGTTCCCCAGCTGTGTGTCAAAGGCAATTCCATCAAGGCAGAACCTGCTCCTTTGGAGCAGCTGCTGCAGACAAGCTGCCCGCTCCCGCCATCGGAGGAAAACTTAACCAGGGGCCCACAGCACCGTTCAGAGCTCTAAAGAAGCCGAGTAATGGCTCCACGAACCCACGGGAAATAGACCCAGAGGTCATCAATGTGTAATGAGGAGACAGGCTGCTTGTCACACAGCGGCCACAAGATTAGGTTCTGCATTGTCCCTTAAGACTCCTGCAGGAGTCACCTCACCTCAGCCTTCTGCAGCTCTGCAGCCTGCAGTTAAGGCCTCACGGGCACGGAGGCTGGAAGCTATTTTATGCTCATGTGACATGTGCGAAGGTCACTTTCACATACGCTTCAGAAGCACTGAGGACTCAGAGAGGCTAAGGCTTAGAACTGGCACATATCCCATCTGTAGTTTTGTTGGTGCATTTCTTGGGACAAAGTACCAACAGACCCAAGAGAGAAGAATGACTCTAACAAGGATACAGGAAAAATAAAAACAGATGTTTTCTAAATTTCACAGACTTCTCAAGTCAAAATATTCGAAATCTATTGTGTAATCTTAAAGAGTGATAGTGGTTTCAAGCTTTTCACCTCTCACTTTCTAAAATAAATAAGAAACAAATGTTACTTAAACTCAAAACAAGAAAGCTGATAGGCTGTCCGTGGCTGCGATATTAAATTTCTTCAGAAAACAAGGAAATAGTAAATGAGAAGACTAGAGCTAGCCCCAGGAGTCTTATAGGGCAGTGCTGTGTGTGAACCACGTGTATTGTTCAAACATTTCCGGTATCACATGAAAAGAGTAAAAACAAATTAGGTGAAATGAACTTTAATAACACATGTTCTCTAACCCAGCACCACCCAATATTATTTTAACATGTAATCAATTTCTAAAGACTATTAATGAGTTAGCCTAACATTCCTTTCTCCTACATTCCTGCCTTTTTCAAAATCCAGGATGTGTTTTCCATTCACAAGGCATTCAATTTGATGCTAAGTTTTCAACTTCCAGAAGCCAACTGGAGTCTTACCAAAACAATACATTTTGTTTAATAATGATAGTTTGATTTAAAACAATAAATTTTGTGTAATAAATGTTATGTAGTTATTATTAGTGGGTGAAATGTTTCACATACCTTCAATTTTATCATTTAAATGAAGTAATGTTAATAAACTGAGTACACACTCAGTTCCTCAGTCACCTGAGCCATGCGTCCAGTGCTCAGGAGAAGTTTCTCTTCCATTCGATGACACATGAAATCCAGACTCTCAGGTCTGGAGAGAGGATTTGTGGTTGAGAGGATTCGTTCGATGTCCTCCGAGGAACTGAGGGTGAACGTTGACTCGTGCCACAGATCCTGGGATATTTTGACAAGAGGAATCCCTTGACTATCGAGACAGTTTTAGGGCAAAATGGAGGAAGGCAGCTTTGCCTAGCTCGCAGGAAGCAAGCAGCTCCTCAAGGTGTCCGGCGTTTACTGCCAGCCGCATGTGGAGAGCCAGGCAGAAAGCATGGATGGCTGGGACTGTGGACTTGAAAATGACAGACTCAGAATCCCCACGTCTGACCTTTGTCCCCTTCCAGCCTCTATAAACAAAGCTGGAGATCCCATACTGCCTTTGGGAAATGATCTGAAAGATCTTTTAGTATCTCTACATCTCAACTTTCTGGCTTAAACCCAGTCTGCTAGGCAAAAGTCGATGAGATGTGGATAAATGGAGCCAGGGAAATGGCACCACTGACGACAGATGACAGTCACGGTTGTTGACGTGATACATTTAATATAAGACACAGTTGCTCTGAGCTTTCCAAAGGGTCTTCAGAGCTGTGCTCTGTTCTTATAGATGTCCAGTCTCCCAATTGGAATTTTCTCCTCTGCCCACTTCCTTTTAGCTATATCGGTAGGAAGAGGATGCAAGTAAAAGAGCCGGAGAAAGCAGTGCCCAACGTGGTAAACCTGGTCGAAGCGGACTATTCCTACTGGACGCTGGGCTACGCCATTTCTCTGCAAGGAGCACAGAAGCTGGTGGGAGCCGATCCTTTTGGGAAGATGCTGCCAGTGGACGAGTTCCTGCCAATCATGTACAACAAGCATCCTGTGTGAGTGCCCTGAGCTGCCTGCCCGTCCCGTGGGCACAGCCCGCCCGTCCATTACCCTGCTCGGTTTCCAGTGGCCCTTGGTATTTTCTAAAGGTGTACTGCTTTCCTAAATGGTTGTTCCATGATCATGACCCAGGTGGCCAACTCGAGTGATTATCCCCTTTGCAGATGGGGAAGATGAGGCAGAAATGGTGAGTCTTGCAGGGGGCTCCTCTTTAATACCCAGTGTAATGTAATTGGACCTAAGTGTAATTTAATTTAATTTAAGTGTAATTTAATTTATTGGACCCAGTGTAATTTAATTGGACCTAATCTGCTCAGTCTTCTCCTTGTCTTTGATCTTCTTATTTCCATAAACTCATACACCTCAAGGTGAAGGTCATCTTCCTAAGCACCTCAGATTTTTCAACTCATTTCTCAGTCTATTGTGTGTACTGCCGGCCAGGCTTACAATGTCGACAGGAACCCAGACCCATGAACAGTCGCTGTGATGTATTGTGTTATCTGTGATCATGGGGATGTGTTACCTGCGATCAGGGAGAGTGAGGGGGCCTCTGCACAGGGTATCCATGGAAGGCAGCAGTGTTGTGCCCAGGGTTCCTGTAACCCAAGAAAGGAAGTTAACACCTATGGTGCACTCACTGATCTAGGAGCTGAGCAGATGTCGCTTCATATAATCTGCACAGGAGCCGAAGGATGGAGGTCAAATCATTCCTCAACTTTACACTCACGGGGAGCTGGAATGCAAAGCCAGCTTGGCATGGCTCCGAGCCTACCCCAAATTCACTACCATCCAGATCCAGCTGTCTGATTTACTAATCAGGAACGGGGTGTTTCTATCAATTGATCACACACATTAATTATTATGGTCCAACTGAGCTTACTTCTTAACTTTTAGAGTAAGACCTAAAATTCATCTTTTTAAACTAGTCTATTTAAACACAACAGAAATATCCTGACCTTTTCTTTGTGTGTTTGTTTAGATCACCTGAAAGCCCCTAAAGATCTTTTATTGTGTTTCTAACGTTTTCCAAAAAAGGACACAACTTAAAAGACAAATGAATCCCCAACAGTTTAAGAGATAACGAGCAGGGCCCCTTGCTTCTTTCCCCTGTTCTGTCAGCGTCCTGCCCCTCACACACACCTGTCACCTGCCCCTCATGCACCCATCACCTGCCCCTACACACCTGTCACCTGCCCCTCACGCACCTGTCCCCTCTTGTTTCCAGAGCCGAGTACAAGGAGTATTACGAGTCCAGAGACCTGAAGGCCTTCTCTGCGGAACCCTTGCTCATCTACCCAACACACTACACAGGCCAGCCGGGGTATCTGAGTGACACGGAGACCTCCACCATCTGGGACAATGAGACGGTGGCTACTGACTGGGACAGGACACATTCCTGGAAGTCCCGGAAGCAGGGTCACATCCACCGCAACGCCAAGAACACAGAGGCCCTGCCACCGCCAGCCTCCCTGGACATGGTGCCTTCGAGGGACGAGCTATGAGCTGCCACAGGGCTTCGCCACCCTTCGGTTTTGCTAATGGGCTGTTCATCTTTTAGCTCCAGTGTCTTCTCGTGGTCACAGTCGTCTAAGCAAAGAGGTCGAACGTGACTGACTGAAATTAATATATTTTCGACAGGAGAGGAGAATGAGGAAACTAAACCCAAATTTCCTGGGATGGCTGGAAGACAGGCTTTATGGCAACCATGAAGGTCAATTGTACTCTCGATGCCTAGTCCACTACCCGTATGATACCGGTTCTCACGTTAAGGTTGAAAAATATGGCTCAGAGACTCGTCCAAGAGAAAGGTGATCACCACACTGCCCCATCGATACACAGGTGGGCAAGGCAGCCATGACAGCTGGACCACATGTGTTGGTCTAGGGGCCCATTTTATGTCATCGATGTAACCTTGAAGACTTGTGTATTTCACAAGTTTGTGGGGAAAATCAAATCACTTAAAACCAAATTAACGGGGCTTTTTTGCTTTAAGGAATTCTGTGATGAGCCTTATGGCAAAGTGAATTTTTCATCATAGTCCTAGTTATACAACAGGGATGGGTGTTGAGTCTGAGACTTCGCCTTTGACCATCGTGGCAATTGACGGCCTCATAAAGAGGTTCCAGTTTGCCATGTGGATATAGCTTAGTAGATATTTGGGGGGTTGTGTAGACACTTGAGGAAAAAAACACCTCAAACTTTGACCTTTTGATTGCAGTCACTTGAGTCAGGATGCTCTATTTATGGAGATAAATTTAATATATAAGGGGTTAGGGCTGGTGTCTAATTTCTGTGCCAGAGACCAGCATGTCAGACTCACCCCCCCACCTGGGGACGGGTTGCAGGTGTGAGTTTTCTGTGCCACTGTTAAGGGGCAGAGCACATTTGTCAGGCGGGCAACCGTCCTTGCCTGGGTCTTTCATTCATTTGGATTATTTATTTTACAAAGTGTGGGGGAAGTACCTGTTAGACAAGGCAGAAAAACAGATGTTGCGCGCTTTCGTGGCACCCTGAGGAGCAGTCGGTGTGGACATGGTAGTTCAACGATCTGGGCCTCCTGCATTTCCCAGGGGGACTCTGCAGGGAGAGGGAACCCTAACCACCCCAAAGCCAACGACTCTCCATTCCCGGTGAGATACCTCGGTCAGAAACAACAGACTGATCAGCTGACTCCGGCCAAAGGCCAGGGAAGCTCTGGGCATCAGGAGCCTGGGCAGACAACCTCCCTGCTTTCTTTATGGATGGATTTTCTGTAAAAGGCAGCGTTGGCCGACACCATCTCCTCCAGCTCCACCATCTGCCATCCTTGACTATCTCACGGCGGTTTGCTTCGGGTTTGCGTTCTCGTACCTGCAAGCAGCAAAACCTTGCCTCCAGAAATAGCCTCCCCGAGCCTCCTGTCCACACACTCCTGCCCCAGCGGCCTCCATGTTGGAGCTTCAAGCTTTGGAGCAGAGCCCAGGGATGGGGATGCTGCGTGTGCCAGCTCACTGCTCCCCAGAGAGGCCCTGGATGCAGGACGAGGCAGCGTGCCTTCCCCGGGACCCCAGCCTGGGCCCTCCTCCTTGATTAACTATTGCTGATACTCTCCTACGCTGACAAATAGGCCAGGAGACCGAGGAAAGGGAAGTCAGCTGACTCCAATTTTTATTGCATAGACATAGCTGTCAGAGCTTGACTCTTTGTATTTTTATTTTTTCCCTAGAAAAACAGAAAGAGCACCTGGAGAGCTCATGGAAAACCCTTAGGTGACCCCTAAGGTTTCCTTAAGTATTTTGTTTGCGTATTTTAGTGTGTGCAAGTGTGTGTGACGTTCACGATATTTTTTTAATGGGGTGGGAGGTGGCCGGGGTATTGGGAGTCGGGGGAGGGGATTGAGTTTTTTTTGTGTGTGTGGTTTTGTTTAACAGAGAACATATTTTTTTCCTATTTCCCTGTCAGCTGGTCTGATGGGTTTACGAATTCCCGTTCTTAAAAGACATTGGTTTTAAGTTGTAGAATTTTAGATGAGGACTGCCCTACTGTGAAGAAGTTCTGGTTCTGTTAGCCCAGGTATCGCTTCTCCCCGCTCTTGTCTGGGAACCCCAGCATCGTCCTTCTGTTGCGAAGGTGTGAACTGCAGACCCAGCATTTCTTTTAAAAAGTCACCTCTTCAGCAACCCAGGGCTTCCTCAGCCTCATGTTTCTTCCTGCCTCCCCTTGAGGAAGTCGAGACGTCTGACCTTCACAGTGTCAGAGGCTTTGCACCTATTCTCTGCCCCTGGAAGCTGAACTCCATCTGGATCCCCGTCTGGAGCTTGGGATCCAGCGTGGAATCTTCTGGACAGATGACCCCGACTTGAGCGGTGCTGGTGCTACTGAGTACGGACAGAGGACATACTGCGGGGTCTTTGCTTTGGGTTCACTGGGGCCCGCTGCGAGAACTCTGGCAAGCAAGAAAGAGCCAGCATCCCAGCACGCTGCCCTGTCTGTCATGCTGTGTCATTTCAGGAGGTGAAGTGATAAACTACTTGCCTTCTAAGCTCTTTGTGAAAAATTAAAAAAAAAAAATTTGTTTGGCTCAACGCTATGATTGTTTATTGGTTCCTCCAACACGGATCGATGGCCAGTGTCGTTGGGATGTTCAGGTCTGCCCTGGAACAAAGATGTCAAAGGCCAGAAATAACGGGAGAGGGTGGCCACGGACCTTCCTGTCTTGGGGGGGGTTGTTTTGGGCTGCTGGGTAGAGGTGGGTCAGCTGAGGTTCTAGGCTGTAGGAGTGCTCAGTGGGAGGGGAGGGGGTCCAGCTTGCATTTGTGTGCTATAGGTCAGCCTATCCATTCATTGAAAGGTTCTGTGATGCTTGTCTAAGGCCAAAGAGCTTTATACTGGGCAAAAGAGAGAGAGAGAGAGAGAGAGAGAGAGAGAGAGAGAGAGAGAGAGAGAGAGAATCCAGCTTGGCCTTAGCAGCTTAACAATAAGGAGAAAGCGGTGGCATGTGGGGTGACTTCCCTCTGAGCGGCTGATGGCAGCCCTCAGTGAGTGCAGGGCGGCTAAGACATGGGCCAAGCGTCTGAGCAGTAGGGACCCTCATGGGATCACCACTGGCTCTGTGTGGTGACACAGTGCAGCTCCGGCTTGTCAGGGCTATGCTGCATCCGCTGACCGCGCCCATCAAAGCCTGGCCCGCGGGCATCCACACAGCGAGCCTGCAGCCCGGAGGGTGTGGTCAGGGCCACACGGGGCCCACAGACCCCTCTCCGGGAGCCCCCCTGGCCCGTGGCTGTGGAACCGGCTGCCACGGCCCTGGCTGCCCTCCAGCTCCACGTCAGGCTTTCCCCAGAGCAGCAGGGGGCTGGGTTCTCCCAGGGTGCTGCTCGCTCATCTGAGGTCACATCTCCGAGGGTGTCACAGCTGCAGTGTGTGGCTGCTCAAACGGGGAAGGAGGCTGGAGGGCTTCTGGGAAGCCGGGACCCCCTTAGGCCAGAAGCCTCCCAGGAGCAGCAGCAGCTGACTCATGGTGGGTGCCAAGTGTCACGAGCGCTGTGTCATTTAACACTGTGTGACCTTCAGGAGGGGGGAACTATTATCAGCCTCCCTACTTTTCAGCTGAGGCAATAGCTGAGTGACTTGGCTAAGGAAGTAAGTGACCTGGGGTCAGACCCCATCCAGAGTCCAAACCATCCGTGCAGAGCTTCTGGGGGACAGTCCGTCTCGTTTCTTGTTTTCTCTCTAACATCCAATGTCTTTCTCTGTCTCCCCCTCCCCCTCCCTTCTCCTCTCTCCTCTCTCTCTCTCTCTCTCTCTCTCTCTCTCCCTCTCTCTCTCAAACACACACACACACACAGCCTCATGTAAAAAGAACTTGCAGCGCCAACCCCTATAAAATCTCATACGTTGACTCTTCAGCTGCTCAGACCGATTCTCTGGTGAGTTTTGCTGGAGGCTTGGATGTCAGATATTATATAAATGAGAATCAGAAATAGATGTCTGGGGAAAGCAAACAGTCTCATTTAGAATACTTTTCCCGTTTTGGAACTGGTGCCTTGATTTTTTTTTCTTTTTTTTTTTTTAATGCCTGGAGCAATCCAGAAAGTTTAAATCGTTCACTATTTTTTTTTTTTTAACTTGACTTACTGCTACCCCTTATGTAAGAAATTGGAACTGTAGCACAAAATGTTGCTTTGGGATTAAACGATGGTGGGAATAGAATTTCTTTGCAGGAGCCTGTGACGAAATTCTTGGACACTGATAGCTGGCTCACAGAGAGGTTGAGTGGGAGGTCCCAGCTCTCTAGGGTGGCTCCAGAGCCCCTGTCACACCCACTCCTCCTTTGACTCTGCGTGCACTTGGTGCTTTTCACAAGAGGCCCTCCTGCTGGTCCCCCCGACCCCCGTGGGCCTGCCAAGTTCAGGGATCTGATGGATTCGAATCCTAGCTGGGGCGCTAACTCACAGGGTCATCCTGCTTTTTACGGCCGTTTCCTCGTCTGTGAGATGGCGTAGTGCTCGGGTAACAGGTGGCAGTGCTTTGCCGAGCCGCAGAACGTTCCCTGGGGACTTTACAGAACCAACCAGATGCCCGTCTCACCAAGACGGCGTGAACCCGCCTGGCTGGAAGGCTGGGCATGAAGCCTGCAGACCCTCTGGCCCCCTCCTCAGCTCTGTGAGGCTCGGGAGGCGAGTCCGCCAGGAGAGCCCCCCCCAGGACCCAGCGCCCAGCCCGGTGACACGCATGCCGTGGGTGCCGTCATTCACGGCTCTGCCCTGACCTGGAACTACTGAGTTAGGTGCCCTGGGCCTCAGCCCCCGTCCCTGTAGTGAGGGGCTGACCCACGGTTTGTAAGATGCCTTCCAACGGGCAAGCAAATGCTCACACGCCCGATTCCTCACCGTGTTAAGTCAGGGAATCGCTTCCAGCTTTCCGGGTAGAGAGGTTGAGAAACCAGAACCACACTGTGGTTTTCAGATTCTGAGTCTAAAATAATTAAATTTGCCTGGCTTCCGTTTGATCTCGTGGGTTATGTGTAAACACTTGAAATTTCCTACATTTGTTTTCAACACCATCTGTAAAGTAACTCCAAATTTGGTCGGAGTAGGGACCACATGAGAAGCATGTAAATTGGTGGAGACCGCACGCTACAAATTAAATTCCGTAAGGCTAATTGTAGACAAAATTAAATCACTCCTTCTGGCATGGTGTCCTCCTTTGAACACCTGTCTTTCTTCAACCCTTGCTGTGCTCCATGCGGCCCCCACCTCGGTCCTCACTGCCACCTCTCCCGAAGTTTGGCTTTTGCTGATGACTGTGGGAAAATAAGCCCAGGCCCCCTTTTCAGAAGCCATAACTCCGCTGTGGCAGAGACGGTGATGACCACGGGGCACTCTAGGTGTTGTCCTGCGTTTCCCCACCTCCCTTGCTCTTGGCTTGTGGCCACGGACTGACCAGACGCCTGGGAATGGAGGTGACATTGTCGCTTTGGTCTAAGGCAGTTAGGAACGGTGGCGAGTTCTCCCCACCATCGCCGAGCCATGAAGGAAGAACCTGAGGTGACAGAGTTGCGAGACGAAAGCCACCTGGACCCATGAGACGCTGTTCAGGGGAGAAGTCACTCAGGAGAGCTGCTTGGCTGGCTTTCCACGGTGACGTGATGAAACATAAAATCGTCCTTAAAAAAACATTATGAAGATTTCGTGGTTTATTACTTCAGCCTAGCCTGATACATCCCTTCTGGAAGTATTTCATTTTAAGAGAGGCTCTAGGGGAAATAGTAATGCAAAACTCAGTGGAAATAACTTCTCCTAGTAGCATTCTGAGCCGGGGTCTGAGCAGTGTCACTGCATCAGCATCTGCACACAGAACCAGAGCACCCGCATCTGGGACCCTCCCCATGCCGCTGGTCCAGGGCATGGGGCAGCGCTGCAGGCCTCCTTGTGGCCCCTTGCTGCATGGCAGATCTGAAAAAGCTCCAGAGAAGGACATTTTAGGACATTATTCCTTTAGGCAAAAAGTCACCGAGCCCAGTTTCTAGAAGGAGGCAAAACAAGGGGCTCAGTTTTCTACAATGATCTTGCAAAAATAGCTCCTGCCAGGAATAGAAATCACTTTTTATATCCTGCCCCACCGCGGATCATTAATTATTAAAACGCCGGCTTGGCTCTCTCCAAAATCCCACAAGGGCCCAGAAAACTCGATCGTTTGGATCCATTTCTGCATCCACTGGAGAACCGTTCTGGGGACTTACTGGAAACAACGATGAAATGACCATAACGAGCATCTGCCGAGTGAGGCGGGTCTCAGTCCAAGCGCCTTTTCCGAAGGCCTTTGGTCCCTCCAGAGGGGCCCTGCTGGCTTCCAGAACGCCACGGAAGGTTTCAAGAACTATGCAGGTGCAGACTGCAGAAAAAGGCTGTCAGCAAGTCGGCAGAATGCTACCTCGACTCCCAACTTCAAGTTCAATTTTATAGAAAGTGTCCTGCGCAGCATGACCCCTAAGAATAGCACCTAGCAGCTGGCGTCACTTCAGACCTCCTAAGGAGGTCATCCTTCGCCCCAGTTCTGGTTTGCCAGCGTTGTGACACTCGCCAGTGTGGGAGTCCCCTCCGACTCTGCCCCTGGAGTTCCCCCTGCTCCCTCTGCCCGAGCCAGAGTGGGCTTCCAAAAGCTTATCGACACGTCTGGAACCCAGAACCCACTCGATTAATACTCGAGATGAAGTCCCTTTGGGTCTGGCAGCACACGCCGACCAAGTCCCAAATCACTTTATTAGTTTAACCAAAAGGTAAACAGATGACGGAGATGCAGAAAGACAAGCATGCGAGCAGCTAGAAGCATTACCCGGCTGTCCACCAGGAAACAAACTGAAGACATTTAAAGTGGCATTAAATAAATGAGGCTACGTTTTATCTAACTGGAATTTCCGTTGTCTTTAAAAAAGGAAAAAATATATATATATGTATATATTTTTTACATTGCCGTATATAAATCTAGACTCTACATATACAGTATAATTACACAGGGCGAGCATGTGGGCACATGTATGTCTTGGTAGCTACACTCTAAATCAAGCTGACACTTCTCTATTACTTTTTCGACCTTGAAACCGAGAAATTCAGGCCGAAGCTACATTGACTTCAGTTTCTGCAATGCCTAGCACCCCGGCCATCCCTCCTCCAAGCACAGAAGCACAGACGGGACGAGCCTCACGAACAGAAGAAAGTGCTTTTCCACCAGCTGAAACCTAGCCGGTCTGCACGATGCACAGACGGATGTCCTAGGCCGATCTGAAGGACGTGTAAGGCCCTCCTGGCTCATTCTTTGGTCCACTGCACAAATCTCTAAACTGTCTCAGGCGTTTCTTGCAGATCTCCTATGGCTATGCACGTAAGCCTCACATAGCCTTTGGGAGATGTGTTACGGGATTAGGAAGGGAGAAAAAATGCTCTATGTTACAATCTACTCTTCATATCTGGCTTCGTCCTCTTTATTTTTGGAATAAAAACTGCTATTTTGAAACTTTTTTCTTTAAAGGGACAACATTCTCAAAGTGCTTCTTCCTCGTGTCGACATTTCACATATGGCTTTTAGTTCAGACCTAGCACAGCTCCGGTTTGGAAGGGAGAGGGTGACGGTGTTACTAGTGACAAAAATGGCACTTAACAGGGACACTGTGATAGCAAGTGTGGGGACCCGAAGAAAGATGTGACCGATCCCAACTGGAAGACCTCTTTCGGAATGACGTGGGTAATATTTGGGCCCCGCGTCTTTTCCCATCACGAGGCACAGTAATGCTGTAAAAGTTACTGAGGAAAAAAACAGGACGCCGCTGTCGGCAGGGGACATCTGAGGGGCTACTGACAGCAACTTCTGCTTAGAAATCTTTCACAGGCTCAAAATGGTCAAACAGGAGTCAATCGCAGTAGAATTTCTACACCTGAGGAACACATTGCACATAACAGAGAGGTACTACGATCCAGGTGGCAGAAGACCCCTTCACATGCAGAAGGCCATCAGAAAAGGCAACGGAGTGGCTTTCCGAGACGGAGAAGAGTCCCAGCGAGTCGCCATCCTTTTGAGATTTCGTTTCTGGCGGATAAGTTACCAGAGAACATGGCCGGTGGAGCAACCACGACTGTGATATGTTCTTAGGGGGGAAACAGAAACACGAGGCGGCTGCCAGAAATCGAAACAGGCTGGTGGTGGCTCCAGAAACGTCATGACAGCTGGACCAGACGGCTGGCTGGACCCCTGAAGCCCCTCGCTCCCCCCCGCCCCCACCCCACCCCACCCCACCCGAGCAGAGAGCAGCGGGTGCAGGCGGAGGTCGAAAGCCACCGGCTCATCCAAACCCTTTCAAAAGTGTCCTGTCATTCAGCCCGTGACGGTTCCAGCCTTCGCAGTTGATCTCTTCTGGTGGCACTTGGTGGAGAAAGTATTCCTCTCCCTTTATAAAAATAGTTTGGACTGCTCCTAATACTGGCACCAAGGACACTCTGCATTCACAGGATTGAATCCATCTGTTCGGAAGGCATGAGGCTAGGTTCTCAGTTCCTTCTATTTCCCTGTAAAAAGTGACCTCAGCTTTCCAGGCCATTGTGCAAATTTGTTTTTCCATAGTCTAGAATATTCTATAAGTCCCTCATATACCTATATATATACACACATACATACCAAATATGTGTTATATACACATATATATTTATAAATGTGGGTAATTCTGCATTTCAGTCTCAAATAGGTCAAGGAGAATCAGTGAATTGTTCATCCTTTTCATGTCAAATGCATCCCCCATCTCCCCTCAACGCCTATCACAGTGCCTTGCACCCCAGAGGTACTCCAAAAACACCTGATGCCATCACCAACGATCCCTAACACTGGATGGTAGCTGCAGTCCCCGTGGCCCGTCCTCAGCCCCGCCGTGCCTTTGGCAAGCAAGAGGCCACCGGCCTCTCCCCTCAGAGGGTGATTTTGCTGTGTCTGTTGCTCCAGCAGCCCCGTTTAGTCATTCTGGGCAAGGTCGAGCTGGTCTGCCTGCGCAGCTTTGCTTGTTCTTCCACAGAGTTCTTTTTGCGTAAAATGAAGTCAAAGTTCACTTGGCTGTTCATGGCATAAAAGACATTTGCCGAGTCTGGGATCACGAGTTCTAAAAACAGTAAGGAGAGAGAAGGTGGTCAGCTGTGTGGGTCGAACCAGCACGGACAGTGCCAGGGGTATATTCTGCCCAGACTCAAGGCTGGGACTATAGCCCTTTGTCACTAGAATGTGAACCAAACTAAAAAGTGACAACCCCTACCCCCAAGAACTGGTTCCAACAGCATCTCAATCCCAATTTTTAAAAATCTAAGTGCAAATATATTCCTAGAAATTCAACCCACAAACTAAATGTTCAAATGCAACATGTTTGAGCTGGAAGAAAGCAGAGTGGGGGAATTTAAATGACGTTCCCAAGATCACAGCTAGTAAACGGCAGAGCTGGGGCTAGAACCCAGGTCTCCTTCCTCCTGTGGTCCATTTTCTACTCTGATACGCAGCTTTTCTCAGAGACTAAAAGAATCCAATGACATGGAGAAAAAAGTAGAAAACCTACAGTGTTTTTCAGAACTCTTGGAATACTGAAATATTTTGTGAAGTAATCCCAAATTGAACCAGTATTTTATTCCTTTTGAGGCTTTGCTTTATCAAGAGCATGAATTTAAATATTAAATAGCATCCAGGTAAGATAGCATATCTCTATTAACATTTAAACTTGTCTACTTCAATGAATCCTAAGTAGATAGCTGCAATTTCTGAATAAGGGCTATTCCAGGTATGATGTGAAATTTTCAATTGAAGTTATTTTAATCTATCTTTATTTTTAAAAGAAGGCATATACAAGTTAGCACTCAGGGATGATGGGTATTTCAAAAACAAGCAAGCAACAAAAAGGCAAAATGTGCAGGTCTAGCTTTATGACGGTGGAATGGGAAAGGCAAGCAGTAGAGGCATCTGATTTTGGAACTGGGTTAAATTATATTATATTAACTTAAAATGTGAAGATTCTATAGCAGAACTGATGCAAGCAGGTTCTGGGGGCCTCTGGAACATATTTTGCACAAATGTTCCATAAAGAATAACTCCTTTAAAGTGTCTCCAATCTCCTGCCCACATATTCTGGGGCCGGTAACAATGGCCCTCACAGCTGTGTGTCACAGAGCCCATCTCCAAGCACATTCTTGGTATCTTCACAATCGCCCTGTGATGTATGAGGAACTAGTAGGGTATCGTGTCCATTGCACTAGCTGAGGACCAAGGCCCTGGAAGGTCAGACTGCCACGAAGACCGGCCAGCGGTGAGTAGAGCTGGGCCCACATTGCACCCGGGGGCTCCTGGTTCATGGTCTCTGGACCCACCGGCCTCACCTGCACATCGCTCTGTCAGCATCATGGTAAAACCCAAGGGACCACTTTTTAGGCTCAGAATTTTAACCGTAACTACATTAAAAGATATAACTGAGAAAAGTTTGCCCCACAAGCTAGGATTCAGCTGAATAAATGAGAAAACATCCAACGGTTGAAAAGTATTTTCTCAGCGGCAATAGCTTTCCCCTCTGAGAAAAGATACTATAATTCTGGCCTTTCCCTGGGGCCAGTCTCCCCTGGGTGATTTGCGGGTCAAATGCAGTACAAATCGCTGCTCCCTTGCTTGCATTGGTCACTGCCAGGTCGGCCAGTAGAAAGGGCTGGACTCACACAACGATATTTGCTGCTCCTTGCGTACTTGGAGATGAGACTTACTCTGAGTCACTTTCTATGATGTGACAGCATATAGAGGAGTTATCCACCAGCTTGGCTCCCCACGCAGCGCCACCTTCACGCAATTAACCCCGCTTGGTTCTGCTTAAAAACGACACCGTACCCATTTCCTGACCTCTATGCACCGCGGTAACCCGCTGTGAGCAGGCACGAGAAGGCGCGGGCGCCCACCTTTGTCCTCCGAGATGACCTGCACCAGCTCGTACTCCTCGGCGGGGTCCGAGTCCAGGTTGTGCTTCAGCATCGCCCTCTGGATCACGGCGGGGGTTTTGTCCTGGCTCGTCAGCTGGAAAGGCAAGGAGGGGGGTGCAAAGCGTTCACTTCGTGTTTCCTGAGAGAGTTCTCCCGACCTCTTACTCTGGCTGCCTTGTGCCTTTCTGGGAGAAACGGGCCAGTGGAATGAGAACGGGACCAAGAGCCAGAACTCCTGGGCTCCACCCTTAGCAGGCAAAGGACGATGGGCCATTTACTCTCTCAGCCACCTACTCTCAGCGTCACGGTGTCTCCCCCTCTATTGAAATAGAGGGAAAGTGTGTGCCTTGCCTGCGTCCTTCACACTGGTTGAGGATCCAGTGGAAGAAGATACGTGAGGGTTTTGTAAAAAATCATAGCATTTTCAGTCTTGGGCCGAAATGCCCCTTACCTGTCGAGCTGTTGCCACGGCACTGGTTACAACCTGTGGCCATAATTCTGCACATTGACCATTTCAAAAAATACAAGTGACCCTGTGGCCCAGCCATCCTACTCCTGGGCATTTAGCAAGAGAAAATGAAAACATACATCTTCAAGAGGACTGGTATCCAAATGTTCATAGCAGATTTATTCACAATAGCTGAAAAGTGGAATCAACCGGAATCTTGTTGACAACAGGGGAATGGATAAAGAAATTGTAGAATATTCACAATAGAACACTACTCAGCAGCTAAAAGGAACTACGAATGGATACACACAGCAGTGGGGATGAAACACACCATGCTGAGCCAAGGAAGCTAGACACGAAAGAGTCTGTGCTTTCAAAAACAGGCTAAACCTTTGGTGTTAGAAAATTAACGTTAGCCTTAACCTTAACTAGATTACAATGGTATTGATTGGATGGGGCATGAGGGAATTTTTGGAAGGATGAAAAATATTCTTTATCTTGACTTAGGGTGGTGGTTACAGATGTAGATGTAGATAGGAGAGGGATAGTAATAGAGTTATAAAAACCTAAAGAACTGAGCACTTAAGATCTGTGTATGTAATTGTTTGTAAATTATGCTTCAATAAAATTCAGCTTCTATGTGTTTAAATATAATAAACCTAATATTTTTTTTAAACATACAAGTAAAGATTCCCCTCACCACCAATTCTGACTTTCTTCTCTTTATCTCTGCCTATCAGCCAGCCATTTGCAGGATGGTTAGAAAAAGAGGGCTGACTTATGTACCATCCTTAGGCAATTTCTTTACATTGAAAGAAAGTGAAAGAAAACTCATACTATTCTTTCTTTTTTTTTAGGTGAGGCAACTCTTGGTTGACCTCACAGATTACAAGGACCTTGTCAGCGTACAAACCTTTATTTTTCTTTTTTTACATCTACAGCACCTGGTCTTCCTAGCTGGTCTCCCATCCAAGTACTAACCAGGCCTGACCCTGCTTAGCTTCCGAGATCAGAGGGGATCGGGCTTGTTCAGGGTGGCATGGCCATAGACCAGACTATTTTTACTTAAAAATAAACGCTGTCCTCTCTAGGTGGTAAGAAGAGAGACAACCAGCAAACAAAAAACAAAAATGAGTCTAATTCCCTCCAGGACATTCTGTCACTGGGAGCCTGAGATGGCGAGACCCAGGTGTCTCCCTCTGGTAGGGGTGGCAGCTGGCATTTGTGATTCAGTAAACAACGAGCATTACAATAGAGCCTTGTAAGCAACAGAGACCTTGCTCGTTTGTCTATTACCAAAACATCTGGTCTGTCCATTTACAAGGGCGAAAGAGAGGCACGCAAAATTTTCAAGGAGGAAAATATGTTGTTTGATAGTCTTAAAAAAGAAAAACAGTCCTGCGCTGAATCAAAGTGGACTAGGAGCTGAAGGAGAAAGGACAGCACTGGGACGGACGCTGGGCCAAGGCGGTCGATGTCAGGTTGAGCTGTCAGCTTGAAACTTGTCTAAGGAAAAAACCATCTTTATTTTCTTTACCTTAAACTTCCTCGGGTGTGTCCATGGGAGGACAGGATGGCCAAGGGCCTTTGAGTGCTTATTACTTTGTACCATAAAAGCTACTGAGGGGAACTAACAATCACAATTAGTATCAACAGCTTGACCATGCAGCTGAATGCTGACATACTAAACCAGCACCGTCCAGTGTGTGTGTGTGTGTGTGTGTGTGTGTGTGTGTGTGTGTGTGTGTACTGTATGTATATATATATAACGTGAGCCTCATTTGTAATTTTAAATATCTAGTGGCCACATTTGAAAAGTTTTTAAAAAGGAAATTTAAGTACAATAATAATATATTATTTAATCTAATACATCCAAAATATTATTTCAACATGTAATAATACAAAGATTGAGATAGTGTACATTTTTTTTGTACTAAGTCTTCAAAATCTGGTGTATATTTTTATACTCACAGCCCATCTCAATCTGGACCACTCCCATTTCAAATGCTCAACTGCCACGTGTGGCTAGTGGCCGCTCCACTGAATGGCACGGTACTGAATGATGCTTGGGTGTCCCCTTCATGCACCCTAAACAGGGAATGCAAACAACGCCCTGTGCCCCTTCCCCGAGGTTAGTTTTCTAACGCCACACGTTGCTTTAGCCTGTTTTTGAAAGAACAGGCTCCTACAGGATGCAACCTTTTGTGTCTGGTTTCTTCGGCTCAACATGATGCTTTAGAGATTCATCTACATTGTTGCACGCATCAGTTCTTAGTTCCCTTTAGGTCAAAGACACTGCACAGTTAACATAGGTGGAACTTACTTCTCTGTCAGCATAGGAAGGAAGAGCCATGTGAATAAACCACGCTGAAAACACAGTAACAGCACAATGGCCTTGGCTTCCTGGTGGGTCCCCTACCTCTCTGCTGCTCCTCGATCAGCCCCCAGCCCCATGACCAGCTGAGATCTGTCTTAGCCTGCACCAGCTCCCTGCATATGGCTGTATCCACCCGGTAGGGCTGGACCTCTCCCGGTACTTGACCCTGGCACCAGCCTTGCACCAACCCATGCTTCTGGTCTCTACTGGACAGTGCCGTCCGGATCTCCTACTGGTACCTCCAAATTAAATGTCCCCAGAACCTCTTCCTCCAGGACTTCATATCTACCTGTGCAAGACAACCAACCACCAAGCCACCTGGGCAGCCTTGAGACCTCCCTCTTCCTCAGCTCCCACGACAGTCACCAAAATGTTGATAACTGAATGAATGAATTCTACAATTCTAACTTATAAAATTTTTCAAAAATCTGTGTTTTCTCCAGCCACGTGACCACCATTCAAGCACTTTTCATCTCCTGTGTGGAGATGACAGCAGCTTCCTAACCCCTTCCCTACCTCTAGTCTTGTCCCGACCCCACCCCCAGCATCGAGTCTCCACGACGCCAGTTACTTTTCTAACGAACCTTAAAAATCAATAAGACCTATTGTCTGTGGGACTAACAGAAACTCCTTCATGTGCGCCGTAGGCCCTCTACAATCTGATCTGACCTCTATTGGAGTATTTAGTATATTTTTTCAGTACATTTTGGATAACGCTTTATGATCTCCCTTTCGATTATAAGTTCCTCAAAGACAGAAATGTCTCATTCATCTCCCTATCCCCAAAGCCTTGTCCAATGACTAGTACACAACCAAGTTCAAGAAATATTTTGCTAATTCAGTGAGTGCTTTAGCACAGCTTTTCTCTAGAACATTGAAAGACAGTGCCTCCAGAGCACCTACGTCATATTCAGAGCTGAGCTTGTCAGCGCTCGGTATGCAAGTGATAAAGATGAGCAGAGGTGCAGAATTAGCCGTGGGATTTTATTGCAAAGGAGAATCTGCTTTTCAATATAGGATATGTCCTATAAACTAAAGAGTTGATTCTCATAATAAACACATGAGACCATTCACACCGAAGTTATTACCAGGAGAGGCTCCGTATTCCAAAAAGACTGCCATTATTCAAAACGTTTGGGGGACCGTGCTCAAAAACATAGATTTTATAAGAAGCTGAAAAGCATCTGTCTCGTTTATTTGTAAGCACAGTCCCTCGTGGACTCATGCTGTATTTCCAGCTTGATCATCCACTTTACTAAGTCTGATTCCAAATGACTACAAGAAAGATTTGCCCCCATGGGGGCACTGCCGAGACCGCACGGCAACTCGGTTATAAATCCCCACGTGGTTCCACAGGAAGCCTTCCAAGAGGCGTGTGGCAGTGGCCCCTCTGGGATACAGTTATATAGTCATCGGAGATGACAGTTTTGAAAAGGGTGACACTGCCCTGGACGAATAAGTTTCAGCAAATTTTAAACGTTCTGTCCTGTAAGTGTTGTTGCTACATAAACATTTTACTATACGACATCTCGGTCCTCCCCGAGGGAGGCGCTGGCACTCGTGCCCCAGGCACGTGCTCGTCTCGGGTGAACGCACGCGTGCGGCTAACGCCCGGCGCCTGGGGGCGGCGGGCCGAGGGCTCACCACGATGCTCTTGTACATGTTGCCGTTGCTGTCCTCCACGCTGATGCGGATGATGCACGTGTCCTCGTTCTGTTGGTTGTAGACGGGAGGCAGCACTGTCGAGGTAGTGGACGTCACGGAGACCGAGCGCTTGTGCACTCTGGGGTTGTTGTTGCAGGGCGGAGGGGAGGACAGGGGGTTCATTAAGGACGACATCCCTGAGGAGTTTGTGTCCATGGAATGGACGGAGGAACACGAGGAGGATGACTCCGACAGCTGGAGGAGCAAGCACACCCGGGAAGAACAGGGACTGTTCGAGCCGAGACCAACAGTGGGCTTCACAGTTGTCAAAGCATAGTAGTCAAGACTAATAAACTTCTGCTGTCCCCCACCCACAGCAGCCCCCAGTGCACTTGCATCTTGTCTCTGGTCTAAGCACCCCCAAGGCAGGTGCCTGTCAGTGACTCAGTCCTTAACCTCACAGTCACCCTACACTCCTGTGAGGCAAGGCGGTTCTGTCCCTTCCCTAGTTTTCAGCTGCTCTTAAGGAGTTGAACCAGCAGATGGCAGCAGACACCAGGAACTAGAGCCAATATGGGCTCCCAAAGGAAATGGGAAGCTTCCAGGGCAGGAGGGAAGCCTTACACCAACGACTAACATCCTCGCGCCTTGAGCGGGAAAGATGCTAGCCATGCCCGCCGTGATCACGTCTCTCCTGATCCTGCTTTGCAAGCAGCTTCTATAGTGGGAGAGAAATGTCAACATTTTTATACGTTTCTGAGATAAGGACCCCAGATCACACAGCTGGGCACAGAACCTGAGTCCTGACAAGGCCCCTGTGATCGCCACTCTCTTTCTACGGCTGAGGATCCTGAGGCCAGAGAGAAAACTGCTGACAGCAACCCCGGGACGTGCTTCCAAGTTCCCTGACTCCCCCGGTCATGTGCTCAGAGCCAGGACGCAGCCACGGCCAGCTGCGGGCGACGATAACGTGGTGAATGAACACGGTATTCCAGCGCCTCGCTGATGTTTGTGATGAGCTTTCACACATCTCGTGAGCAAGATGCAGAGCATCGTAAAGATGCAGGAATCGAGATTCAGAGAAGCGCAGACCCGCCCAGGGGAACACAGCCTCTGCGCACCTTTTCCACGTTTGCTTGTAGGACAAACTGTCCACGTTTTCATGTTGTGCATCAGGGGAACTAAGGAATGAGGTGCTAGAGTTAATGTGCTTTGCTGATTCAACTACATAGTGAGCAGTGTGCAATCCCAGTGACGACAGAAGCAGGGTGTCTAAAGCTCACTAGGTGGTGCTCCAAAAAGTCATTAAATCAATCAGTTTTAAATATTCATTTGTATTGTAGAAAAATCACAATTTCTTAGAATGAGTTAAGCCAATGATACCACTCAGTCTTATGAAATAATCTGTAAGTCATCTAAAAAATAAATAACATTCATTGCTTTTGTACCAGTCTACCTGTCCGTGTCTACCTACCAGTCGGCCTACCTTTCTGATTATCTGGCTTCCAAATAAAATGGAGTTTACTCTACTGTATTTCCTACAGACTTCTTCTTCCTATGGCATAACTACACAGTAAACTCTCCTGCTTGTTGAGTTTCATTAGAGCCAGCAAGTTGATGTTTCAACTCTGACAGGCAGGAGTCTAACTGTGGCTCTATTGTCATGTGGTTTAGTTACATTTTTCCCCTTATGGGTCCAAATGAGTCAACTCGTGGCTCAGTGTGAGGGCTAACTGATAGTCGATCATTTTAATAGCCTCACTTTCCTTGAAGGTGTACCACAACAGTAGCCAAGAACGTCCCTTTTCCAATTAGTGGTTCAATCTTTCACTTCCCTTTTCCTTCACATAAATCCCTTTTTCCTTTGCTGAATTTTCTATGATTTTAATGATATTTATAAATAAATAAGGCCTTAAAGATGCCTGGGTGATGGCAGCTCTAAACCAACCACTTGGGAGAATTTACTGTGAGGAGCAAGTGTGAAAATAAGTGTTTAGAAACCACGACGAGGAGGATGAAGGGAAAGGAATGAAGTTACACTTCACTAAAACCAGCGACCGCACAGCGCAGCTAGTGGGGAAGGCAGGGTGGGAAGGGGCGGAGGCGGCCAGCCCGGTCAGCTACGTACTGGGCAGGAGAATGGAGGCCTTGCCAGTTAACATTTGGGGATTTTGTAGCCCAGTAACTACTTGCATCCAATTTAATTTCTCATTTTTAAACCTATAGAAATTCATGACTCCGAGAAAGGGTCACCCAAAGCATAAAAATCCGTGACTTGTGCAAGAAATGAAAGCACCAGTGTGATAAGGGTGGAGACAAAAAGGATGAAGCAAGGAGTGTACAGATGACACACACTAGGCTTCTGAGTGGTTTTAACAGTGCGAATGTGATTCCAACTCCTTCCCATAAAGGTGCGGGCAATGTCTTATTGTCACTTCTGTCCAATGGCCATCATCAAAAAGGGGCCCACAAAGCGTGAGAACCTGTCGAAAGGTGGATAGTGAGACTTTACTCCAGGCTTTGACAAACTCACTGTCACATGTCAGGTCCTGCAGAATGCCACACCCCCGGGTTAGGGAAAACGCCTGAGAGAAGGACCATAAGGGTTTGCAGAGATTTGTCTCTCCTGTCTGGAGAATGTTCCCTGGGGCAGCACCTGAGTCATCTCACTCTGACAAGTCCTGCGTATGGTGTCCTTCCTGCACTGGCTACGTTGTGACAAGGTCACTTGAGGGTTCCCAGATCGCTGTTGTTGCTTGTAACAAATGTGAAGCAACACACAGGTCCCCTTGTGAAATGGATACAGACAAAACGAAAGAATACAAACTTTCTATCTCACTGGCCTAAATTTAGGCTGAGCGGCCAGAAACTAGGCAGCAAGTTTGGCTGGCCATAAACCTCTCAAAATGGTACAAATTCTAGTCACGTCAAAGTTGACATTTCTGCTCCAAGCGCCTTGGCCAAAGATTGAAGCAGTTGTGTAAAGAAGATTAAGATGGATGTTTGTTTTCTTTTCATTTATTTATGCAGTCACCGAAATGGAAACTCTCTATGGGGATTATTTTATCACCTCGCATCGCTTTCCCTTTTTTGGGGGGGACACCGGAGACTGTATCATTGTTACCAGCTCCTTACCCTCCTCTGTGTCCACGCCCTTTGCCCTGTAACTCCACAGTTCCTCCCACCAGAGGTGGAATACAGCTGCTGGCCTCGTTTATGTAGGCGGGATTTGCCCACAGGATTTGCTTTGGCCGATAAAATGTTGGCAGATATGACCTGAGTGCAGGCTGGATCTGTGCTTTCAGGGCTGGGGCTACCCTCTTCTTCATCCATCCTCGCATGCTCAGAGCAGGCCCTAGGCAGTCTCTGCTCCAAAAGAGGACCTGAACCGAACCCATGGCCTAGAGCTAAGCCCAACCCAAATCAAACAGCCTACAGCTCAGTCTGAGTTTGGGAGTGGTTTACTATATAACATTATCATGGTAAGATAAAGCTTAGCTAAGACAAGATAAGACAGAAAACAGCTATACACATCTCCATATCTTAATTTTTGCTCCAAGAAAATTCTACATTTTCTAAATAAAGTATAGCTCATGTTACAGGTTACAATCCTTCGGTCGCCCTTGGATTTGGGTATGAACAATATTTCAAAGGCTAGATGAATAAACCAACATGCTCATTGCTTTTGGACCTGTTTCGATAAGAAATGAGTCTCCAGGTAGAACTTTGCTTTTGATACCTCCTGAAAAACAGACATTCCTCACGTGCTGAACACCCTGTCGTGTGCGTGCCTGCCTTAGGAATGAGGGAGAGGGATTAAGCAGATACCTTTTTCTGAGGCTCATCAGGTGTGTCCATGGGCGTGATAGAGCCCTCCTCGGCCTCCGAGTGGTTCGACTCGCAGGAGGACACGCTGACGGAGTCCATGCTTTCGCCAGAGCTCCCACTGGCAGTGGACTTGGGCTGCTCTTTGGTGGGAGTGCTAGTGGTGATGATGTCCGACCCCAGGAACAGTCTGCAGAAGACACAACGCCAGGCATGCTGGCTCTTAGGATCCATGCAATCCATGACTGAGCAAATATTTTTGTGTGAACTAAGTCCTTGATGTTTTCTCAGCCTCGCTCGCCCTGTCATTATTATTTTAGAAAAACATTTGCTCAAAGTGCCTAACACATCATAGTAAAACATCTTGTCCCAATAGGTTATTTCCAGCCTCAAAGAAGACACAGTTTGCTTAGCTGCATGAAGGGCCACATGAATCTGAAGTCTTTCTAGGTCAAGGGCTCTGCATTCTGGAACAGTCTATGGGCCAATTTGGCAGGATCAAAATACCCTCACCACAACTCTCTCACTTCCCACTGTAAAATGAATTCCATGAGGCTGAAGAAGAAAGTGGGCACTCTGTTAGACAAGAAACAAAGGAGGGAGACTTCTGTTTCTAACCATCTGATGAACTACAATAACCCGAACCCCTTCCCTATAAAACAAGTAGACAAGAAACATTCAAAAAAAAATTTTTTTTTTCAAGTTGGGCATGCAAGATAGTAAGGAAAATCCCAGAGGCTAGAAACAAAAAAAAAAAAGGAACTGAAAACTAGAAGTTAGCGAGCTCATTCTGCAGCTGCTCTGGATGGGGAGTGGGCGGTGGCGACCTTGGAAAAGCAGGGACCTGGATTTTCACACATGCACGGGCCCCAGAGATGAGGGCTGCTGTTCATGGAAGGTGGGAATTGTAGTCTTAGAAAAGTGCGAGCTAGAAAAATATCTTCCTACTTCCTACTGGCACAGGAAGACGGCAGGGAAGTTTACCTGTCCTGGCCTGAGCTCGGGTGAAAGAAAAATGTCTCCTCCCAAGTCATGTGTGATTTTGGCCAGTACCTCACTCAGACTTGCCACCCGAGTGGTCTAAGAACTAGGAATTTCAGGCCCGTGATATTCCGGAGGAAACTAGAATTTTAATTTAAAACAGTATTTCTAGAGTTATATACCTTCAACCTAGGCTGCATGCAGAGAATTCCCTGAGAAAGATGAGCTCATAGTACAAAACTGCAAAATACCAGAGAGAGTCCACAAGCGTAACAAACAGCAGGGGTAGACTCCCGAGAACTTCAGATATAAGAACTGTCAGAAAGAAACGAAGAATTCATTCATGCATTTGACACATATCTGAGTGTCTACCATGAGCCAAGCTATAAGGTAAGTATTAAAGACATAAGAAAAAAAAATTGAAAACAGGAGTTAAGAGCAAGACACTTCGACAAAAGAACAGGAAGGTAACTTGAAAAAAATTTTCATTTCTAAATTGAAAAATATAGAGATTTAAATTAAAAACTCAGCGTAAGGATTAAATAACTGTTGAATAGAAAAAGTGTGAACTAGATGATAGATCTGAAGCAAATCCTCGGAAATCAGCATCAAAATTAAAACAAACAAACAACAACAACAACAACAAAAAACATGAAGGATGGAATAAAAATGCCTGTATAAGAGAGTTCCAGAGAAAGCCAATTAAGAGAATGCAAGAGGGACTAGATCTGAAGAGATGGTGGCTTAGAAGATTCTAGAACTAATGCCTTACATCCCCTGACACCAGGTAGAAGCTTGAGCAGCTTCTGCGAGTGGATAATGCATTCTAGCTAATAAACAGACATATACAACATGCAGTATGTCAGATGAAGATAAAGGCAATGAAGAAATGCAAAGCAGGCAAAGGTGAGAGAGGGTTCCCAGGGCAGGGCAGGTGGATAAATCATAGTAGTTAATCAGGTGGGCAGAAAAGGCTCACTGAGAGGGTGACATTTCAGCAAAGACCTAAAGGAAGTGAGAGATATCTGGGGGAAGTGTTCTAAGTAGAAGAAACAGCAAGTAAAAATGAGCAAGCCCCTATGCGCAGAGCGGTCCAGGGGGCAGGAATGCAAGGAGCAGAGTGAGCGGAGGAAGATGAGGACAGACAGGCATGGGGCAGGTGGGCGAGGTGATGCTGCAGAGTCTTGAGGTTCATTGCCAGGGCTTTGGATTTTACTTGAGGGGAGACAGGTAGGATGAAGTGAGCTACGGAGGGCCTCTCGTGTACCTGGCACTGAGCTGTGCGCACAGCCAAGACTACGATGGACAAGGCTGCTGCTCTCGGGTGGTTTACATCCCACTGGGGGGGGGAAAAAAAAAACAAGACAAAACAAACAAACAAACAAAACACAGCCAGCATGACTGAGCATGATCGGGGCAGACAGCAACCTTAGAGAAGTGACTTGCTCAGGAGGTGACACTTTTGCCTATCATCTGACAGAGCTAGCCACAGAGAAAGAAGGAGCACAGCAGGCCGAAGGAGCATCTACTGTGAAGGCTCCAAAGCCGGAACAAGCCTGCTGGGGTGGAGAGATGGCTGCAAGAAGGGCTGGGTCTCGGCAAACAAGGGGCAGTGCTGGGTGACACGAAGTGCTCAGGATGTTTTGGAGAAGCTCACTCAGGGCCCACTCCCCTAGGAGAAGAAGTTGGGGTGCTATCTTCGAATAAAACCATTGGAGGTTTATAAGCAAGGAAATGATATGATCTGGTGTACATTTTAAGAGACCACAGAACCCCCTGGCGGAGACTGGATTGTTGGGGCAAGGGAGGCCAGAAACCGGCAAGGGTGCTTCTGGGGTGGTCCAGGCAGGAGATGGTGGTGGTTCATACCAGACAGAAGAGAAGAGAAGAATGAATGGACTTAGAAAATGCATACAGTGAGTTCGTGACAGGAAGTTCAATGAGTGAGTTAACTGTTCTTCATTTTTACCCCGGCGCAGGGGGACCATGTTGAGCACCCTTGCTCTCTCCCCACTCTGAGGGGATCCCTGAGCGACACTCACAGGCTGAGCCTCTTCACCATGCTCTTCCGAGGCTTGGGGGAGGTGGCGGCGCTGGCATCCGGGGCTGCTTCGATCTCACAGGAGAGGGCGTAGCTGGGAAAGAGAAGGGAGCACGTGGAGTCACGGGTTGAAGACTGAAGGGCAGATTTAAATTCACTTAACGTACTGGGTTTGTTTGAGAGGAAGGCTCTGATTATTCAAAGTCAAGATATATACTATGTTGTTCTATCACAAATGTCAGAAGGTATTGACTTAATGGCCGGATTTTACAAACGTACATGCTTTAAAGGCAGAGTTCAGCACACCTCTCTTCCCCACACTGACACGTGGACTGAGGCTGGTTAGTTCCACATGTCTAAACAACCTGGATTTGTTTGCGGTGGCACCATCAAAGACTGGCCCCATTCTGTTTCCTGATCCTTCTCATCCTGCTGCTAGGCCAGTGGAAAAATCATCTCTCCTCCAGCATCTCCCCCTTTCACTTTGTCTGTGGGCACAGGCGCATGTGCCCACTTACTTTTTCTCTGAGGAAAATGAAAGATGACACTTTTGGAAACTATCCACTCTTCAGTGAATAGACACAGTTACATTACTGATAAAAATATAGAAATACGAATTTTAATTGCCAAAACATTCTAAATTAAAAATGCTCCAGATTCAGACATCTACCTACACAAGAGGAATTTATATCTGACTTGAAATGTCGTTTTTCTGAAAGCTGGTAAATATATTCGGTTTGGGGGAAGGTGAGGAGAAGTAAGCGTGGTGAATATTAGCTTGGTAATTGCTAATTACATGCACTTTTTAAACCCTAAAGATGTGTCCAGGTTTTTGCTCAAGTAGACGTATTCACTGACACGGGAATTATTCAAATATTAGCATAAGCTGTAGAAATATTTATAAATAGCAAGAAAAAATGGGATGTGTTTACCAAGGTTACTTTTACCATTAAAAAGTCAATAACACAGCTCATATTCCGAGCCTGGACCTTCTGATCCAAACCACCGACCAGCATGGTATATGCTCCACGCGTGAGAAAGATGCACTCACACAGAGAGAGAAAGTCGGTTCACACGAACTGATCATCAGACCTGGGAACCTGGAGAGAGGCAATTACTTCTTTATGTTCTAAGTGGCAAAGAAAAAACTCTTCACCAACTAAAAAGTACCCTGAATCGAAGGCTTTGCTTTCATTATAGCAAGCGCAATCTACTCCGAGATTTAAAAAGATCTCAGAAATCATCTGTCATATGAGGAAACAGGCTTTTAAAGGTCACCTGCTTTGCCCAACACCACATCCAAAACCTCTCCCTGCCTCGTCATCACACTTCTCTAAACCTCATTTCCTCATCTGCAAAACACTTATTTCGCTGTCGATTTTGCTCTCCCTGATGAGAAACATTCGAGGAAACCCCCTGGTCTACAGCAGGGTTCAGCAAATATTTTCTCAAAAGGACCAAATTCTAAGCATTTTTTTCAGGCTGTGTAGGCTCCATGGTCTCTGGTGCAACTACTGAACTCTGCCTTTGAAACATGAAAACAACCATAAACAAGATGTAAACAAATGGGTTGTGTTCCAATACAACTTTATTTATAGATACTAAAATTTGAATTTCAAATAATTGTCCTAGGTCACATTCTTCTTTTCCACCCCCATTTAAAAACATAAAAGCAGGTGGCGGGCTGGATATGGCCTGCGGACTCCAATCCTCTGGACCACGGGACAGGCTACGCCCCTGCTGGGCCAGCACTGGAGATCCTGTGCCCTCCACACCCATCAGCCTCTGCTTTGAAACCTGTCCCCTGCATCCCAGCCACACCGCAGTTCTCTCTGCTCCTCCAAACGCCGAGCATGTCAGGCCACCAGGCCTTTGCTCGTGGTGTTCTTTTTGTCTGGAATGTTCTTCTCCGGCTCTCCTCTCTCCTTCACAGCCCTGCCCAAATGTTAACACTTTATGATTATCTCCCCTATTTCCCCCGATTTTGGCCAAATAAATAGTTCTTGCCCTGAGGTCCTACAGCACTTTAGTCACTTATCATATTTCAGCTCTTCATGAGTCAATCTCTCCTCCTTTATTCAGAATCCCCTGAAAGCTAGTATCAATCAACATTAGTGACAAACATGGTGACAGTGGAGGTAGTGGTGGTGATGACGATGACGAAGGTAAGCACTCTTTACAATGCTTTCCCAAATATGGTTTCATCTAAGCCTCACCAACAAACATTTTATAGATGAGCATCCTGCAGATCAGAAAGAATAAGTGACTTGTTCAAGGTTACGAAGATAAATAAACGGTAGAGCAAGAATCTGAAAGCACATCATCTGATACCATTGATTCAGCTTTTCCTGCTCTACCGTTATCCTTTGAAAATTGAGGCTCTCGAAGCTGCTCACTTAACAGTTGTTGCATAAATGGCCAGATGAGGAACTGGAGGCAGTATATTTCTCTCGCCAAGAGCACCGGCTTTGCCTCGATGGGCAGAATGTCCGCCTACCTCTCCTCCTCTGTTAGGAGCTGCTGCCTCTGGAACCACTGGATGAACTTTTGGTCTGGGGTCATACAATAGCTGTTGCAGGCAGATTGTAAGAGCTTTATTTGGGCAATCAGTTCAAATTCCTAAAGCAGACAGAATACCAAAAAGGAAGAGTGAATAGCACGGTCAACCAAATACACATCTTTTCAACATGGAAACATGTCACATTAGAATAAATAATGGAGAAAATCATCAGGAAGAACTCTGAAGCACCGCCTTCCTTAGAAAGAAAAGAGTTGAAGAACTCCTTAAAATTCTAACTCAGAATCTCTCAAGTCCTTGTATGCTTTAATTGCTAACCCTCTGTTCTCCTTGATAAAAGCAATTATATCAATGAAACAAGCCACCAAAGCAACCCGAACTAGTTACGACTTAAAGTCAGGGCAGCTTCTTTTTTCTCTTTTTCATTTCCAGTCTAGAGATAGAAAAGTTATTTTTTTTAATTGAATACTTCTAACACATATTCAAAATTTCTATTTCTGTACCTTAAAAGACAAAAAAAAAAATTACTTTTAGTCAGGAAGCTCCCACGTTCCCTGCCCCCACCTTCTTCAACCCTTACCCCTTAGTACATAAGTGAGGGTAGGGTTGACTATCTAAGGCCTCATAAACTTAAATGTTTACATTTCCTGAATCCTTGGGTTTTTACTACTCCAGTAAATCACTTAACTAATTCTTTTAAAGCTCACAAGAGAAGCAAGTATATAATTATGTCCAAAATTATTTATACTTCTTTAGGTGCGTCAGTAAAAAATTTTGTTTTTAAGTCAGCAATGGGTGGGTCCGAGCTTTAGCCTTAGGTTTTATACTCAGACTTGCCAAGAGTTTAACATGCTAGTCTTAAAAGGAAAGAGGTTGCTATTCGGGTTACTCTGAAATTAAAGGACAAAGATGGGTGACCGTGGAGGCAAAACCTGAATCTTCTGCCATCACAGGACATGACAGAAGGAACTCAACAACTGCAGATTCTACGGTGTCAACTTCCCATCCAAAGATCTCAGTCCTTGGTCTCCAAGGAACATTTATCACCAGGCTAAAGAAGAAAGTACACGACTCTATCAAGGACAGAAGATTTACATGTGTCTAGGTTAGTGTACCTTGTTACTAATGAGCTCAGCTGGCCTAGCTCCTGAGTCCAAGTTTTAATTTCAATGTCATTTCCTCCTGGAAGCTTCTCCAATCCCACAAGTTGGGGATTGATGCCCCTCTTGCATTCTCCTATAATGCTCACTACTTCAGCTCACAAGTCTTTATCAGGTTGTATTATAATTGCCTATGTATGGGTCCGCCTTCCTCTGGGATTGCGAACTGTTCTGCGGGCAGGGGGCTCTGGTTTGCGATGCAGGGAGGTGTCCCACTGCAATACCCAAACCTGTCATGATGCCTGACCCATACGCGGTATGTCATCAGTATTTGAGGAATGAAAGAATGAACGAATGACTCAAGAATGAGGAGAGTATTCTCGGGTAAAGTTATTATTCTTCTCACTCATTTTCCTTTGAATTTTTTAAACACCTTTTTAAATACATCATGTTAACACGAAAGCCATAGCAAATTTTCTAAGCTCTGTTTTGTCTTTTTTTAGCACATTGCAGAACTATTATACTGTCTCCAGAAAAATTCATACCGATGTTGAACACCCCTTCCTATGCTGACAGGAAAGGACAAGAATAATTATCCACATGGAACAATGAAGATTCTTTCTTTTCCTCTCTCATATAGACCCATAGGAGTCAGCCATGTCTAGTAACGCTTCTCTTTAATAGGATGAACCCACTGTTACTAAAGCTAATTAATTGCAAAGGAGTCGGCAAGGAGGGGGAAGGAAAGAAACGTGGACGTAGGGGCAGCCAGACGGGGTATGAACCTCGGCACCTTGACTCCGCTACCAGAAGACCATGGTCAAGTCGCCAAGTCTCTCTGAGTCCTGGTTTCCCCTTGTCGAACTGAGGATGATAAAATCCACTGCACAGAGCTCTTGTAGGATAATGTATAGGAATATGCCATGCACAGTAGTGATCTATGACACATGTTCAAAGAAACACTAATTCATTTTTTCTACCTCTACAAAAAACTGAAGTCCCCAATTCTGTCCTTTTGTCATGCCCAGATAGAATGGAAAATCACAGCCAAGATTTCTACTTACCCTCCTCCTTTTCTCAAAGTTTATCAGCCCACCCTGAAAGAAATTAAAAAAAAAAAATGACAAACCAAGCTATTGTGAAACACAGCCAAGCCCTATGTTGTCCCAGGTCTTATTAAAATAGGTCAAAGAATTTTAATTAAGTTTAAAAATAAAGTCACAATTATTCATGACACTATAATTATGGCTAGTATGGAGAAAGAGAAGCATTGTTTGTTTCAAGAAAAACATTCTTTTTCAATTTTTTATTTTTCAATTTCCACTGACATACAATATTATTATGTTAGTTTCAGGCAAACAACATAGTGATTAGGTATTTATATAACTTACAGGATGATCACCCCAATAAGTTTATTAGAATATTATTGACTATATTCCCTATGCAGTAATTTACAGCCCCATGACTGTTTTTAGAACTGGCAATTTATACTTCTTAATCCCTTCACCCTTTTTACCATTCTCCAAACCCCCTCCCATTTGACAGCCATCCATCTGTTCTCTGTAGCTATGAGTTGGTTTCTGTTTTATTAATTTACTTTGAAGAAAAACATTCTTTTAATTAGAAAAGGACAGGATAGGCAAACAGCCTTCTCTTAAGATATCTGAAACCAACTAAAGTAGTAATTATAAAGTAGTTACAATTCAGAATCCAAATACGTTTCACAGACAGGAAAAGCAAAAGCTTGAGTAAATGTTTCATTTACTCAATGTTCCAAAAAATAAATGGTCCTTGACTCATAGAAGGAACCAAATTGTCGATAGTTTATCAAAAGGGAAGTTGCTTCGATATAGCATCATAAAAGTTAAGTTTCAATTCTTCATTCCCCCAGCTCCTATTCCTAGTAGGCCGAATTTAACTTCTAAATAGTTGGTCATCCCCCTAAATTCCCCACTAATGGGCGTTTCCTGAAATAAGCTGATGTAGAGGATGTGAAGAGACATACAGCCTGGCAAACAAAACATGAATGAGCATGTCCACAACGTTTGTGACAAACTCGGAGGCGGGTCCGTGCAAACTATCTGCTACTCCTTCTAATTATAAAGTGATTGCATGTGATAACTAGGGAAGTGAGATGAGCTTAAACATATATCAGCAATCCTTAAATCTCATTTCAAATATCAGATTTCTTCTCCACTTAATATTTTGTTACAGTTATTAACAAGTAGCACCTTTGATCACCTCTCTTCCCATTGAAAGAGAGAGAGAGTGTGTACGTGCACCAGTGCTGGTGCCTCAAAGTGGACAATAATATGAAGAGAAAAGAAAGAATACTTGAAAACCCATAGATTTGACTGACTCCCTACCCCATAAGACAGAATACAGTGTTAGTGCAAATCAATGCCTCCCCAAGTCCGATTCAACATCAAGGTCTTACTCAAATCCACTCATCCCTCGTACGGAACTGATCATGGCCTCCCCTCTTCTCTCACTGCATTTTGGTTTGAATTCTTAATATGTCTATCAATCACTGCCTGCTTTGACATGTGCCTCCCACTTCTGGTGTTACCACCTTTGCGCTCCTCACGGCATCGCACGCAATGCCACATATGTAATGGGCCCTCGACGGATGCTGATAAAAGCAACTTTCTCTCCTGAGTGTCTGGCGGGAAGGCTGCGAGCCCAGCTTCCCCACTGCACAGAACTCACCTCGATGTGGTCCTGAAGAGCCGCGTCCAGCATGGTCAGGTCGGTCAGGAAGGTGCCCAGGTAGGGCACAGTCCCCTGCATCACCCCCTGGGGAGCAAGCACAACAACACGGTCTTGGTCTTGGTTGTTACTGATGAGTTTAAGCGTTTCATCGGCCTCCGTGCTGGAGAAAACGGGGCTGCTGTGGCTACATTTAGCAACGTGCCCTTCGCAGATGGCAACAGCAACCTTTGAATGGCTAGGTAAGCCTTGCAGGCTGGTCACATAACCCTGGACCATTCGAGGCCTATTCTGGGACCATTAGTGCTAACATCTATGGCAGAAATGTTTTAAATTCCTACACAGATAAGACAGGAACTCCATCATCTGATCTATAACTTTCAAAGTTATTAAAATTGAGCCTCAAAGCCAGGAGACGGGGCGAGCGTGTTCGAGAAGCTTTCCTCCTCCAGAGTGAGGGGCCACTGCAGGGGTCTGGAACAGCCCTGCACAGAGATGGCCTTGCCGTCGGTGAAAGAGTGGACTGACCGCTGCACACTGGGGGAGAGTGTGCACCGCAAGAGGAGGGGACGGCACTGTTACGATGGCCCCTTGGGCTAGACTGTGACTCGCTTCCAAAGACGAGAGAGGAGGGAATGGAGAAAATGGCGACTTAAAAGGGGAGAATTTGGCAAACGCTAACTTAATCAAGTGATTGACAGCAGATGTCACACTGATGTCGTCCACTCCTTGATGTGCTGTGATGAGAATAGCAACTTTGCTTCTGTGATGTTTCTCCCCCAAACCCATAACCTCAGTCTAACCGCCAGGAAAACAGAAGCACACCCACTGTGGCACATCCTAAGGGTGCCAGGACAGTGCTTCTTAAGACTGTCAAAGACCAGAACCCAAGGAAAGACTGAGAAACTGTCACGGACCAGAGGAGACTGGGGAGACATGGCAGCTAAATGACCGTGGTATGCGGGACTGGGTCCCAGAAGAGAATACTGCTGGACAAGCGCTGAAACTCCAGTACAGTCTGGATTTCAGTTAACAGTTGTATGCCAGTGTCCATGTCTTAGGATCAACAGTTGCGCCACAGTTATATTTTTTATTTATTTATTTACTTGTTTGTTTGTTTGTTGATTTGTTTGTTTTGTGCCTACAGCACCTGGCCTTCCTAGGTGGTCTCCTATCCAAGTTCTAACCGGGCCCGACCCTGCTTAGCATCCGAGATCAGACGGGATCGGGTGCGTTCAGGGCGGCGTGGCCGTAGACTGCCATGGTTCTAGATGTCAGCAAGGGGAAAACTGGGTGAGAGTTCACGGGAACTATCTGGAACTTGCTTGTAAATTCCACAATTAAAAAAAAAAACATATTTTTTAAACATTTACCCTTGGAGGTCAAGGTAGAAATACTTTAACTACAGGTACATACTATATTAATTTCACCACATTTCCACTGAAATAATCTCTTCTCCAGAAAGCCACCAAGGAACTAACCAATTTGAAAAGAAAATGAAAAGGGGCTTCCATGGGCACCTTATCCTAAATCCCACTGAGGCACTTATGGAAATTCTAGCAAGAGAGCAGAGTCTCAGCCAGGGCAAGACGAGGCTGCTGGATGGGAAGCTGGCTGTTTCCTCAGCAGAGCCGCTCCGTGAGGCTCACAAGGAGGGTTTTGTCCTTCAGGAACCCACTGTCAGCTGCAGCTTGTCCTTCCCCATTATGTGTACAAGGTCTCATCCTGAACTAAAATAATCTTTTTTAAATGGCTATTTTTAACTTGTCTTTGAACAACTAAAAAGGTTTGCAGTGCTATGGATTTTTTTATAGGCTTTATGTTACAGAAGAATCCTATCATTCAAAAACATTCCTGATTTATGTCCAGCTTCCCAAAGAAGGAGAAAACCCTCCCTAAGCTGGGAAGGGACCATGCAGACTTTGTCAGTGTCTAATCTCTCTCTCTAGTTTTCCCAACTTCTTGCTAAAAGTTAAGAGAGTTTTTTTGCTTGTTTGTTTGTTTTGTTTTGTTTTGTTTTACAAAATAAAACTAAAGATCCTAACGACTTAAGGAGGAGGTACAATACCCCTCTGAGTATCAGAGACCTAGAAGGGTTCGCTGAGTCCTCGGGGTGACAGGAAGGAGAGCTGGAGAACGACCAGAGGCTCTGGAGCAAACGAGGGGCTGGCCCAGGATAGAGACCAAGTCCTCCCGGGCGCAGACGCTCTCTTCCTCACACCCAGGCCCTGAGCCGCTGTGTGCCCGAAGCTGACTACAGCGGCATTCCCACCAGGGAACTGAAGCCCAGGTGGTCTCAAGGCCAAGGCGGCAGCAGCTGCTAAGTGCAGGAGTGGACAGAGTATGAGGGACGGAAGTCTGCCTGCTGCAGACTTTCCCATACCACCAAAAAACAAAAACAAAAACGAAAAAACAAAAAACAAAAAACACTCTGGAGAACACCACGACTTCTGATTTCCAGTGCTCCACTGGGTCAAATGGGAGTAATAACGTCTTTCCTACAGACCTCCCAGGGTGGCTGAGTACAAACAGGGTAAGGGACAGGAGAACTTGTATAAAAGCGTAGATGCCAGGCAGCTGGTCTCAGAGAAGACCAAGGGCTGTACACACCATATCCTTCTGCAGCTGAAGCCGCCTCTGAGTCCGCTTTTGGTTTTCTTTCACACTGCTGTCCAGGTTTGCAAACTTGGAGGTTCCTTCCTAAGAAATGAAGCACACACAGAGAAGAGTGATGGAGAAGGACACCAGAAAGGGAGAAATGGCAGCTAGTTCCTGGTACAGACCCTCTGCAGAGCCATCTGAATGCTATGCAGACTGAAGAGGGCTGCATCAGGCTCTGGGCCGAATTATGCGAATACATGCTTGGCTTGTTGCAAGTGCTCTGTTTGTAATAGGACCCTGTGGCCTTGGATTGTCCTGTTTTCCCCTGACTTTGTAGGAAGAGCCCCTGGTTTGGTTATAAAATCAATTGTCAACACAAGGCAGGCAATTCCTGGAACTGGATACCATTTTTACACATCCCAAATTTTACTCAAAGTAAAGACAAGTCCTAGATATGAAGATCTCTTTCTCGGGACATTTTGTAATTTCTTGATCTTGGCCTGAAGTGCATGTGCCAGCATTCTGTGAAAGAAAAGAGACTATTTCTGTGGTATTTCTTAGCTAAATGAAACTTTTGTTCCGGAAGTTTTCTAAGGAAGTCCAGTACTGTGGTACAGAACTAATCTATGCGTGCCAGGCCTTCATACACTTCTCTCCCTTTCCCTCTCCCGATCAGGCCTCTCAAGCTGCCTCTTGGATCCAGAACTCTTACAGACAGATAATCCTTGCTCTGGGCACCTGAGGACAGATGGCTGTCCTTTTTCTCCTCCCATCTGTTTAACAACAAACTTTTTAAAACTCTTCTACATAATGACTAATCTTGAGTTTGCTGACTGAACAGTGTTTTCAGTTTTGTGGTTTCAGAGCCTTGTTCTCATTTTCCAGGAACTGTATGAATGGGAGGCAAATTTCATAATTCAATAGCGTACAACCTCTACATTGGTTTTCCCTTAGTCAGTCTTCTCTGGGTTTATTATGCTACCATGGCATGTGACTTTCACTGCGGTACAGCTACAAGAGAATCTTTTTCAGTGACTTGGCCTTTTTGATGGCAGTGAGGCATCAATTATCTTCTGTTATTCACCAGCCTTATTCACCCAACCAGGTCCAGGTATACCACTGGGGTCAGAACCCATAGTGACTCACCGCATCTTTTTTAATTCTCCCTATTCACAAAAGATAATCAGGAGAGTTATCATTTAATAATCTTCTGTTCATACGTTTTCCTGGGCATGCATGAAAGTGGCCTAATGTGTGCCATTTCCTGTGCTAGGCGGTCGTGAGTCCTCCCAAGTTCTTGAGAATTTGCTTGAAGTGAGAAATCAATTCTGGCTGACTTGAATGAGAATGCCCATCTCTTTCCAGGAGGCAGGTCCTTCTGGTTCCCGTCCATTTTCTTAATCATCGGCAGACTTATAAGGTATGGAAATTATTGCAGATATGCCTAAAACTCCTGAGAAGTTTCTGAAAAGTTAAAAGGCTCCCGAGAATCACAGAATAACAGTAATGGAAGGGATCTTACAAGAGTATCTAGGCCGACCTCCTCATTGGTGGAAAGATAAAGACTAGAGACAGGAAGTTAAAGACTTTCTGATTTCATGACTTCATGATTTCGTGAGAAGAGAATCCATCTCTGACGGATAACCGACTAGTACAGTTCTTCCAAATGAGGTGTCAACTGAAAATCCACTATTTGCTACATCCAAGAGTTTGAGTTTTTTCTTTCTTAGCCTTAAATCTTCTGTTCTGCAATGTCTCACACCAGTCCCTGGAAACTTCTTGAAGCTTCCCACAGGTGTTGTGACTGCATCACTCTGGTTCTTTCCTCCTGCCTCCTTCGCTGCTTACACTCATACTTTCATAGTGATTCTTCTTTATGCCAAATTCGTCTTGTTTTTCACTATACTCATGTTTTGGGAAATACTATCCAGTCCCAAGACCTTAATCATCACCTATTTGGATAAATTCCAAATCTCTCCCTCTATAAACTTCCCACTATCCCCCACTCTCCTCTCAATTCTCCCCCTCTGTCCTTCCTCCTCCCACTCTCCAGTGCAAATTTCTCACCTAAGTCTCACCTTCCAGCTCCATCTTTAGCGGAGTTTGATTGCCCTCCCCATCCTGTTCCTGGGCCTCACAGGGGTCTCTTCTATGAGGGGACAGCAGATCCTTCTCAATAAATGTTGGTTAAACGATAGCTCTGAACCTCAGGGTCATTTCTTGATCAGCCCTAGTGATCTCCTGCCCCAGCTCTGACTTTAGTGTGTTTTGGTGTTTCACTGAACAATAGAGCTCCTTCAAGCCAAATTCCTGGGCCTTTCTAGAAGCTGTTTGTATTAAGTCAACCAGGAAGAATTCTCACCAAGAGTGCCAAGAACCAAGAAGATTTGGTGGTACTTTGCTTTCCTGTTGTTTTGGAATTTGTAGATTCCATAACTTATCTGCTTAGAATTATCTAAGTGACAGAAATCATAAGGAGTTTACAGGTTTCAGATAATCTTTTAGAAAAATAAAAACTTTTTTTCCCAATGATTAAAAGAAAGAGCAGAGGTTTTGCTAATTGTTATTGCCTCAGTCATATTATAGAAGAGGCACATTACATCCACTCAGAAGGAGAAGAGAAGAGAGGCCATTTAGGACGAAGATTACCCAACTACAAATCAGTATAAGGCCAGGAATGGCATATTACAAACAGAGGCCAGCAATTTTTCACAGTGGTTTTTTTGAGAACATAAATACCTTGATTTCATTTTTTATAACTGTGTTAAGAATTAACGCCCAGAGTTATATATTTCATATTAAAGAATGATCAACAAAGATGACTGGAAAGACACCTAAATTTATATATATGCACTGCCCAAAACATTCCACTATCATTAAGGAGAATGCACAGACCCCATGAATTCATAGCCAAGCTTTTCATTTCTTTGGAATCTGAGCCATATATAAGAAATCTAACTTTGAGCATGGGGATAAACTTCTACTGTTAGAAAAGGTTTATGGGAATTTTAATGTCTAGATATAGTTTTGCTTCTAAGGTTTCGGTCTGAAGACCGCCACCAGGCAACGAGCTTTGCACAGTATTCAATTTATCTACTTTGCAAGGATGACTCAGAGCTATTGGGATTCGAATGTGTGGCTCCAGTGAGTCTAGCTTCATATTACTGACAGGGAGACCACTAAGCCATCTCCTTCCAGCCAGATGAGTTTCCATTTAAAGTCTGTAAATCCAGGGGGATGTGCGGCAGGGAGGAGTAACACGATCTCGGCAAACATTGTTGAGTGTGCAGTTAAGCAGGTAGGCCAAACCCAAAGCCAGACATCCGCGTAAACCACCCCAGTTATAGCATCTACTCCAAGAAGGGCTAAGAGTGGGCAAGCGGTTAAAGTCATGTGAATTTTAAGGCCCATCAGTTCATGTAGTCAGACATAGTGTCTGAACACGTGTTATGTGGAGGGCACTGTGTTAGGCATTAGTAATTGAACAGTGGAAAAGATAAACCCAGTCCTTGCCTGAAAAAGGCTGACAGGCCATTACAGAGACAAGTGAACTACACAGGCAAGTCCAATGGAGCATGAGGGAAGTGCCAGGATGGAGGAATGACGAGAGCACGTGGGAAGGAAACTCATCGGACCTGAGGCATGAGCAGGACTCAGGAGAACAGTCAGGATGACCATAATAGACACCCTTACAGGAAGGACTAATCTGTCATCAACTGGATGCCTTTGCTTAGTAACCCACCTCCACCTGCCCTGCATTCCTACTCCAGCTGTCTGCCCCAACTCACATGTGCAGATTATACCTCATTTTCCCTTATTATACATACTTTGGTTTCCTATGTATATAGCTTTCCACATACTAAAAATACCTTACATTTGCATAGTGTTTTCAAATATCTTAGTCATCTTCAAAACACTTCTAGGAAGTCAGCAGACTAAATGCTATTACTGTCTCCAATTTACAGAAAAGGAGACTAAGGACAAGGACATACCCTCTAACTGCTCAGCTCAGGGCTTCCCACTGTGGTAGCACATCACACACTATTTTATAACTGTCCACTTCCCTCCGTCCCCTGTAATCACCTTACCATCCACTGAAAGCTCGATCGATACTTGTCGAATCACTGATTTATTTTCTCTACCCTGTCCCCTACTCCCAAGTGATCAGAAGAAACAGTTTTATGCCTACATGATAACAGCACAGGTTTTAGGATCTCATCAGGCTGGGTTCACATTCTACCTCTACCACCTCCCAGGCGTGTGGTGTACGGCATGCCACTCACCACTGAGTCTTGGCTATCTGCAAAATGAGGGTGACAGAGTCTACTTCACAGAAAGGCTTTGAAGGTAGTGTCTCCTCTTTGTTCCCCTCTGATCATTGTTTACAACCTGTTATTTGTACCTTTATGTGACTACTGACTTCTTCCTGTGGAGTGTCTACACCCAGCAACCAGAAGGTTCACTCTTGAAAACAGGATCTATGTTAGTCATCTGCATACTGCTGGAGGCCAGTTCAATACTTTACAAATATTCGATAGGAAACAAATGTCTGGAGCCATAAAATGAATCACGTTGCACCTTTACTGGGCCTGTAGTTCAGAATCAGCACTCTTGGTGCTCAGTAAATACTGCTGACTGACAGATTGTGCAAGTTAGGCCAAATAAAGGATGTGGAATTGCTGGCTCGGCCTCCATCACTCTAGGAGACGATTCGCTGAGAAGGACTGTTCCAGGGCCTCTGGCCTACCGAGCTGCTGGCACTCGGTACTTGCAGAGCAGCTTGTCAAGAGGGGCGCACGCGAGCACAGGCTTCGCAATCCGGCTGCACGACGGCGAAGCCAAGGAGCCAGACTTTCGGCACGAAAAGCAAAAACCCAAAGGTCTGCCTTCCAGTCACCTTGGGCTCTCTCATGGGACCAGAGGAACTTAAGGGGACCCGAGCTCCTCCTCCCAGAATGGATTGCAGAGCTGTCACCAGGGCTGCCTGGTCCCCTCACCAAAAGCCTCACCTTCATCAGGAGTTCCCGGCTGGTCAGATGGTTGTTATGGTCCGAGAAGATACATGAAAGTTCTTCAAACATCAGCATTCGGTCCCTGGAAGACGGGTTAAGAAAACATTGACAAATGAAGAGTTAGGAGAAGGCCGACACCTTCGGCCCACTGTGCTCAGCACCCATGGCTACCGGGGGGTTAATACTGATCTCGGGAGCAGTGAGCAGGAGGAGCAGATGAAGCCAGTGACTTTGTCATGTAGGGTGGCCTTTTTAAAAAGGTGGATGTGCTCACCTGTGTGAAGAGAGGGATATTTTCTAAACATGTGATACAATCATAAAAATAAATTGTCAAATTGGGGCATTAAGTTGTTCAATTGGGACATGCTCTCTTCAGCAAGTTAAAAAAAATCTGTCTTAACACTACACACACGCACATACACGCGCACACAATGTGCTCATAACACATACAAGCGTGCACACCTATACACACCTGCACAGAGCCCCATGGGAATGGAGAAATCACCTTGGCCCATCCCCTTGGCCAAGGTCGGGGACTTGCCCAACTTTCCACTCAAAACTACTGAGAGTTGCAGGTATGGAATCCAAACTTCTGAATTATAGGCTAGTATGCTCGCTCTCGAGTCAGAGAAGATGGCAGAATAAGGACGGATGCAGGAGGCAGAGGAGGTGGGTTCAAATCCCAACTCTGCCCCTCACTTTCCAAGTGATTTCAGACAAATTGCTATTTTCTGAACTTCAACTTTCTTATCTGTACAATGGAAACACTAACAGTTTTCTGTAGGATCGAGTGAAAGTTGGATCACGTATGTAAAGCACCAACTCTGTCTTTCTCCCTGCCTAGTACACTGCATTCTCCACGACCTCATGCTTTTCTCCACACACCCCTCAAACAGAATGGAGTGGAGGACTCTGAAGGAGAAGAATTCACAGGGGCAATTTCACCATATGTGCAGCATTTTCATTATCATGAGAAAGCCATTATTAAAAACTTATTTGTTTCAAAATGAGTGTAATATTGCTCTTATAATTAAGAAAACTATTAAAGCTATGTATATTTTGGGAAAAAATAATTAAGAACTTAATTCCATGTGGGCCTAAATAAAGAGAAATAGTTGTCTCCTCTGTCCTCTGAAAGTTATTAGCAAAGAGGATGATAGGGAAAGTGACAACCAAATAAGATCTCCTAACCCTATCCCTTGAATTTAGCAATGGAAAATACATAAAGCTGATATGAACATGTCTCCTCTAAGAACTGTGACACTTCTGTAGCATCCTTGCTAAAACATGAACCAACCACCCAACTAAGAAACAAACCAGAAACGTTGTAGAGAATGCAGCTTTGAGGTTTGTTTCGTGGGAATTTTTTTTAATCGTTAAAAAAAAAAAATAGAAGAATGGACTTTTTCATACGGTAACTAAGGAGATCAAGACATAAGTCCACCAATTTTTTTACTTGTGTTTTAGCCTCAGATTTGCTGTGGAAGAAACTCTTGGCTGGCTACGTGACTTTCCATAGTGTTCTGTTTATCAACCAGCAAAGAAAGACAGGATTACCCCTCACCGAAATCAGAGAAGGCTGCAATCTGGCAAGGATGCATTTTAACATCGATCATCTCTTTGTTTTCGAAGCCACAGTTGGGGAGCAGTGATGAGGAGAAGGAGTTGAAGTCGGCGGGTATCGAGGATTAGTTCTCTGTCCGCATCTGATTTTCACATCAAGTTCCCTAGGGCCTATTATCTAATAACTTCATATGGTCCATATCTTTCATAGCATTTATGTGCAGAGGAAAATAGGTTCAACTAGTCTCTCTTTCACACATACAGTCACCTTGGCTTTTCAAACTCATGAAAAGGAAAAAGAACCCAAGAAAAGAGTGGTAATCAAGGTAACTGCATCAGACTTTGAAAAGCCTATCTGTCGGTTTTGCCATTGATAGATAACAGTATCCTAAACAGAGAATGAGCTTTTGAGTCCAAGCGTCTGTGGCTTCTATAGCTCTGTAACACCAGGCTTTAAGACCATCTACTTCAATTTTTCTCTTTATCCATCACAGAATTATGCAATAAATAATCTGACTCACCCCATATAACTGTCCTCCGATTGAGAATACGAGCTCATCAGGAAGCTTGAGTTCTCTGGCACTCACTTTTCAGCATAAATTTATGAACCTCTGGTTTACCGATCTGGGTCTCTTGCAAGGTCGGGTAGTGTCAGCCCCTTCGAGATTAATCAGCTCTAAGTGAGCTGATGAAACTGAGCACTATGCCTTCCTCTCTAAGGTCTAAACCCACTGATCCCGCAAGAGCAAGCCCGCCGAGGGAGCCAGCTGGCCCCTCTCCTGCCTGAAACTGACTCCTCTGTGTACAGTGCGGACTATAAACAGTTTAGACACTCTTCCCTGATACAGTTTGACTTTTGATGAGTTCAGACCTAGGCAGCCTTGCTGAATGTAGCCGGCCTTGTTTGTAGCCATGACACATTCTCGGGCCTCTCAGTCTACACTGATGTGGGACCAGAGCTGCCTCCTCACTTTTCCCTCCTTGGCAGAAAGTCCTCTGGTCTACAAGGGAAGCTCTGGAAATGGAGGAAAGAGCGGTAGTGAAATAATAAGGATGTTAAGTTGTTAACCGTTCCAAAGGTGGTACTGAGAAATACGAAGAAAATTAATATAGAATATGGCCAGTTAGTAAATGTAGTTAACTAGTAGGGTACAGTTAGAGACTTGTAAGATCAGTAAGATAGCTTTTCATACGCTAAAGAGGAAACTAACTAAATAGATTCCTACTGAACAGCAAGAACTAACGTCCTATCTGTACACATTATCACTCACATCTTGGAATACCTTTGGGCTTTGGAATGCGGCTGAAAAATAACCAGAAATAATGGCAAATTGCTATCATTTCCTTGTTCCGCAACCTTAGCCCTCGAAATACAGATAACAAGCAAGCACATCCTTCAAGTCATCCCGTAAGCCAATAACCTTGGCTTTGGCACAGTCTGAGAATGGATGCGATTTCTGCAGTGGCCCTGCCTCCAATTCAATAATGGTTACATGTAAAATGCACCCTGCTGGAGCACACAGAGGCTTGCAAATATGCTTCTCTCGTTGTACAATACGCGCTTTGAAGGCGAGGACCCACACCATTTATGCAGCCGCTAACCGCCCCAGCCAAAGAAAGTAGAGCAGACACTTGGGAACTCACTTGGGGACCGCGGCCCAAGTCTTCTTTAGCCGATAGATGGAATTGGACTGCAGTGCCGAAACGATGGCCCTCAAGGAGGAAAAATTCTTCAGGATTCTACATTCCTGTAGGGAGAGTGATTAAAACATAAAAGGCATTTAACTATCAATAATACAGTGAGTTAGTGGTTTCCTGTTTTAGAGGTATCACAGCTGCTATGAATTCTTACCACGAAATAGGCAGCTGTATAAATACCGAACATCAAAAAGTGGCTCCCTACTCCCACCCCAGTCACCGAAACGCTTTATAGATTTTGGCACCGAATGCTTGTTTTGCTCTCCTTTAATATATTTTTTTGCGTTGTTGTTACAGTTTTATAGCTTCCAGCTTTCCTAGTGAAAACACGAATGGAGGTGAGTCTGCAAAGCTATGCTAGAGAAAGCCAGCCTTCTTCTGCGGGAAGCTCACAGATGCCCTAAAAATACACATGAGCGACCACTACATCCTGCAGACCCACAAAGCGAATTGGGCAGCAGCCACTTTGAGGTCAGATGGTATCGAACATCCCATGACCAACCCTTGTCCAGAGAGGTGTATATAACTTGGCAGTAAAAATTCACCACAAGTTGAACTCTGGCTTTTATGCTCCTAGCCAAGAGGGAATATTTTTATACACATTCATTTAGCTTCAAATTGGCTTGTGCCACAATCATAAACATACAGAAACACCTTGGTACTTCAAATGTTTCTAAAATAACTTGGACTTTTAAAATTAAATTCATTTTGGCAGTGTTTGAAAACAAAATAGAAGGAAAAAAAAGAAAGAAAAAAATACAGGAAACATTCTGGATGTCATTTTCTGGGTAAGGAGAGAGGCTCCCTGATCCCCAAACTCAAGCTACCACACGGGGTCTACAGCCGCAGCAGCCAGTGACTGCGAGTCAAAGGCCCACTGAATGAATGGCAAGGACAGCAAAACAGTCAGGGGAAGGGTCCCATGCTTGGCAGGCATGGGGAAGATGGCGACATGGGGAGAGGAGACTATGCGTTATGTCAAAGGAGATGCTTCACGTACAGGCATACAGGCCTATAATACAAACACTGCTACAAATGAGTATGCCATGTGAGCACAGGTTTAGCTCTGTGCAGGGCCTCTGGGGCAAGAGAGCTCAGAGCGGCTGGGCATAAGGGCACATTGCTTAAAAGATCATTTCATGAAGTCATGCTAATTCTGAATACAACAGGAAAACAGCGTTCTCTAACGTAGCATATCGAAATCTGGCTACTCGAAACGCCGCCAAACAAACAAAACCCCAAACATTTTCTTTACAGTAAATGCCAAAGTAGTTTACAAAAGTCATGCTCACTCTTTTTAAACGCCTCAGTGCCTGCCCCTTATTTAAAACGAAAGAGCGAATGCTAGCACTGAATTACAGTCAGTCTGGAAACCAAGCCCATGAGAGCATGGTTCAACAAAGGTTCAGAATCCAAAAGTTATGCTCTAAAAATCAGGAAACTTGCAATAAATAAAGGAACTCAGGCACAGATATTTCATGCAAATTATAATAAACATATGGAACACATTATTCAGAAAGAGGCTTAAGCTAAGGGTTTAAAGTTGTAGAAAAGGCATCTGGCCCCATTTCTAGAAAAGGAGGTATCCTTCCAGGAGATGATATGATGCAAAAGTAAAAATATAGCAGTTAAGCCAGTCCAAGAAAACACAGTCATGTTAGATCAGGAATATTTTCTGTGTGTAAAATTCTCATTTTTCAAACATCCTCTCAATAGAATTTGTGGTTATAATGTGGAAAAAGTAAAATAAATCTTGGCAGGAAACCACCTGTGAGTTTCACGATTTGAATACGTTAGCCTACACCATTTCAAGGGCCACAAATACAGAACATGAGGAAACTATATCACCAACATAAGGACCCTTGACTTTTAAGCATGTGTATGAGATCTGGAATATACTTTAAATTATTTAATCTATATTTCTTATTATCACATAAATGCACAATTTATATTTAATGTGGACCAAAAGTCCATGTTTGAGCCACACTATTATACGTACAGATACTATATTCTTGTTATAGACCTTCTAAGCAGTTGGATGGATCAAAGGTAGACAGACTATTTTCTTTTGAGACATATGGAAGAATATAAATAATGTGGCATTTATAATAAAAAATAATAATATTTTCTCATTCTAAGAAGACAGAGAAATGCCATGCTCTCTCACACTCTATCAGAACTTCTTTTGTAGCTCTTACCTGTTGAGAAATAAGCTCAACTAGGAATAGAAAATATCTAATTTGCATAAGATATTCTTTGTTTCTTACTTTTTTTTTGTACATTAAAAAGTCTGTGGTGACAGACTGCCTAAAAACTCAAAATAAGACAAATTCTCTGGCACTTTTATGTCCTTGCTCTTTAATCAAAGACAATGTGAAAAGAGAGAGGGGATGTGAACATTTAAGCATTATGCCCTATTGAGAGGGACTTAGTGAAAAAAAAAATATATATATATATATATATATATATATATTTATGTATGTAATGTATGTGTGTGTGTGTATGTATATATATAGTCCAGAACATGAACTAAGAGGATATTTATGCAATAATTATTTTTCAAAACTGTTGTTAATTACATAGCTTTAGCTGATGTGATTTCTTCTGCCTAGGAAAAAAAATAACAAAAATACCAAACATCTCATCTGTTATCCAAAGCTAGATTCAGATGTGATCGGATCCATGAGGGCTTCCTGGTCACATGTAGTTGGAAGTGATTTTTCCTCCCTCCACTTTTGCTGCACTTACCTCATGTGGTCCTGCTCCTCTTAATTGACTGTGTTTATCCTCTCTGCATCCCCAAATCTGTATACGATTGTAGCTTACACACATGTAGACACTCATGAAATATGCAGTGACCAACTGACTAAACACTGTTCACCTTTTCTCAGTGATGAAATAAGATGCCGATAAGTGAAGGTCACATGATACATATGCAGCTGATCCAAGAGACCAGACTGACACTCAGCAGAATGCGATTCAGGCCGAGAAACAGACTTTGCTTCTCCAACTTCACATATAAGCCCCTCAGAAAAGCCCCAGACTGATGTGAAATCTCTCTCAGTCCTTTAAAAAAAGGATTCAGGATTCTGAGAAGGTACCGGATCCTCAAATCTCCTAGAGATGGAGTGCACATGGAATCACTCTGAGTTAAGAGCAGTCTGTTTGACACTCGACTGTCAGTTTATATTTACTGAACATGGGGCAGAACCAACGCTCGGTCTGTGACTACAAAAAGGAAAAGCCGACGAACTGTCTCCCCCCTGAAGCAGCAGCACCGTGGGGCTCCGCGAGCAGAAAGGAGTGAGCAACGGGACAACGGTTGCCACAGAGGGAACATAAATAAGCCCCCAAGTTAGGAAAGGCAACTCTCATACTTCAGAAGAACAATAACAACAGCAGCAAAACCCATTGGCCCTCACGTACGGTCTTTCCATTGCCTCTCGACCAAATGGATAAACTATTTAAACAGAGTGATGGAGCAGCCTCCAGTATCTACTTAAGACCAAGAGCATTTTTTAAAAGGCAATTACGTGAGCAATGTTAATCCACTTCTCGATGATCCTGGCTCTCTGCTGAGTTTTGAGCTCTTTGCCTCCCAGGATGGTGCTGACAACGCATTTGGTGAGGGTGTTAAACTGGGAGATGGTAGCGCGAATGGTGGGAGCCAAATGTTTGTTTTCCTTCTTATCCCTCTGAGACCAAATGCAGCCCAGGCAGTGGTGCGGCACCACCTTCTTGAACAGTTGCTAGAACAAAAGAGAAATTGACTTTAAGGGCAACGCAGACATTTGACATGGCCAAGCGCATCGTCTGGGTCATCTGTGAGCTGGCATTTTTGTGACTGGACAAATAATCCTTTTCTACTTGATTTGCCTCACAGTGCTCATTTCAATAGACGGAAGTACATAATTACCATATTAATTGAGCTGAAAAGCCCACGTGTTCTTTCTAAACCTGCTCAACTGAACAAATGGAACAGAAAGATCAAAAGGAAATGTAAATGCCCTGAAACGTTTTGCTTTTTCTGTCTTAGAAGAAAAGCCAGGTAAAAATCTATACTAGTAATCAAAAAGAAAAAAAAAAAGTGGCTAAGATCATTTTGACCTCATAATCATATCCACATTGTGTTCTGGGCACTCACGATCATGAATTATCTATAATACATACGAATGTCCAATGACCACCTGGAAAGTGATCCACCAAAATACAATACGTGTGACATTCATCAACGTCACTACTTCACATTATTTAAAGTGAAGAAAGTAAGAAGCATATAAAAGGAAAAGCTAGTCAACATCACACAGTAAAAGGAAGAAAGAGGGCTTTGAAGCCTGGTTTCCAGGTCTTTGCCTAGAAGAAATGACTAAGGACGTTTTCCATCTTTCTCTTATGCTATCAGTTGTGGCACAACTACGACAACAAATGTGTTGGACAAATCAGACCCTCGCTTGTACAACAATTCAGTACAAGATGTGTCAGGGTTTGTATAAAAGAGAGATTTACTTTATACAGACCAACTGATGTACTTTGAGGCACTGATTTTCATGCTCACTAATGGAAATTCTCTGCCACTTTTCATGCTCCTCTCTTCAAAGCGGTATGTGCAGAAGAGCCAAAACTATTGTGATAACTCAAAATAGTCTGTTTTTCTTTAACTGATATTTGCCAGCTAAGATTGAGCTACCAAATGTACTGACGTAATCAAACGTGTACAGCTAAAAAAAAAAAAATTCAAACTTCAAAGGTACAAGAAGCCCATGTGGAAATGAGCTGCCAGATCCAGTCGCATGTGGACTCGGTTAATTTATTATATCCTAACCTATACTTTGACCCTTTTACAACCTTCCAAATAAACAGTTCAGATCTTGAAATATTTATGAGTTTAAAGGAAGAGAAATATCCACGGGACAGGGTAGATTTTGTTTCACGAGGATTAAAATTCTTATCTCTCCCTGTGTATTGAGCACCAAATAAAAAGGATCTTCACCCAGAATCGCAAAAAGAGCTTAGTGAGGCCTAAATTATTCAGATGATTGATGCAAGTCACATCTTCACTCTGCATTTACAGGCACGGCTTCCCTCAAGGATTTTAAAAGACTTAAATCACATGACCCCATGTCCTCCCGTGGCCGCCAGTACTGCGGCTCCCCAGGTTTTAAGCAGAAGCACATCCGAGGCACAAAGAGGACACGTACCGCATCCATGTAGGTCAGCTGCTCCGCCACGAGGTCTTCTGAGAAGCACGTGAATTCGGCAGAGCCTCCGCCCTCCAGTTCCTCTTCCTCTTCCAGGCTGAAGGAGATGGCATTGAGAAACCCAGCTGTTCACAGATGGAAAAAAGTTAGTTATTTGGTGCCAGTGTATATGACTCGCTTTATAGAATCACACTGAACACTCCTTTAGGAAAGAGGGGACTAATCTCTCAGGAAACCCCCAGGGAGAGAACAGCAAGCACAATACATCTGAGTGGCATGGAGGCCTTCACAACCTCTGCTCGTTCTTTCTTAGAGTCTTCATTAAGTTCAGAGGCCTTGCGTCTTTAACAAACCCCTGGTTCCTAGGCCAAGGACAAAGCCACATTAGGCAAAATCTAGAGAAGCACAGCTGGGTTACCCTCGCCTTAGGCTCTCTAAAACCCCCTGATCAAATCAAGGACTAGCCCAACTGCTTCCTGAATCCCAAGTATGCAATTTTTAATCACTAGGAGGCCTTCTGTACCCAGAAGCCTAGAAGGGTTGGGCATGAAGGTGCCCAGGCCCGGGGGAGAAGATGGGCCACTTTGGCATCAGAAGGAACTCCTCAGAATTCTCAAAACGTCCTTAGAATTCTCAAAATGCTTGGAGTAGCATTCAGCTTCCACCTAAAGTTAAATATGCATGAAGCAGAATAGTCTCACACTAAATTCACCTGAGCCTTAATATAGATAAGATCATTGAAGGGCACAGACTAAGAAACTGAGTAAAAATCCCTACAGTCAGTCCCCAGGATTCCACATCAGGAGCTGAAGGGCTCAGCACACGGAGCAAGACCTCCGGTCTCCAGTTTGGAAGACGGGAATTGGACGACGTTTATCTTGCATCCCCAGCCTCCCTTCCCTGAAACCTCTCCCCAATTCCTGGGTTATTTCCCAACCTCATCCCCACTTCACGTTCCTTGGTCTCCTCTCTGTTAAATCTGTTCTCAAGGAAAACAAACAAACAAACAAACAAACTAGCTGTAGTCCGTTATATTTTAACAGAAAGTTAAATCGGTGTGTTACTACTCCCCCAGAATGTTTATATTTTAAGCCTTCTCTCTCTTTCTTTGTAGAATAAAAGACTTTTAGGCATCTTGGATCAAGCTGGGGTGGTTTTTTCTTAGTTTTCTAGGGGGTACTGAGAGCGGACTCGACGTCACTTCCCCTACTAGGAAGCCATGCGCATCCTGGCTGATGGCGGTGACAGGTATGGGGTTGAACGCCGGCTTCCTTACCCTGGAGCTGAAAGTATTGATGAGAATGGGGTGGGGTTATGACTGGAGCAGGTAGAAGGGGATCACTACTTTCCAGAGTCTGGGACCCCAACATGCACGAGCTAAAGTAAACATAAAACTCCATTTCACTACTTTTCTCCACAGAACTCTGGGACTCTCTCACCCAGTGAAGGAATAAAACATTTGAAATCCCAAGCGAAGGTTCAGAATGGGCCTCCCGACCCTCCTGCTAGCTACTATACACATCTATCCCCATTGCTCGGCAGTGCAGAGGCTGACTCAGCTCAGCCAGGGAGTCTGTGTGGGACGTCTCCATCTTCCCATTCATTCGACAAACACCACAGCAGCCTGACATGTGCCTCGGATGTTGCTGTGACTGGAGGTGGCACGGTCCCTTCTCTCCGGGGCCCAGTCCACACCTTCACTGTTGCTGCTTTCGACTCCTCTTCCAGAAGCACGTAAGTGAAAACCAGAAGCAAGACTTCACTTGTGAAAACCACATTGCTTTTGCCGGCATGAAATGGGATAAAAGAAGCACGTGGGAACCAAGCTCCTAAAGCTTTTCAGTCATGATAACTGTACTTAATAATCAAAGAGTTTTGAGCTTTCTTGATTAAAAATTTCTAAACTTAGAACAAAATTCATTCTTGGGTGCTGCCTGAAAGCCTTTCCAGAGTCCCGCCACCTCCCTGTCCCGCCTGGGCCTGCCAGATGAGCTCTGCCTCCGGGTCCCTGAGTAGGACACAATGAAGACTGGTCCCACCAGTTCCCCAATTAGGCGGGGAGCCAGGGGCAGCCCCTGGGGAGAGCTGGGCTCTAACACAGTGCTTTCCACTCCAGCACAAAGACAGCCAGGGAGGCCTTGCAGGGAGTGGATGCTGGACAGTGGGGGGCGTGCCCCTGGCATTCAAACATTCCTGGCGGATGAAGTCATCTTCATCCAGATATACAGTACTTGGCAGTCGGGCATCTGGTGATGCAACTGAATTTCCCCTTCTCTGGTCCCCCGTAAATAAAAAAAAAAATGCAACAGGTACCATTTGGAATTTAACGTTATTTTCTTTGGCGCTGATGCAGCTTCCCTTATCGGAGTGGAGGAACCGTTTCCTTTCCCCCACTGAGGAAATCAGGCGTCACTTCAGGGAAATGCCTGTCTGAGGCTCCAAGTAGGTCAGCTGTCATGGCAACCATCACCCAGCACGCCGGGAGGAGGATAAAACGTCACGCCGAAAGCCTGTCCTAACCTCTTTCTGGCTTTCTTCAAAGACTGAGAGTTCCAAGCAGCCCACAACCCACGGCACTGGTTCTTCCTTTGTCCTTGAAAATAGGCAGTCGATTCCTCCAATAGGAAAAAACAGCCGAAGAAACTTCCTTTGATGAAGCCGTGAGAGACACTAAATGACCGGAAACCTGCCCTGGCCAGGGAAAGACCACAGGGATGCTTTCTGGCTGAAAAAGAAACACCTCTCCCCAGCCTTTGTGAGGGCAGGGGCAGAACTGGGTGTATGTCCTTGCCTCCTGAATGGGGGTCGTTGTTTGAGGGGTTTCTATTTGGTAGAAGGAGGGGCCATTATCAGTGAGATGAGAAAGAGCAGACTCAGGGTCAGCATGGTACGTGTTCAGAAGGAAAGATACAAGACCGTCAAAAAGATCATCGTCTTCATGGTATTAAAAGAAACCCTAGAAAATTACTTCGCTTCTCCGAGCCACAGACTCCTCACCTATAAACCAAGGGAGCCAAACTAGGTGGTCTGAATATTCTCTTTTGCTCTAAACTCTAGGGCAATTGAACAACCTCGAGAATTTTGCACCCGCCATCAATCAACCCCCTGGCAGCCTGTCCTTCTGAGGGAGAGCAAGGTCTCCTGTTCAAACATGTAGGGAGAAGATTTCCTCCACATGGAGGTTGCGGAATCAGAATCGAGCTTCTTCCCTGAAATCAGACGAGTACTCACTGTCGGTCTCCAGTTCTTGCTTGTGAAACTGCTCAAGAAGATTCTGTGCTCTTCTCTCTGGGTCCGAGCCGGGCATCATCTGTTTGAGATAATCCAGCAGTTTCTGGAGGCAAGGGAAGTTGGGGGGCTCCCGGAAGTCCTCTGCGCACTGGTCAAGCCAGGCCCGCAGGATAGAGGCGATCGCACTGAAAAAGAGAAATGGAGAGTCACTGCACCCAACTGGCTGCGGGGACTCAGGGCAAGGCCTGGACACCGGGACCTAGCCCAGGCAGACCTCAGGGAAACTCGGGCGGGTGGTCAACAGGTAATTCATCTAAAGTTCCTGGCAATGTCAGTGAAATGAAAGCATTTGAAAACAAGCTGACTACATTTCATTATTATAAATGGTGGCTGAGGAGCAGGGGAAAGACTGATAAATTAAAAAAAAAAAAAAAGGACCATAAGTTTTGGAAAAATCCATACAGAGTAGAAAAAGACGTGCAGAAAAAAATTAATAAGTCTTGAAGCTACTTCAGAGCCATCTGCGCACTGGATTCAGTTAAATTAGAGACCACAGAATCTACTGTCCTAACATTTTAGGAATTAAATGACATAGTAAGTTAGAAATTCAACTGATGAAAGGAATAACCTAGGTTGGAAAAGATAAATGCATAAATTTGATTTCACAAAGATCACCAGGGTTTCAGCATATAAACTCAAAATGTTCTTATCCTTTTGCTTCTCAAATTATAAAAGGAGAATGTTTCAAGCGGGAGAAAGAGTATGAGTAGAGAAGTTAGGTTTTGGAAAGTAGAGGAGAACAACTTGATAAGCAAAGCCGTGGTGAAGGTGATGTCCTCCGAAGGCTCAGCAGAGTCCACCTGCGGTAAAACAAGGTCCAGGACACAAAAAGAGCGAGGGGTCATTGTGTGGGCACAGCTCCCTCCGGACACGCTACTCAGAATCGAGCTGTCTTTAGGTTGTGGACAGCCCCTCACTCAATAAAAGACAAACATCTGACTGACAAAAAGAATAAAACGTTTTGAGCGCTATTGTTATCTGCTTCACATTCAAAGAAGAGCTTACAGAGGCCCCTGAGTCAGGAACATGCTGGGCTGTGTCCCATGGAGAACACTGTACTTCACCGCTTTAACTATCAGCCACCCCCAGAGCCCAGGTGCGTTCACTGATGATGGCCAAAGAAGACGGCAGGGACTATAAACTTATCAATGTGTGTTTTATTGACAGAGATGTGTCACACTGTTTTAGCTAAAGACCTAACCAAAATGTTTCAGCTGAAAAAAACTGTTTAGCACATTTTGAAATTATCTAATGATACTCGAAACAAATTGTTTATTCTAACTAATGAACTCTGAAGAGACTGTTATTTCACATATAGGTATTACTATCCACATATGTGAAACTGCAGGCTGGGCTTTCAGAGGTGCGTCTAAATTTCACACACAACAACTTCACACCAGGGAGCTGGACGATGATCAAGGCTTAAACACAACTAAAGTCAATTTAATACTTAACTTTCAGAATTGAAGTATAGACAGAAGAAAAATAAATTTATTAACTGTTTTCACTGATGTGGATATTATCGTTTCAGTAATGGGAACATGAAGGCACTTGGAACTATAATATTCACATACCTACATTGAAAATAGATGACAGAAAACCACCAAATAAAGTTAGAATTTAAAACCATAGAAAGAACTCAATATTCTCTGAATCTTTAGTCTGGATTAAACGAAAGATTCAAAAGAAGTTTTACTAGCTTCCAGAAAGCTAGAAGAAAAGAATCTGTGCTCTGAGACTAATTGAAAACATGAATAAGATGAAATTAATGGACTTTTAGTCAGTGAACTGTCAATGCAGTTTACTTGTCATATCATTTATTATGTATAAATGTTTGTGTCCCCCTGAACTCATATGTTGAAATCCTAAGTGAGGGACTTCTATTTTTGAGAGCTCTCACATAGCATTCATTATTTCTCCCTCCTTCACCAAAATGAAACATCATAAATTAAAGGAAAAAAATGAGAAAGAGGCATTCTAATATTTGATTTTGATAAGGAATATGACTTTCTCTATGAGTAGTTTCCCTTCTTTCCTGAGCCCAGAACTGTGGTGGGCACATAGGTGGGGTGACAGTCTGTGACATTTGCATACAACAGGATGACTCTCACAGAGCAGTTTTCACTGCTCAGAGCATGGGTGAGTTAACACATATTACCACTTCCTTAATATTTCTTAATATTCCAAAAAGAGAATACTCTCCCAATGACACTGATGGAAAAAAAGAGACATAAATGGATAATTCACACACATCACACTATAAACATTTTTTTAAAAAGGGCATCCACCCAACAATGAGACCAGCGACCCACTGACCCTAATGACCCCTAGGAGTTTCATAATTTAAAAGCAAACCCAGCAGAAATCCAAACTTACAAATAAAAGACAGATGTCAAAATAGAAAATGTATCACTTACTCCTTTACTCCCCATAATTGCTAATTTTAAAATTATAAATCTGATTATTTACTGTAAAAAAGGAAATATTATAAGTGTGTATAAACTAAAACAGCAAAATATTTACTCCTCCTTCACTCTAATTCCATCCCCACGACCTTCTGTTAATAGATTGGAGTACATTCTTGGAGACTTTTATATGGCTATGCATACACATTTAAATAGATACCATATATATACATATAAAGCAAAACAGACTTTTCTCCCAACTGAATAGTATGTTACAGACCCCTCTGCATCCACCACCTCTACGTCTGATCGTTTTTTAGGGCTGCGCCATGTCCCACTGCACGGACACCCCACAAAAGTCAGACCCTGCTACGACGTGTGTGGCTCCAGGCCTGCTGGAGGACGACAGTCACTGCGAACAAACAGCACTCCCACCCCCCACCTCCTCAGGGACGCCAAACTGTAATCCGGACTGCAAGACACGAGACTCTTGAATATTCGACTTGTGAAGACTGAAGAAGTAATTTCCAAAACCAAATGGAAAAATTAAGGCTGTGACATAATCTAAACCCAGTAAGGAGCGAAGCCAGTACACGACCTTCTTTTCTGAAGTAATCTTTGGTGGGTTACAGAGCAAAACTCCCCAGTCCCAAGAGGAGGTGTGTATGCGAGCGAGCACACTGGGTCCGTGGCCAGGGGCGGGGGCCAAATAGCTGAGGGGACAGCCAGGATCACTCCTTCCACTTCAGGCACACTTGGCAACGTGCAAAACTTTGTAGAATGTGAACCTTTTCCAACCCGCTGCAAACGTCCGTAGGGGAAGACACGCTGTGCTCAGAGGTTACTGCGTGGAGCTGACCCATGCGGCTTCTCAGATGCTTCCTTCTAAGAAACAGACCGCTGGGGAGAATGAAGTCACTAACTAAACTACTACCTATTTTGTGTCCTTTACTTTCCATAGTCACAAGAACAATTCGTGGGATGACTGTCACAAGAGGAGAGAGAGTCCAGGGTCCCAAAAGAATTTACCTACGAAAGGACTAATCTAGTCGGGCTTCAGAGAGGACCTCCCCAAGGAACTACTGTTCAAGCGGAGGTCTCAAGGATCAAGGGAGTGAGCAGGGTCAGGACTAGGGCAGCGGTGTGTGCAAAGGTTCTGCAGTGAGAGAGAGCAAAACACATTCAAGGGATGCGGAGACCTGTTTAAAAATGAGGAAGGGAGGGGAGGTATGCAGTACGGTGAGATTTGCTACACTTATTTCATATCTCAGCCAAACAGAAATCACATCACACTTAATAATACCTGATTAGAAGATACTAGACAGGCCTTAGCTGAGAGGTACAGGGAAATAGTATGAAACTTCTAGCCACACCTGGGAACCTTCGGGGAGGCGATGCAGAGCCAGAGGGCGAAGGAGAGCACCTAGGCTGCTATTATGCTCAAACCACAGAATTTTAATGCATACAGAGAGTTTTAGGTAAATGGATTAAATTATATTAAAATCCCATGAGTAGTAAAATACCCTAGAATTGGTCAAATGTTTAATAAAAAATTTTCTAGGGATGAGTCATCTCTCCCATGATCTGTAAAACCTCTAAGCCAAGAGATAGAATTACCATGACAAAAGGAATAAGTCTGTCCCTTTAGAGATCTTTTCTCTCTCCAGAAATCTTTTTGAGATAATTTACTGTTACTTAATCATCAGCAGAAGATAAGACATGGAGCTATTTTCTTAAAAGCAGCAAAATATTTTTCTATTTTAGAATATTCTCCAAGAATTGAATCTTTTCCTGATGTAGATAATGAAAAGGTAAGAAGATCTCCATAAAGGGTGGGCCTCGGAAGCACTGGGGCCTGCGACACTGCCAAGTCCTGAGTGCGGGAGCCAATGCACCTTGCCCTTCAGGGAAAGAAAGCAAAGCAACCTTGACTTTGACTCTGAGCTGGACCCTCCACCTCGTTCTCCTAATCACAGAACAGTTTTTCTCTTTCAGGGAAGGATGCCAGATAGAGGCTGACTCTCAGACCTCCGGCTAGATGGTTTTCTTGATGAGAAAGAACAAAGGAAGGTAAAGAATTTTTTTTTTTTTTCTGAAAAAGCCTGGAATGGATGGAAACATTATTATCTGAGCTTGTCAAGGTCATCTTGCAATGCTTTCTTGTACTTTCCATTGTACATTTTGGTACTAGTGGTGAGTAGGGATTAGACCACTGGGAGAGAAAGTGAAAGAGGAATTAAGAGAGGCCCAGGGAAATAAATGCAAACAAAGCCAGAGTGAGAGCTAAGCCTAGAAGACAAGCACAGGGCATATAAGCCAGAGACGGGCCATGAGGCACCTAAAGAAGGGACAAAGCTCCAAGGCAAGAAGGAGGAAGAAAAGAATTGTGGTAGGAAGAACACACAGAAATACAGAATAAATATGGGTAGAAAGGGCCAAGAGTAGGAGGTTAAGTTCAAAACCAATTATCAAAGTCAAGCGTGTTTACACATCTGTCTTTCATTCCCCAACCACATGTGCAGGCCCTAGCATCTGAAGGTAAATTCCCAGAAATTGAGGAGAATTACTGTGCAGACTTAAAGTCATATCACCGAACCATAGTCAGTCAGTGGACGCATTCTATTAGAAAAGAGGAAAAACTAACGCCTACTTTTCATGAGCAGTGTAGCCAATGCTATTAAACACAGTCTCTGGAACAGACTAACTGGGATCCTGGTTCTGTGGCTGTAACTTAACCTCTTTATGCCTCAATTCCTCAACTGTAAATTGGGATGTCAACAGATCCCTCTTCATAGAGTTATCAAGAGGCCTAATAGAGACAATGCATGTATTTAGAAGAGTCTCTAGGGCATAGGGAACGTTAAAAAACTATTGGTTATTTTTATTATTTATAAAAGAGGAATTGCAGTCTGTAAGACTGGCACTAAAGGCAACAAGGACTACACACAAGCACCACACTAGTCTAGTTGATAAAAGCACTTTCCCACAGGTATGAACTAACAATTCTGATACTGCTACACAGATATACTGGAAATTGAATGATTAAGAAAATGGATGGCAGATGGTAGAGACCAGTTTTCTCTCTGTTGGAGAGAAAATTTACAAATAAGTAAAAGGAAGAGGCTAGAATGATCCACCTGGTAATGGATCAAAGTTGGAGACATCAGTAAAAACTCATATTTGACATAATATAGATACAGATAGTTATACAAAGGAATATTTATAGATATGTGTATTTACATAATTAGTATACACATATAATTTCCTAGCCCCAGTAGCTCAGAGGGTCTAAAATAAATGACGCCCCAGTAGCAATGAGCACACTCAGCACCCAGATCTTGGTTTCTACTACCATTCTCCAATAAATAGAATCAGGTCTCCTTAAAGAAATGGCTGATTCTAGGCCTGGGGTAGAAAATATACAAGATGAGCCTAGAGCATCTTGTAGTGCCATAAAGTAAGGAAGGGGTCAAAAAAGCAAAGAAACCCACAATGATAGGGCTCTCTCAAAGTGACACAAGAGTCAACCAAAAGAGCTCCCAAAAGCCAAAGCTGGAACAATCTGAGCAACAAAATAGAGTAGCATCGTACTATAACCTGAAGCATATAACAATATCCATGAGTCCACACTGATTTAAATAAATGATTAAATAAATTAATAAACGCAGAAGACGAATCTCCCATGCAGAAGTTCTCCAAATAAATGAGGTAGATACTTCACCTCAAAAGAGTGGGAGTATAACTGCCCACTCATTCAGTGTGGGTTGTGCATAGTGACTTCTTTCCAAACAATGCAGTGTGGAAAGGAAGGGGGAGATGATGTTTCCCACAGAGAAATCTGAAAAATATGACGTTGGCCAGGTGAACAAGGCCAACGCAGTCATAAACCATGTTGACAGAATGTGTGCTTGATATCATGTGATGAGAATGGCACTTTAGCTCTGAGATGTTCCTCTCAAAGCCTCATAAATTAAGTCTAGTTATGTGAAATATATCTATCTAATTATGAAAAAAATTCCAGAAAAGGAGCATCCTACAATATATGACCAGTACTTATCAAAACTATCAAGGTCATCAAAAACAAGAAAAGTCTGAGAAACTGTCACAGTCAAGAGGAGCCGAGGGAGAAATGACAATAGATCTAGATCTGAATGAGATCCAAGAAGAGAAGAAGGAGAGTAGGAAAAAGGTAAGGAAATCTGAACCAGCTATGGACTGTAGTGAATTATGTATCAATATTGGTTCATGAATGATAACAAATGTACTATTCTAATGTAAGAAGTTAATAACAGGGGAAACCGTGAGGGAAGTATATGGGAACTCTGTGTTATCTGGTCAAATTTTATATCAATCAAAAACTGTTGTTAAAAACGTCTTTAAAAAATGGATGAACAAGAGAGTCCAGCCTAGGTACTTAAGAGAAGTACGCAGAAGGTCAAAAACGTGAGCCTAACCTCTCTGTGACTCCGATTCCTCATCTGTAAAATGAGACTATTAATACATAGAGTTATGAGAGTATTCAAGGGTATACAGTACTTCACAGAGAGACTATTCCTACAAAGCAGCCGATTTATTCTAGCTATTATTATTATCAGAAAGAGACATTGCCACACACCAAGATTATTTTTCAGGGACCGCAATAACTCATTATTTTCCATTTCCTCACAGTCCAAGAAGGGTTTTTATGGTAAAAATAGGCCTCTCATGATAAACTTGCTGAGGTCATCTATAGCTTTCATCATTAGAATGGAGTTTCCATTGGTGATGACAGATGCTACAGGGCACCAAGAACAGGAAGTGGGCACTCGGCCTGACAGCCTGACCAGTCTGGGCTTCCTTCTTCTTTCCTCACTTCCTGTAGCCCATCTCCCTGCCCCGGAAACGAGCCCGACTTCCACATTCCTAGCCGCTGTTTGGGGACCTTGCTCAGGGTGTCCATTCACTAACAAAGCCTGGCAAAATAAAGAAGATAATCCTCAGTTAAAAGATCTCTGAGTGCCAATGAGCGAAAAAGTTAGTCACAAACTCTAACCTGGTTCTTGCTGCACTTCTGTCGGTGGCCCTATTACCATGATATAGGCAAATGCAGGGGGACATCTCGAGCATGAGATCCTAATGCTTTTTGTAAAATGGCAGGCCTGGGAGCAAAATGGTGAGAAGCCCAGGTCTTGGAGTTGGTTATATCTGACCTCTCTCTCAACAGGCTACTTCTTCTGAAGCCTCGGTTTACACACCTATAAAACGAGGACAATATCGCACAGCCTGTCTGTGATGGCAAAAGAAGACACTAAGTGCCGAGCAGAATGCTTTGCACTAGTGGGCACACCACAGACTGCAGCCAGTGGCGGCGGCCGGGGTGGTGATGGTGGCTGTCATCATTTTCATCATCTAAGAGGATACAGGGTGAATCAAGTGACATTCTGGGTGCGACGTCTGTGTCCCTTTCTCTAAAATGTAAAACACCCTAGAAGATTCTCAGGTGACTGGTTGTTCTTCTTTTCATGTCACTATCAATGTTATTTTACTCCTCCTTAATTGTCAGAAAAGTAATGTCTGCTTGGGGACCTACTCTCTTTTCTTAAATGAACAATTTTGATTCAAAATTTCAATTATTTTTAAAAACTATAAGTGTAGTTTCTTTTGTCCAGTATGGATGTTTTAAAGATAATATCAGACAGACGATTTTATGTGATGTACTACTCTTCCATTTCTTCTTTTGTTCTATTAAACTTTTACTTTTTAAAAATATTACTTTCATGTTATAGCCTTTAACTCTCTAAATTCAAGGTTTGCATTTTATTTTTGCTCTGTTCTCACCCCTCTCTATTTTCTTCATTTTTATTACAACCACTCAGATTAATTTCAATTGTCTTCATACAGCATTTGAATTTTCTGGAATCAATATTGGTCACAAACTCTCTGGGAAGATTTTTTTAATACTTTCTGCTGTAAAGCTTTCCCAGGCATTAAAGAATCAGAGCCAACTTTCTTTAACTCATCTCTCTTTTCTTTAAAGTGTTTCCAATGTCTTGAATAACTACTATTTTACCAGTGACTAAAATCTAGTGTCACTGTTTACAACTTCTGGGAAAAGATTACAAGAATGACATTCACATCATCTGAATGTGGGGATGAAAGCAGAATGGTTTCAGCAGTTTAAAGCACTGCTATGGTCAAGTCTGAGAAAACAAAACACGGCATTCCAGAGGAGGAGGGATGAGAGCCAGTCAAAAAAAAAAAAAAAAAAG